>JAOXJM010000001.1:46364638-46374834 GCA_026413425.1 Tringa solitaria
CAAGATTTATTCTCCACACAAAAAAAATAAGGACTTTAATTCAGAATTATAACTAGAACTAGAATTAGCTTACAAACTAAATGACCTTTTAAAAATTATATTTAATTCATCGAAGTATTGGAATGTAACTTTGCATTCTGAACTGAATGATCAGCAAGTAACTGATTTCAAATAAAACTTACACAATTCTACTGCAAATCCTTTACTTCTTTTCTGAAAGGGGAAATAAGGAGAGCAAGGAAGATTATAAAATTCCACTTTTCAAAGAAGCTTTAAAAGTGGTGATTCAACTCCTCACACTCTTTCAAAATTATTTCAAGCAGCAAGTATTTTTCAGTCTTTTCCTTTTATTTGAGGCATGCTTCCAACAGCAAAAGCTAATAGTTCACATGTAACCCAACTGATGAACAAAATTAAATTTTTAAATCAAGAGTCTCAGTGCCTGCCAAAAGTACTTAATCTTTTCCCCAAAACCCAGCACATCTATGCATAAACTTGACCAAGATCAAACATGTTTTTAAAATCCACTTCTACCTGAATGCTACTGCTTAGCCTCTTAATCCGTTTCTTCAGTTCTTCATTTTCCTTCTCCATTTCATTTTTTTCTCTCTGCATTTTAGCAAATGCTTTTTGTTTTCTCTGGAGTTCTTGGTTCAGCTCATCCCTTTCGTCAGACAAAGAACTTTCCCTGGTTTTACTTATTTTAAGGTTATCTGTAAGTTTTGTAATCTGATTATTTAATTCCTCTATCTGTGTCTAGAAGAAAACAAACACAACAGCAAACCTCCAAAATCATGATTATCAACGACACCACAACAAAATACAATGATATTACAATATACACTATATATATAGTACTCACCGTAAGCCCCTTTGTTTGTTTGTCAACAATCTCCTGGACATTCATATATGCCTCTTTTTGTGATGCAGCAGAAATAATCTGCTGTTCAGCATTAGCAGTCATTTCTGCTCGGAGTTCCAGAAGTGCTTTACTCAAAGCCTGAAAATAGTAAATTCAAGTTCTTTTAAGTGACAAGCTGCTAATATGAACATTACAAAAGAAGAAAAGGCAATTATATTTTACTATGGTACATTATGCAATTATATTTTACGTCCTGCTGTACTATACATAAAACTCTTAAGAATTAAGCAACATTAAGTATTTATGTAACGTAGGCATTAATTTTTGTTGACTAACTTTCTGCTGCTTCTCTTTTATAGCTAACTGGCTCTTCAGCTGTTCCACCAGGTTTTTCAGTGTTGCTGTAGGTGCTCTATTGTTTTTTTCTTTTTGGATCTCTAGTTCAGTTTTTACATTTGCTAGTTCCTTCTCCATCTGAGATAACACATTCCTCAATTCACTGGCTTCATCTTTTAGTTTTTCCACATCAACTGTGTGCTTTTCCTGAAGCCTAATAAGAAATAAGCATTAATAGGGTACACAGCAATAGTTAAGTTAGCAAACTACAAATAAGTAACATGTTATATATTTTATTATTAAAGCAAGTGACACGTTTCAAAACAGCAGAAAAACCTAACTCAACAAAGAAGGCCTCCATTTAATAAGACAACTGCTCAAGAAGATCAGCAAAATGAGATTAGAACATTGTTCATTTTAATTCCTGGCCCAATCAGGTAAAGAAAGCATTATACTTTTCTCCTTTTAAACAGAGGTTAAATTTTCATGAGTTTAAACCTGTTAAGCAGGAAGCCCAAATGGATGTATCATGAGAAAAAAAAACAACAAAACACAAAACTGTAAGTATCACAGTAGCTTAAAGACAACTCTCATACCAAGACTCTTTGAATACTTTCTTTTTCACTGCATGGCAAAAAGCTAACTGAAGGGCATTTTTCCAAGCCACAGTTTTTCAATATTAGCCTCAATGAAGGGCTACAGATTAAAAATAATATACAATTACCAAACACAGTTAACTTTTTTGAGTTAATTTTTTTCAGCCAAATCTAAATTCAGCAAGAACATGTTCAGTTTGATAGACCAGTCCTGTAGCAGCAATACATAATTGACTTGAGTGACTTACATTAACAGTCTAAAAACCTACCGGGTTTTGATCGTCTCAAACTCTTTCATTTTCATTAAAGTAATTTGTTTTTGTTTCTCCAAATCAGATGATGTTTTCTTTAATTTTCCAACAAGGGAAGCAAGAGAATTATCCTGTTCTGCTACAGTTTGCTCCATTTCAGCTAAGCGGATGAAATGGTTGTTGTCACAAAGTGATAAAGAAGTCTTTTTCATTAACTCCTGTAAAACAGACCAAACATGTGATAAACATTTTAATCTTTAAGTCAAAGGGAAGCATCAGTGATGCATTTTAAACTCAATCCTTAACATAACCAAGCATTAATATCTAACGTGTTTATTTACTGAGATGCGATCCTTAGTCCCCAGAAAAAGCAGTCACACTGATTTGAAAAGAGCTTTGTGCATCTAATGATCCACAGAACAATCAGTTAAATACAGATTTCACCTTATCAAAAAGGGTCAAGAGAAAATTTGTATTGAAATGGGTTAGTTTATCACAACCATGGACTGAATAAAAAGAACAGAAATCAAAATATAACCTTACTCTTAGAAGCCTCAATTAATGAGGATGCTATGAAAAATGTTCATATATACTGAGATAGTAACTTTGGTTTTTTACACGTGACTTCTAATCCATCTCTTGCAAATTCTCTCAAGAATAACACAACGATTCTGTATCAACCACCTGTTTATTTTTTCTGTCATCATTTATTAATTACTTTTGACTGCAAAACTGTTTTTCTGAGCAAAAATTTTGGGAACAACTTCACTAATCTCACAAATACACAAAACTCACCAAAGCAGTCTGTTTGAATTTATTGAGGGAATTGTCAGTATGGAAATTCAACTTCTGGTGTAGAACTTTAAGGTCTGCCTCATGCTTCTTTGCTATTTCCTCTTGTTCCTGTTAGTTCAGAATAAAAATATCACTCTGCTGATGCACACTATTCCAGAAAGTCAGGAAACTACAACTTCATGTTGATCATTCACTCATTGCTCCTCAAACTTTCCTCTAATTCTGGTCTTTTTAAAAATCCTTTTCTATTTGCTATAATCAATGATTTTTCTTTTAGAAAAAAACTATTAGAAAAAATCTACTATTGCAATTTAAAGCTGTGTAGCAAGTAGCATGGGACAACAGGATAGGAGTTGGAGAGCAAAACAGTTGGTGTTGATCTTCACCAACTATGACTATAAATATGGATAGTGATATCCACATTCTGCACTTTTCAGGTCTATTTACTTTGGACTATAATGTGATCCCATGGACTGAATATCTGCTAGCAGACAGAGCACAGTAGGCTCATTTTCAGACTGCATCTTCTAGTTTTGTTCCAAACCCAAAAACTTGATTTTTCCCAGAAGAAATAGCTATACTTGTTAACCAAAGCACAGTAAGTGTGAAGATGACAGAAAGTCTGCTTTGGAAATGTACTACTGATCCAAACATACTAGTCCTGAAGTAACTCTTAGACACAAAGTTTATGCTTTAAAATATGCTTTAAGGGTATAAAGAATAAAGAAGATAAAGTATGGTTAAATAATATAATGTATGCTTAGATACAATGTTTATGCTTTAAAATACATTTTAATTTAAAATACGCTTTAAGAAGCATATTTTCCATAAATGTATGTCCTTCCTGTACCTTCCAAATTCACTACAAGATTCAGGCCAGAAATTGATATTGCAAGTACTGGAAAATCCCATATAAATATTAAATATATCAAGGCACTTGCTTACAGCAAAATTTTAATTATTTTTCCTGTCACACTAATTTAATCCCTAGACAGGTATCTTGACTGAGCAAGCCTCTTATTTTGAGAAATTACAAATTTCTACATAAAAAATTACTAATCGTCTCTGCTGTGTTACTCTGAGGTCAGAAACTTTTTAAAATTTCACTAGCAATGAGATAAACAAAGAATATACTACAACAACTTCAAAATTTTATGCAAGAAGTTTAGCTACCTCTCTTGCTTTAGCAAGCAAATGTTGGTATTTTTTTAACACTTCCTCCTTTTGATTTAATCTTGCTTGCATATTTGCAATGGTTTGATGAGCAATTTTTATGGCATGATGGTACTTTGGATCGTCTTCTTGTTTGCCTAATTCAGCCAGTATTTTCTCTCTTTCTGATGTTGCAGGTAATCGAAGTCTTAGTTCATTTATAACTTTATCTCTTGATAAAACATTTTGTTCAGCATTCCACAGAGCAGTTTCCTTTTCTTTTAATTTCTACAATGAAAGACAGTTGTTGTGTTTCTAATATTCAAACACTGCAAAAACATCTTAATTTTTTAAAAAAATGTATCAGAAAGATTTGTCTAAATGAATTCATAAACACAAAATGCTTTACACTCAGTTCTGGCTGTATGGGATTACCAGTAGATGAAAAAAGTCCCAGAACATCATTATCTTGGTACAAGACACTTATGCAACTCATTTTGTGATACCAAGTTAAGAAGCTGGTGGTTTTCAGATTCCCGAAGAACCACATATAAAAGAATTTCAATTTAGCAACCCAAGATAAAAGGATTTTGCTATACTACTTATTAAATTTAATGTAACAATTGCTAAATTTAACAGCTAGAATCAACTGAATTTTTTTACAGCAAAAGCATCTAACCCTACTAAATGAACATTCTAAACCATTCAAAAATTTTCCCCAATAATTTGTTCCAACGGAAAAAATATTTCATTGCAGTCATGGTGTGATTATATTATTTAAATTTCCTCTGTGTTGAATACTTGTAAGGGATTGGATACATTGGAGTGACATTTATAAAAGGCCACCTGTTATATAAAAGAAAATATTAAAGGGCATAGAAATACAAACTTAGTCCCTGCATGTGATAACTTATGCATTTGATTACCTCCTCCAGTGATCTGCAGGTTGCCCTAGTTTCCAGGATTATTCGAATATGCTCCTGATTCTTTCTCAAAGCCACCTCAAGTTGTTGTGGGAGTGACATACTAGGGTCTGGAACTGAGCCTGTAGCCTCTTCTAACTGTACAGAAAGATTCATATTCATATAATCTGACAGTTCAAAAAATGTGCTTATGAGTCTATTTTTAGTTAATTCAGTACATGTACCTTTAGAGCTTTACTAAGTATTTCATTCTGTTGATGATCATATAGGTCTAACTGGCGCTGCAGTTCTACTTCCCTCTGGTCCCAAGCCATTTGCCTTTCTTCATGAAACTGTAACAAATGTTTTATAAAGGTATTTTATTTATTGAAGGCAAAGGGAATTTTATATCCAACTTAAACAGAAAAAAAAGAGATACCAAAATGTAAAATACTCTAATGTGCTATTAAAAAGAATTATGGAATCAAGATACAAATATCTACACTTAAAACTTACTAGGAAAAATCTTCCTTTTAAAATCACTTAGTGAAATAAGGAATAGGCTGTTTTTCTAATAACATGCAGAAATACATACCTTATTCTGCTGTACAATTTCTTCCTCCAGATTATTGATTGTACATTCATATTCAGAAATTATATTACGCAAATACTTCACCTCTTCCTTTTGCTTGACTAACTCTCGATTGAGTTTAAGTTCCTGAAGATGGAGTTCTTCCATCTTCATATGCCATTCAATTACCTAATAATAATGATACATAGTATTAAATTTACTAAGCCCACAGGCCAACTAGATGCAGCTATGCTGCAAGAGGAATGACTGCAATAGGCAACTGAAGAGGCAACAGGTTTCCCCTACGCTGACAGAAGTGCATTGCAAATAATTTTCAAATTACCTAAATTTCAAACGACCTATACTCTATGCATCTGTCCAAACTGAACAAAAGAAGCATGCAAGAAGTTTGGTTAACTTTTCCAAAACAGTAAAAGATTTTCAAAACCATTAATAAGTGCATGAGATACTAAGAATAAAAGACATATTTATGTCAAAATGCTCTAGAAAAATATTTGAAAAATGGCTTAAAACTAAAATATGCCAAGAGCACTACAACCGTTGCTTAATGCAGCCATATTATAGAATATACAGTAATCTGGAAGAGAATTGAGAAAACCTAATTCAAATTTCAAGGCAACATTGTTTACAATAGCAAAATATGATTAAGTAGAATTATATGAGTATAATAAAATTTCTGAACATGCTGCCTCAATTACTGCCCCTGGATTTATTTAAAAAGACACAGATTTGTAGTGAAGATTTCAATGCAAGCTCATGGAACAGAATTCCAGAATGCTACCCTGTGTTTAATTTAATTACATCCATAACTTAATTAAATTCTTAATTTAATTCAACTTAATATAACTGAATTCACAGTTAGCCTCTACTTCTATGCCACTTAATTGGGCACAAAAAAAATTAGCAAATCTGACTGCACTGACTTTTACAGGACAAGTAATTAATGATGTATTAATTTTTTAAAATAGGAAAAAAATGTCAGCTGTCGTGTTTTAACAAAGTTCTGCATTAAAACAGATGTTTAGGGAACAAGGTGAACTGAAATGTAATTTAAATGCAGATGAACAAAGCTATTCAAAATTGTAAAAAAGCAAACCTTTTGAGCTCCTCTTGTATCCTTCAATGCACTTATTAATTCTTCTAAACTTTTCAGTTTTAACTCCATCTCTAATGCTCTGTTTTCTGCATTTCGCCGCTCCTGCTGGGCATGCTGAACTTCTTCCAGGATCTTCAGTTTGTCATTCTGTAGCTGAATCATTGTTTTAGAGAATTTTTCTTGCTGTGCTAAAGGCAGAGCACCACTAAACTGTCGCCGCAGAGACTGAACTGTCTGTTGTAGATGTTTGGCTCTATTTCTTCCTTCCAGTCTGGCAAAATATAAGGCTTGCTCTCTCTCATCAAGCTTCTGCTCTAAACGTAGATTATGGATCTCCATCTTCTGTAATTTCAATTTAAGTGTCTCCAATTTGCCTTCAGCAACAGATTCATTACCTTGAAGGGCTATGATATGTTGATGCAGTTTCGCGATAACTGCTTTTTCATCTGACTGTGCCTAAGAACAAAGTACATAGAACAAATTTATTTCTCATTTTGAATATCTTAATGAAATGCATATGTAAATATAAAGAAGCTATTTTGTTTCATATTTTATATATTGCAAGTATTTTATTCCATAGGTAAGAGCAAGAATTAGCATCTAAAAGCAGCTTTTTATGTTTCCACTATTGTTTCTAAAGCCACATTTTACAAGTACATCTTTTCGGATACCAATCTTAAAAATTGTATCTTTCCAAGATGCCTAAATGTAGAAAATATGCTAACATAAAAGCTAACATAAGTGTTGTATTTAGGGACTCAGACCATTCTAGTACATGAAAACAAATACCAGTAAATTGTTTCGGCTAATAACAAAGCAATACAATAAGTATACTGCAAATCTGGGCAAGTCATTGCTTGTCTTGTAAAAAACAATCAAACTTTCCTGATATATTTACATATTGATCATGTGCTATAAATCACAGAGGAATAAATATTAAGTAAATAACAAGGGGAAAAGCTCAGGATCTGTAATAGCTGTACAGCTAGAAATGGAAAAAATGGAGAAGGGAATAATTAATGTAACATAGAACTCTTGAAAGGGTATGGCCACTACAAGGACCAGTTTGCTAAGATACTTCTGAAAAGCTTTTGCAGTCTTATAATTCACTGTAAAATTACTTCATTTCTCCTCATCCCAGGGAAAAAAATCCAAACTGCAATAAAGGCTGAATTTACCTGATAGTCTAAAATTTGCATTCGAAGAGATTCCACTTCTTTATCTCTGTATTGCTGTCGTGCCTCCAGGGCTTCAACTTGCATTTTTGCTACATCAGACAGTTCCCTCAACCTTGCAGGGAAAACAAGAGTATTGTGTCACTTGAACCCACTGAATAACCTATCAACTTTTTCTATGTAGAAGATGCTAAGAAAAGATGCTTAGTGTGTTTCCTCATATTAAAACATTTGAAGACTTCTCTTTTCAGCATA
Organism: Tringa solitaria; assembly: GCA_026413425.1. Lineage (NCBI taxonomy): Eukaryota > Metazoa > Chordata > Aves > Charadriiformes > Scolopacidae > Tringa > Tringa solitaria. The sequence goes on from JAOXJM010000001.1 coordinate 46,372,651, forward strand.
CTATTCTCTACTATTTGAGTCCTCGTTATGAAAATTCTTATGTTTTGCCTCTCAAGTTTTCCACAGGATGTTTTCCTGTAAGTTATATAGAAGTTTGCCAGCTGTAATCTACACCAGGGAAACAATGCCACAGTTTTTACCAAAACTAAGCGTCTCCATCATCTATTTCTCTCCCACTTCAGGACACAAATGCTCAAAAAGTTTTATTCTCAATTCCATTCTCCGTTTCGCCAAGTCTAATCACTCATTTTCAGAGTCAAAAATCACTGCAAAGATCTCCACAGACTTCACTGTTTTAGGAATTGTAACAGGATTACATTATATACTCAGACAAATGTCCATATCAACACAGGTAGAAAGGTCAGTTTTTCAGTTTATGCGTACAAATTTAATCTGTTTTAAGTAAATGGCAACTCCTCCCACTGCAGCTGAATCTTTGAGATATCTGACTCTTTGAAAGTGAGAATTGCTTTCCAATTTCTTTTACAAGATTTTGATAACTTGAAGTAGGTTGTGGCACAGAAGCAAAATAAACCTTAATTAATTAGTTTAAAAATACTAGTAATAAGTATCTAAGTGAACACTTATCCATGTCTATACAGGCCAGCGTTTAATTCCTTGTTCAAATCAAAATTCCTTATAATCATGAATCTTTATAATCATTAATTAAATGGTTAATTTTCAATTCCAAATTTGGCATATATGAATGCCAAAAAAATCAGGCATTGAAAATTATCTGTTCGTAATACCTAAGTAGTGTATTATATAGGCCTATATAGCCTAAATTTTTGCATGCTATTGAACCTACTGCATTCAAAATTTTTTACTTCAACACTTACTTTGATACTTCAATCTTGAGCTCCATCTCACGCTTCTCTAGGTCCATGATTTGTCGTCTATCTGCGTCACTTACTGCCTTACTTACACTCTTTGACAGTTCATCTCTTAATTCCTGTTCAACTTTCTGTGCCTCAAGGTTGATTTTGGTGAGCTTAAAAAAAAAAACAAAATGAGAAACAAATAACATGTTATCCTAGGCACACAACTGCTCCCAGCCCTGAGAAGAAGCAGCAGTGCCAAAAGTATCTTTTCTTTTTCAGTCATTACAAAATGGTATTCGACAAAAAGGAAAGTTTTCTTTCCTCTCTGCTTAAACTGCTTTTCGTTTGCAGCATTGCATACATATAGGAATGGATACACAGGCAAGCACAGAGCAGGATTCTAAATTAAATCTAATTTTTATCAGTGAACTTTCTTAAAACCACTCCTGCAATAACTTGCTCTTAAATTAAAATAGGAAAAAAAAGAAAAAAAAAAAGAATGAGACTGTAAACTCTTGAGGAAATAAACAGTCTTACTTACAAATTTCTATGTTACTTAGTATAGCTGGATTGGTAACACAAATAGAGGTCATAAGCGCCAAGACTCATGGTAATGTAGTTCTTTTGTTCTTTCTAAAAAGAACTTTCATAATTAAATTATATTCTTTCAAGCAGCCTGAATTTTTCAAGTTTATTATTAAATACTGAGTAACAAAAGAGCATTTAGAAAAGACAGATATCTGAAAAGCATTAGGGACTGTACAGAAGACTCAGGAATTAATTTAGAAAATACAGTTGAAGCAAATTAATCTGATACCACTCCTTAATAAAAATAACTGATCTCTTAAACAAACTAAAAGAGTGTAGTGTATCTTATTATCTGCACTTCACATATTTGAGGTAGTACTATCTCGGTTTAGAAGGAGATGTCTAGTAGACTTCTAGTTATCTGTTCTTAAACTGATATAACTTTCAACTTTCATTAATTATCTTAGCACAATCTTGTTACGTGTATGTATATTAATCTATCTATGTAAAAAAGCAATGATGCCAGATTAGGAGGCATTGAGAACAGAAATATATGAAACAGATAACGTATGTCCTAGGGATACAGAAATTAGGAAAATATGGATGCACAGAGGAACTCATAAGAAAAAAAATTGGAGCATTAGGTGTTCATCAACTCAAAATGAAGGAAGACCAGCAGGCCTAAATCCCCACATTTACCTCAGAAAATTTTGTTTCCAGCTCAAAATTACGTTCTTCTATTTGCTTTACAGTGTTCCTTAAATGTTCATACATTCGTTGTGAATGTTCTGCTCTCTGTCTTTCATTTAGTTCCTTCATTTCCAACATTGTGATT
>JAOXJM010000001.1:46389387-46402570 GCA_026413425.1 Tringa solitaria
CAAATACATTTTTATTGCATAGCTCTTAAGCAAAAAGAGGATTTATCACTTGCCTCTTGCAAAAGAATCTGGTTTTCAGCTCTATATTGTTGCTGCTTCAGTGTTTTGCTGTTTCTGAATTCATTTAAATCAATCATTGTCTTTGGCTCAAGACCTAAAACACAGTATATGCTGTGTAACTATTCATTAAGGAGGAATATTAATATTAGTAATCATTAGAACGTAGATCATTTAAATAAGAATATAGGTAGTCAAGTAGCAATAAAGAAAAAAAAGTTGATAGTTGAATATCTGTATTTCTATATATCTACACATACCTTGTGCTCCATAAAATAACATCAGAAGAGAGCTTGATTTTATTTCAGTTACTTAAAATCCACAAGGTAATAAAATGCCACCTAAAATTAACTATATTTATGTTTATATTCTTCTATATAAAAAAAAAAGTCTGTCCAAAGGTTTCTCTGTGTTTTTTGGTCTAGCATTAAAACTTCAGTATGTTATGTTTTCCAAATATTGTATTTTGAAGTTAATTAAGGAGTGTACAGTCAAAGAGAAACGAAAACCAAAAAAGCACTACAAAACCTCTTCTCCTACTGTCAAAGCAACCTGTAAGCCAAGTTTAGTCATGTATATTCCAGGTTAGTCATATAACATTCATGCAGTTTGTCCTAACTAAAACTACTTACACATATTAGCAGAATTACCTTGAATACAAAATTATTTCCAAGTAGTTACTTGGTATAGTAAAAGATTTCCATTACATAATGTTATTTCAATTCTTACAAAACAACTAACTGAAAATGTAATGGATAGAGCATACCTAAGTGCTCTCTAAGTACTTCATTTTCATCAAGAAAATCATTTATTTTAAGTTCAAGCGTATTGACTTCCTTAATTAACGTTTCAATCTCATGATCTCGTATTTTGATTTGCTTTTTTAAATCTTTTATTTCAGCAACAGCCTCTTCCAAGCCATATATTCCCTGTAAAAAAAACAAATGGGAAGTAAAACCAAACCAACAGAAGACAAAAGAAATAAATTATTAATGTTTTTCAACCTTTATCTCTCTTCTGCACTCTGCTTAGTGAAAAGTTACTGAACAAAAAGCAGATCCTACAAATCTGTCTTTTGACACCAGAGGAGTCTCTGCATGTTTGAAAATGGAGTCTTCTTACTACATGATCCTTCGAAGAATCTTATCTTGACTCTTCAATTAGTGTTCAATGGACTTCAGAAGCCCATATAAATATATTAAGACTAACAACTTTTAAAAATTATTAAGTATAGCTAACAAACTGCATGCACTCAGTGAAAAGACTAGAAAGAAACCCCCAGCATCAGGTGTCATTCATTTAATTTCTAATTAGAACACAGTCAATAAAAACGCTTAAAATATGATGTAATACCCTGTACACTCTAACAAATTGTTTACCAGTTCATAGTCTCTCATTCGTTTCAGAGCCTCAACGAGCTCTTTGTCCTTTTCTCTAGCATCTGCTTCTGCTAATTCTGCTGATTTCTCAGCCTCCTTAGTTCTCTCTTCTAGTATTTTTAACTTTTCTTGCATATCCCCAATCCGATTCTGCTGAGCAAGAGATGAGTGACCTGGAAAGAAAAACCTTGATCTGTTTACTAGGAATTCTTGCTATCAGCCATTAAACAAAAAAAAAACAAAACAACTTCAGATAATGTTATGAAGGAGACCTTCATTGCCTGCTCTTTTTACTCAAAGTAATTACAAAAGACTACATATGAGAGATGGTTTTTTTTTTTCCTCTCTCATTCTTTAATTCAAAAAATATTTATGAGGAGGACACATAAGGGATATCAGAATTTATTTTGAAATATATGCAACTACTCATTAGCAATTCTTGATAGAGCTGAGATTATATATTATGCTCTAACCTTTACAGACAAGGAATAGTTTTGTTAGGCATTGATTATCCATAAAACCCCCTGAAGTACTGCGAATAAATTTAAACTCTTCTCAAATGTTTAATAAATGGAAATGAACATAAAAATTAAAGATTAACATTACTCAAATACTGCAAACATTTTTCTGTATTTTTAGAGAAAAAAGAGTGCACAGTAAATTCGTGGTTTCTTATTTTCCTTTTCATAGATCTTAAAATAAAATGGTCATGTTACCTTTATCTTTTTGGAGATTGTTTTTTAATTCCTCAATAACAAATGCATTTTGTTCCATTTCTTTGGTATACTGCTCAACTTGCTCAGTAAGCAATCTTATCTGAGCATCTCGCTCTTGCACCCCCTACACACACCAAAAAAAAGAAACTCCATTAAAGTGTTCTTCTTTACTAACTGGCAAGCTACCAATACAGAACACCACACAGTAAATGAAGAAATTAAAAGTAGCTAATACAAAACAATTTACAGAACAAGCAAATATACTGTACTTACAACATAGAGTTCAGATATTATCTAGAAGTTGGGTATATAAAGGCAAAGCAGAAAAAATAGAAGAAACAGTAAAATTATAGCATTCAAATAAAAAAAAAAGTAGTATTTTAGTATATCAATTTTAAGTAGAACAGTTCTCTAAGAGTTAAGCCAGTGTATGATTAAAAGTTTCATATGATACAGGTTTATTACAACTTCCTCATAAACAATTGCCAGTGGGAACCAAGAGACACAAGGTCAAGATTGGGAGGACTAACAATCCATCATACGTGACATAAGTATTGCAAACTACCTTTCAGCAAGCCATCCAAATTTTAAAAATTCTTATCACACCTTGTTTTGCATGCATATACATTCATAAGTACACACGGGCTCTGAAAGTGACTTCTGTTTATATTATACTATTTCTGTGCTTATACATGAACTTTAGAAATATCACAAAGAGCACAATATTTTTTCTATGATGAACAAAAAAAGAGGAAAAAGATAAAAAAGAGACTGGAAAAAAAGTTAAAGAAAGCAATTAAAAGATAAAATTCAAGAGTTGCCAACCTTACTATATTTCAATGTTATGAAAAACACAAGCTCAGCTTTCTTAGAGAACAAATACAACCACATTTCAAGTCTAAAGGCAGAGCTTAGCAAAGTTGTAAGCAGCTAAACATAACCCTTCAGAACGTAAACATATACTGAACCATAACAAGCTCTGTCCACTTTGAGTTAAAACACAAATTTGTTTCAATTTTTGTCTGCTTAAAAAATATGCTCATTTCCACAAAACCGATAAAAATGTCATGCTAATGATAGTCATCCAAAAAATAAACGCCTACAGCCATCTAGTCAGCTGAAAACAGACTCTACAACTGCTTATTAAAGTTACTTTCAGCTGCCTTTCTCTTATCATCAAAGGCTGATTTGTACCTGAGTTTTTTTTCCTCCTGAGAGAATCCGTTCCTAGTTTTGGAAGACTGCATAAATACATCTCACCACACCGCTCACTCTACAAGGGCCCAACATGTAACACAAGTATCATGACACATTCACTCAAAAAACTTGAAGCAAGGTAGGAAATCATCCTGGTATCAAACAGTATGTTTTCCATAATGTATATTTCAGGGTTCCTAACGGACCACATTATTTATTCATTATTTTTCATGTTTTTTAAGAAAGCGGGGAAATTCAAAATTATAAAGAACTATGTAATTTTGTATGAATATGAGAGATACTTAAATTCAGCTAGCTCTACCATGGTCTGAAACACAGACTTCATGCTGTTAGTGTGGCATCAGGAAAAGGAGAAAAAGGAACACAGAAAATCAACGACTAGGTAAGACTGTTCTGTAACTAACAAATTTAGAGGACAGAAACTAAGCTAAAATTTAAAAACATTAAATTACGGATGCTTAGATGTTAAATCAATTGCTCTACTAATTGTTAGAAAAGAGAAGTATCAAAGCAACAGAACCAACTATCAAGACATACAACAAGAGAAGCTTCCTTCGCCCATCGTATACTAAGCTAACTTTGTAGCAGAATGAATTAATCTGTCTCATAATTCTGAAACACAAGTAAGACCTATTTAGGTATTTACAAGTTATGAACGTCTAAATAATTATTTGGTCACTAGCATATTTAGTGAATGGTAATTTCTATATGTGCAATTTCTCACATAGACTGTACCTGCTGAAGGGCCAGTATACTGTTTCTGTCTACATCAAGTTGGGCCATTTTCATTTTCTCTTTCAAGTTAAACAACATTTGCTGATACTCCAGGAGTTCATCATCTTTTGAAGCTAAAATTTTCTGAAAAGAAGATGAAATACCATCAGAACACTTGGAATACTTCCTAAAAATAACTTTTAAAGTATTAAAAGGTACCTTCCATTCTTCAACTTTTGCATTTACAGCTGCCATGAGAGGATCGTCTTCCTCATTCTTTGCTTTCAGCTGGTCTGAAAGCTCCTGAACCTAGAAATACCATTTGGATTAACATCATATCATAAAAATGTTTTGCTTAACTAATGTGCATGTATAAACACACTACATCAAGCACATACAATTTAACAGATTAGCATGACAGCAGCAAGGAAAGATCGTAACTCTTAAGAAGAGAGTCTCACTAACATTTTGTATAAAAGAAATGTTGTGATCTGCATTCAAGTTTTAAAATTTTCATAAAATGCAAAGCTCACACTACTTTTAGTGTTATTTCAGTAGAACATGTATTTTTAACTGGATATGTTGAATGTTATTTAATTTACACTGAAATACCACAATACAGCATAAACCTAAAAAAATTTACATTTAATAATATAAGTCAGTACTTACTTGAAATTTGTACTGTTCTTTCTCTTTTCTTAACTGATCCATAATAGTATCAGATTGTTGCACAATTCGTTTCATTTTGTTATATTCATCAGTCATCTTCTCCATTTCTTGCACCGATTCCTCAAGGTTCTTCCTCATTTCTTGGTTTTGAATGTCTAACTTCTCATTAGTTTCCGTCAAATTCTGCAAAATTAAAGAAAAAGCTGCTTTAAAAAAGCGCACATCTTAATACCTAAATACCTTGAATGTAAGATTTGAAAGTATATATTAGCATAGAAGAGAGTATTTCACCTCTAGATCATTAATTTCAACAAATCCTAACTGCAAGTAAAGGGCACATTTCCTGTTGCCATAACTTCATTACCTCTTCCAGATTCACAGATACAGACTATAAACATCACAGAACCCAACTGCTTTACAAACTCCTTTAGTCCACATAACTCTGTCTGTAAATGGACATAGCTTTGTGAAAAACATCGTCAGTACCAGTCTAATAAGGACTCAACAGCATGCAAAGATTTTACCTGAATTTCATCCAAATACTGGACAAGCTCAAAGTTCTTTCTGGACAACTGTGATCTGTAATCAGAATCTTCTCCTCTTCGTAATAAAACTGATTCTTTTTGAGAATCTATTTGCCTCTGATAGTCAACTACATCCTGACGCAATTGTTCGTTCTGCACAAAAAGCAATCCAAACATAAATCTATTTTGAAGAGTTGAAGACAAAGGGGTTGCTTTTCTAGCAAGCTAACACAAACAGCTAAGACAGTCAAAACGCATCCAAATTCCTACAGTTTGCTTTTAAAAAACTTAGAAGCCTCACCTTTTTCTTTATGCGTTTTTTCTTCAGATTAAAAAGGAGAGAACAAGACCAAGAGAACAAAGCATGAAAAATATTAGAAATTAGCTTTGCTTTAAGAAGGCTAAATAGGAATCAACATAAAGACAAAATAGAGTAGAGTTTTCTATATACCTGTGCATGTATGTACAAACATACACACATATACCTAAAAGGACATTTTGAGAAATAATCTCAAATTTTCCTCCCTATTTTATTTTCTTAGAGGCCAAGATTACCGGTACTAAATACTAAAAAACATGCATTTTTTTCTAAAAACAGATAGAAAAAATATTTTAAGAGAACGATTAAAAAATTCTAGTAACAAAGAATGTTAACTCTACGTTTATTGTTATATTAACTTTTGACTTTTTATAACTTTATTTTGACCAATGAGACAATCTTAGCAAAAGCAGCAAGCATAAACTGAATCCTGTCTAATATCTTCCAAATTTATTTGTCAATAATATTTAAGAATGCAAAACACAAAGTCCAGACAAAATTAATGCACAGTAGAACTATGTAAATTCAAACACAGACACCTCCACACTTCAATTAACTAAGTTTCATTGGAACCACCTGAACCAACAGAGAACAAGCCTTACAAGAAGCAGTGCAAGTGCAGCAGTGACCTGACCTGAGCTGGCTTTGGTGCCCAGTAACTCCACAGAACCCACCACCTCTCCGGTCCTGGGTGACCGCTGTGGCAGAAAGAGCCCAGGATCATGGATAGGATGAACTTAATGGACATTTTATGGACGTTTATGGATATTTATAGACATTTCACAGGGGTGATCAATTGACTGAAGGAATGGTATCTTTGTATAATATCAAAGGATCAGAAGAGGGATGGTGGTTAATGAGGACATATTCAAAAGCATGGAGAACGTCATGGTTTCAGTTGGGATAGAGTTAACTTTCTTACTAGCAGCTGGTACAGTGTTGGTAAAACAGCAGTTTTGCTAAGCCTTTTCTGCTCCTCAAGATGCCCCACCAGTGAGGGCTGCAAGCACACAAAAAGTTGGGAGGAGACACAGCCAGGACAGCTGACCCCAACTGACCAAAGGGACATTCCATGCCATATGGCATCATGTTCTGCATATAAAGCTGGGGGAAAAAGAAGGAAGGCAGGACATCTGAAGTTATAGCGCTTGTTTTCCCAATAAACTGTAAGACATGATGGAGCCCTGTTTTCATGGAGAAGGCTGAACACCTGCCTGCTGACAGGAAACAGTGAACGAATTGCTCGTTTTGCCTTGCTTGCATGTGCAGCTTTTCCTTTACCTACTAAACTGCCTTTATCTCAACCCACAGGTGTTACCTCACTTTTACTCTTCTGATTCTCTCCCCCCTCGCAACTGGGGAGAGTGAGAGCAGCTGCATGGTTTTAGCTTCCAGCTAGAAATCACATGTCAAATCACAACAAACAGAATTAAACATCATGTCACAACAAAGATTATAAGCACAGAACATTAATAGTATATTTGTAAATAAATAAAAATAAATAAATTTAAAATATAGTAACTCAGCAATAATTCTTTACTAACCTCTCTCCTTAATTTGATGTTTTCATTTTCTGCATCTTCATTTCGAAGAGCAAGCTAGAACAAAAAGGAAAACTTTTATATGTATCACTAACACTGCAAACTATGAAAACAAAGACCCCTAGAAACAAAACAGAAAATGAATGCACAGTAGTCCTATTTCATCAGTGGGGTTTTTTTGTTAATTTCAGAGGCTCTTTTCAGAACATTAACATTTCAAAAAATGTGCCAGAACAGCTTTTAGAGATATCAAGCTGAAGTCCTTCTTTCAGCTTCCTTCCAAACCAAACCATTCAATGATTCTGTGATTCTTACCTGTTCATTCACCTTCTTCTCTTTTTCCAATTCTTTTTCTATATCTGTTAACTGTCTCTCTTTTTGTTCTAATTGTTTTTCCAGTTGGCGGATCTCATCACGCAAAAAACGAGTGTCACGACCACCAGCAGATCTTTGTGCCATCTTTAGAGCATGAAAATAACATTATAGATATAGTACAGTTCATCAGAATAGACAGAACTAAAAAAATAATGCAGATGCTAAAACTAACATTCCTAATGCTCAGGAAAAGCAACAGGAAGGGCTCACTAGCTTCTTTCAACAAACCCCAGAAATTTCTAAAAATAAAAGGGATTTATTCAAGAACAAATAAAAAAAATAATTGTACATACAGGTCTTTGCAAACCTGAGGCTGGTGAATACTCAAAAGCCAATAAAAAGTATTATCTAAAATGTAGGGCCAGTAGACTTCTTTAATAGAACAAAATACTAGTCTAAAAATCCTCATTTAAAAAAACCCTCCAACTAGCACTCTAAAATAACAAAATTTTAAAACATACCTCTAATTCATTTTGAAGTTTCATCACCTTTGTTTTAAACTGATTTTCTGTTAAAATAGAACAGATAGAGTGAATTACCCAAGAAGGTAAAAAGTACATAAAACAACAATGGTCAACCTTAGTCTTTAAATATTTGGCTTCACTTAAACAATTGAACTCAGAGCAGTTGGTATTTTATTCACTTTCCTAAACTTAAAAATAAAAACCCCCAAAATAGCATAAAATGGCTTGCTTACCACATTTGGCTTGCTCTTCCCCAGCTTTTTCAACTTCTTCTAGTGCCAGTTCTACTTCTTGAGCTTTCATCTGGGAAAAAAGCAGAGTAAACAAAGAAGAAATATTTACTACTAACGTAAATTAAAAGACTGTTCCAGAGACCTCATGTTTAAAATAATGAAAACATTTACAAAGGAACACTGATTTTCTCTCTTTACACAAATGAAACCAGTCCCATTTTTCCCATGATGACAATTAAGAAGTTAAGATTGTTGAAGTATGTTCTTTAGTCACTTATTCTACAGGGCTATCTAACCATTCAAATACGTACTACTGAGAATTGACAACAGTGAAAAAGCCTCTCTAAAGCCAATGTGCTAACCCATGCTGCTGTTATTTCTTGCTTTCAATAAACTTTTGAGTAAATACAAGAAAGTATGACAGATTTATAGGATCCATTTTAGTATGGCAGTGTTTCTTCACTTATGGTGATGTTATTTACTCTAACCCATCAATCTACCACAAAAACTTTACTATTAAAGTTAAAATCATTACCAATAACTTACATCATCTAACCAATTTTTGAGATATTTGTTTACATTTTCCATCTGTAAAACTAATGTTCCTTAACTATATGACTATGTCTGTCCTATTCACTTTACTTCCCACTGCTACATACCATAATCTCAACAGCTGCAAGCAACTACTCTAATGTAAGCACACATGTAGCATATAAGTGTTCTTACAAGTAACCACTATTATCAATTCAGGAAAAGAAAAAAAAAAAAGAAGAAAAAAAAGAGAGCAATTATACTTTCATTTAAACAAAAAATAAACAAATGCATCTGCAGAATTGGAGAAAGTAAGGATTAATACAAACCTTCATTAGTGACTGAGTAATTTTAAAAAGGTGTATCAGTTGCTCCGGAGTTTCAGTTTTTAAATCTTTCCCATCAACCTAAGGACAGAGACAACTGTGTTTTTATACAAATATCAATGAAATCCACAAAATAAATCATTTATCTACATGCAGGACCAGACAGTTCATGGAAGAATGCATAACAAATCCTTTATGCTCTGTTTTTCACTTAAGCACCTTGGACATGGTCTCCAGCAATCTGTCCGCTAGTTCCTCTTGACGAGGCAGAGCATCTGGATCAACTTTCATAAGCTTCTTCCAATCTAAAATGGGTGCCATATTGAATTTATAATTTTTCCTGGAACAAAAATTAAGATAACAATTATCAGATATTACCAATGCCAATCAATTCTAATGTCAAATGATTTAAAGGAGTCTGACCACTGAACTTGATAAGATTATTCTAATAATTGTATCGCTTTTGGAACACTGATTTAAGATGGTGTTCACATTTTTGGTCTACTGCAAGCAAGGAGACTGTAGTAAACCCATCTATTCTTTAAGTTAAAAACTAGACCACGCATACCTGAGAAAGTTGTGACATTAACAGTGAAGATTAAAACACATGCGATACCTTTATTTTGACTTTAATACCCTTCTTTTCCTCCCCACCTCTCAACGTGGTATTTTTAAGTTAATAAACACACACAAAGGGCATGCCCTTTGAACCAGCCCTTGCAGGATAAATATTTCCTTATAGTCACAAAATCATTATTTCTAATATTTAAAACACCACCAATACCTGTTTTAGTTTGATACTATGACAATCCATTTCTTGACATTAATTTCTAAAATGTTAAACTATTGTATTAAACATCCTTTCCTTTTGATTAGAATACGTGAATTAAGAAAGGACAGTAAATAACCTTGAAACTTACAAAAATCTAATGTGAAAGTGATCCATAGTTTTGCTCTACTGCTTACCTACTGGTTGCTGTGGGCCACAGTGACTTCTCCTATAGCTGAAAGTCAACGCGGTATCTGAGAAAGGCAGAAGAAATTGGAAGTCTTGGATTAGTCTATTCTCTGAAGCTGTATCTCAATATTTCAAAAATTAGATCTTGACAAGTTTAAAATAGAACATTTTTAAATCTACTTATTTCCCCAAATTATGAATATGGCATAAACGGTTAAGAAAATTTAGAAAGAAATAAAAATAACTATAATATTAAATTTATTATTATTATTATTCAAAAACTAATAACACAGCAGGGATATATAATTTATAGAAAAAAATAATCAAGCTCAAGCAATAGGTGCAACAATGCTCTATGCTAAGCATGATATTTTGAGATCTGTTCCATCATATGTCCTATTCATCATTCAGCCGTTAAAGATTCAACAAATAAAACTTCCCTCCTTAATGAAAGGCTGAACTGGTATTACATTCCCAAAAACATACTTAAGCAGTCTGAAAGAAGAACTCTAAGACTTGAAACAATTCCTCACCTTATACTTAAATTCATCACAATTCCTCACCGAATACTTAAACTACCTGAGAGCTCCCCTATATTTACCATTTCTTCAGTGTTTGCTAAATGTTTTAGAAAACATGTATTCCATATAATCCATGACTTCATAAGGATGACATTATATATACATTTTTGCTTTTCTGCTTTGTTGTAGATGGCAAAGGAAAATATGAGAAAATCACATGCAGGCACTTACTGATCATGACACTCTTACTTCTCCAGTTAATTGAATACTATCTGATTTCATTAACATACTTGTTTAAGGGTTGGTTTTTAAAAACATACTAATTTTTTCCTTAAGCAATGAGATGTAAGAATTATGGGTATGAAATGCCCAACAATCAAAACTATTCTAAAAGCAGGTACACAGCCTTGCTACTGTCAATCTTTTCCTACCTTTCATCTTCCAAATCTCTTTTTCTCTTAACTTTTAAAATAATGTCTTAAGAAAGTATCAGTCTTAAAATTGTATACAAAAGGAGAGATATCTGTACATAAACAAAATAATTCAACTCGTTGGGGCACAACCTAAGCATACAGTATGTTCCACAGTATGTACATATTTAAGGACAATGAGAGAGAACTTATTTAACTGAAGAGGTTTTCATCATAAAATTTACCTCATCCCTTCCCCTCAACTAGAACCTGTACTTTTAGTTGACAGCTGATCTGTGTGGTGAGACAGCAAGACCATGGCTCTACAAAAAGCGTGAAAGAGATGCGCATTTGGCATTTGTCACAAAGAGATTTTCTTGACTTACTGAGGGAATCAAATATACATAAAATGGCCAGAAGTTAAAACATTCAGCAAGGACAGGTAGAAAAGGAGGCCTGGTAGGCATGTTCAAGTACTGTCAGAATCATAGAAGCATAGAATTGTTAGAGTTGGAAGGGATCATTTAGTTCCAGCCCCCCTGCCATGGGCAGGGACACCTGGCACTAGACCAGGTTGCTCAAAGCCCCATCCAGCCTGGCCTTGAACACTTCCAGGGATGGAGCATCCACAACTTCTCTGGGCAAACTGTTTCAGAATCTCACCACCCTCACAGTAAAGAATTTCTTCTGATAATCTCATCTAAATCTCCCTTCTTTCAGTCTAAAACCACTGCCCCTCATTCTATCACTGCAGTCCTTGATAAAGAGTCTCTCCTCATCTTTCCCGTAGGCCCCCTTTAGGTACTGGAAGGCCATTATAAGGTCTTCCCAGAGCCTTCTCTTCTCCAGTCTGAACAACCCCAACTCACTCATAGGAGAGGTGCACCAGCCCTCTGATCATCTTTGTGGCCCTCCTCTGGACTCGCTCCAACGCAACAATACTGTCCTGTGCTGCCTAAAGGAAACCACATAAAGAGGCAGCTAAACTACCATGCAGATACCTCATCATCACAGTGAAATTAAGCACCAGTAGGAACAGCTGTTCTTTTTCCATAGAGGTGGGTACAATGTGTAGCACAAAGTCATGTACACTTGAGCAAGACTGAATACCGAGAGGCAGCACAGTCACATGGGAAACGTTCTCTGCTAACTCCATAGCAGTTTACCAGGACTAACCCAGTTTAAGCTACTTTTGATTTTCAAATTACGCTACCCAGACTAGCCCTCATCTCTCAGCTCTACAGAGCGCTAGATCTTAATCACAAAGCCATGGCCAAAATAAGAACTTGGCTGGGATTCCGATTGTCTTCCACTTTGTATATCACAGCCGCAGGAGTGCTACAGTGACAGACCACGATCCCTCCAGGATGCTGCTGCGAGAGAATTTTGCCGCCATTTCATCCCACTCTGCTGAATTAACAAATTGCTTTATTGTGTGTCCACCTTCATCGACTGAGGCATCAGTCCAGAGCGGACACAGTGGCCCATAGCCTTCTCCAGGCACCGCACCACCACCGTGCCTGCGCCCGGACGCTCCGGTCCGGGACCCGAGGCCGCGATCGGCCACCGCCGCCCTCGGCCCGTCTACCGGCTACCGGGGGGAGCGCAGAGCGCGGCGATCTGGGCCCCCTTCCCCACAGCAGCCTCCCACCCCTTGGCCTCACCCCTCCCCGAGGACGGCGGAGGCCGCTGCTAGGCGACGCCATCAAACTCTCCCGCCGGCTCCGCTCCCGGCGGACCCGGGATACTCCTGAGGCGCTGGGAAAGTCAACGCTCCGGTTGCACAACAAGCCCCACAGTGCCCGCCGGCTACTCCCAATCCCGAGGTACAGCACGGCCACAGAGGAGACAAGGGGAAGACGGACGGGACAGGGCGCGACCCGGCTCGGGCGAACCTCTTCACTGAGGCAACGGGCCGAAGATGGACTGCCCGTCCCAGCCTGCACCGCGGCTCCTCCGCGACCACAGCTCCCGGCACGCCTAGCGCCCCGCCGTCCCGGAAGGGCGGATTTCCCGACAGTCTTTGCCGGCCTGAGCTGGGGTGGTAGTGCTGGGCGCTTGCGCCGTGTCAGGCGGTGGAGCGAGTTTCGGGTGGCGGTACTGGTATCGGTGAGTCTGCTGGCCCTGTGGTCTCATGTAGGGCGGGACAGCGGCGCGCTGTGCCCCCACAGAGGGGTGCGGGAGGCCTGGGTGCGGGAGGCCTGGGTGCGGGAGGCCTGGGTGCGGGA
>JAOXJM010000001.1:46414756-46447575 GCA_026413425.1 Tringa solitaria
ATTAGCTGATATTCAGAAAAATGTTTACACATTTTGCTGCTTTAGAGGTGTTACCCCATTTTTTATTTTTGGGTTTTACACTGTCTTTTGTGGGGGAAGGGAAATGTTGAACTACTACTGTGTCTTTGCTAGAAGTTAGTGGCATGTTTAAAATTAAACACCTGAAGTTAAAAATTAAAAACCTAAAAATTTTTGTTTGTTTTTGTGCTTGAAAGCATAAACTCGCATAATATCTTGGGTAAAATACAGGTTAAAAGGATAATTTATACATTTTATTTGGTTTTCTGTTTCTTTGAAAAAAACATGCTTTAAATTTCAAAATTTGGCTTTGCTTCTTTGAAATAAATGTGATGATGTCTTTACAGGAGCGTTATTAGCAAGTTGATAGTGACTTACATTAGTGGTTCATAGCTTAGATCTTCCTATGTCATTTTATCCCTTTCATTCCAAATATGATTCTTTATCATGCTTGAACTGTCAGATTCTATATGAGATAATAGTAACACAGTTGTTTTTAGTACTGTGTAACAGAGCAAAATTATCATACAAATGCTACAAAAACATTCTGTAATGAGAGCTTATTGTCCAAGGGAATGTCTTACAAAGTTATGAAGTACGGTTTGGTAATAAGTGTGTAATCCCTGATATTAGCCACATGAGGGCACTTTAAGACTATGCGATGGGTAGAGCTCGTTGCTGTACTTAAAACACTTAAAAGGCTCTGAGATTTAAGTGCAATTGTAATTGAATTCCCGTGCTGTTGTTCTTGGGTACTCAGTGAAGAATCAGTTAAGGGGTTTTCTTCTTCCTCCCCCTACCTTTTTCAATTTAATCTTTCTGCTTTTGAGAAATACTGTATTATATCCTTTCAAGTGTTTGCATTGAGAATTTTACCTAACATGCAACCAAGAAAGAGTTCTTAGACGCAGCTGTTGTGACTTGTGCACATGTATAAAAGGCAAAACAACTGCAAGTTTCTGTACACGAAAAAGAGGACTTAATGATGAGCTGCATTTTAGAACTGAGGACTTGGGTGCCAACTGACTTACTCACACTGTAGTGAAAACTGCCAAACAGGTCTCATTCCCGGTTTTTATATCATTTGATGGTACCTTTTGTATCTTCTATGATAGAAATGTATCTGATTTGAATTCTTTCACATTAGTCTCTTATTTATTACTTACCTGCACACAAATTTGAAACAGCAGATGCAGTACATAAACACTTGAAACCTTCATCTGTTTTATGATAAATGGATTTTTCCTGGAAAAGTTAGCAGAGCAGGATAAATGGAAAATAATTTTCTGCTTGACTTCCCAGAGAAACTGGGCTTTTGTGGTGGTAATATATTATTTTCGGAGGAAGAATTTTTGAGAAAGGGGGTTAAGTAAGGACATCATATTTTCATTTGTCCTTGTCTTTAGAATTCCATTCCAGTGTTTCAAGCTACTTTTGCTACTGTTCTGGCCAGAGGCACATTGACCACCTTTACAGCTACGGGATGTCAACTAACCTTGTAAATCCTGCAATTCTCTCTCATGTGTTACCTTTGTATCCAGAAATAGAATCTCTTTTATTGGCAGGGGACTGTGGAGACACACCAGCACACTTGCTTACTAATGATCTCTGGACAAGTTCTGGACAGTTTTGAGATCCAGACCAGGAATCCTTGAAACATCTTAAGACATTTTGGAAACAAACACCTGTATACTATCCAGAATGTTAACACAAACTCTGATGTCCTATCAGTTATGAAGCATGCTTTGTCTGTGCATGATTCAGTGAGTCCTTTGGTGAATGTATGCTGCTCCCAACAGAAGCATGAGAGCATGATTTCAGATTTGAATACTTTACACTGTGACCTTGGATATTAAGTTACTTTCTTTTTTTTTGCTGTGCTGGATCAATCATGCTTGACCAAGAATGTACCTTGCAATAAAAGCTTCTAGCTGGGTCCGGATGGCTGAAAGTCAGTTTTCAGCATCATGTTAATTAATTGGTGAGCTATGAGGTTTCCTTAGCTAAATATGACCATCTACCTTGGGATAGCATGCCATTTTTCAGTCAGCTTACTTGCAAAAATCTGGATGCAATCAGAGGCATTACAGAAGAGGACAAATGAGGAAGAAAGGTGATTATAAATGGTACTGTGGTCAGGACAGTGGCTACTGCAGTAACCATTAGCATCGTGACCTGTCTTCTATCTCTGGTTGTTGGTTGCACTTTCAAAAACAGCTCCTGAAATGGAAATGAATCTCTGTTTCGTTGGAGATTCTAAAACAACCTTCCGCCCTGGATTTCTCATAAAATGTATTTCTCTCTGTTTCATGACCAAGGAGTATTACCTGCAATTATAATATTGCCAACCAAACTGTCATTCAGAAAATTGCCAGACCTATAGTAAACCCTGAGTCATTCTTTAGCTCCCCTGCACAGAGTTTGCCATGAATTTATTTGTAACTCTTGACTGCTCACCTAAGATCTGCCATAGCACCAGTCAAGGGAGTGGTTCTTTCAGATTCAGATCTGTTCAGCCAGTCAGAAAAGGTATGAGCAAAAATAACAGTCGTAGTTTTTATATGCCACTGTCTGCAGAACATGTATGTGCAACAATCTTTGTCAGGCTTCACTTAAAAGTCCTATTGATGAAAGCTAGTTTCTTCAAAGTATTAAGAAGAGAGCAGTTATTGCAATTCTACCTTGAATGTTATTTGTGGCTGGTGTTACTAAAGATAAAAGAAAGTATGGCAATTCTTAGTTGTCTAGTTCATGGTGATACTTAGGGGCATGGAAGCCACAGCTGGCCACCAGGCCCTGTATCACCCTGTTCTTGAACTCAGTAGTGATTGAACTGAAAGCAGCATTACTCTTTTTAGCCTTTTTTTGCTTGGTTTGCAGGTCTTGTTTATGCATATCCTGAGAGTATATCAGTCATGTGCTGTTCTAGTACTAGAATAGTCACTAGAAGAATAATCTTGATTTTTGTTCTTTTTTTTTTTCAGGTAACTGGAGTTGTGGGCAGAGCAGAGCTTTTATCATCTATCTTTTTTCTAGCTGCTTTTTTGTCATACACAAAATCTAAAGGGCCAGATAATACCATAGGTAAATGATTGACAAATATATACATAACTTAATTTCTGTACCACTGATCACAGAGCTCTTAAAATGGTGATATGGATGTATTGGCTATTTAGCAAGCATGTACAAAAACACCCTTCAGCCCCATGTAATCACAGAATTGTCTAGGTTGGAAGGGACCTTTAAGATCATCTAGTCCAACTATCAACCTAACTCTGACAAAAAAACATCACTAAACTGTGTCACTAAGCACTATGTCAACCTGTCTTCTGAATACCTCCAGGGATGGTGCCTCAACCACCTCCCTGAGCAGCCCATTCCAATGCTTAATAACCCTTTCATTGTAAAAATTTTTCCTAATACCCAATCTGAACTTCCCCTGGCACAACTTGAGGCCCTTTCCTCTTGTCCTGTTGCCCGTGACTTGGGAGAAGAGACCAACCCCCACCTTTCTACAGCCTGCTTTCAGGTAGTTGTAAAGAGCATTAAGGTCTCCCCTCAGCCTCCTTTTCTCCAGGCTGAACAACCCTGACTCCCTCAGACTCTCCTCAAGCCTTATTCTCCAGACCCCTCACCAGCTTCATTGGCCTTCTCTGGACCCTCTCCAGCACCTCAGTGCCTTTCCATTTTAAATTGCCTTTTTTTTCCTTTAAGACTTAACTGCTTTTTCAGTTGTTTTTTAACACCTGAAGTAGGGGACTCTTGCACTGACTTCTGTTAATGCCAGTAAGTGGAAGCATGCTGAGATGCCTCAGATGGTCACAAGCAAGCTGCAGAGTTTCAGTGAAGATCTGGAAGGCTTGCCTCTTTTCCAAAGTCAAATTGGCCTTGTGAAAATTCATTACTCTCTGTAAAACATTCCATTTGAAAAAGTGTTATGGTAAATTAGGAAAGATTGGGTTTGGTTTTTTTTTTGTTTTCCTATCATAGATTAGATTAGTCTTTTGCCTTTGATTTAGTTCTTTCAACTTAAGGGAGGCATTTTTAAAAATGATACATGTATATTATTTTCTTTAGAGTAAAACTGGTAATTTTCCTTTAAGTGGCATATTGAATAAGTTTATAGAACATAGCACGTTCCAACATGAAGAGCCAGAGTCTTCACTTTTTAGCTTAATTAACTTTATTAAATGTTTGGTTTTGTTGTAAGATGGAGCATTTTCAACAATGTCATCTTTATTTGCAGTGTGGACTCCAATTGCAGTGACTGTATTTCTAGTAGCTGTTGCAACACTATGTAAAGAACAAGGAATAACGGTGGTGGGGATATGCTGTGTATATGAAGTATTTATTGCTCAAGGGGTAAGCTGTTGAAAAATAGATTGGATTGCTTCTCAGGAATTCTGTAATGAGACACTAAGTGCTTCAGAGTGTCATATTTCAGTACTGATTTTTGTCAGTTCAGGATAAACCTACAGTTATTTTTCAGAATTTTTTTTTTTAAAAAAAAGTATTCAGAAATTTTTTTTAAACTGATGTATTAACAGTCATGGTTCTTGGTGAGGGAATTCAAGAGCAACTTCTAAGTTGCCCTTTACATGCTGTATGGAGATGATACCAAATCTACTCAATAAAGAATTGATATGTTTTAATGGGAACCTAAAGTTTTAGTTGACTGAGGTTTGAAAAGAGTAGCATGTAACAGTCTTGATTAAAGTCTGACGTGCCTAAAGGTGGGGGATTATTTGGTTTTAATTCCTGTAGTGAAAATAGAGAACATACGATATACAAATGCATTTGATCACATCCTAATGAATAACCAGATGGTTTGGAGTAGTCTTATTTGAATCAGAATATTCTTAGGAAATTGGTTGTTCTAGGAATACCTTTAAATTTAATTTTTAATCAGATAGGTTTCATCTTAAGCATTGATAAGTCTTTAAGTTAGTGATAACTTATATTTAGAGAAACAAGATATTTCTGCAGTGAAACAATTCTTGGCTTTTTAATAGTCAAAGCATATGCAATTTAAAAATGTATTTTTGCATATTCTAAGAAAATGTTGTACTTTACTATTCCTTAATTACTTGAAAGAATATTTTGCAATAACTTCACCAGCAAAAGGCTTGTCTGTCTTGGGGATATGTATTCAAGGCAAAAATCCCGAAATAACCGGTTTTTGTGCTTACAGAAATGCATGTGTTTGTAACTATTGCCTTTGCAAGTCTAGTGAATTAGCATATAATTTTCAAACTGGATTTTTAAGAAAATCACCAGTATGTGACTGTACTTTTCAGTTCACTCTTCCTTTCTTTTATTAACTTTTTGATCTGATCCTCAATTTCATGAAAGTTTAACAAGTTTAAGTCAACTAAGTTGAAAAGATAAAATCTAAACTGAGACTTCTTCTGGGGACACAGGCGTAGCATGAACTAGGAGTTTGACCAGTTCTCAAAAAACCTGTTAATATCTCTAGTTCAGCCAACCAGTATATGTGAAGTGATAAATCATCCCCAGTGCAAGACATGAAGACATAGGGAAAGAGGTACAGAGGGAAGAAATTAGGGTATGTAATGGGGAACTCTGCAAGATCATAATACTCATGAGGCAGGGAGAGATGGGTTACTGCAGGAGAGGCATAAAATAGAAATCCAGGTCTAATGAGGAAGTGAATAGTATTTCTACTATTCCTAAGGAATTTTGTTGATTTCATGGAATGATGGAATTGTCAGAGTTGGAACGGACCTCTAGAGATCATCTAGTGCAACCCCTCTGCTAAAGCAGGATTGCCTAGAGCACATTACTCAGGACTGCATCAGGCAGGTCTTGAAAATCTCCTTTCTTTTCCTAAAAATTTATTTCATGGTAATACTTGGTTTACTGAAAACTCTGAAGATGGTACAAGTTTTTAATCTGTCAGTGTAAAATACAGAACTACAGACATACAAGTTGAGCTATGATAGTGTTAGTAAGAATACTCAAATAGAGTTATTTTTATTAGAATGATGGACTTCTTTTGGGGGACTGTCATGAAAGCTCTAAGAAGCTGAGTTAAATAACTATTGGGGACAGGCACTTAGAGAAAACCACTGGGGAGGGGCAGAAAGATTAGGTATCTCATTTATCTAAGGAATTAATGAGTACACTGTCTGATTATAAACACTTTTTTTTTTCCTTTGCAGTACACCTTGCCAGTGTTGTTGGACACAGCTGTACAGATTCTTCGAGGGAAGGGCAGTATTCCTTTCTCTATGCTCCAAACACTGTTGAAGCTGATAGTCCTAATGTTTAGTACGCTGCTGCTTGTAGTTGTGAGAGTCCAGGTTATCCAGTCTCAACTTCCAGTGTTTACAAGGTAACAGTAAAGTGTCTTTTATTTACACACATCGATAAATAATATGTGGCCTTATGAGGTCTGAAAGAAAACACAAAAAATATATCAACTTAAGTGTTTATTAACTTATTTTAGTATTGATAAGCAATGACTGTACAATATTAGAGTTTTTGTGAAATTGATAGATGGTATAAATTTCACTATCTGTTGATAAGAATGTCCAAAATATTTAGGTATCTGAGCAGGCATTAATTTTTAAAAACTTACAGTTAGTTCATCTTAGTAATTCAGAAATTAAAATGTTTTGTCACTAAAGTATTTTTTTCTTCGTTATGTGTTTGAACCTTGGCTGAATGCTCCAAACCTCTTAATAAGTTTTTTCTCTTGTACATACAAAATATTGTTTTGGATTTAGGAATATGCTATGCAGAAAGTATGGTTGACTTCAGATACAGTGCTTGAAGATAAGCGTATATGAATAATGTTGGAACTGAAAAATTAATTTATTTTAAAAGTGTGTGAGCAATGTAGAAATATAATAATCTAATCTTTTTCCCTGGAAAATGAGGCACTATTAAAAACTTGAGTGATGACCACTGAACCTAACTTCAGGTTCTTCAAATGTATGTTGATTATATCCCAAACCAGTTTTTTAAACTTGGAGGAGGCTCTGTCCCATGCTAAAATGAATCATCATGTGTGGTTCCCAAGTTACACACCTGAAAAATGCAGGAAGATTAGAATATTTTACATGCCTGTAATAGGTAGTTCTAGCTATTAATCTAAAGTTTTCTTGTTTCAGAGCACAAAGTGGACCAAGACAATATGTTTTTTTATTAAAAGCTGCTTTTTCTCCTTTCTTTTGCTTTAGGTTTGATAACCCAGCTGCTGTGAGTCCATCCCCAGCAAGACAGCTGACTTTCAACTACCTCCTCCCTGTAAATGCTTGGCTGCTTCTCAACCCCTCAGAATTGTGCTGTGACTGGACAATGGGAACTATTCCTCTTGTGGAGTCTTTGTTAGATGTTAGAAATGTTGCCACCCTTACCTTCTTTTGCTTTCTGGGATCTTTGATTGTCTTCAGTCTCCGATATCCTGGGGATTCCTCCAAGACTGTATTGATGGTATGAACGATGCATTAGTTTCTGTCCTTTTTATGGGAGTGTAAGTGTCTCAGGTTGTTTGGTCACATCTAATCTGCTGTGATCCAGAGATATTCCATGCATCTTCTTTTGGGCTAAAATGAACACATAAGAAAAGAAGGAAGTTGATGTAGCAACAAAACTGTTAAATTGCAATTAAGTATATGACTGACAGGTATGAGGTGGAGAAGAATATACAAGAGATGAGAATAAATATGCCCCTTCTTACATATTTGCTAACTGTATTGCAGCCTTTCTCAGGTTTTCAGAACTCAACTAGCAAATGGAGGTTTTTGGTAGAACTTAAATATGTTTTAAGGATCACAATGCACTTCCACCCTGCAAACTCTCTACCTGATTTAAATGTCAGTAGTCAATGCTGTGTATTTAGCAAATGACTTGATTTTTCTTTCTCGTAGGTATAAAGGAAAAGGACATACTTGGTATTTAGGCATATTAAGGTTTCCTCTTTTGATGTTGTTCCTTTAACAAAGGCAGTCTTTTGTAGTCTTTTGCATATTCTAAGGAAAAACTAATTTTGTCAACCTGTAAGATCAGTTCCTGTTTTTCAGTATTATATGACCTTAAAACTGAAATGGATTTAACAGGAAAGAATATTTTGAAGGAAATGGAAAGCAGCAAATGAGCTAGTGTGTTTTTAATCCAAACCCGGTCATCGTTTTGATTGCTTCTATTGCAAATTTTCACAAGGTTAATGATTACCTGATAACCTTGGTTTTTATTAAATCTGTAGTGCAATTATGTGTACAACAAGCCTGCGTGCATAGATCTTAGTCTGCTTCAGAAATAATGTACCTTTTTAATATGTAACTCAGCCAACAAAAGTTGCAGTTGGATGGGAGTACTTACGCAAGACTTAAGACTAAAGGACTAAATATTTCTTTGCTAATTAGCTGACAAACTTTGATTCGCTTCAAAGAGACCTAACATTATAGTTCTGACTCATATGGTTTTTCTTGTCACTGAAGCGAGGCAGTTTGTTTCACTGGTAAAATTTGTGAAAATTACCAGTAGTTGTGCTGATGAAGCCTCTTGGCCTCAATTTGGAAATTGTGAATGAAGAAAAACTTAATGACACAATAAAAGTGGAGGTAACATACTCAGAAAAAAAGTGTTATAGTTTTACAGCACTTAAAAAATGTGAAGGAGTAGTTTGATCTTCCTTCTTACATGATTCTCCAGTGCACTGATAGCAGTAAATGTGTGTGGGGAATGGTACACTTTTTTTATAGGACAGCTCTTGTAAAGGCTCTTTATTTCCCTATATTTCTGTTTACTCCCTACCCAGTAAAACTCAGAGGAAAGGGTTAATGGAATTGTCAGCATATGTTGTTGCAAGTCAGTTAGTTTTTGTTTGAGGGTGGTTTTTTTAATATTTTTTTGTTGTTGTTCCAAATGGTTTTTATAGGAAGGGTGTTCTGAGATCATTCACTGCAGCATGTGAGCCTCAGTGTCACTTAACACAGCGTAATCCTTGTTTAATGAAAGTTGTTTTGCTTTAATATGTACCTATGTTGTGTATATAACCTTCAGTACAGCGCTGATTTTTGCCAGACGTAATATCTAAGTGCCTGGAAGCTAATTTCTTAGGAAATGAGAATGCAATATTTTATATTAAAAATTAATTGTTATATACTATAGCACGTAACAATATGGTAGGCCAAAGCTTTCTTCTGCCTTCCAGTAAGCCGTTAATGTTCTGATCTAGACTGGATAGTCTGCCAAGGGAGAGAGGGGGAGAGAACAATTTCTTTCTGATGGCTTCTTAATCTGACTTACTAGAGAAATGATAGTACCATCTTTAAAGTGAAGAAAGTGAATCTTTATTTAGTGATATCAATTTACACAGATTATGGCAATGTTCCAGTTAACTATGTTGAATTACTAGTTCTAAAAAAAAAAAAAAATTTTTCCACACCCGGTTCTCAGTTCTGCCAGTAAAATCCTGAATTTATGTTAGTCAAAATAAACTACTACCCTGGCAGGTATGAATTCTATATGCTATCTATATGGGTGCCAAATAGCATTAGTATAATGGTGGTTTTATCACAGGTGGTACCACTTTAGTGAGTGTCACTCTGAAAGAATAATAAAGGGCTTGTAAGGAACTGCAGCCGTTACAAATCTCTAGCATGTTTTGGCACCTCCCTGAGGTGTCATGCTGAAACCTGATCTAAGGGAAAAATCTGAAGTTATTGGTTTTTTTTTTAATGAGTTCAGCAAAGGTACAACTTTAGACCTGTTGCAGAATTACAGATCTTTACTTGGACTTTGGAAAAAAAAAAAAAAGCAAAAGAGAGGGGCCCAAGATGCAAAAGAGAAGGGAGATCGCAAGTATGTCTGAACATGTCTTTCTGTATTTGCTGATGTGGATATGGATCTGGTGCTGTACTCCTTGAGGGACAAGACAGAAGAAGGGATTTCTTCTCCCACTTCCTCAATTGTCAGTGGACATTCCACAGTTCTCCTGAAGTACAGTCTCACAGGATGAACTCGTTACTGGGAGATGCAAAAGTTAAAGGACTCATTTTCAGTCAGTTTTCATCTGTTTGATACCAGTCGTCTCCAGGAAAAATAACTGGTAAGTGGGTACGTTGTGTTTCATTTTGTCTTATTTTAATTTTTGCCATAGGTTCTAAAATTGTATGTTCAAAATAGTAGAAGACAAAACAAATTGCCTTTTTTTTAACCAACTGAAAATATTAAACTAACAAAAAATGGGTTTGTAGATTATAAATCGGAACATGTGCTTTGACAGATTGGTGTCACTATGCTGCTTGAAGTAATCAAATATTCTTATGTTAATAAGGACATGGAAACAATGTTTGAGCAGTTACATTCTCTTATATTTTCCATTTACTTAATCCCTGTGAACAGTCAGATAACTTGACTGTGAGACTGAGTGACCTTTATAAATAGGTTACAATATACATATTGATAAATGTTGACTACTAAGAATAGTACTGATCTAGAATTACTTTGGTGGCTTTTCAGAAGGTTTCAGAATCAAGCTGTGATCATGGCCCTTGTTTGTTCATAGAATTTCTTGGGTATAGGTATTCCTTTGTTGGCTGGTGAAATTTAATAACAGCTTTTTAGTGTCTCGATATTTTCTATATGTCCCAAACAAGGGTGCTTTACCTCCCTTCTGATAAGACAGTACTCCATACTACTCAGCCACAAACTTTGGTTATTGTGCAAATGTCAGGAAAAGACAGGTATCCTCAGGCTTTTTGCAATACGTTTTTAATACTTTTAAGGGTTGTGCTAAGACATGAGTACTTGTAAATTTAACAATACTTATTTCTCTGTTCCTTGTGCTTACACCTCACTCAGGCTTTGAAATCTTTCCTTGTGAACTGGACTGGTTACTTAGCAGTTCAGTTACTTGTCATAGCTTAGGATGGTATTTTAGAGTTTTGTCATATGCTTTTTTCATCCTGCATACTTCATTAATTTCTGTCTCTTTTGTTGTTTTTTTTTTTTTTTTTTTCAGTTGCCTAGACCAGGATATTTTTTGAACAGAGCCTCTGCATCTGCTGGAAGATTATGCTAAAAAGAAAGAATAAATGAACAGAAGAGAATGCGTTTTTACCTGCACCAGGGCTTTGAGTCTAGTGCCCAAGAGATTATACTTGAAGGGCAGTGTACTAAGGAGAGGCAAAAGGATTTAAAGAGAAGTTTGACAAAACACTGTGTGATGATTGTTATCACAGCAATTGCACAGTGCAGAACATGCAGAAACCTTTTTATCAGATGCCTAGATCATAAGTGCTCAGTGGAGACCAAGCATTTGCTATATCAGCTGCAGAATCCTTTCCACTTAAAGTCATTGGAAAGAATTGGCTTTCGTTGTATGTGTGTTGACCTTATGGGGCTGTAGGACTGATGCCCTTACTATATTAAGAAAAGGCAAAACTGTATTTTTTTTTTTTTGAGCAATAATATGAAACAATATTTTTTTTTAAATCTCAAGAGGTGACTTCTTCAAATCAGTTTATCAGAAGATTTCATAAAATAATTCATTTAGCCCTATGTAGAAGCCTTAACATGCATTATAAAGCTTAAATACAGTTTTTTCACATTACAGTAAAAAAACTGAAAAGCAGCACATGGTTTGCTAAAGCCCACTTTGAATGTGCTTTTGTACATTTTCTTTTGTACTCACAAATACATTTGACTGCTCAAAATAGAATGAAATGCAGAATGATACTCTCGCTTCCCATAATACACCCCCAAAAGTGTGAAGGCATTTGCTATAACTAAATTAAAAACTGATACAGAGGACTGGCTTGGGGATAGCATGATGAATCCTGCATTTCAAAGTGGATTACAAAAATCTATAATAGAGTTCCGTGTTGAGGCTTTTACAGATCGGTAGGAGCTCTATAAGGAGCACATACTATAAAAACATAAAGGAGAAAGGGAGAGGAATGTGAAATGGCATTAAATTAATTTTTTTCACCAAGTAATCAACATACTCTCTATGTTGTGCTTGTGATTTCTTCAAGGCACAATTATGTATTTATTTTCATGTAGCTTAATGAATTGCTGTGGATCTGCTGAGTTGTGTTAATGATTCATATGCATATTCTTGCCCCCTTGAAATATGACCTAAACCTTATTTTAAGTTTTAAATCAGTGATGCGTTTTTATATGTGAAATCCTAGATTGACTTTCGAGCTGTACATGTTAACTATTTTAGCATGGAAAAGGCATTTGAAGTTATGCTTAAATCTGGACCGAAGGTGACGGCCAGTTGTATTCAAAATTTCTAGAAAATTCCTCTTTCTTTCTTCAAAGAATCATTCCATTTCTGTAGGGGTTTTGTAATTTGAGGCCAGATATTTTAAAATTATTATTTATTTATCTTCTGGTACCAGAGATGGTAAAGCTGCTATTTAACAATCACTTAGGACTTAAAGGAAATTGTCATGTCCACCTCCTTTGCAGCAGATGGATTTCTCTGTCTTTTAATAAACACACCTTTAGTTAACATCTCTGTCACCAACCTAAGAGCTGCAATTATGCAGTTCTTAAATTCATGGTTATTTTAGATATTTCAGGGTGCCCTTAGTGCAATATCTAAATATTGATGTTTATTCAGTGCCTGATTCTGATTTTTATGTTATTTCTTCACATACGTTACAGAAACTAAAAATTGACTTTATTGTATTGTAAAAGTAACTGTTTTGTGCATCGTGTAAGCTGGTATAATTTTTTATTTGTTATAAAACATAATGTCCAGGATTCTCAGACTGTCATGTTTTTGTATGTGGAACTCTTATTAAAACATTGTTTTGAATTTGATCCTTTGATTCTAGTGTTTTGTCATATAGCTATTCTTTTCTGTAGTATAGAAAAGCAAATACACTTGTAGGGCCTTAAGTAAGGAGTAGTGTCATTTCCAGGTTAAAACTTGCCATGCTCAAAGTAGTCTCAATTTAAAACAGATCTCAGTGTTTAAAAGAAAAAAAACCACACACCCAAAAATCTACTATGTATGTCTGTTTATCTGGGATTTTTTGGGTAATTGCTTAATAATTTGCTTCTTAGGTACAGTTTGCTACTACCTAATCTTGATTACTAATTAATCTGCATTTCTTTTCTAGGCACTCTGCTTAATTGTGCTACCATTCATTCCTGCATCAAACCTCTTTTTTCCTGTTGGATTTGTAGTAGCAGAACGAGTGTTGTATGTTCCTAGCATGGGATTCTGCATTCTAGTAGCACATGGATGGAAGAAATTATCAAATAAAAGGTAAGGTAGTGTTACCTATAACTGGCGTAACTCATCTCTCTTTTCAATAATCATATTTATAACTACAGGCTCTCCCAGTCGAGTTTTTACCAGTATGAATTTATTGGGTTGTAACTCTTAGTCTGTTTCAAGTTCTTAATGAACACAGAGCAATGACCAAGAAGCAGCTTGGCAATCATGTGAACAAATGACAAGGAAGTTCTTAGGAAACCAGTGCATTATTCTGAGGGTATTATAATGTTTATTTCAAATAAGTGCACATATATATATACACACATGTATATGCATATATTTTATATATTTTTATATGTGTGTATAAACATACATATATATTTTTTGAAAAGCCTCAGACTGTACCAAACAGTTTTAGAATGTGGTGTAACTTGCAATACACATTACATGCATAATATACCAATCACAAATAAGGTCCTCAGTTCATGTGCCAGGAGGCAAATTAGATACTTATTTTAGTATCAGTTAGAATTGGTTCTGTGCTTATAACAAATCTTTGTCTTTTTTTATTTAATAGTGTATTAAGAAAAATTTCATGGGTTTGTTTGGCTGCGGTACTGTTCACTCATGCCTTAAAAACACTGCACAGGAACTGGGATTGGGAGTCAGAGTACACATTGTTTATGTCAGCTTTAAAGGTACTGTGTTCTATTTGAAAAGGATAATGGAAAGTTTGTGTTGCTGTTCTCAAAAAGCTGCAGTAAAGCGTGATAAAAATGGAGAGAAATTATGCTTGTTTTGTCACTTTTATTTCTACATTGGCAGTATTAGCATCTCATTAGTTGCTTTTGGGAATGCTTTAAAAGCAGTGTGATGCATACATGGGAATTCATGTGCAAGAAATAGATGATAATTTTTTTCTTGTGTTGAATGTATTCTCTTATCTGAATGAAAGCATGATGTGTTTTAGTACAGAAATTTACAACAAGTTTGCATAGAATAATTTTTCAGCCTGCATATGGCATGATAGGATGGTTTGTAAAACATCCCAAAATAATCCTAATGAATTTTTAAAACAATTTGTATTTCTAGGGGAAAATAGCTAAAATAAATTGATGAGCAACCTGTTGAGCAACAGATTTAATGTAATCATTCTGTGTGCAGTGGGTTTTTTTTATTCTTTACATGTAGGAGCTTGATGAAATCTGTCATTTGCTGTCCTAAAGACATGGTTAGAAGAAAATCAGTTATGTAACTTCAGCTTAACACCTTATGCATGGTATTTAACCACCTTATGCATGTTTTTAGGTAAATAAGAACAATGCAAAACTGTGGAACAATGTGGGGCATGCATTAGAAAATGAAAAGAATTTTGAAAGAGCTCTGCAGTTCTTCATACAAGCCACACAAGTGCAGCCAGGTAAGAGCTTTGACTAGTTACCATTGAATAGCATCACTGCACTCCTAGTATTTCAGTATGCTTAGCTTACTTAACAAAATCTTCCCAGTGATCTGTTTTTCTTCAACTGAACATCAAACTATGTCATGCACTTAAGTTAATTGATCCATAGCTTTTGGAAATAAACTCATAAAAGTCATGTATCTATAAGAAGATGCAAAGACTTTCAATTTAAAACTATTATTTGGATGACATTTTTTCTGAATTAAGTTAAACTGTAATTTCATATGAAACATTATTATTTAGTTTTCTTATTTAAAGCTAAGTAGGTGCATTAAAAAAATTAGATAGTATCAAAGTGTACATTTACTCTATTTCACATATTGTTGCAAAAGAAGTTCTAGATACTGGAGGAGCCTAGAAGTTTCCTGAAGTACTGAAAACCTTTTCTTTTTCCTTTTAGAAGCCTAATAAATAACCTTCAATTCATAGGTCTCTACTATAGCAAGAGATACGTGGAAGTATGACCTCAAATTTTTTAACGTTTCCCAAGTAACTTTATAATCCACGTTTGTTCATGGTTAAATTACTGGCTTCATAATTTACATGAAAAATAATATAGAAGTGCTTTTTATTGTTGTTGTTATGCAGTAACTGTACTTCATGCTACTCTGAAGGCATAAGTTTATCTTCAGGATACTCAATGCATGGAAGTATTTGAAATTTTTTTTTTTAAGATGATATTGGTGCCCACATGAATGTAGGAAGAACCTACAAAAACTTAAACAAAACTAAAGAAGCTGAAGAATCATATATGATTGCTAAGTCACTGATGCCACAGGTAATATATTAATTTTATTTTATCTACAATCACAGAAGGGAACTTATATTCATGATACATTTTTCATGTTTTTCCTGAAGCCCTGTGTTGCTCTATACTTAAAAGGTGTTAGGCTTTTTCAAAACATCTATATATTAATAGAGTAGGTTGTATACCATCATGGCTGTTTAAAAATGCTAACTTGGAACTTCCTTGTTAAAACTATTTTAAGTCACTTTTTATACCATTCTGGTTTGGTTGGGTTTTTTTTCTGAAATTAAGGATATTAAAAAAAGCATCAGTTAAAAATGTATACCTACAGTTTCTAGTCACAGTGGGTTTGTTTTCATTTACAGCTAATACATTGATGATGACTAAGTTTCTGAGCCCTCAAGAGAAAGCTTAAATGTGGCATTGGAGGTGGGAAAAGGTAGCTGTAACAGCAACAAAAAATTCTTTGCCTGAACATACTTATAAAAATCAGCAGTCCCTTGAGTAGAAGTATGGCATTTAAAAGTTTGTATTGGGAACCAGTATGAAGATTCTAGATGAAGTATAAACAGTACAACAGTTGTAATTTTCATCTTTCGTGACTAATTTTCATCTGATTTATCAGTGGCTGGTAGAATCTTATTTACAATTATCTTAGGCTGGAGGGTTAAAAAAAGAAATGAAAATGTCTGATAGAATGTCAGTTTAGGCTTTAGGAAGTATTCTTTGTCTGAATGGGGAAAGTTCTGCAAAGTCTGGTTGGTTTCTAATAGCATTCTGTGTGAGCCCAATTAGGTAGCAGCAGAGTTGAACTGGTATCTTAAATGTGATATCAAAGTCATCTATGTCTTCATAGAATTAAAGAAGACAAAATACTCTTGTTTATATTTTGGTATGATTTTCTGGGAAAGAAGAATTGCTATTTGTAATCATTAAGCGCTTTCACACTAATGTCTGGTGATACCCTAAAACAAAGGTGGCAGAGTGAAGAGGAGATCTGTTCAGATTGTCTGTCATGTTCTTACTTATCTGTGTTTGGTACATGTATTCTTTTTGGCAGATTATTCCAGGTAAAAAGTATGCAGCAAGAGTTGCTCCTAACCATCTAAATGTCTATATCAATCTTGCAAACTTAATTCGAGCAAATGAATCTCGCCTTGAAGAAGCAGATCAATTATATCGACAAGCAATTAGTATGAGGCCAGACTTCAAGCAGGCTTACATCAGCAGGTATCTTTTCTAATTCTAGAGATACATAAATGTTTATTCAAGAATATGTATTTGTAGTGCTATGAACAGTAGCAGTAGTTCACGCAATTGAATTAGCTGCTGGAATTGATCTTTCCAAATGAGAAGATGAAGAGTTGGGGCAATAATCAGTTATTCATTACAAACCCTGTTCTTTTAAATTCCTGCTCAAATGGTGTGTTTCCACATAGGCTGTGTATTCAAACATCGTATAGCAAGATGCTTCCATTAGATTTCCTTATAAATCTCAAACTGAAATTTCTAATGTCCTAGTCTAGTTCTGAACTAAAAAGCTTTTGGTTAGTCTGACTCATGAAGTTTTCTTTACCCTTCTTTGTTAAAGATGGTCTGGAAAATGCAAGACTTAATTAAAAAGCACATAAATGTCAGTTAAGTAAATAAAAGTAACGTGGCTGTGGGTATTGAGATTTCTATTTGCTATTTTGTTAGTTATGTTTCCCATAGGGACTTAAGGAGGTGCAAAGATGCCTGAACTGTTGCTTTTGCAGTGTAATTACAGCACCGATATCAGGAACTCTTGATAGCTTCTTCTGGAGTTTTTGTCCTGTCTATAGGTTTGTTTTATACAGGATTTTGAGAGCTGAAAGCTTTGGAAATTGTATGTAAAGAAGGTCCTGTATTGTTTTGTTTTTAAAACAAACAAAAAAAGTGCTGTTTTCTCACATCTGCTGTCTATAGGAAGGCAAAGTTTAAAAAAACCCTGTCAATTTTTATATTGGTATGAATAAAAGTTGAAGGTTATACCTTATTCTTCAACAGGGGAGAATTACTTTTAAAAATGAACAAACCTCTGAAAGCTAAGGAAGCTTACCTTAGAGCTCTAGAACTAGACAGAACCAACGCAGACCTGTGGTACAACTTGGCAATTGTTTACATTGAACTGAAAGATCCAACAGAAGCCCTGAAGAATTTCAACCGAGCGCTAGAACTCAACCCAACACATAAACTGGCATTATTCAACTCAGCGCTGCTTATGCAGGAATCTGGTATGTTAGTTGTCCCTTATATAAATATTTTACATTTGCATTTATAGGATCCATACTACATAATTTTTTAAACGAATTGTTTAATTTTTGGAAAACAGAAGTTCATAGCATCATCAAAGAAGAAACTGTTATTGTAATAGTCAGCTCTGTAATTTATTGGTAGTGTATGGAATTTGTGCAAAGTGTACATATATCTTAGCTGATTAGCATCTTTAATACAAGTGCCATTTTACAATATAATGGGTCTTATACATATGAGGAAGTGTTAAACAAATATCTTCAAAATTATGCCTATATAATCTTTAAAACTCATTACCATTCTATGATATGTCAGATAAGATTATTTTACTGTATCTTTTTCAAACTCTGCAACTTAAAAATATGGGAGTTACAGACTTTATTGTTTTAGTGTTAGAAGATATTTTAGTTTGGCTACATCTGAAGTCACTCTGATCACTGTCTTTAAACTCTTTCATCTATCTTTATCAAAACGAGATCATGCATTCCATTAAGAGCTGGTTTGTCAGAACCGACATTTTCTCTGCATTCCGGTTGCTTAACCATACATGAAAATAAGTTCTCTTAAGCTTGCAGAGACACCTTTTGTATCTGTTGTACAAAACGTAAATGTAATTCAGCAGATCGTAGAGTAATGATGTTGACTTTGGCTGCAAGTCAACTCTAAGTAGTTTCATTCTGTAAAGAAGGTAGATGTCACTTAATTTGCTGTTACACAGCAACAATAAAAAGTAGCCCTTTCCCTTTAAACAGTTGTGTTAAAGATGTTACATTTTAATTTGTATAAAAATTAGTATTTTACTGGCCTGGTCTAAAAATTCTTCAGAATAAATCTGTAATTAAATGCTTTTTCTCTCATTTAGGTGATGCTCGGCTTAGACCGGAAGCTAAACAAAGACTGTTGCATTATGTGAAAGAAGAACCACAAGATGCAAATGGGTACTTCAATTTGGGTATGCTGGCAATGGATGACAAAAAAGATACGGAAGCAGAGGCATGGATGAAGAAAGCCATAAGATTACAGCCAAACTTCCGAAGTGCTTTGTTCAATTTGGCACTGCTTTATTCTCAGACAGGAAAAGAACTGATGGCTTTGCCCGTTCTGGAAGATCTACTGAGATACTACCCTGAACATACCAAAGGTCTGATTTTGAAAGGAGATATCCTTATGAACCAAAAGAAGGATATTGTTGGAGCAAAAAAGTGTTTTGAAAGAATTTTGGAATTGGATCCCAACAATGTACAAGGAAAACATAATCTTTGTGTGGTTTACTTCGAAGAACGAGAATTAATAAAAGCAGAAAAATGTTTGGTTGAAACACTAGCACTGGCACCTCATGAAGAGTATATTCAGCGTCATCTAAACATAGTTAGAAGTAAAATTGCATCACTCGGTGCTACAGAACACTCATCGCTTCCAGCAGATGGGACTACAGCTGCAGAAGAAAAAAAAAAATCATTTCAAAATTTGAAAGAAGTGAAAAAAGAGCAGAAAACCACCCAAACAGCAGTAGATAACAATAAAGGACATTCAGAAAATAAGAAACGAACAGAGAAAACCAATACGGACAAAGAGACTTCCAAAAAATCTACAAAAGAAATCAAAGACATTGAGAAAAAGAGAGTTGCTGCTTTGAAAAGACTAGAAGAGATTGAACGTATATTAAATGGTGAATAGTCTTTTATCATGTCATAATACAGTAAGGGAAGAATACTATTTTTAATTGTTTAATGTTTGATCCAACTGGAAAGTGGTCTCAATGCTTTGAAAATAGAAATGTTGACTGCATATCACTTAGCAAGCAGCAAAAGGCATTGCAATGTTTTATGTGAGAAAACTGCAACTTTTAAATATGATGTGGGAGATGGGTGGGAATCAAAGGATAAAGGATTAAGAATAATCTTAAATGCAGAATCCTAATAGAAAATAGCACTCATAAAAATCTTTAGTAGTCAGGGATATTCAGTAACGCTACTTTCAAAGAACCAGTGAAAGAACTGAATTAATGGGATACACCAGACACTGCTGCGTTCCCCCATCTGAATCTGTTTGTATTAACATCTACATCTCAGTTTACACATAACTAGTTTTTCTAGACCTCTGCTATACATGAAAAAGAGATTCTCACTGCATTTCTGGAATAAGTTTCCGGAACTTAACAAAAAGTCATCAAAATGCCACTGGTTGTAGTATTGGAGGATGGAACAACACACTAAAGTTTTCAGTTGTGTTCTAAATATGGAATGATATAATAATTTTTAATTGTTCTTTACTTACAATGCTAATGGTTTGTACTGGTTTACCTGTTAGAAATCTTATGGTGCTTTTAAGATCTTTAGACTATGTTTTTACTTTTAAAGGAAATGTGTGCTTTTCCTTCAACTGTCAATCATCTGGTTGTTTTAAAAAAATTCATCAAAAAGGGTGGTTTTCTCACTTTTCCTCCGGTTCATTAAATGCTGATAAATGCACTTTTGGTACAGTAACCAGTATGCTATGCAGTAATCCTTGTTGACTTTGTATCAATGGCTGTGGATTGAGTCCTTGGTGTAGTAGATTCTTCCTTGTTTATAGCAAACTGGCTTTACTGTTTCTGTCATTGGAACAGTATTTCTATTCTCGTGACTTTTTACAACACTAATATAAGCAATGATTGCTGAAGGCAGTGTGACAATAATTAAACCACTGAATTTAGCCATGTTTAACACAAAGAAATGCAGATAGTTTCCTTCCAAATACTAAGTTCTGTTGTTTTGATACTTTGTCATGGGTGTGTGGTTTTTATTAAATATTTATTTTGACTACTGAAATATTCCCATTTACACTTTTCCACTAATGCATTATTTTAATTTCTTACATGAAATGAAAATTTTTGCAATTTCAGTGTTGCTTTTATCATTGTGCAATGCATATATTTTTGTTGAAATATACTACGGATTACCTAAACCTGATGTTTTCCTTTATTATCAGAAAGAAGTGTAAGAGCTGGGTTCACTAATAATTTAATTAATCATTAAATCTAACTCTTACTCTTCATGTTTTGTCTTATTTTGTGATGTAGAACTATTCCTTAGCAACTCCACTGTTTAAACATAATCCTTTCCGTAACTGCTCAACTTCCTGCCTCGGGCACTAATCCAGCTGTAAGATGTAATTTATCTCTGTGGGAAGGATCTTAAATGGTTGAAGACCTTGCATGGACCTTTTCTTTATTATGTATCATTTGTAATGTTACCACAACAATTCCTTGCATGGTAATCACTGGGGGAGGGGAAAGTGGGTTTTAAAAATCATGGTTTAAAAGCTGCAGACAGGAACAGGTACCTGGTGTGCAGCTGTTCTCCATGCAGAAGTTTGAGAGCTGCTTGTAGTGAAGTGCTTCTGGGAATCTATTGACCACACCTTGAAAATTGCTGTTTTATCTTGTCTGTGAATAACTTGGATACTTGTAGCTAAAATAGCTGGTATGTTGACCTTCATAGAAGATTTGACTTGCACATTAAGTCTTCCCTCCAAACCTTTGTTTTACAGAAGAATTAGTCATTGTTCTGGGTGATACAAAGGAACATTCATTTGAAAATGGAAGGAACGGAGTAGTAAAAAAAGGTACTTTCTGATGGAGCAGGCCAGGATTCTCCCCTCTTTTATATCAACAGCTTCCAGAATCCTGCTGCCACACCACTTATATTCAGTCTGTAAATTGAAGAGGAAAGGAAAGGCGTGTTCTTGTCCAAGTAGCTCCTCTTTAGGGACTAGCAAGAATTGTTGGAGGTGCCATCAGGTTGAACTAAAATCATCAGCCTAATGTAAACTGAAGGATGCCGGAGGTAAGTCTTTCAGTCTGTTATCAGATACTGTGCCCCCTTTGTCTCTTTGAAAGACATTTTAGTAAAAACAAGTATTTGAGTAATGTCAGTGTGGTGACCCTGCTAGGATGCATCAGCCATTTTAAAATCAAACTTTTGTGAGAAAAGTGGTTCAGTAAATTGAAGTGGCATAACTTCTGAATTAATCAAAATAGAGTTTTCTCATAGGAAAAAAAATGGAAGAATAATTTTGGCTTTGCTTGCAGATAAAATTATCAATGTGTATTTTTCTCCTGTCGATTCAACCTATTTTTTTTTTCTTCTTCCTGCCATCCTAATGTGCAAGAAATATCATCCCTTATCAGAACTCCCAATTTCAATAATATGCAAGGACTGGAAATTTCCAAGGATGAGACAGACATATTAAAATAATGTGTAGCCCTTTTCTCAGGCAATGCAATTGCTGTGGTTGCTCAAGAAACCTGAAGAGATGTCTTGTGTCATCTTTGCATACGTACACAAATTCTTCAAATTTACATGCGCACATAATTTCAGTGCAGATTTATGCATTTGTCAGATTAATTTTTTTATCTTTTGCAAGTGAGTATGTGCATAATGAGTTAGAGGTAAATACATTTAAACCTAGGATTAATTAGATATACATCCATATAGTTGAGACAACTGGATGCTTACGGGTAGTGCAGTTCCAGAAGGACAACATGTGCAATTGTAGGTTGAGTATGGAAATTTTTTTGTCTGTTTTGCACATAAAACATCCCAGGGCTTCATTTTCTAAATATTGCAAGTATTTTTTTTATTTTCTAAGTACTATTCTTTGCATTACAACCAGTTAAAAACACAGTCATTCAGATCTGATTTTTTTTTTTTGTCTTGGTTTTTATCAGCTCTCCCAGGGAAAAAGTTGGGTATTGGGAAGAATAGGAAAAACTTTCCTACAAACTGGAGTCACAAAGGATTTAAGTGGGACAGAAATTCTTTTAAGTGTGCAGTGCTGTTTGTACATTGATTAGGCAAAACTGGAAGAGATAAAGTCATACAGGAGGATTGCTGTGGGTGGTGGGTTTCATATAAAGGAAAGCAAGGAAATGCACAACACATGTGGCGCCAGGGCCTTCAGCTGAAGGAAATGGGAAGCTTTAGATTTCCGCTCAGTTGCGGAGACTTGGTGAGCTCCACCTTATTTTGGAATATAGCAGCAATTTCAGTACCTTGTGAAGGAAAACTGCATGCTGAGAGGTAAGCGCGCCTTGGCTTCAACCTGCGAAATAATGCCTGTGTGGCTGTAAAAACGACAGGGACTTGTCATCCAGCTCCCTATTCCCCACTGGCACTCTGGGGTGTTGCAGATGGGCTCAGAGGATCCTCCTGCTCCGAAGGGGACACAGGTTTGTTCTGTGCCCATGGGATGGGAAAGACGCACATGTTCTTTGTTTTCTTGGAGGTATGACAGTTACTGAGTACCCGTAAATTGATTTAAATCACCATCAAGAGTATGTTTGTTTACTCGGCCTTCATTCACCCCAGCTAGCCGAACCGTAGGCCTGCGGGACCTCATGTTTAATGGGACTTCAGAGCAAAGCACTGGCCTGTGAGAAATGCTGATTTTCTGATAAAGGAGCAAGCCCTCTCCTTCTGCCCAGAGCAAAAACTGCTCAAACATTTTGACACCGTGCATGCAGGTTGTCCAGCAGACCATCTCAGCAGCTTTCCCTTCTTCACAGCTGTCAGGTGTTCCACCACTATGGGGCACAGGGAGCAGCTCTTCAGGAACAGGTTCAGCCATCTGGCACCTCATTGTCAGGTAAGCTTATTGCAAGATCGGGCTGCGCCTTGTGGCAGCAAAGCTTCTGACATACTTGCTTCCTGGGTATTGAGCTTTGGGATGAACATGCAGGCGGTTTGTTCCTTCCTGAAGTTTCCTTTGGACAGAATCAATGAAGATCAAATCTCTGGGAAGTTAGCAGCCTGCCCCAGGCTCCTGCAAACTTTGCATCCCACAAAAGCACCAGGAAGAATCACAGTTTGAGCAAGTGAATGTGGCTGGGCTTTTCCTTGCAGAGGCTCTGTAATCCACCTCTGCCTGGCAAAACGTCTGGAGCTGCAGCAGAACCTGCTCCTCCTGTAAAGCCCTGCTTCCAGTGCTGCCATGTAACCAAAATTACTCTTCTCTGACTTTCAGCCTAGCAACCTTGTTTTGCTTAGACAGAAAGCTTGAGAATGGAAAGGCTGGAAGGCACCTCTCTGCCCACCACCCGTCCTTCACCTCATGTCCTCAACCTACAAAACTGCAATGCTCTTTTTACAGTGCTTCAAGTGATCAAGAAGAATCTGTCCTCCAGACCTCCAACGCAGCTTACAGAAAGGTGAGACATTCCTGCCTGGGATCAAAGTAACTTAGCTTACTATGTTACATGCATTACTATGCTATATTTTTTTTTTGAAAAAATATAATAATGCTAGATAGATATCATGTTGTTTTTATAGCATTCAGGGAGTGGTAGTGCAGCTAATATTCTTTGAAAGCTTAAAAACTGCTTTCTGAAGTCTAATATTTAGTGCTGTCTGCAAACCTGCGGTCCTGCATGTGGGATATGTTTTTTACAAACAGCCACAAGAAGTTTTGTATACACACATCAGCCTCTCTCAAACAAAAAGCAATGATGTGAAAGAAAAAAAAACAAAAAACAATCCAAAACAAAACACTCCAAAACAAAACCACCACAGAAACTTCTCCATAATTATCCTGGGTTGGGAATAACATAATAAGCTGTGTAACTTTCTTGGGCTAGGAAACAGTTCCAGAAAAACACGTTTAACCTTCCCCGGTAGTCATATTTTCAAAGATTGCTAGAAAGAAAATTGGACTTTATAGATACCATATACTCTGAACTGAGGAATTCTGTTTAAAGCAAAACACTAACATTAACAGACTCCAGCATACATAAACAACTGTTAGCTGCTACATCTTTACCAGTATAAGAAATATACTTTAAAAAAAAAAAGTGACCAAAAAGTCCCTGTTCAGCTGCTGTCTTCAGTGTTGCTTACAGAAATGTAAATGTATTTTTTTAAATGTCCATACAGACGCACTAACAGTCTTTCATGCGAGTTTAGAGGCTACATGCTTGTTTGGGTGGGCTCAGCCTTTTTCAGATGTGGACAGAAACAGGGAAAGAAATTAAATCCTTGGGTTTGTGGGGCTTTGTATGCCATACTACACTTTGGCATTGTGGAAAAATGCATATATACTTGCCAAAATTTTAGTTACTTGTAGGCCAACACAGCAAACAAATTGGTATAGTTTTGGGAGGTGATGTGACTTACAAGCTTTGTATGAGGTTATGAATTCCCTGTGTCTTTTATTGCAATTGTTATAAACGTGAAGCCTGAAAGACTCCAGGTAGAACAGAAGTAAGCATTGAAATAAAGCATGTTGTTCACATCTCCTACACCTATTCAGTATATATATTTATTCCTCACATGTAATTATCAGGGTATTGTCTTTTTAAATACACATAGCAAGGTATTTTTAATTATATGTGTATTCATCCACGCACAATGAGAGTAGGTGGAGGAGGAAAATGCAACAATTACAGGATGTCTCAACAAAAGTAGAAGTCATAAATCTTGATTTTTAAAATATCATCTTGAACGTGCACTCACCTTTATTTCATTTGCAGTTGTTAACCCAGTCCTATGCTTTTGTTGTACGTGATCAACATTAGAGCACGATGTTGTAGTGCTGACTCCCCAGGACTGAGGGCTCAAACGAGATTGTGACAACTGGTGCTTAAAGAACGGGGAATTAGTTGTTATCACCCCTCAGCCTTAAGCTGAATAATTGAGGCTGGCTTGTTTGTCTGGGCACACTGCTCGTTTCACCTATGGGAATATCAGACATTATGGATGACTCTTCTCAGTTTGCAAGACTTCTCTGTAAATGAGTGCCTTCTTATTAGCAGACAAAGATAGCATGATGATATTGCACACACCTGAAAGCTGTAGAGGGTACAAGTCAGGGAAGCCAAATTATAAGAAATGTTAAGTGTTACTGAAATCTAGCAAGACAAAAGGTAATAACTGCTGTGCTCTGAAGTTTTGCAAAAATATGGTAAGGGTTATTCAGTTAAAAAAAAAAAAAAAAGACAATTGATAAAAGAAGTTTAAAAGGAGCTTCCAAACACCCCCTCTACCCTCTTGAACAAGTTTTAAACAGATCTGGGTTTTTCTTCAGCTCTGTGCATAAACATTTATCACTTTCCCAGTATAAATAGCTATGAACAAATAAAGAGAGACAGTGAAAGGTATGCGAAAGCTTAAAACTCATGAAATTCAAATACTGTGCAGAAACATAAAAGAAGCTGAATGGTTAGTATTTCTTTAGATGTATTTATATGATTGGTTTTGCATGAAGTTAAGCTATGAGCTATATTGATGAGTATTATTTGGATGAGTCACTCTATGTTTCTGCCCATTACTTAGGTGAATAAAGTCAAGGTTTTAGTGCAAATATTTAGGTTTAAATTTACAATTCCATGGGCATTCCTTCAGCTGTTTTTACAGATATTGCAGAAAAACTAATTTGCTAGAATACTCATGAAATACAATAATAAGAAGCCTAACTAGGTTTTGGGAATAATTTCCTTCTGCTCAACATACATGAAAAAATATGTACTTGAGCAAAAATATGTGCACTGCACAAGGATAAAAGCAACATTGATTTTACAAAGATTAAGAAATTACAGTGATGCATAAGGATTTTCCAATTATTTGCACTGGTTATTCCTGTGATAAAAATAACGAAACCTCTTTCCGTTGACTTCCTTTACCTTTTGATTATCTTAGTGTCTGTAAGACCTTTTCCCTTAAAATACAGTGCTTTTTTTTTTAATTATGAGTACACAATTGGCACATGATCCTACGTCTAACAAACACAACATACATTGTTACTGTAGAAAAAGAAAAGACCATAAACCAGAAAGCGTCTGAAACACAAGAAGATATCAGGGATTTTTTGTTTTAAAAATTCATAACAAAATAACAAACATTCTTATGCTCTCTAGTGTCTGTGTGTCCTATGAGCCTTCTGGCTAATGAGGAAATACAGCAAACTTTAACTCATCAGTTACTGAGCGTCTCAACTTCAGACTTTAAAAAACATCTCTTACGGGTTTTTTCACTAGAATCCTGTTCCTTCTTCAGCTCTAGGTGAAATGGTATAAAGAGATTGAAGGTGAGACTGAATTTCAGTAGCACAGTCTCTGTATTTCTGGAATACTTTTGGGTTCTCTTTCCTTTGTGCTCTTGAGTTCTTTTATTTCTGTGGTACTGGTGCTTTCTCACACTGCCAGTGTTCCAGGACAGAAAGCTGTAAAGAGGGAAAAAAAAAAGCAGAGGTGCTAACTGAAGGTTTTTAAATCTATCTCTCTATATATATTACTATTAAGCAACTTCAGTGTTCTGCTTTTTGATTCTGATTTAAATATATATTTATAATGTATATAAATCATATACGTAAGTCTTTGCCAAAGAACTGGAACACAATTATTTCAACAATTGCTAGGAAGAGTGCTCATTTTGCTTTATTCTTAAAATCTATCATTAGTGCAATTTGGAACAGTAATGCAGAAAAATGCCTACAGGCAATGGTGACCAAGTTGCTGCTTTAGGTGATTACCTAGTGTGGAGCAGTTGCATAAATCACATAAATAATCAGATAAGTGCAGAGACTTACAACTCCATAGATTTATTTATGTATAATACTTAGAGCACAACACCGTGTAACAGAATTTTGCTGTTATATTGTGTGTTTGGGTTTATTTACTGCTCAGGATCTGGCAGGGCTTTGAGAAGGTAGTAGTTTCTGCTTCCAGGGGCAGCAACAGTTCAGACGATTGTTCATCTGCTGTCCATTATCACTCTAGAGGTGAAGGCTGTTGTCCTTGAACATGACCTCTTTGTAAGTATCTCGTTAAAAGGAGGAACAGAGGGGTAAAGTCAACAAGCTAAACTAGAGCAAGGTTTCCAGCCCATCTTGATTATATCACAACCAGTTGATCTGCAGATAAGGATGAGATTAGCTAACGTTATGCTATATTTCTGTCCTGCATTTAGCTATTTGCAGATAGTCTTCTTGGCAGTCGTAGTAGCAACTTCGGTACAGTTTAGGCCAACAATAAAAATCCTAAGCAGCAATCGAACCCATTTCTTCCATGTGACAACATAAATTGCAGTGCTCTGAATAACACTACTGGAAGATGTGGCCTCTGACCTGAGAAGCTTATCATCATGGAAGTATGTGATGATCTAAACTAGGAAATAAATAAAAATGACGTTGCCATTATATATTGGGGACTAGCAATAAAGCATCTAGGGTCTCACAGAGCTTCTTAATTATACTGAAACGTGACGATCTTAATGATATTGCTTAACATTTCTCCAGGCCTGTAGTTTTCTTCTTGCTTATGTATAGCATAATTA
This sequence comes from Tringa solitaria, assembly GCA_026413425.1. Lineage (NCBI taxonomy): Eukaryota > Metazoa > Chordata > Aves > Charadriiformes > Scolopacidae > Tringa > Tringa solitaria. The sequence continues at coordinate 46,442,776 of JAOXJM010000001.1, forward strand.
GAGGAAAAAATAGTAATTTGCTTTTAAATATTACTGTAAAATCCTATACTCACAAATTTTTAATTTTGAGGTGACTTGCATGCATCCTGAAAAACCTGTATGTAGAATTGCACCAAACAATGAAAGTGCTGTGAAGGCCACGTTTGGAATATTACAAGTACAATATGAGTGGAAAGGGCCAAGAAGGGGGAAAAATAATAATATATAATCCAAGATTTTTGAACACAGAGGTACAACTAGTGTGTTGAGACATGTTAGCTCCACAGATTAGTGGATCCTTGAGTACACCCTAGAGAAATATTGCTTCCAACTTGCTTTTCACTTCTCTTTTTCTAAGCATTCACTTTCAGTGACTGAAAGTGGGTTACACAGACTATGGTCTAATTTGGTATGGCTGCTCTTAAAAGGGATTCGGCTGTGTACCCAAGGTGGTTGGGGGCTGTAGCATATGATGTGTGAAGAGAGGCTGAAGAAGCTGATTTTGTTTTGCCTAAAGATGACAAGACTACAGGGGCTTCTTACTGCAGTCTTCAACTTTCTGTAGGTATTTTCACAGAACCTGGAGCCAGATTCTCGTTGGTGACGCACGGCAAAGGTAATGGGCACAAGTTGCAGCAAGGGAAATTCTAATTAAATGCAAGAAAATAATTCTTCTCAGCGTTCCCATTTGCAGATGATCATGTTATTCACAGGCACGTCATCGCTTTGGCATATTGCCTGCTTCAGGCTCTTCGGCAGTCACGTCCCTGTGAGAACAGGACTGTACTGGCCAAGTACTTCAGCAGAGCTGGAGCAAGTTGTTTTGCTGTGCCAGATGCCGTTTGGGCTAACTCCAGGCATACACAGTAGAAGTACAGAGAGAGTGATAACAGCAACTAAATTGATGCAAAGCCATTGTAAAGGTCATGCATTACTTAAGCAAAGGTTTTCCAGGGTGGAAGAGATCCAGGGAAGAATCATGTAAGTTACAGTAAAGATGAATGTTTTCTTTATTTCTCTTAATACCAGGCCGGGCAAATTAAACGAATGAAGACTTGGTTGGTTAAAAGAATGTTTTCACAGAATAGATAATTAAATTTTATGTTCATTGCAAGATGTTGTGGTTGCTGAGGTATAAAAGATCCCAAGAACTAAACAGCTACATTGATGAAAGTGAACATCTATGAAATACCATTAAACACTAGGAAATAGATACAACTTCTGGTTTTGGAAGATCCTTGTGAGCAAACTCCCCAAACCTGGTAGGATATACCAAGAGAAAAAAAAAACCCAAACAAAAAACAACAAAACACCATGTACTTGCACTATTCCTGAACTTGTTCCTAAGCTCTTCCTCTAAGCATTTGGTAGTAGACAGAGTCTGAGACTCTGTAACAATCTAAATGGACCCTTGGTCTGACCCATGCCATAAGAAATATTATTCTTAACTTCAAAATCTTTAGAGAAAAAAGTAGAACAGTTTTGACTGGAGTAACATAGAATAAACAGTCATCTATTGTGACTGCAGTTTTGGATATATAAATATAGATGAATATCTGTTCTCTAATGCTTTGGACAGATAAATATTATGGGATCTTCAACTTTGCAAATACAGGCTAGAGAACAAATACTAAGAATATGGTAAGGCCTGGATATTTGTGTGCATACTGGCTAGTAAATTGTTAGTTAGGCTGTGAGCCTGCAAAAGGTGGTATTAAAATGAGTTCTGATAAATAGTGGGGTTATTGAAAGGAACTGGCTGTAAAAAAAAAAAAAAAAAAAACCCAAACTTTTTGGAATAAAAGGTTAAAATGGTTTATTTTAAATGGAAAAAATAAGTAGACATGTTATTCAAGTTTGGTTTTGCAAAGGGCAGATTTTTATACACAGATGTATTAAGACAATTAAAGGTGCCCTGGTTTCAGCTGGGATAGCCTTGATTTTTCCTTCTAGTAGCTGCTGTGTTTTGGATTAGTATGAGAATAAAGGTGATAACATGTATTGTTTTAGTTGTTGCTATGTGATGTTTAAATTAGTCAAGGACATTTTCAGCCTCCCATAGAAGCTGAGAGGGAGCATAGACAGGACAATCTGCCCCAAGGAATATTTCATACCATTCCTTAGGGGGAAGGAATCAATGATCACTGTTTGGGGTGGGCTGGGCTGGGCAACCGATCATCAGGTGGTGAGAGACTTGTGTTGTATCACTTTATTTTGTATATTATTTTACTATTATTACTGTTATTATCTTCCATTATTGTTCTTTTAAGCTGTCTTTATCTCAATCCATGAGGCTTGGTTTGGGTTTTTTTTCCCCTCCTTTTCTGTCTGTTCTCCTTAGCCTACTGGAAGGGGAAGTGAGCAAGCAGCTGTGTGGGCCGGGTTGCGGACTGGGGATAAACAGCAATGAAAGGATAATTTAAATATAGAGAAAGGTGAAAGTAAAATGCCACAAAGTTCTCCATGCAAATTGAGAGGCTCGTTATGTTGATTTAACAGATGAAGAAAATGCTCGATACCATCTTTCTGAAATTCAGCGCTTTGGAGAAGCTAATAGTTAAACTACAAATGACAAAAATTAATGGAATTATTGGAAGGGTGGATAAAAGCTATCCAAAATGGAAAGAGCAACAGGCACCCCTGCGACAGCTAGTAGCACAATAGTTTCTAGCAATGTTCCTAAAAGAATCTGGCACTGAACTTTAATGTTGTCAGTAATGGCCGTGGTAGCAATACAGTAAAAATGCTTATTGTATCTGTTGACAATATAAATCTACAAGTATTGCCAATACAGAGTAGAGTATTGTCTAAAAATCACTTGTTAGGACTGGATTAGTAGAAATGGGATGAAATTCAATAATAGATAATTTAAGGAGATGCACCCCAGTGCATCCAACTTCTGTTGGAAGCTAAAAGTTTGCACAGAACTAAGGTGAAATGCACTTGGCTGTCCAATATAACAGCAGGATTTATCCAGAAAATTAGGTGACTGTGTTGGAAAGGTAACTCCAGTAGAAATAAAGGTATTCCTACTGCAAGATGCTTATCTGGAGTACTCCCTTAGTTTTGATTGCCTGTGTCCAACATCAATAAATTCCAACTAAAACAATTACACAAAATCTCTGCTGGGTGAATACAGAAAGCAGCGAGCTTATCTTCTGCGAAGAGTTAGAGTTTGTTATCTGAGGCCAAACAGGTCAAAAAGGCATGTGGCTATCAAGATATTCAGTAGGAGGATAAAAACTGAAAGAAAAATTACCGTTTAGGCTAAAAGCCAATGTTTGTACAAGAACAAAAAGGGAGAAAACAATTATAAATAAAATCGGGCTGGAAATGAGGCAAAAGGCCCAGTCCACTGGAACAATAAATTTTGGGACTATCTTTAAAGGAGAACGGTGAGGGGAGGGAAAAAAAAGTTATTTTAAGCTATGGTTATGAACAGTTTTGAAAGTGAATGCATTAAATGCTACCTGTAATAATGAAGAACTACATTTTGTTCACTGAGGTTCATTCTAATTTTGTCCTTCCTTAAAGCACAAAGAGCTAAGAAATGATAGGAATTTCCATCACATCTTCTGTTTACTTTAGAGTGTATGTTTAAATTGGAACTACGCTTGTGAAAGTAACAATGCCTATTGCAAACTGATGTATTTTGCATGCGAAATCTTCCTGCACAGAACAATGCAAAATTAAATCATATTAAAATATCCTGTTTTCAGTGTTTATAACTTTACTGAAATCTTAATGTAACAGTGAAAATAAGTTGTCTAAACTTGTGTGGTTTTTTTCTTCCTGAATTATTTTGCCATCTTATTCCTTTGAATTAGAAGCTCCCACTACGAGTTAAATAAAGGAACTTTTAAAGAGCCAACTCAATCACAACAAGACAAACCCTTCTGTTGAATAGTGATTTAGTTTAGGTCTTCATTAGGACACAAGCTGTTAGGAGTCAGGGGAATTCCCCTTGACACTGGACCCATTCATGTTACCTCTGAGAACTCGCATCATCTTTCACACTGCTTTATCTCATCTTTATTGAACATGGCAGTTTTGTTGTTTTTATTTAATTCTCTCTTGTATTCACAGAGAAGAGCTTGTTCATGAGGAAAGTTCTTTCTATTTTTTTTTTCCTGGCAAGACAGATTTTTCTTTTTTAATGAAAAAGATTTTTATACAATCTAACAGATGACTATCAGGACTTTGCTTTTTAAATCTCAGAGTTTTGACCTACAACAGCTATGTGCTTAATTGTTCCATTTTGAACTCAGACCCCATCTATGTCTCATACAAGGAAAAGATCTTGATTAGATTAAATTTATCTCATGTGGGATAGATGAGGCTAGATGTGGAAAAACCATTTTCCTTTTCCTCTTCCTCTTGTCACTAGTACTCCAGAGTAAGTTTTTTTTCTTTGCTCTGTAACACGAATTGGGCAAAGAAAGCTGTTTTGTTTTAATTTTCTTTTAGGGAAAAATGCTTGTTCAAATAAATGCTTGTAAGTTATCTCTTAATGTAGAAGACATGCGTGCTCAAACAATCCAGGAAAAGATGTATGAGATTTAAGAAAAAGATCTTACATTCTTCTATAATTATAGAAAAAAAGTATGACAGATTGGATATAAGCAGCCATAGTCATGGAAAATATTGTATTAAGATCTTAGCAGCAAGTTAACTTGAAGGTAATAATACATACAATGACCATGATGAAGTAAATAAATAGCAGGTAAAAGCAACTCTCATAAAACTGTTGAGTCATTCTCACTCCCAAAATATCATTGGAGTGAAATTAAAAATTAACATGATGGAAAAATCGATCGGGGG
>JAOXJM010000001.1:46452425-46466721 GCA_026413425.1 Tringa solitaria
AATATAAGCCTGATACCTCTTTTATGTGAAAATTAGTGTTTTATGTGCAAATAAGAATGTACTAAGGTACTAAAATTGCCATAAAAAAAATCAAATACTATTTTTTTTACATTAAAAATATATTTATTATTTGGCTTTACATCCTAACAGAGTTAGAATAATAACCCAGAAAGATTGCTGAATGAAACAAAAAACAAGTAAACAGGTAAAATATTAACATTATGGATGATTTATTAATTCCCACTGCAAACAGCAAAAGAATATTTTTTGCAGTAGAGGATTTTGCATTAAAAAAATGAAGTGAAGAATACAGTAATGCTTATTCCCATTACAGACTTGAAAACTGAAAAATATTGGAGGCTATTACCTGTGTATAACTAAGTCCCAGAAAGGCCTTCCATCTCGGGTAAGGCCATGGAAAAATAAGAATAACAAATCTCTGTTTTTGCTTTCTGATTTCTAATTTACTGTACAATCTTAGCTCATGGACTTTTGGCAGTGAGATCAATTTTAATTAGCGAACTATAAGCAGTAGCAAAAAAACTGAAAGAAAGAAATAAGTCATTATACAGTACCAAAAATTAACCTTCAGTTTAATGCAGCATCTGGAACATACTAACTTCACTGAGTTTTACCTTTTAGTGATAGAGAGTTCACCTAAGCACTGTTGAGTGTGTATAATTTTAATTTTTCTATTAAGAATTAATTTTTAAATGAGACTGATGTTAGCTTTTAATGCTACACTTAGGCAAGACCTGCAATAGGTTATGGAGAAATCAACTTTGATCTTCATTTATTTGCAGGAGATTGGATTAATTCTTGTTCTGACATCCTGAAACTGTAATCTTTATTGGAAGATCTCTGTGAATTGGACATTCATCAATTGTCATAGAAGTAGTAGCTAAGACTTTGGGGATTTTGTGTGTGTGTGCAATTTTTTTTGGATTTATTTAGGGTTTTTCCTTTTTTTTAATAGTAAAGTAGCTGCTCTTACAAAGTGTGCGTAGTTTGCCTGTCTTTGTGTTGCAGCCTTTAAAGGTGTGTAGGTGATGAGTGAATGCTCCCTGTCCTGCTCTCAATAGTTCCAACTCCTAAAGTATTTCCAGGAAATACTTTTAGCAGACAAACTGGCACTGCTTTTTTTGGCATGGCCTGCCTTATTTTTTTTTTTTCTCTTTTTCCTTGAGGCTATGTATTTATACTGGTTTGGGGGACAAAATTACCCAGTGCTTACCATCAAAATGCCTCTTTCTATGCCACTGTCTGATAACTGATAGCAGACCCTGAGAGCAGGGTATAGCCATACATAGTGCATACAGATGACATTTTAAGAGAAGACCTGGCTCATACTGCACTTTTACAGGAAACACTCATGGCATGACAGGATTTGTTTTGATTCAGCTCCCAACAGATGTGAAGTTCCAAGTTTTGCAGATAAGGGTCTTTTCTTTTTTGGTAAATATTTATCTTCTGAGTCACTGTGGACCATGTACATCTACCCTTTTTGAGTAGAAATTCAGAAATGATAGAACACCAGTTTCATTCTTCAAAAGGTTTTGCTAGATGAATTTGAAAAATATCCATTTCTTTAGCTGTCCTCATCCTATTTCTACTTTTGGATAGAGCAACATTTTGTTATAACTAACTATAATTTAATTACATTTTTGTACGTGGGTCCAAATCTTACTTGAGCAAATACACCACTCTGTTTTAAGATCTTGCTTTTTCTATGTATTCTGCATGTCGTATCCTTCATCTAATTCTGTATCTGTATTAAATGTTCTGGTCTGATTTTTCTTTCAGAAGTACTTTTCGAACTTTTTGCACTCTTATTTGTTATGTGTTTGGTTGTTGGGCATGAAGAAATAAATTATATCACACATCAAAGGTTATGCAGCTGGATTTGTACTCTGTTCTGTGTATTCTGTGCAGTTTTTGCATCAGGTTTAAAGCTTGTTGATTATTATTGACTCAAACTAATAATTTACACTTAAAGTAAACAATGAATTTGGTAGACTTTTAAGATAAAGTGAACTTCCTACACAGGCCATTAAATCAAACCGTGTACTTGATATTGATGTTAAATAGAATCAGAACACAGTATTTACATTTCTTGTAAAGCATTTCCTAATGTTCTCCTAAGAGAATCTATGCGCTGACTGAAATATTGATCAGAAGTCTTGAGAGAAAAGCAACCCTGAAATTAATACCAGTAGTGGTAACTATGCATTTAATCTGCTTAGTTTTTGTGGTATGTACATGTGTCAAGTCTGTCTTACTGATCTAAAAAGCATAGATAGAGTTTAGGCAACTTTCCCAATGCCATCCACTGTATATCTAGTCTTGCCTAATTTTTCCTGGCATTGTTCTGTGGTGCTGTTAACAATGACAGGTATTCTATAAAAGGTAATTATTTTTCTTAGGGAAACAAAATATATTTTTGTAAAATCTTAATTAATGATGAGAAGCTTGCATGCATAATTTTCTAATATTAGAAGATAATGTTCAAAACAAAAGAATGTTGAAATGAGTTGATGAATTCAGTATTCCACATTCATCTGGAGTGAGGCATACAAGCACAAATCCTCAGTGAAATACCAAACGATGTTAAATATTGCTCAGACGCTGGTTTGGGACACTAACTTTGAGGTCATATTCCAAGGATTGTGTCTGTCTACAAGGTATAAAGAAGACCAAAATCTCTAATTTCTCCCAATCTCAGCTAGGTACAGATACAGGCTCTTTTGATGAAGTGTTCTGTTCTAGTGCTCTGGCCAACATGTGAACATCCTCACTCACACTGTTCTCTAACCTATTGTGGCTTTTTTCCTTTTCACCAACAGTTTTCAGCCCTGTAAGATTTAAAACATTAGGATCTGCAAACAGAGGGAACAGAAGGGTTAGGAAGAAAATGTCTACCTTTCTTGCCAGCATTGTTCTATTTGTCCTGTGAGAAACTACTAGTTGAATCATGAGGACCTGGTTGGTTAGTACATTCACTTACCACGAAGCAGACGAATGTTTGTTTCCAAGGAATGCTTTGGTGTTTCATATTAAGCAATTATTGGAGCAGTGATTAGAAATCACATTTATAATCACATTAGAAATCACGTCCTCTCAATGAGGAATCCATTAATGCAGCGCATTAATACTAAATTGTGTTAACACTGTTAAGATAAATCAGTTTCTAAGAAATTTCAAGGGAAAATTATATTACAAATACTACTCCAATTCTCCAAACTTTATGTTCTAAAGGACTTAGGAATTTATCTGATTCTAAGGATGGTCATTTGGACTGTGTATTTTAGTGAATGACAAATTAAGCCTGCAATAAACACAAAAATAGTAGTCTGCAAATAGTTTTAATGAGAGCTACCTCTTGCAGGACACAATTTAAGAAGATATGTAAGAACCGTCATTAACTAAGCATGTAAACAGTTACATTAACTTCAGGAAGTTTACAGATATGCTCAGTACAGGGAACATACTGAGCTTGGTACATCCAAGAAATACGACACAAAATTGCAAACAGGATGAAAATTATATTTGCAAGTTCTTGTTTCTAAGATTCTAATTTGCTTTCTATGTTTTTTTGACATTTCAAAGTGAATTTCCGAAACATTTAGTCGAACTGCAGAAGGAAGTTTCAGATGACATTCACTTCAGTTTGGTACTTTGAATTCAATTAATTTTGTTTGTCAAAAGCTTTTTGGTTGTCTCAAAATAATGTCTTGTACTCTGCAAGCATAATCTACAGTTTGTGAACAAGAAGAATGTAAATTGCAATTACATCACTACATCAGTGCTACCTTTTTTCTGAACACAGTTGATCATTTCTATGGTTTTAATGATTAAAATAACTGAAAAAAACAGAGGTCCACATATATTTTCACATATTTGATTATGTCTTTTTGCATGTCTTAGGTATATCTATTTTATGGTAAGTACTGTAATTTAAAATAAAAAATTTGATTGGAACTCTTTATTCAGTATGATTTCTCAAATGAACAGGGTTTTTTCAAGAATACTTAAATAGCCATGTTTGAAATCATTGAGGATATCTGGGTTACACAATAGTTATAGAAAATATAGGACTTCTGAGACAATAACTAGTGTAGTCCTTTTTCCTAAGGCAGAACCAATAATATCTAACCTGTTGACAGCAGTTTTTCTAATCTGTCTTTAAAAATGCTTGCTAATTGGGTTATACAGCCTGCCTTGCTTATCTATTGTGGTGCTTAATTGCCTTTGCAGGCAAGTCAATCATAAGAAAAGCTGCCTGTTGCTCTTGCAGCAGTTTAACTTATTGCTCCACTTCAGAGTAGTTTGGAGTGGACGTAGAGAGCTGTTAAATCTCCTCCACTTGCTTGATGTCTGAATGACAGGAGGAAGGTGACTCCAGATAGGAAATGGATGGGTATTATGGTCAAACCTGTGGGAGGATGGAGGTGAGGAGCTGAGCCCCAGGCTCCCTGTCTCTGCCACAGGGCTGAGCACTGACCCCGGTGTGGTTTGACATGGCAGCAGGTGACGTCCATGCAGGTGGGTCTGGGCTTCTCTAGGTATGTAGCCACAACTATGATGCAAGTCATTTGGCTGCATAATGATACTTCAGATTGCTTCCATGTTGGGAAAAGGAGTAATCACATTAAATATGAGATATTTGATCGGAATTGTATTTGATGATCTTGTTCAAAAAAATCCTATTCTGTAAATCATTAATACTTTTTAAAATCTGAGAATATATCTTTGAACAGTATTTTAATGTAATTTAAAATGCTGGAACTGCTTATTGCATGGACTCCATTCTCTTGGACTTATAAAAGACATATGATCTTTATCAGAAGAGCTACACTCTGGCATAATAATTTTTAGCTAGCAAAATAATGCAAAAGGAATCATAAATATGAGTGCAGATGAGAGAAAGAGAAAAATTCTGAATCATCTTTTCACACTCAAATACTGGCTTACTGAACATTATTATGAACAGAATAAAATAGGTGAGATGTAAGTATGAAGGAAAAGATATGAGCAAAATTCTTTTCAGGATATTGACTAACTATTACCAAAACCAAATAATGTAAAAATCATTAAAAAAAATGAACCCACTTCTTGTTGGTTCATTTTGCAAGGAAGGACATGAATTATTATTCTTGACATTGCTAAATTCTTATCTCTCGCACTCACTAGTCTTTATTAAGTTTTTTGGCAAAACAAGACTTTTCCTTTAAAATAATAAATGTTTCAGAATGAAGAAATATTACGGTTCTTTTCTTGTTTGTTTTTCAGGAGAAGAAAATTTAATTAAGGTATTTTTTTAAAAAAAGCACTTAAGGATTGTTGAAGACCATAAGCAATATAATTATAGGAAACAAAGAACTTATAAGCTTTAAGGTTCTTCTTTGTTGTTTTTTTTCTTTTTTTTTTTATTTAGGTGTTAATGCAACAGATTATATAGAGAAATAGAGGGATGAAGTCACCTAGACAAGGCTGAGTCAAAGGTAGATTGCAAAACCCTGTTTCTGTGCTAACTAATGCTTTATCTTTTTTCCTTCAAAAATATTTCATCTTTTAATGACCATTACCTAAGCATTACAATCTGAGCCTCTTCTTACAAAACCTTTATTAAATTGAATTAATATTTAATTATATATTGAACAATTTAATATTTTTTTATTAACCTGTAATTAGTTGTTATACTAGTTTACAATTTGGTTATTGGGTCTGGCTGTAAAGGAAACTGAGGCGCTGATTCACTCACTAGAAATAAAAAACAGCACAGAGCAATTTTTAGTATAATATTGGTAGTAAGTTGCAATACTATTACTTTAATTATAATAGTAATTTTATTTCAGGAAGTTCTGTAGAAGCTGTTTTAGCATGGTGCCAGTAGTGTCAATGTGAGTCAATAGGTATTTTTAGAGAATAGAGTCATTGCAGAAATTTAAGAGTATCTAATGGTTTCTCCTTTAAAGAACAAATATCTTCATATGGGACAACTGAAATGAAAGTACAGCTTTCATGTGGAAATTAATCCAAATAATTTAGATGGTATGACTTACATTTTGAAAATACATACAGACATGCTACAGCTACATTGCTTATGCACAAGCAGGTTAAGTAGACAAGTCTTTGTATAGTGAATATATTTGTTAGGTGTAATAGCAAGGCAACAAGCAAACTAAAAATGCCTACATGAAATACAAGTTTCATTATTTGCAGAAGTTAATTAAAATCTTGGCAAGTTTTTTCTCTTTGATGTTCTATACCTAATTGTTTTTAAAAATAGATACTTTTGATAAACTTCCTAGAATTGTGTCTGGCACCTTTAAAGATGCAGTTAGTTTAGTCGGTACCTTGTTCTCTGTTCTAAAAGTTAACATTGCCTTTGTTGTTTAAGCACAAAGCATGTCCCTATTGTCACTTCCAATTTCAATTTTAGCTAGTCTGAGCATTAAAATGTTTTGAATTTTAGGACAAGTAGGATGTTCATGTCTGACTCCATTGAAGGCTACCATCTTTACCATATATTTCATCCATCTATACACACCTCTCTTCATGTATCATTATTAGCTTGCAAAGGAATGCTCTTAAAATTTAGGAAATACCAGAAATGAATTTGCTTCTGCAATATTATGCCAGCCCCCTTGTGTACTTTTCAGGTTTAGTTATATTTCTAACTTTTACAGACATTTCTTTACACTTTCCATAATCACTCAGGCCTAAAATGATGGAGCTGAAACAGGAGGTGTAACAGAAAGTGTAATTCACTGAATTAGAATTTGTTTGGGATGTTTAAGTTAACTCACACACTTATTTCATACTGCAACATATACGTTAACTATTCCTCTAGAACATTGTTTCTAAAGACCTTGAGGCAAAACAAGGACTAATTCAAGACAGAAAACCTATATAATTCTCTTGGGTAAAAGCTTTTCTTCTAGTGAAGTATAAGCTGGTTGTATAGAAATACATACGTGTGCATATTTATGTGTGTGTGTTTGGGAACTGCAAACTTTTTTTAGGGAACTGCAACTTTTTTTAAGGACAAAGAGGGGAGTAATTTATATGAATCATGGCGCACTAAGACCAAACTTAAACATCAGCACTAGTTTTATTTGAAATTATAAGAGATGGCCAACAGATCGTGGCTGACCAATTGAAAGGAAAAAAGCAGATTTATTTTTCACTATCGTATATCTTGAAGTACTTCCTGAGTTCACAAAGTTTCAGTTAACTCAGGCAGAAAAGACTAACGTGTTTGAATATGATAAATTTGGCAAACACAAGGACTAATGACCAAGGCTTACAGAAGAAAAAATTATGACTTGGATCTGACCAAGTACAGACATTTTCAAAGGAGAACCTCCTATTTGTGAATTAAGAAGGTAGCTGAAGCTACCTCAGCTAGCTGAAGTCTGAAGTGACTGTGTAGGTGCTGGACTGTGCCCAAATCTGTTTGGTTTACATAGCAAGGTTTTGGTAGCTGGGGGTGCTGCAAGTGTGGCTTCTGTGAGAAGACACAAGAGCTGCCCCCATGTCAGATGGAGCCCATTCTAGGTGGCTCCGAGACAGACCCATCACTGGCCAAGGCTGAGCCCACCAGTGATGGTGGTAGTGCCTCCATGATGGTGTATTTAAGAAAGAGTAAAAAATGCTGCACAACAGTGGCCAGGAGAGAGGATTGAGAATATGTGAGAAACAACTCTTTAGACACCAAGGTCAGTGAAGTAGCAGGGTAAGATGTCCGGGCACTGGAGAAGCTCTGCCCCTCCAGCCCATGGAGGTCCACAGTGGAATAGATATCAACCCACCACACCTTTATATGCGCAGTCCTCTGAGAGGCTTCCTTTCTCCTAGTTTTGTTATTCTTGACACCTGGCACTGTAAAAAAGTTTAGAGAGGGATGTATTACTGGAAGATTTGGAATTAATTGCTAAAGTAATAAAAAATTAGAAGTTTTCAAACCATGGAAAGCATAATGAATGAATGAATACAGGAGAGGCAGCAGCTTGATCTGTTGTTATAATCAACAATTAAAACAAAAGACGGTGGAGGATGCACAATCCTCCTATAGGAGCATGTGAAATATGTACATTGGTGAATAACAAATTTAAAGTGATATATTGTAATGCAAAGGAAAAGGGCTGCTGTTATGGACTGGCCACGCACCAAGGTTTTTGCTATTGTCAGGAGGATATCCTCATTGAGGTTTCAGAGGTCTAGAACAATTAAGCAGTTTAAAAACGTCTCCCAGAGAAATCCTTTAATAGAGAACAAAAGGGAGCTGGAAGAAACTAACACAGGACATGTGTATGTAGATCACAGCATGGCTGAGATCATCACCAAGGTGTCTGTCCAAATTGTCAAGGAGAGTGTCCATGGGAATCACAGATTATACTCAAAAATTTTTATTCATTTTTGTTGCTTAACCCATCATTTTGTGAATGCTGTTGTGCAGTGTTTCTCTATGGATGTGCAATGCAGCTAAAGACTCAGAAAATGAAAACTTACAGAAGTTTAAATTCTCAGTCAGACTGAAGTACAAAATTTAATTCTCCACAGGTACTTCCTGGGAGGGATCACAGAATCACCATATTGTAGGGGTTGGAAGCAACCTCTGGAGATCATCTAGTCCAACCCCCCTGCTAAATCAGGTTTACCTAGAGCAGGTTGCACAGGATTGCACCAAGGTGGGTTTTGAATATCTCTAGAGAAGGAGACTCTCTGGGACGCCTGTTCCATATAGGGTACAGGATACAGTTCTATTCTAAAGAAATAAGATCAAATTTAGAGATTTAGGGTTTTTTAAGGCACTAATGAAAATTGAAAGTATAATTCATCCCAAGATATTCATTATTGTAATTTGAAACCTGCACTGAAAATGGCTGTATCTATGTTGGACAACCTGGTCTGTGAGAAAATGGAGAATGGACCTGATTCATCTGCTTTACTTTTTACTTGTTAGAATATGTCTATTTGATTTTCTCGTATTACTCCTGTACTGTTTCAGTACTTCCGAATACATCAAGATCTGTATAGTCAATTTGAACAGATAACTTGATGCATGTAAGAAAGTTTCATATCTTTAACTAAGACTGGATGAAACTGGTTATAAACTACTTGCTGCTGTTCTTTAAAATGGCCTAGAAACCTCTTAATTTACTTTATAAGAGTTTCTTTTTTTTGTCCATTATGAATGTAGGTTGTAGATACAATATTTAGAACATTTACAAAAAATGTAATTAAGCAAAATACAAAGTTAATTTTTACAGCAGCATGTTTAACCCAAAACAATCAAAGAATATACCCAGTATCAGATGAAATAAGACATTAAGTGCCCAATCTGCTGCTCAATTTAAGACACTCCGAAGAATGACTGAAACTACCAGAACAAGTTGAATATAATGGCATGCTTCCAGCACATAACACCAAATAATCAGAGTAACTGAATGGCTGAGGTTGGAAAGGATCTCTTGAGATCATCTAGTACACCCACACTTGTTCAAAGAACGGTCAGCTAAAGTAAGTTGCTCAGGTCTGTGTACAGTTGGGTTTTTAACATCTCCAAGGATGGAGACTCCACAACTTGCCTGGGTAATTGGTCCAGTGATTGATCACCCTTTCCATGGGAAAAAAAAAAAAATCTTCTGTTAAAGTGGAAATTCCAGTATCTCACTCTGTGCTCTTTAAATGAGCACCATGGCTAAAAGTATGACTTCATTGTCCCCTCCCTGTCATCAGATATATTTGTACACATTGGGCACACACTGAGCCTTCTCTTCACCAGCTGCAGCTCTCTCTTTGTATGTCAGATGCTCCAATCCCTTAATTACTTTCATGGCCCTGCACACAACTCACTCCAAGAAGTCCATGTCTCTTTTACTGGGGAACCCAGAACTGGACACAACACTCCAGGTATGGCCTCACCAATGCTGTGTAGAGGGGAAGGATCACCTCTCTTGACCTGCTGGCAGTACTTTGCCTACTGCAGCCCAGGTGGCTTTTGGCATCATTTCTTGCAAGTGGGGGAATTGCTGCATCATGTTAAATTTCTTGTCCATCAGGACCCCTTATTATCTCTGCAAAGCTACTTCCTAGCTAGTTGGCTCCCAGCTTGTACCAGTGTCTGAGATTTATTCCTCCCCAGATGCAGGATTTTGCATTTTCTTTTGCTGAACTTCATGAGGTTCCTGTTGGCTCGTTTCTCCAGCCTTTCCAGGTGCCTCTGGATAGTAGCATAATATTTTGTATCAGCCACTGCTTCCAGTTTTGTATCATTAGCAAACTTGCTGAGGGTACACTCTGCCCCTTTGTCCAGGTCATTAATGAAGAGATTAAACAGAATTTGTTGCACTATTGGCCCCTGGGGTGAACCAATAATGACTTGCCTCCAGCTGTGCTTCCTGCTGCTGATCCCAAGGCTTTAAGCCCAGTAGTTCACCTAGTTTTCAGTCCACCTCACTTCATCAGTTTGTCATTAATGATACTATAGGAGAGTGTCAAAAGGCTTACTGAAATAATGATAAATAACATCTACTGCTCTGTCCACATCTACCAAGTAAGTCATCTCATTGTACAAGGCTACCGGGTAGATAAGGCATGATTTCCGCTTCACATATCTATACTGAATACTCCTCATCCTCTTCTTGTCCTTCATATGCCTGGACATGGTTTCCAGGAGGATTTACCTCCATCATGCTCCTGGGCAGGGCTTGAAGTGAGGCTGACCAGCCTGCAGTTCCCTGAGTCTCCCTACTTGCCCGTCCTGAAGTAACACGTGCTTTCTTCCAGTCTTCAGGAATGTCTCCCAGTTGCCATGACTTTTTAAAAATAATCAAGAGTGGCATCTGCCTGTTCCCACATGACTCACAGGTGCATCTCATCAGGCCCCATTGACTCAATTATGCGCAGGTTTTTTTAGTGCTCCCTAAACTGTTCCTCCTCCACCAAGGGTAAGTTATCTTTGCTCCTGATTTTCTCCCTTGTCTCAGGGAGCTAAGAGTATTGAAGGCTGGTCTAAGCCGTAAAGACTACGCCAAAGAAGATAGCATACCTCACCCTTTTCTATGTCCTTTGTCACTGGGTCTCCCACCACTTCCACCTGTGGATCTGTTTTCCCTTGTCTCACTTTTGCTGCTTATCTATCTATAGAAGCCTTTTGTGTTGCCCTTCATGTCCCTTATCAGATTCGACTCCTAGTGGGCATTTCCCAACACTGTCCATGCACCATTGAACAGTGTCTTTATATACCTTCTGTGTGCCCTGACCTTGCTTGCACTTCTTCTATGTTTCCTTGTTAAGTTTGGATCTTTTCAGGAGCTCCTTGCTTAGCTATGAAGGCCTCCTGCCAACCTTGCTTGATTTTGTACTCATCAAGAGCACCATTTTTGCGCTTGTAGGAGGTAATCCTTGAAAATCACCTTGCTCTTCTGGAACCCTCTTCTTTGCAAGACCATATCCCTTAGGAGTCTTCCAAGCAGATCCCTGTGCAGGCCAGAAGAATGCAAAAGTTTTCTGGAGTGGTTTGCTTGACAGCATCCAGATAGCAATCTCTAAATTGTTTGAGAAAAACTGGCCTTTTTTGCACACCAGTTAATACCATAGAGCACTAAACATTCTTTGATGGAGGCGGAGAGAGGTCGCAAGTTTGTGTAGTCTCTCTGCATTCCATGTTCCTATTTCTATCCCGCTCACCCCCCAGTAATATATTCATCCCTAAAAATAGCAACGTTGAGGAAACTTTGTGTTTTATTTATACACCAAACTGTGAGTAAATAAAGCAAATATGTATAAACAGGTTTGCATTCAGCAAAAAAATTACTCATTTACATTAGATTATTTTCCTTCTATTGGATAAACAGCAGATAATGTGTATCAGTTCTGAGTTTTTTTCAGCCACATATATTCACAGGGATCTATTTGTCAAGAGATGTGAGCATGATTTAGGTAGTGAATGGATTTAATGCATATGGATTTAGATATGTAACTGTTAGTCCTTATAAGCCAGTGACATAGGCTGGTGGAAAAAAAATAATCAGCCTAATAAAATGCATACTGAAAAAGAATGCAGTCAGACACTGATCCATATTTAGCTTGGTTGCTATGGAATAGCACAGATTAACATGCTATCAAACAGTGCCATGTTATTCAATAGAACTTATTTCTATTCCAGTCAAAAAAATAGAAATGGACAGATGAGACTTAAAAAAAAAATCTTATGTAAATATTGCATTTCAGAAGATTGGTGCAGGTGATGCGTGTGGTAGTAGTCGATGGTTGCCAGACACTGTGAAACATTAAAGGAGTTGTTATACATCCACCCTAGCTGGACACAAAATTGAAAGGAGTCGCTGGCATGTTTTTTATGTTCAATTGGTGAGGATAAGGAACATGTATTCTGGACTTATTCCTGGGAAGAAATATCAATTTAAGACACGTAAGTCCCAGGATGCGGTACTGTTAGAACAAATGACCTTCCAGTCTCTCAGAAATACTCATAACCAAAGCAGTTTTTCAAGTCCAAATGGCAGAATGAAGTATCTCAGAGGCTAACCAAACAATTCCAGAAGTATTTAAAGCTCTGTATTACATAAGTACTCAGTGTGGTTGGTGCTGCACTGGCCAGGCAAGCAAAGATGTACTATTAGAAACTATCTTTAAAGCAGTTTATCTTTGGAAACAGGATATCTGGGAGAGGGGTGCAGAAATTGGTGTTTCGTTACAAAGTTGCAATTATCAGAGAGTAAATGAAGCAGAACTTTGTCAAATTTAACTAAGACAGACAGTTCCTCCTTCCCATGTGACAGATCTTTGGGCTTGGTTGCAGGTATTTTACAGTGGGCCAGCCTGGCCATTCAAACAATTGCTGGTCCAAGTACTGTGAGACCTTCTCAGCGATGTCTTTTTGTGGATAAAAATGCGCTTCCATATTGTCTGTGTTAAAATTGAATTCCTGCTATGAAAAATTAATGATGCATGTTGTATTATTCATTAGAAAAAAGATTTGCCTGACAATTGTATCGTTTTAAATAGGTGATCCTACTTAAGAATGTAAAGAAAATGTCAAAAGAATATGGCGACTGCACAACCTGAGCATACATTGTTTGCTTTCTTGGTCATATGTTGCTTTTTGGTCATGTGTTGCCCATTACTCGCAAAGTTCAAATAAGCTGTATTTTACATGGTTATTTGGAGGAAAGAGGACAGCTTTTATGCTGTTTTTTTTATGTGATATTCTTTTGTCCTTTGGCTTAAATTATGTATATACATCATGCATAAACCAGAAACATTTAAACTCTTTGGACATCTTAGGCACATCACAAGGGCTTATACATAAAAAGTATCACATTCCCCCCTAAAACTGCTTACATGGTCACCTAAATTTGTCTCTCATTAATCTGTAGAAAAAGCATTCTATCAAAAAGACTGTAAAGACTTTTGCAAAGGAGAGCAAAAAGGAATGCTTTTATAAATGTTCATTGCAAAGTGGTTTTGGTATGATGCTGCTTCTCTTATCTCTTCACTTACGTAGAAGCAGGAAAAGACTTCTGGTGCATTCATGTCAGGAAACAATGGATAAAGGAAGTGTTCATTAACAGGTTTATTTTAGGTCAAAAAAGTCAGTCATAACAGTAAGATATGCATGTATATAACACCCCAGAAAGTATTTCTAACTGCATAATATTTTTCTTTCATTGTATGCCCTCAGGGATCATCTGTCAGAGTGACTACTCTGGCTTACTTTTTAGGCAGACCTATTTTCATTTCCCATAATGATACCTTCCATGGTATCCCAATGATACCTCCACATGAGCTCTTTTCCTGCTGTGTTAGAGATCATACAGATAAACTGTAGTCGAGGAATCTGAAATATCAAAAGGAATGAGTAGTTACTTTGAAATAATAGATGCTAAAATTTAGTTAGCAAAACTTGTGAGAAACATTTTTAAGTCAAGTCATAATAGAAAACCTATTCCAAAGACAGAGGATATATTAATTCTGATAAGCAATGAAATAATATTCCTCTCTGTCTTAAACTTATATGTTTGGTATTCACTTTGAATTTGTTTGCATTTCTTTGAAATATTTGTACATTTTAATGAATAAACACTTATTTGAGTGTAAGTGTAAATGTTATAATGACAACATAGTTTTCAGTCAAAAAATTGAAACTGTGATTGTTTAGGTGTACCTAGGCAACCTCTTGTCAAGCTTGGCATCTCACAGTGGTTTCAAAAGACTTTTGTGGTGTGAGATTTAGAAAACATTGGCATTAATGAGCTTTTCCATACTA
>JAOXJM010000001.1:46471828-46493991 GCA_026413425.1 Tringa solitaria
GGGCAGGGACACTTCCCACTAGACCAGGTTGCTCAAAGCCCCATCCAGCCTGGCCCTGAACATCTTCAGGCATGAGGCATCCACAACTTCTCTGGGCGATGATGATAGATTTATGATGATAAATAGTTCAATATACAAAGACTAATTACTTTTTTCTCACTAAAAACTAAAGGTAATTTAAATCTGACTGCTAGGTAATAGTTTTTGTAGCTACAACAAGCTAAGATCAACTTAAGCTGTAGGCTAGCCCAGGCAGGTCTGGGGCTCCTACACTGTCAGGTTAACACCAAGCCTGTGGACTTCAATCATAATGGTAAAGTACTATGCTTACTGGACTAAAGCAGCTCTGTCCTGCTCACAGATTCTCCCCCCAGGTCTGTCCAGCTCCAGAAGCTCCTGATCATTCTGGGCTCTGCATAGGATACAGCACATTTCTTTCTTTTGCATCCCTGACAAAATGTTGTTCATGACCTCATGAAGACTGGAAGATTGGCTGCCACCCGGAGACATACCTCCTGAAGCGCCTATAGCACTTGTCTGAACCAGTGCTTAGAGAGCACCAACAGAAGCCATGTCAGGACTCTGATGAGTATGGTGGGGCTGAAGATGCCATGAGCAAGTGTCATGCCTACAATTTACTTTCTGCCTGAAACCTCTAGAGCTTTATTCCTGCCAGTGCAATTCTGCCTATCATGTGTTTTTGCAATTATAGGTAGCCATGCCCTCCAACAGCAGTAGGTGTTATCAATCCAGTTGGAACACTCATAAAAGTCTTGCTTCACGGGGATAAACAGAGCTATGAATTCTGCTGTGGGTATAAGAAACAAGAATTACTTTCTAATTCATGCTTTTTCTTTCCCAAGTTACTTTTTTTTTTTTGGTAGAGATTAAGTGTCTCAGGCCTCTTGGCCCAGAGGATGTTCCTGGCTTCTTTCAGCTTTCTTTGTAGATACAGCATATTGGCACAGTCACAGCCAGCCATATCTTATGTCCACAGTGGTCACCTTCCTTTGATTCTATGGTTCATTTTTGGAAAGAACACATGGCAGGGACTTCTGCTTAAGTTAGGAATAATCATCTATGGTGTACTCATAAAACACAGCAAAAAATGGAACACTTCTGTTTTTTCCTGTGGTATTTGCCCAACATAGAAAGAACTATCTTTTTTAATGTGTTTTAATCTGACGTTTCGAGCCCACATCTGTAGTTATGTCTGTTAGGGACAGCAACCCATATAAAAATGTAGTGATTTCAAGGGATTAGCATATGACTTTTGCAAATCAAAAAATAAGCCTGTTTTCATTGGCTATTCAATCTTATAACTGTTTGCATTTCAGTTTAGGAAAATTAAGAAAAAAAACCAGAGGAAATCCTACTGAGTTTTGAGGACACACTAAGTCCACAGAAAGCTCAGAACTTGTGAGAGTTTAGAACTTGCAGCAGCCTCTGTGTTTCATCTTGGGCAGCTAATTATTCATTTTATGAGGAAAATAAATGACTAATAGAGGAAACATCACTTTGAGTGATGAGTGGGAAGTGATTATTTACTATGCAGTAATTTGACATACCTTGTTCAGGTTGTAGGTGAAAGGCATTTTAATGTGAGAAAAATAATCTAATAATTGTCAGCAGTTACTCATATGATGGCTCCTCCCTTTACCGAAGGAGAAAAAATGTGCAAGCTGTAATGAATCTTCTGTATACTTTCAATCTGGGTGGACCTGCAAAAAAAGCCTGTGAAAATCAGTACGATGCATGACTTGAAGACATGGCTCATGCCATTTAAGGGAGTAATTTAATTTTGAGAAGGATCTTGAGAAGTAAAATTCAAAGAATTTTTTTACTTTTTTGTCTGTAGTGCCACCAGTATCCAGCTCTGATGGATTTTGAAGATAAATTCAGATAGTCAGAAAGCAGAAAAGGATACTATTGTGGCATCCTGGGGACATCCAAGAACAGAGCTCCATTGTGCTAAGCAGTATAGAAATGGAGTAACTGACATCATCTGCCCTGACAGGGATGCCAGGAATTCCTCAGAGACGGGAATTCAGAGCGGGGTAGCTAAAACTGTACAGGGCTCAACAAAGCACAAGAGTTACTCAAAGCTATACGGTATGTCCTCCTGATAAAGGAAAGCACTATGCAGTACTACTGGCTCAAGCCCCCAAAGTGGTAGAGCTGCATCTATAGATAGGAGGATTACCTATGGGAAAAATCTTAATCTTGATCTACAGCTCAGTAAAAGTTTCAACCCATTGTTGGGGCAGGGTTCAGAGTCAAAAATGATAAGTTGTATGGTTTTAACAGCAGAGCATGAAGTAGAGATTTTGGTTTATGAACTAAGATTGAATATTTAAAAGAAGATGCAGGAAAAACTACTATAATTCCCACTGAAATGCTTTTTCATATGAGGGCAAGAGAACAAAGTCAATCCATGACAATATACTTCCCTGAGCTAATGAGAGAATTTGATTTTCTCAGGAGTCTATGAAGACCAGTTTACACGAATCACACTACTTTGTTCTTGCCAAGTTCTGCCCCCTGTGATCTTCAGTCTAGGATATAGTTACGAGCCATTTCAGCTATCTTAAAGTAAGAAACATCTGCTGTAGCAGTGTGCCAGAGTTGTCAGGGATTGGCTCTCAAACTGAATTTTTATTAGGCACTACCTTAGCAAACATGCTGTGCTCATCAGCATTATGTAAAAAGCAAATCATGTCAGGTCTTTATGTAATAGATAAATCTTTTATTTTGGGAAAAATTGAAAAAAACATTCTCCTAAGTGAAAGTTCTTGCAAAAACAATGATACGGTTTTTACAGACATTTCTAATGTGGTAAATAGCAAAAAGGTCTGCTGCCCATTACTTATTCTATGAGAAGCCTACTTGGTCTTTAATCTCTCTATTAATCTTGCTTTGATTGATTAATCATTTTTAAACTGAAAAGTGATTCACTGATTTCTTTTCCCCAATACAGCCTATTTTTCTCCAAAATATTCAATTGGAAGAAATAATTTTAATGAATATTCATGAAATTAAAATAATTTTTAAAAAAAGGCCAAAAAAAAGCTCTCAGGACATTGGACTAAAAATTATGGAAATGGCATGTTTATCTCTTACTAATACTTTCTCAGTAGTTCTTGAACTTGCTGTCTAGTTGCAACCAAATTTGTCAAAGGGGCAGACCAGGTTCCTGTAAGCTTTGTGAAAATGTAAAGCTGGGTAGATAAGAGATTTATTTTTCTTTCCTTTTTTGGGAAAGATTTCTGAAAGAGAGCCAAGGAAGGGTTTTACTGTGCTCTGGCACATGAGACAAAAGAGATCACTGCAGCACAGTAGCGTTCATACAGCAACCAGCCTGACTGGATGTGTGTTGCCAGTGATGGCATGTGGCATTGAAAGCATAAGAGGGAAACACAGCGAAGGACTTGGGTGTCCTGCAGAATGGCTCATGTGCAGAGTTGGTTGCTTGCAGTGGTGGGAACACTGACGTATACATAGTAAATCATACAGGAATAAGGCTTCGTAGATCACTAATAGACCCACCAGAGCAGAGTTCAGTTTACAAATTCTTGTTTCCTACTTCAGTTCCTCATTTCTATATTTGTTAATGTAAGATAACTGGAAAAAGGAGAATTTACTTCTACTAGTACTGCTACTACAAAAATAAGTGAGTAAAGAAATAAAAACTGTAGAGTTCCCACAGAAAGCAGTATAACAAATCTAATGGTACTTTATTTCTGAAGTGGTAATAGTAGTTAACTGCCTATCGTTAAAACTACAGGATCAATCCATATTGGAAGTAATGGTTAGTTACCAGTTATAACTGTCAAATCCTTATGTTTAAAACAGAAATCTTACATTTCAATGATATCCACTTTACTTTTTAAGTCAAAGCCAGTAACTTGTAACAATGAGAGCAAGAGAAAAAAAATCTAATAAACTTCTTGAGTCCAGGATAAGGATTGACCTTTAACTCTTATATTTTAATTGGTATTGGTTTTTGGCTGCATAGCACTGAACCAAAAATGTTATGATCTCAGTTCAGCCTGAGTTGAACTCAGTTCAACCAAGGGGTCTTCTGCACAAGTTGATTTGCTTCATTTTTACGAACAAACAATTTAGAGTAAATGTCCTTGAAACGTTTTCTCCTAGAATTTCTCAGGATGCATTTCATAGCGTATCTGTCTTTTTCTCATTTTTCCTTCTGACTTGGAATTATTTTAAATAAATAGTTCATATGGAGATGTGTCACTTAGTTCTGTGATTTTTGGATGCATGCTTTTCATTGAAGGTTCTGCATGTTGTTACTATACTTTTTTTCTTCTGCAGCAAAAAACCATTCAGCTGTAGTTTAAAAGCATTTGCTGCAAGTTAAAGGTACAGAGTTTTCTCATATCATCATGTTTGTTTTCATGGGGCTTTAAAATCAACACATGTTGCAAAAGACCAGACAGTTCATATCAAACCAACACCTTTTTAATTAGATAAATAGGATAAAAACATCCTTGAAGATCCTTACAAAAGACCGAATTTACAGCAGTCAGAAGTCAGTACTTAATTTTTATTTTTTTTTCAGGATAAAGTAGGAGAAATCTTACCCTTTAATTTAAAGGCCTTATCTTAAAACATTGCTAACAGCATTTTCAAAGATCTTTTATTTGCAGAGCCCATTTTAAAAAAAATCTGTCACAATAGGATTGCACAAAGAAAATGAAAAGTGTATCGCAGATTTTTTTTTTTTGTTAAAATGACTAGTTTTTGTCTTTATACATTTTCAGTTGCCAGTTTATATGGGGTTTTGCTTATGATAAGTTATGGTTTGCATTATTAGTTACAGTCAGTGTTTCTCAACTGCAGATTTTTGGCAAACAGGCTTATAAATATTACAGGCAGTTGTCTCTCATCAAAGCATCTTCTAGTTCTCCAAACTCAAAGATAACATTTAGATTTAATTTCTATTATATAATGATCTATTGTATCCACCTGGATGATAATGAAGAAGCAATGGCATTCATAAATGTTGTATTTGAAATGGAGCAATTTAACTATGTGGAGTCTCCATCCGTGACATTTGCATAAAATGATGGCATTAAGCTCCCAGTGGTGCTCTTCCCATCATACACAAGATCAAAGAGCTATTATGCTCTGAGACTGTCTGCAGCTGTTAAATGCTTTCAAGGACTGTTTTCGCTCTCTCGATTTTTCAAGAGTATTTGCTATAGGGGAGTATCAAGATTTTCCTCCCTGAGGAGCTGCCAGCTGCCTCCTGCTGACTCACTAGGGGAGAAGTGGCTGCTACCACTTTCCTCAACATGCTGCATGTGGGAATAATGATCTGGGTGGCTGGAACAGGGAGGAAACAGGACACAAGGATGTGCATGTGTGTGTGTGAATTTAAAGGAGAGGTACAAAGATGAGGAAGAGGCACAAGGATGAGACTTAAATTTAAATCTTCTTCAGTCTTATTGTTATGAGTCCAGAAACTGAACTCTCAGTGCAAGGGTCGCTGTGCATTAAAACACCATGCTACAGTTATAGAGCTCTGCCAGAGTATGGTGAAGACTTTGGTGGCTTAAAGCAGGCCCCAGTGGGAACTGGTTCTACAAAATGCTCTTAGGGCGTTACTTAGGTGCTCATCTTTGCTGATCCTCATACATTGTTTAGATTTGGAAATCACAAAATGGTTGAGGTTGGAAAGGGCCTCTGGAGATCATCAAGTCTAACCCGCATGCTCAATTAGGGTCAGCTAGAGCAGGTTGCCCAGGACCATGTCCAGTCCACTTTTGAGTATCTCCGAGGATGGAGACTCCAAAATCTCTCTGGATAGTTGCTCCAGCATTTGACCACCTCCAAAGTAAAAAAGCTGTTTTCCTGTCTTCAGAAGGAATTGCATGTATTTTAATCTGTGTCCATTGCCCTCTCAGTGACCACTGAGGCTGAATAGTCCCAGCAATCTCAGCCTCTCCTCATATGTCAGTCGCTCCAGTCCCTCAGTTATTTTCATGGCCCTGCACCAGACTCACTCCAGTCAGTCCAGTAAGTCCATATCTTTCTTGTACTGGCCCAGAGCTGGACGCAGAACTTAATTTGTACCTTTCGTTAATGCATTCTAATAGGGTTTTGCAACAGTATTTTATGACCCCAAATACCATAGTGGCTAAATATGCCGGGACTAATGGAATCAAAAAGAAGGAGGCATTAGATGCTGACATGTTCTAGCTAGTATTTATGTTGTAACAAACTATTTTTTTTCTTGTTTCTTAATATTTACAATACTGGAATTCATCTAAGGTGTCTCTCTATTTTGTATAATTACATTTCATCATATGAAGAATAATGTCTTCTATTTTCCAGAAGATGAACACTTTATTTTTTGCCTCCACAAAAGAAGTATAAAAAAGAAAATGCAAATATGCTCGTCAGACTTTTTTGTAACATTCACCAGAAATTAAACTAGCCCTATATACTTAAAGAAAGGAAGATAAATTGCTTTGTCATTGCTTAGTTATAAAACAATGGCCCTCTTATTTACTGTGGCTTTCTGCAGGTGTCTCAGCACTAGTTTCCAACTTTTTCAAAACATCTTAGTGTTTAAATATATTATTGGGCTGTAGGAGGTATGCAAACAAAGTTACTTGTAAACCCTTCTTTGAAGAATTTGCAGCCTAAGGCTATGTCTACAATACCTTTTTATTTGTTCGCAAGAAAAGCTGTTATGGAGAGTATTTTCTTGTATTTTTATACTGACCAAAGCTCAAAACAAACATTTATATGCCCATTCAGTGATCTAAATGGAACTACTCATTGAGTAGAAAATAGCATGATGTATAAGTTAATGTTGGGTATTAAAACTCCAGGCAAAAAGTGGTCTTAATAAACCTAATGTGGAGGAGAAAGGAGAGGTAAAAAAAAGGACAAAGCTCCATTTACCACCTGCAGCAAGAGACTGAGGCTTACTACTTGAATCTTGTTAATATGTTTCAACATCTTCCTTGGCCGGTACAGAGCTGACCTCCTAAAATACCCTTAAACCACTTATATTATGCACATTTACAGTTGGTTTCATTAAGAATCTCAACATTGGAACAAAAGCCAATAATTCTCTAATTCTCTACTTCTCTAAAATCACCACTTTTAAGTCAATACCATCAGAACTGTGTTTTCATTTATAATACCTTAAAAAGAAATTATACGCACTCCTTGACCTCAAGAGTGTGAGCACTATGGAAAAAAAATCCATTTTCACACTGGAGAGCAAGTCTAGTAAGAAATGCCACCCTCTTTCTGCATTCTTAATTAAGAGAGTGAAATGAAGATAATTAAGTACCCAAATGCCAGAGGTGTACAGGCTTACCAAATAAAAGCCCTTGGTGATAAAAGATGACCTTTTTTTTTAACATGTGACTGTTTTGAAGATAGTAATAGGTTTCCTAGTCGTATTAATACTTCTTGGGCTTTATTTTCATCATGGAGGGCCTGCTGCCAGACTTTGTTTCATAGGAACAAAGGCTAGGTTCAAATTTGAGGGTCACTGATAAACAATCTCAAGTCATATCTAGTCATCAGGGAAGAAGAAAGGAGGTGGCCTAAGACCCATTGAATGTCTTGCTCAGGATTACAAATCAGCTTAAAAGACAGCATTTTATTTAAAGGAAATAGAACAACAGAACATAACTAGACTAACCCATACTGGCTTCCCCACAGCATAATGATTTGCAATCCTCTGGTTTCCTGGAGAGACAATTGTTCATCTTACAGTCACCAGACACTAAGTTTGCAATTTTCACAATTTGCCACGCAAAGTTAGGCTGCTTAAATCCACAAATTACAATCTCCAGTAAAATCTATCACTTTGCAAACAGCCAATTACACTAAAGGTTTACAGATGAATTATCAAAGAAGTTTTTTGCTTATAAATCGCAAAAGTATTTACTAGAAGAGAGTACCTTAAATGATACAAAATCTTGCTTGGTATTTTAGGATGTGTTTAACGCTGAAGCCTTTAGTGTAATTACCAAGTAATCCAAGAGGGCTTGTCATGGACCACTCTTGAAACAGATTCCTATTATACAATGAGAAATTTTGTCCGGGCTGATCTGCAAGTGATACATGGTAGGATTACATAATAGAGATAAATTAACTCTGCATATTCATGCCAACACTTGCATTTTTAAGCTTATTTTTTAATAGAGTTCTCAGGCAAACAAAAATTTGCTGTCTTACAGAAATGTAATAGAAAATCACCGGTTAAAGTTTTAGTAAAACATAGTGGCAGTTTCTCCTGGTTTGAGGTAAAACAGAACTTTCTATTCAGTAATTTTACTCTCCAGCTAAGCCTCTTCTAAGTAACTGAACTCTCTGAAATTAATGGTGTATTTTTCAAACAGTAGTCCACTTCCAGAGGGATAAGACCTAATGTTTATAGTTAATACCAAGGGATGGTATGCAGAGAGGCTCTTGCTTATACTTATTGCTATAACAACTAAGGTCAGCTAATTTAGTTATATGCCCGGTTGGAGGGTTGGAAGTGGAAAAGCATAGAGAGGTCACACCTGTGGGGAGGAGCAGACAGGACAGGTGAACCAAGATTGACTGACAGGGTATTCCATCTCATCTGCTTCATGCTCAGTATAAAAGCTGACAGATCAAACGGTCAGCCCTCTTTCTTCAATGGCTGGTGTCCAAGGAGAACTCTGTTCATCTGACCTTTATCCTGCTCTGTGCATTCCTGAAACCAGTTCCTGTCTGTTGGTGAGTCCAGTCTGGGACTCACCCAGTGCCTGCAGGTGATGTGGTCATCATCCTGAGAGCTCAATATTGGTTTTTTATATAATACATGTATTTGATTATTTTCTTTTTGTAAATTTATTATTAATATTTAAAGTGGTTTAGTTTCTTTTAAACTCACGTTTCTCACTCATCCTTCCCTCCCTGAAGGGAGAGGCTGGGGAAAGCTTCTGTTATTTCAGTGGCCAGTCCTGCTCAAACCATGACACGGTGGCTGAGAGCATATGTTTAGGTGTATTGCAAGTTCTACCTAATGCCTCTATACTACAGAGTATCTTTTTTCCCCACATTTCTGCTTATGCCACAGAAGTATTTTCTTAAATGTGGCTACAGGAATACCAGCAGATGTACTAAACCCTTGCAGCGCTGAGAGTCAAAAACAATCTGCTCAAGGGAAGACTGCGTATCCAGCCTTGATGTCGTCCAGATTTGTCAGAACTGTCATGAGCTCTTTTTTTTTAAACTTAGTTTTGATCCAAACAGATTGACAAAAGTCCTCACAAATGCTTAGTGTCAAAAACCAATAATTGGTGAAACTATTTTTGAAGACACTTTTCTCAAATTATTGGTGGGCCCAGAATCTGGAACCACTGATGTGCCAGTCTAGTTTAATGGCATGGCAGAGGAACTCCCCAAGGATCTCTCCTCAAAGAACACTCCCATGGGAACCACTCTGAACACTGGTAATGGAGCTGGGCATCTAACAATATGACAGTACAGGCACTGCAGACCTGAACTCACACTGGTAAATAAAATATGCCTGGCTTGTCAGGGAACAGCATAGGCCAGCTGCTCCCTCGGAGATGAGGGCTGGGAGCAATGCGGCCTCCTGTGGGGCAGCCAGGGAGCAGGTCAGACTCATAGATGGCAGCCAGGTCCAACCACCGGTCTGCATCTATACCACAGTGATGAGGAAGTTCCAAAATCAAGCCTGGAAGCCAACCTGCAGGTCAGAATCAGGTCCAGCAATCACTTGGCAGACCCATGGTGATGAGGCAGGGCCAAAGTAAAACCCGGGAGCCAACCTGCAGGTTGTTGTCTGGATTAGCAAGGTCCACCACCAGCCATAACTATGCCTGAACTAGAAACCAGCATGGTTGATTTCCACCTGGGCTAGAGCCCACGACTTGGTGCTGTTTAATGTTGTGGTACAGATGTAGCCTGTGCTCTGTTACAGTTAATGCACAGATTCTTTGCTCACTGACAGCAACTTTCAAGTGAATCATCTTGGAGTAGTAACAGGAAGTTAGTCTCAAGTTTTTCTGCCCTGATGACAGCTCTTTTACTTATAAGCGTACTAGAATTGTTTACCCTGATATACATTGCCTCAGACCTGCTACTTGTGATAGCATCATGGGTGATGCTGACATATGGAGTGCCAGAGAATGTAAATATCCCCATTATAATCTTTGAGGAAGATTTCTACGTTGATGTAGTTATTTTCATAGTATCAACAATGATACAGAGCTCTTTAAACTTTCAAGTCATTGTGAGATCTCTTTTTCTCTGTAAAAGAAGATTGTTTCCTCTCTGCCTCATATTAGATCTGGAGAAAAATTATGAAAGCCCCTATGTATTGAACCTGACCATAGTTCTCTGAACTTTACTATAAGAAAACCTAAACATAGTTTAAAATTAGTAGACATGGTGAACAGGAGATGACATTGTTTACCTACCCGTCATAGACTTTCCTTGTTGGCCACCATTCCACCAGGTTTTTTTGATCCTTTTCTTTTAGAGACATTCTAACCTATCTCATGTGAAAAAATATGGTGCTCTGGTCCATTCAGAGCAACAGGAGCTTCAACAGGGGTGGGCTATAACAGCAACTTTTCTGTACAAAAAGTATGTAGTTGAAAATACCAGAGTGCAGTACTTCTGATTTCTGTTCTGTGTATAAATATTCATACTAGATGAATCTATTTCATCATTGCCATTGAATGAATGCAGAAACCTATCAGGCCATCTTGTAGGATGCTGTGCAGGGTAGTTCAGTAGTTTGTTGGGATTGTGGAATCTCTTTAGAAAATGCCTATTTTGCCTCTAACAGCTTTGGAAGAAAAGTTCATCTGCAAGAACTAAATTCTGTCCACACTTAAGACACCTACACATCCAGATGTGCACTACTTTTCTAAATTCCAGTTACAGTGACTGGAGATCTTGGCATACAGCCAGTGAAGCTTATACAGTGAAACAGCTGATAGTTGCTTCATGTTTCCTTTGGGGTGCGTAGGACTCCACTGCAAGAAGAGCTCAGATCAGTAGAATCCTAACAGTCACGTACATACACACATACATGTAAATGTCTTAACCTTTGCACTGAACCCTACCCTGCACATCTACCTCCAGCAAATGAGATCGCCAAGTGTGATCCCTAGATCCAGAGGATACAGTGATGCCTGTGTTCTAGGTTCTGCAGTGAAGATTTTACTCCACTTGAGCTTTCCTGGTGGGGGAGCCATATACCTTGCACAGATCCAGTAGTTCCAAAGTCAGCAGTAGGAAAGCCCAGCCTAGTCCAGTTCAAATACAACTCACCCAATGACTTAGGGAATGGGTGAACTCATGGCTTTCTCTTGTTGGACAGGCATCAGGAAGATTTTTAGGACAGCCTCAGCATTCTGGCTTGTCTGAGCAGAATGGAGGCCAGCACTGCACGAGAAAGAGAAAGACGGTTTCCTGGGGAAAGAGACAGGAAGAACCAGGGGACAAGCATCATTTTCCCTAAAAACTCATAAGTTCAGGCCTACCCTACTGAGAAGTGAGTTTGTTTTCTAACCAGCCATGCCCTCATAGCTTGTTTTACTCTGTCATTATTGCTGCGGGCTGACATGTTTCCTTCTGCCTTGGTACCAGTTGAACTCATGGCAAATCTCTAGAGACATGCAGATTGAGGTAGTAGGTGCAGGTTGTTCTAGCCCCACCATGTCTGTCAGGGTGGGAGTCACAGTGTGCTCCAGGAGGAGCCACTTGCATCAGCACTGATTATGCACCGTAAGGCACAGGGGCCCACAGTGCAGGCAGTCTTTGTACCCACAGACTGAGAACACCCTTTGGACTCTCTGGAAATAACCTACTTCCATAGAACAATAGTTCTCTTGTTGGTGTATAGCACTCCCTAAAACACAAGAATAATTGAAAATGTCACCTGTCCTTCATGAATGCACAGTTAGAGTGATCAAGTGCAAATGGATCAGTTCAACTGGACACAGTAGTCAGTGTCTTTGCCCCATCATCATTTCTCTCAGAGTGATTGTAGGCAATTATGTTCATAGCATCCATTACCTTACCCCTAAACCTCCCCAAAGATAAAAATGGGTTTTAAAAGAAGCAAGACTTCTGATTTGAATCGTTCCTATATGGGGTGTTTGTGCTAAGCTGTCTGCTTTCTTTTAAAGGATACCAGAAATACACTTTTCACACCTACACTTTTAGAATACATCTGTTGCATAAAGCAGTTTGTAGGGACTTTGGCTGTTGAAAGCTTTAGCCCTTATTCCCAGCTCCATCTCAGCTAACTGCCTTTCAGGAGAAGAATTACTATCTTTATTTAGTTGTGTTATACTTGAACCTTGAAGCCCAGTGTACCTGGGCTTAGCCTACCTGTGGGCACTGCCCAGAAAAATGATTACATTTGCCAAACTCAGAGTAATGGAGTTAATTTGATATAAACTGGACATTCTCTTTTTTTTTTTTTTTTTTTTCGTTTTGCCTTCTTTTTGTGTGTGGAGGTACTTGTGAAAGTTACTGTAAGATGCTAATGCTAGATGCGTCTACTGCAGCCAAGTACAACAAACAGGTACCTACAGATGTAGTTTAGGTGAAGATTAGGTGCCTGAGGACTCCTATAAAATTTACTAGATTGTTATCTGTGTTGGCCACATGACAATACTTCCATAAAATAGGTCCTAAATTACTACTAGCATTAGAAGTATATTTTTTTAACTCAGCAGAACAAGTTTAGTTCTACCTGATGTAGTCAGAAGTTACCCAATTTTAGGATTACAAAGACAATTTGCCTCAAGCTAGGCAAAGATAATGACAACTGTCCTATTCCTCTTTATTTCATAGTTAAACTATGAAAAATTAAACAGATTAACGTTGTGAATGCTTGCTGTTTCCCTTTTGTTCTGTCTTAATTAGAAACAAAAATCTTAGATAAGTCCAATTTACTTTTGACATGAACTGAAGCAATTTCCTCCTAAAGCCCTAGTCTAGTCTTTTCATATTCCAGTAAATTTTAATGGACTCCATCATTATCTGAGAAATTCAGTCTCTAGAAAGATCTTTTGGTCAC
Organism: Tringa solitaria; assembly: GCA_026413425.1. Classification (NCBI taxonomy): domain Eukaryota; kingdom Metazoa; phylum Chordata; class Aves; order Charadriiformes; family Scolopacidae; genus Tringa; species Tringa solitaria. The sequence continues at coordinate 46,484,916 of JAOXJM010000001.1, forward strand.
ATGATGAATACAAAACTACAGTTTGATTCCCTGACACTACAAAGTCATTGGAACTCCTACAATCCACCTTAAGTCTTAGCTCTTCAGTGCCAGTTCTAGAAATGTTTTGTGTTTGGTTTTTTTTTTTTTTTTTTATTCTCAGGTAGATGACAGCTTTGGGCAATTTACAGGTAGAGCTGGTAGATGAAAACAAAACTGTTACAAATTATTATATGTAGTGCTCTTCAGTTTCTCTCTCTGAAGATCTGTTACAAATATATTTTTATCCCCTTCCCTTCAGATTACACAATAATGCAATATGTTTTGGAATCTCAGTAGTGCCTTTCTACCACTGTTGCTACCAAAAAATGTTATTCAAGAAAAACAAAATTTCCTCTCCCTTGTCTGTTACTCCACTGTGTCTGCATATCAGTCTTGTTTCTGGAGATATCTCAAGTCATATGGATGTTGTTTTGTATTTGTGGCTGCTCTTACTCTTTGATCTTGTCTTTCAGTGATTAATTTATCTTCTTAGTACATTGAATTGCAAACTATGATAAAAAGAATAGTAATTAATTGTTCCTTTCAATTAACATTGGAAAGTCCATAAAATTGTAGACTGAAACTAGATTATCAATAAAACTCTAGTATTCCAGTGTATTTCCTCCTCATAACTCAAGCAATTCAAGTTTTACTGGTGTATCCATTGCCAAAATTTCAGAATTACAGATTGGAGGGAAAAGCAATCACAACTTTTTATTTAGATTTTTTTCATTTATTCTGAAATTAAATCTAAAAAATAGGACTTTGAAAATAAAAACTATAGAGATGTTTATTGATTTTTCCATATTAACTAATATCTAATTAAGGTAATGTGCGGTTAACTTAGAACTTCCACAGAGCAAAAATAATATACCAATTCTTCCAAATCAGGAATAGTTCTTATAGGAAAATTCAGGTTGGATGGGGCCTCAAGGGCTCCTTCTTAAAGCAGGGTCAGACCGCATTGTTCAGGGCTTTATCCAGTCTCGGTTGAAAATCTCTAATATTGACACTGCACAAACTTCCCTGTGAAACCTGTTCCAATGGCTTCACTCTCCTCATGGTGAAAAAGTTTGTCCTTGTACACATTTGAAGCCTTTTTTTTGTTTCAAGATTTGATAGAAAACTGATTTTAGCCTTCGGATAGATGGCAGCATTACTATCACACTGATATTTATTCATACTGAGGGACTTAAGGTACTACCTCAACATAAGTAATCAAGCTGTGACAGATGTCATCAAGTTTTATTATAAAATGTGGGTTTCCAGTTCTAAACTGAATAACTTAGCAGAAACAGCAGCTTCCAAAAATCTGTAAGTAGCTATAAGCATACCCTACAGTTCTACTGAGCACATCTGCCATAACAAACCTGCCAAAAATTCAGGAAATCAATGGATCTGTCAAGAATGGAGAACTTCTTTTTGAATCCTTTATTTATAACTGAATTAAGCATTTGACTATAGCCTCCTCCCAGCTGTGATCATCTTCTGTCAGTAAAAAAAGACATGCAGCAGACCTTTAATAAGCATCTGTCTGATAAGAAGAATATATTATGATGGCTTAGTGATGTATTAACAGAGCAGCCCAGTGAAAAATGCTTGAGCTGAAGGAATTCTCTGTTTTTTGGGATCTATCATAGAACAAAATGAAGAATTTTCATCTGAGATACAGACTTGTTATGCTGTTCAGTCAAACATTTCTTTCCCACTTAACAATATGGATAGACACTGTCAAATACAGAATATTTTGCAGAACTATTGAATGAGAGTTCCCTAAATCGTAATGCAGCCAGGCTGAAACAAAAAAAAATAAAAAAAGGAAACTTGAAGACTTACAAGTTTTCCCATATTCTGAAATTCAACATTTTGGGATCTATACAACTAAAGGACAAACTCCTGTATTTGATCTCAGTACAAATGTTACTTGCAGCAAAGATCAGCCTTGCTAATCCCTACTTATTTTTGTAAATTCATTTAGCCTGAGAGAAACTGTGTGAATATCTATCAAAACATGCTCTTTCTTATTCTATTAAAGTAGGGATAAAAGGATGTGGTACAGAATTTACATTTAGAACATCCTTCAACTAGCCATAAAATAGGGTGAAATCTGCCTGTGTTCTAGTATTTGAAATTATTATTATTATTTTTTTGGTGGGAAATACAGAAAGCGTAAGAGATCTACCTGGAGATGAAATGAGGACATAGTTAAATAATAAGTCTAAATGAATAACATACAAATAAAATGAAAGGGAAGTCATCCAGATATTTCATTAGTTTCTAACATGACTAGCAAGTCTGGAAAATGGCCAGAGTCAGGATACACATCCATGGCCCCTGGTGGTTGCTTTGTTCCTTGTAAAAATTACTGTGTAAACACATTATTGACACCCTTGCAAAATCTTTTATGGATTGTCTTTTTGAGGACTGCATCCAAGGCACAAAACCTCTGGCTGATAAAGCAACACTCTTTAGATCCAGAAAATTTTATAAAAACAAGTATTTACTATTCATGCTTTATGTAAAAGTTGGTCGAAATCACATAAGGCTAGAATAAGATTCATAGGCTTGACTTGAAGACAGGGATTAGATAGAGAGATATAATGACAAAACCCTTTTCATTTGTAGCCTAGAAGACCTCACAAGAACCAGCACAAAAAGAAACTGACGGGATGGAATTTGCATAGGGAGAGCCAAAAAAAATAGTGATATATATACTTTGAGGTATTGAATGTTTTAGGTTATTGCAACAAGATGTGGAGGACTTGAGGAAGAACAGCAGGAAAAACAAACCAGTTAGTTCTAAAGCCACACAATACCAAAAGTTGTTCCTGATATCTAAAATGCTGGAGTATTTTCTTGCCATTTCTGTCCTAGCCCAAAGAGACAACTTAGAATTCAAATCAGTGAGTAAAACATTACACAGAATAATTCAATTTACATTCAACTTAACAACTTAATAGACAGTTCTGAATAGTGTAAAAAATTAATCTGTTTTAGTTTCATGTGAAATGTTTTACCATTCATATGTGAAATATGAATGTTGAAAAAAAACAAGACATTAAGAAGGAATTGTTTTCACATCGAAATACTGTGAGAGACTACCAAATGTTACCCGTGTCTTAGATGTGACTAATGAGAACAAAATTGCCCACATTTGCCATAACAGAAGTTAAGCCTAATAAAATTAGAGCAGACAAAGAAAACCTGAGTTTGCTGAACTTGCGGGTCAGACAGGTCAGATTGTGAAGGGAAGATGTGCAGGGAACTATGCCCACTGCCAGAGGTGAGGGAACATGTGGCGGCTGTGATTTGATAATGGCTGATGGATGTGGTATTATGCCTTTTATCAGGCTGTGCAACAATGTTTAAAAAGGCAGGAAGGTTTGTAGCGTGCAGTGTGCTTGAGTTGTACTCACCATCCATTTTCATGTAATTCTAGAGTACTTTTCCAATCCAATGTAAATGTTCAAAAGTTTAAGATAGTTTATATAAATATAAATATACAATATAAGTTTTGGTTTATATGTATATAGGTACATTATTTGTAAGGAGACACTGGGTGTGTTCATCAACATTTTCATTTGTTTTCTGTGGCAGGATGTATGTGACTCTTCCAGAAGCCTGAAATCTGACCTAGCTTTTAAGCATTTCATTATAAATCTGCCTTTTGGGGTTTTTTTTCAGACAGGTGGATATTTCTTAAAACTATATTAGGAAAAGTAGCATTAGCTATTAGCTATCTTGTTGCCTGTGTAACTGGTCCAACTTTGGGATGATAAGCTTTTGTGGATATACCCAAACTTGTATATATGTATGTATACTAACATACATACATGTAAATGTATATATGTATATGTTTAATAGCTTTTCTATGCGGGTAATATGCAGTTAAACACCATAGACATGGCACACATTCAATTACACAGGCTTTATATGCTAATAGGCTCCCCTAAGCATTCACAGTTTGAAAAACTTGAGAATTTATTTTACTGGGATTGCCAGCAAGAAAGGATACATGTATTTTATCCCCAGCCCTTTTAAGAATCATGGAAGAGATTAATCCACTGTTGTCCCCTAGTCCTCCAACAGGATGATGATTTCAGACCCTTGTTCTAGCTGTCAGGACTAGAGGAAATGCTTTTCTTTTGGGGATTATGGGGTCCTCTTGAGGGCTGGGTGTTGAGTTGGGAATAGCAATTGCCACAGACTCATGCAGATTTATTGAACCATTTTGCATCTGAGAATATGTTGATGTCCTTAGCCTTAGAAAATATAATAGAAAGTGAATAGCTGAAATAGTAGCTGAAATTAAAAATTTACCTAATCTAGGGAAGAAATAACTGACATTTTGCGTGAGGTGATATTACGCTACATTTTTCCATCTGAACATGGTTGCACGTATATGTATTGGTTCTCATGTATGGAAATTATCTTTTATAGCCCTTTAATCAGAGATCTGTTGCAAAACACAGTAAATTTGAACCATGTCAAATTTGGTTTTACATTAGGACAAGCAATGCTCAAATAAATATTTCTCAGAGCTAGGACCACCCTCCCCTACCCCCCAAGAGAGGACAGTAGCATGTTGCTTCCTTCATTTTTAAGGATTTATGGCTAAGATTGTCTTCTGGAAGTAAGTTTTGAATGTATTGGTTCTGGCTTGGATGGAGTTAACTTTCCCCATAGCAGCCTTCATAGTGCTGTGCTTTGTATTTGTAGCTAGAAAGGTGTCGGTAACACACCACTATTCTGGCTACAGCTGAGCAGTGCTTGCAAAGTGTCAGGGCTGTCTCTCCAAACCGCTCCCTGCTCCAAAGGCTGGTAGGCTGAGAGTGGGTAGGAGGCTGGGAAGGGACATAGCCAGAACAGCTGACCCAAACTGACCAAAGGGATATTCCATACCATATGATGTCATGCTCAGCAATGAAAGCTGCATTTGTCTTCTGGAGCAACAACTACATGTACTGAAGTCCTACTTCCCAGGAAGTGGCTGGACATCACCTGCTGATGACAAGAAGAGAATAAACTCTTTTTGTTTTCCTTTGCTTCCTAGCATGGCCTTTGCATTTTCTTTATTAATCTGCCTTCATCTTGACCTACAAGTTCTTTTTCATCTTATTTTCTCCCCTTCCTGTCCTGCTGAAAATGGGGAATGATAGAGCAGCTTGGTGGGCACCTGGTGGCCAGCCAAGGTGAATTCACCACAAGTAAGTGCAGGCTGAAAAGAGAAAATTACGTTCTCAATGTTGTATCTTATCACGATCAGGGTACTAGAGTAAGTGAACTAAAAGAAGACACTTTTCCTTTTTTGGACCCCCCAAATTCCTTATTTTCTTTTGGGAATCACAGAAAGCAGAACCTTATATTTCTCAAGTTACCTACGAGCCAAAACTATTTCCTAGAACATAACTTCTTCTCCTCCCCACCCCAGGGCAGAATCCCAGGCCAAAACACGTTTTCTCTTTTAGCAGCTTGGTTAGATAGGATTAATGAACTTCTTCCTAGTCCTATATTTTCTTGTGGGATCCTTTTTATCCACACCTCAATCTTTACAGTTCTTTAGGGCTTCTACTTACCTGGTGTATGTTTAAGTCCTTTAAATTACTGCTAAGAGGAAATGTGTCTAAGCCATTTCTCTACATGAACTTGGGGTTTTAAAGCTGTTATAAATGATTTCTCTTATCTGATTTTGCACTCTCATACTTTCAGTTAAGAAAGAAAACTGCGGTTGTTCTTAAAGCATACCATAAGCCTCATAAAAAAATTGACCCTTGTAGTCATTCTAGGATGATTTTCACCCTCCCTAGATATCTGAGTAGTTCAGTAACCATCTTTTAGAGGGAGGAGAGTCCTTATGTAAAACAAATCCACGATAAATCAACTGTTTGGTTAAGATTACCATTTGCCATGTGCCTTTGAACTGTGTAAGCACCTAATTTCTCCTCTGTTCAAAGGCAGCTAGACCAATTAAAGGAAAAAAACCTTTCACTCAGCTTTTCAGCTTGCCATATTAATTCTTTTCCATCTCTTAATCCCATGATAGAGGCTCTAAAATTCATTTGCACGGTTCTATTTATCTTCTCATAAATACATAAATCTAATATTCATCATATACTCAAGGTTGTTTGGAAAGAACCTCAAAAATGTTGCCCAAAAACCCCTCTGGCATTCTCATCCTCTATGGCCTTAGGTCTGTCAAGTTCTTAATTTTCAGAGTTGCATAACTAGAATCCTTGCTAGTTCATGTAAGAGCTGTGAATCATCATGTCCATTGAAAAGTCGAACAGTGGACCAAACCTCCAAAATTTGTCTTATGTGTCAGTCTACACAGTAAAGTGGAACATCATGGAGATATCCAGGGTAGCACAGAGCAGTCTCATTCAGCCAGTGCTAGAGGGCTGTGCACATGTCTAGGGAATTGCATCCAAGGAAATTCGTTTGGCTGAGAAATGACATGCCACAGCCAAGGCAGAATATCACATTAGTATGACTATGCCATTTCCTCTTTGTGACAATGTGTTTTTAGAGTTAGCTGATGTATCTTCATATAGTTCTGTCTTGTGGTACTTAAACACATCCTCTAATAAACAACTTCACAAATAATTGCTTTGTGTAACTGTTTTTCAGATGTTAACGTGTGTCATCTTCAGATCTCCACATTTTAGCAGTAGCATCTGCAATGCCCTGAAGGAAAATGAGATTATGAAAGTAAATATTAATACTTGTGATGATTCAGGTGTTAGATTTCTTAGAGCTTTCATGCAAGTGGTAGCCTGTGTCAAGCTACTTTGTACAGTAAGGCACAGATGATGGATTGGCTAAAAATATCTCTGTATTATAAAATGTAGACATCTGTGGGATTTGCATAAGTATACAGGGAACATGCTATAGTAAGGTTTTCATGAGGAGAAAAAACCTGCAACAGCTTTCTTGATATTCTTCTGATTTTCAGTTATTCCTTTGAAAATAGTGCCTTTAGTACTATTAGCAATAATAGTACCTTTGAAAAGTAGAACCCTGAATTCTCCCTGTCACTTTGAAAATATAGGTTTAGATTTTAAAGAAATCTCATCTAAATTAATCCTCTAGGCAAGAATGATAGTGTCACTTTTAGAGCCTGTATTTATGTGTTGCACAACAGCTGCATATTGGTGGTATCTTAGAATCCACTAGTTATTTTGTAGTGAATTGTACTGCATAGTAAAAAAAAAAGGATTAAATAATTAATACAGGTACAAATCCCATTAAAATAAATAAAATCTCAATACTTGCTGTATGTATTATTTTACTGTACTCATATATGTGTTTTGAGCAAAATCTAACACAAAAAAATCTCACCTTTAATTTATTTTGGATATCATGGAGCTCTTGGCAACATGGACTGTATGTTCAGGAAACAAGAAAACAAGTACAGCTGACAGGATGAAAATGCTACAAAAGAAAACAGAATCTCTTTGACTTCATTATAGTGTGTACTTAAAAAGTTAAAACACTTTATTGGTTTTTATTTCTACCATGTCCTTTTTACTCACCTCTGAATGCTACTCCAGCTTTAAATCTTTACAGGGCTTGCTCTGAAGATACAGTTTTGTCATTAACAGTGCTCTTTGTGCACATCCTACTAACAAAGAAATGCTTTGATCCACACAGATGACAACAGGCCTTATTCTTCTCTTCTGTAAATCCAATAAATTCTAAGGCTGCAAGAAATCATAAATTAAATGCACATTTTAGTGTTTATATAAGGAAGATGATGTGTTTAGAGAATGAGATTAACCAGAGTGGTCACAGAAAACTCTGAATAACAAATCCCGTGCTCCCAGTAAAGGCCTAGGTCTTTATGACACGAAAATAGTGGTCTGCCCAAAGCAGGGCTGTATTTCTCAGAAGATAAGGAATAATATTGCCCTTTTTTGGTAAAATATCAGATATCTATCGACTGTGAATTACCTTAGTAAGCTATTTAGTAAATCCTCCCTCTAGAAGTTTTCATTTTCCTCTGTACACAGTATTCAAAATTTATAAATGCAAAAAGGTAGTCCAAAATATTTTATTATAAAAAAAGAAAAAGCATGTCAATGCAGGGTTCTACTAAATGGATCTAATTAGTAAAGTAGACCTGTATTTATATACAAAGGCAACATTTAAAAAGACGAAACTTCCCTGTAAAAGTGAGAATACCTTAAAAGGAAACTTATGGTTTATATTGGTAGGATTTCATTCTTAGGAATTAGATATGAAACAAGATTTACAGGACCCCTACTTTACTGAAAGAAAGAGAAGTTATTACAAAACTATTTATGTAACAGATTTCAGGAGTACAGAAGAATCACTTTTGGAGGATATTAGATTAAACCCAATACCTAACATGCTGTCTCTGGAAGCAGAGGATATAGGATCTGGATCTGAAAGGTAACAAAGCTTTATTTGTTTTGTATCTTAAAGGATCAACACTGGTTCCTGATTCCACAGTTACTGGCAACCTGACATGGTCAAGTGCAAACAGATGTTCCACAGTGGTGGGATGCAGTTCAAAACTGATTGGACGCATCAGCATGAGGTTCTGCCCAACCTAATTAGCTGTGATGAGAAAAAAAAATCAGTATTTTGTTAAATTCACATGTTATTCATCAGTATATCAAGATTTTGTCTTTGAAAGAATAAATGGATCATCATCACAAGCAAACAAGGTATAGAAAACAGCTTTATGAGAATCTGATCCATACAATTTCACTGCCTGAAATGAAAAATGCTGTGGGTCAGATATGCAGCCATAGCTAAATACTATTTGTGTTAAGTGTACTTTTCTATGTTTAGCTTCTGAGCTTAAGACAGAACTTGTCTGAAGCACAACATAAAGATGTTCCCAGCAACCATTACATCATAAATTGACCTGTAAAGAAGTTGCTGTCATTTCTTTCTATTTACTTCTGTTTTTTAATAATTAAGAAATAAACCAATTCTAAGTGCATATGAAAGGGACTTTTTAATTGCATGAACATAATTGTTTTCCTTTTTTGGTATATTTTAACTATAAGTAACTCAGATATTTGAT
>JAOXJM010000001.1:46511756-46533376 GCA_026413425.1 Tringa solitaria
AAAGAAAGAAAGAAAGAAAGAAAGAAAGAAAGAAAGAAAGAAAGAAAGAGAGAGAAAGGAAGGAAGGAGGCAGGGAGGGAGGGAGGGCAGAAGGAAGGAAGGAAGGAAGGAAAAGAATGAGAGAAAGAGAAATATGATGCAAAATTTTGTATTACTGGCATCGTTTCTAGCTGAAGTATGGACTGGTAGGTAAAGCTGAAATCTCATTTCCTAAGAGGGGTGACTATGGAAGAATCTACATTCACTATGAGTGTGGTTTGGTTGGTTTTGGTTTTTTTTTCAAAGGAGAAAGGGAACAGGCCCAAAGACTAATGATATTTTTGTGGATTCTCCCTACAGCAAATAGGACATTCCTAGAAAGAGTAATAGAAAAAGTTTAACAGGAAGAGGTTATTTCAGATGACAATTCAAAAACACTAAGATGTTCTCAATTGCCCCTTGGAGCAGCTCATTGCTTTTCATTAACTAGAGAAAGAATGTAGCGAGACTTGTCTGAAACTAACCTCCTCATACAGCCACTGAGCGCTGCTGTGCAGTGCAGTAATGACACATTTGTAAACAGCCTCTATGACTTCTGGAACCCATCATGCATTCAAAATGATCCAAATTTTGATGAACTGCTATTATCTCCTCCTCTTAACTTAGCAAGAATAGTGATTTGGAAACCTGGCATGTCTGAGAAGACAAAATTTTATTCCTAGAGAATACAACCCAGTAGAAAAACCTCATCCAGTTGCTTAAGGTTGAATCCCAGCAGCACATCCCTTCAACAAGTACAATATCTAGGTAGTATCAGCCATAATTAGGATTCTATGACTTGATTCTGGTCGACTTGTTACATCAATTGTACCATTGACACAGCCTCCACTAATCTGCAGTAGCCTCCAGTGCTGGGCTAACCCTAAAATACAAGCTCTCCCAATTTCAACAGAGTTGGCTCTAGTAGTCATCTTCTTTGGAACCTCTCGGCAACTATCCTTGTCAGTCTCAAAATAGCAGGAAGGCTTCATGTACTTTGAAGTCTTTCAAAATATCATGGAAAGGTGACTGCAGGGATTTCAAAGAAATGATGGGAATAATGTTTTTTCTGTTGTGGACTCAAACCTATTTTATTTAAGATGGTCTCATATTTGTGGAATTGTTCATTGATACACACTCTCATCTGGTGTAAATCAGCTATATGCTTTTGGAATAAGTGGAATTATGCCAAGTTACAGCAACAAAGAATCAGAACGTTCACTTGGTAAATACAGTTACAAAACTCATTTGTTAAAAACAAGGCACTTCAGAATTCTGAGAATTCCCCACCAGATTTGACAGAAATATAACCACTTAGCTTGTCTGCTATTAGTCTGTTTCACAGTCCAGTTAAAAGAGTGTGCCAAAGGAATCCTCAAACATAAAGGCCATTTGGCTTTTCTCTCCCAGCTAAAGGTGTGTTTCTCCCTCCCGCTTCTTCTCAAATAGATGGGACATTCATCTCTGTCCCATAAAGTTTTTTCCCCATATTGTAAAATGTGTACCTATACTGTAATATTTTAAAATTATCCTGTGTATTGACATACTATTTCAGGACTGTAGCATTTCAGGAAGTAGCAAAATCATGAGGCAGATCAACTAAAGGCTACAGAATTGTGTTGTGAACATACTGTATTGTCTTTCTTTCCAAAAACTGGATAGAAGGAATACAGTGATGGGCCAACCAACAGTAGGTGTGTGCGACAAACATGCTTTGTTAATCTTGGATTCTTCTCAAACTGAGTTTATAGATTCTCTCCCCAGCCCCACCCCCTCTAGAAATACAACGGTAGGAAAGAGTTTGTCTCTGATGTGATTAAAATACTTGCAGAAGAAGTGGGAAGTCAAGGTTCTACTTGAGGAAGGCCACTTCTCTTGGTTTCCAGGAGAAGCATCTTCCTCCACTCTCTGAGCACGAATTAATTGTTGGATTAATTTATTCACGTGTCTGTGCTTAAAAAGCATATATTTGCCAGGGTATTTAGGTGAATATTTCTGGTTTTCCACAAAGACTTCTCTTTCTAGGTGAATCATATACACCACAAAGAGATAATCTTATCAACATTTCTAGTCAAAATTTTAACTCTTACATTTCTGACTAACTGCAGAGTAATTAGACAAGATTATTAACAAGATTTTTACTCTAATCAGATTAAAAGTCCTACTGTTATCTTCTTTACTCTAAGAAGCCCATTAAAAAAATGAATTACCAGCATTATTATTCTCAGTTAACCACCTTTGACCAAAAATTTCCCGCACTTTTATCTTCAGTTTCAATTTAAGGCACTGGAAATTCTTTCTAACTCTTCCAATCAGTCTAACTACTGTGAATTTCACATATAGGCTGATATATTCTCCATAATTACCATTGACAACTCTTTGGTTGGTACCTAACATCACTGGAAATATAGGGAAATCTTTTGTCTTCTAGCCCAGCTAATCAGATACTGGAAAGTCTCTAAATACATTTAGATGACATTTTACTGTATACTGGAAGTTACTATTTTATTATTTTGCATAGCTTTGGTAAATATTAGCTACATAACTGCTACTTCCCATTATGACCAGTCTTTCTCAAAAGGACATCTGATAGTTGTATTATGTAGTGTTCTGGATATGACCTGACACACTCAAGCTGTCAGTTATCCATAAGATTATTTGCATACCCAGTCCAGTGGGGAATAAAATACTACCTATTTCAATGACTCAGTTGCTCTATCAGAAGGAGATGATTTTCTCTCTAACACATTTTGGAAAGGAACATACTTCAGTGGTGTTTTAGAAGATTAGCGATACTCATTTGGAGCTAAGCTTATTACTAAATCAATCTTTTAAATCCTGGCTTCTATGCATCTGATAACAACATAGACATAGCCCTTCAGTATAAACAGTGTTCCTGTTTAGGCACACTGATGCACTGAAAGACGTGTAGGTCTTTCAATCTCTCTTCACAATGCCTTACCCTATTAAAAGGATATGTGTTGACTTTATCTAGAAATAAGATCTTTAATCTTCAAATTAAAACAGCACAGTCATCCTATTTACCTCTCTTGACTTCAATAGTTAGGCAAAAAGCACTGGATTACATACAGAATTTATATGCAGCTTTTTGTAATTTATTATTCAAGAAGTCTGCCATTAGATACAGTATATATTGCAGTGCCAGCTGCTGTTGCAACATAAATAGGGAACTGCCACTTCACTCTGTGGTCAGGAGCATGTGCTGGATCGGTTTACGTAATGAAGGGTGGATCTGGCATTGACCTTTGCTCAGGTGTCTTCTAGTAGGGCTGTTATAAGCTCAGAAATTCACTATGTGGTACACTCCTCAGCTGAAGTGCAAGGAGTGTACCTGTGTACCACAGTCCTGCAGATCAAACTGTCTGTCTCATGGAAGTGACAGAGTAGCTGCGAATGTGAGAGAGACAGAGATACATGCTACCAGACTGAGAATGGTTCCATAGCATGAATATTGTCAGACTAATAAGTAGCACAAATGGGAAGGCTGCAGAGTTCTAAACATCAGCATCATATTTATATACTACCTCTTACAAAATTAGCCAGACATAAGTGGCTTGTGCTATACTGTTTTATACAATGACAGCATGTTCATCCTAAAGGATGACTTGACCATTCCCACTTCCTAGCTCTTGGAACGCCTTTTGTAGTATGTTGAGGACTAAAATATCGCTAAGGGTAAAATATTAGGAACACTTAACTATCGTGTCCTCCACAGTATTTTTAGAAACAGTTTGGATGATAGATACACAGTTTTGAATGACCCCACTTAAATCTAATAGCACTTGTCTAAAATGAACATGTTGCGTGTTCTGAATCTTCAAGGAGGCATATACATTCCTTTCCATGGAAAAGGAAAGATATAAATGGCTGAAAGGCTCTTTAAAACTATTTACATCTTTGCTCGGATGGTGAGCTGTGTTATACAAGGGTAGGAGATCAGCAGTGGATGAAGATGAAATGACTTCTGCAGCAAGATCAAAATGGGAACAGCTTGGAGGTGAGAGAGAACAGAGGAAGAATAGTGAAGAAACTCTTCTGTCTCAAACAAGACAAGGTCAAGCAGATCTATAGCAGAATTCCCAAGGGTAAAAAATTCATAGAAGGGAGGTCTGTGACAATGCATTTATGCTTCTCAGAAGTTTAGGAAGATAAAAAATCCGTCCCATTGCAAGGAAGAAAGGATGAGGCAAGAGAACACTTCAGGTTCTGTGTCTGATGTGGAAAAGGACATTATGCATAGACCTCATATTTTTGTGACACCAAAACAACTGGAAATTCCAGCAGCTTAAGTAGGATCATCATTTGATAACAGCAAGATACCTCTTTCCAAAGGCATATAACTTGACATTGTTTTAGCAACATTTCTTATGATCAGGGCACAACAAATTTATGCCATAGGACTTGGTGAAAGAACAACAGTCTTATCCCACATTATCAAAGGGAACTATGGCTGAGATTTAGAGGACTCCATAGGTTCCAGATATTTGCCAGTCCAGTCACACCAGAGCAGTTCTTGTCCCTACCCCTTACACACAGGAGACATTCTTACAGATCCACGAAATGGGTAACTCCATGAATGCCCATGCCTGCAGGCTTTGGCCTGCAGTCAGAATGGCAATGATGCTGGCAGAGGCTTCCTGACCTAAAGAAATGGCTCTTGTAACAAGCAGGAAGAGACAAGGGAATGGTGTTTGGGAATGGTGCCTGGCAGGATAGGTCTACAGGACATAAAAGGTCCATCAGATTTTTCTGTCCTCTCCCAATAGACAATTTCTCTTGACAGCTTTCATAGACATCCTACTCCCCACTTATTAAAACTCAAAATTTTAATTCATTATTATAAAGGCAGAGGAGAAGCAAACCTTATTTTTATTAACTGCTCTTTGGCCACAGGTTATTGTTGTAAGTGAAACTTTATTCCTTAGCTCCTTTGAAAGTCCAGGCAGAATTGCTTCTATGTGTAAGCCATGACTTTTTCTGAGCAATCTCCACAGATTGTAGCCTGAAGAGGGCCGCTGGGCACATAAATCTCAAATACTTTGAGAGACTCCAGATGGCCTCAGTAGGAAAGGGTGGCTTTTCTTGATGTATTTTCATTGCACTTTGACTAATGTGTCCTGGCCAATAAGAAGGCCTGGCCTAGATGTAAATATTCTCTCTGTAGTTTTCTGTTAGTTTTCCAAGAGGGCAGTCAGTCCTTGAAGTCCTGTTAAGTATAGACTGGTTTTCAGGGCCCACACCAGTTGTACTTGCCAAAAGAAAACTTTTCATATTTGACAATAAGAAAATATTTCTGCACTTTAAAACATTGTGTCTGTTCTCTTGACTTTAAAGAGCTTTTTGGCTCCTTAGCTTCCACCTCTCCTCCCTACTCTTGGTGGCGTGCAAGAGCCACTGACCCATGCCTTGATCTGGGCAAGGAGGAGCTCTGCTCCAGCTGCGGAGAAGTTCGTATGACCCTCAAGTTCATGTACTTAGAAGAACAAGGACAGTCCAGAGATATGTGAGTCTGGGCAGCGAGCACCAAGGGACAGAAGGCTAGCCAACCCCCACAAGCCTTCAGTACCATGGCAACCAAATAGTAAAAAATTCAGAAGAAAGTAGGCGGGATGCTATATTTTAGTAACTTACTTACAAACAAGAGATGTTTTTTGATAAAAAAGAACAGGGAAGACCTGCGTGGGCTGAGCAGCCTTAAAAAATTATGATGGCAACAGAGGGAAAGCCTCCCTAGGCAAACGAGGCAGAAAAGGGAAAGAAAAAACTGTGTCAGAACAAGGAAGCAGAGTTGCTTGAGAGGGGTGTGGAGGATTATGGGGTGTATATGCATGCAGGAGGGTCTGGGATGAGTGCTGGGTGTTACCATACTCAGTCACCCCAAGGAGAGCATGAGGGGTGAGCAAGCCCGCAGGAGCCTCGAGGGAGCTTGCAGGTTTGCTGGACTGCAGGGAGGGAGCAGCAGTACCTGGTGGTGGTCAAACAGAGCAGCTGCAGCGTGGGCATGCTGGGGGAGGGGGACACCTCATTCTGCACATTGGACAGAGTTCAAGACCTTATTTTAAATTTCAATTTTATTATATTTTTTTTGTTTACTTTTGGTTGCTCACTTGAGAAAGTAACTAAATATATCACATGGAAACTATATTATTTCATGATTACAAACACTGTCTTATGTTAGCATAGGAAGCACTTTAATGTGAAGTAGGGTGGATATTTGCTTCTGAGCTATCTAGTTATCTGGTTTTAGGATCTTTTTACATTGCCTGGGATTAATAGCAAGGCTGATATAAAAATTTCACATTAAAGTTTTTTAATCAAGTTTTAAATTTGAAGATTATATTTTTGCATGTATTTATTTAAATTTATTTATTGCATTGACTCTTAAAATTGGTAGTTAATTTTTTGACACTTGTGACATCTGTTTTTTCAGTCATAATACATTCTAAGTTTTTCTAAAAAATTATGTTTGGGACAAACTTCTTCACATAAGAGATGGAGGTCTTTAGTTTGTGATTATTTCATTGCTGGACAGGTGTTCTGTGCCGGCCTTTGCTTGTCTTTCCTGTTTGATCAAAACCAAAATTATTTTCTTTTAAAAAAAAAACATATATGCAGGTGTGATAGGTGTCCTATTCTTACAAGCTCTTTAAACAAAATTCTAAAGCTCTTTTTTTTATCTAAGTATCAACATACACAACGTTTGTTGGGCACCAGGGATGATAACTAGGGTCCTTTCATAGGACCATTGTCACTGAAGAGCATTCCTGGACTGGTTTTGCAATAAATTATATAAATTCAGTAAGCAAATTCCTAAAGTTACTATATTATCTTGACCGTATGTCTGCAAAACGAGAAGTAATAAGCTTTTCCTGATTACAACAATTCCAGTAATACTAAGTGGGGCTTTCTTCAGCTATGTATGATGGAAATAAAATGTATGGGTTTTTTTTAAAAAATCTATTTATAGTAATAAAAATATAGAATAATAAAGTATGCAAGTGATAAAGGGAAATTTAAATTAAATGTAATGCAAGTACCATTGTTGGCACTTTCATTATATTACATTGATGGACTAACTTGCATTGATAGACTAACACTGCACTCAGTAATATTTGTGTTCATCACATTATAGCTGAGGTGTAATTCATAAAAGAAATTATCTTTCGGTAGAAATCAAATTATATTAGCACCTTACCAGAAGAGTCACTTTTTCTCAGATATCTGGATTAGCGTCTTTAAGATCAGGTTGTTCAGCTTAAATGGAAGCATGCTCTTACTATTCTTGGATCCTTTAATGAAATGCACTGGGGAACTGAATGTTGTCAGCCTGGACCAGGAACTGCTTTTAAGCTCTCTGTGTCAGCAAACGTGGAATGCTGTGAGGTCAGACAGCACACTTAAATCAGCTTTTATCTCTAACCAGACTAAATAAGAACAAACAAAAGAAGTATTTATTTACCAAATATAAACACATGATGCTGTTTGAGAACATTTAGAAATAAAAAGAAGTAACGTATCTAGCTAGGATTTAGCTTCAAGGTCCATTCCACCCTGCAGAGGTCAGCTAGGAAGCTGACAGATGCTTCACAGCCTTCCTGTGTGAAGCCTGTTTTGTAAGCAACCCAACTTTGTCCAATTGCATTCATGGAAATAGATCTTGGATTTGCTGTTCCTGCTTCACAAATACCATAATTCTCCTGCTGAGGTTTAACAGAATGAAAGTTGCCTCTGCAAGACTCAGGATTTTGGGCAAAGTTTCAACTTTCCTGCCACCAGAAAAGTGTCTGCTTTATCTAACCTGGAAAAGTTAATGTCTCCTGGGTATGATCCAGAGCTAACCTTATTTTTCCATACAGCAATTGAAGGATTATTTTCAAGGTGAGCTGAGTGAGCAGCTAAGTCATTCACTGCAGGGCAAAAGCATTTCCTGATTCCTAAGTCAATGAATGGTATCTCTGCACATTGGCCCTGATATTTTCTAGAAACATGTAACTGGAAAACCACACATTATAATGACATATGCATCGTACTAATACTATAGCTTTTTTCTGACTTTTGATTGAAAGGCAATTTCAACATACATGGCCTTGGATGGTTGTGGATTTCAAATGTGCTTCTTTGAGCAACAGGGTTACACCAGAATAAACTACACATGGTGGCAAGTACCTTAATAAAGCGAGTTTCTACTAAGAAATAACTTGTCCCGCAATCTTAATTTCTGGTTATCTATATGGAACTTTTAAAAGTTATGGTTCAATTATCCTTTCAGGCTATGGGAGACACTTTCTGTAACATTGTCAGTGAATTCTTGAAAGATGTGCAAATAAAATATGTGGATAATATTTTTATTATTATAAACCCTGGGTTTTCATAGCAAACAACATTAGCCTAGTTTAGACTATGCCTCTGTGAAAAAGTCAGGACCATAACATATGAGCAGGTAAGATTTGTAAACATTTTGATTATACAAAAAAAAAAAAAGGGTGACATAATTTGTTTAATTGGAAAGTATCAGCTTTGGTTAGAACCCTCTCCACCTTCACAAACAATTGATCTCCACATCCATCACAGTGTGCCTGAATACTTGGCTAACAACCCTGGGTTTAGCAGCTTATGCATAAATGTGTTGCACAGAAATGAGAAGTGGCAACCTATGCAAAACTTGCATCTACTTTTCCATCTGTTTTTCTTCTAATTTGTGTCTTTTCCCTTCCTTATAAGGTCCTAGCAGATTCTGCAGAACTTCAGACGGAAAGTAGTTTGCATAGGCAAGTGCAAGCAGAATGACATTGGAGAGAAAGAGCTGCAATTCGATTATCTCTCTTAGCTAAATGCTGAGAAAATCTGTGATCTGTGGGGATTACTCACAATGTCTTAAGAAGCTGTAAAAACCTTACCCTGATAAAAGTCACTTTGAATATATCATCTAACCTTCCTGTGTGAAAAAATATTTTTCTCTTGTGTCCCCATGCTAAATTCTGGCAAGCTCTTGTATTATCTAAAGCCACTAGCATTTTTGCAGCTTCAGGAGACGATCTACAGAATCCCAAGGAATCTGTGCTAATGCATCTCCGGAGTTTGGCTAGGTTTTGTGTTCCTTGCAGACTGTTCTGGGGATTGTATACACTTTGTGCCAGTGTGTTGATGGATGTTTTGTGATGCTATATAAATATTTTCTTACTTTTTCCATTATATTAAACGTCACAGGTGGAGAATAGGTATTCCGTGCCTCAGCTAGGGTGATTGTGACAGACTTTATCAGAAAGGTCAAGTTAAAAGGACTGCTTACATTTTAAAATTCACTTCCATTTAGGACAACAAAAAAATGCTGAGAATCCTACATCTACTTATTCTTTGTTTATAAACTTTGCTGCTGTGCCACTTTCCCCACATATTCCATTATGAAAGCGTATGGACGTATTCACAGAAATTAGTACCACACTACAGGACACAGCTTTGTCCTAGCTCTTTTGCAGTAGGGTGCCTGGTGTAATAATTTTCAAGTTAAAAAAGGCACTAAGTTCTATTTCTGTAGGGCCAGAAGAACAGGATTTTATAGAGAGCTATTCCCAAGGGCAGGCCTGTGGGAAAAGTTGTAAGAAACTGGCTCCCACCATTGTATTGTCCAGCAGACCAAAAAAAGCAAACAAGTAAGTCTCTTCCTTTCTTTTTAAAGAAACATGTATCATTGTAACTTTGTTATTTAATCTCTATATATTAAGAGTAATGTACATGAATAAAACCCATACAAATCTTATTTGTACGGCAGGCAGTTGCAGCAGAGCGAAAAATGAGCTTGCTTTCTCCAAAGAGAAATGATACAGCACTGTCTCAATTCATTGTGAAGAGGCCAACAACTTCGGCCCCTTTAAAAGTCTTTTTGAGTGGCCTTCTAGTAGTTCTTTTAGTAGCAACCTTCTTTGAAAAAGCAGTTCTATTTCAAGATGCCCACTTAATAGCACATCGTTCAAAGCTAATGACATTTTGTATTGCAGTACAATTTTTCACGTCAGGATTTTGAATCAGCTTACAAAGTACTTGCTAAAGCAGACTGAGAGATTGTATATTAAATAGATGTGGATGGAAGAAAACGGAACTTTGAAAGAGATCCTCCATCTCATATCTTTCCCTAACTTCTGATTGTGATTATTAGGGCTAGTGAAAAGAAATGTATTTTTCTAAAGTTTTTAGATTATTCCAGGATACATATATAATGTCTTTCAGAATGCAGATTGTCTCATTTACTACCAAATCATACAGAAAAAGAAAGACAAATATAAAATATTATATTTTTTTCACAGACCACATTCTTTATATTTTTTTTCTTTATTCACTTTTTAAAAAAACACAGAAAAACAGCACCACCAGAGCCCTTGCACCTATGAAACCTGGAAAGACTTAAATCTGCTTTTCGAGAAGGACTGCCTGGACTAGGAGAAATGCCAACTTATTAATAAGGCATCAAAACCACAGTCTTTGCTGGGGAAAACAATGATAGAAAACATTGTTCAAAGAGAGGCAAGGCTGATGTCCCAGGCTCAAATGCCAGTTCATTCCTGTGAAGCAGGCACAGACCTCGACAGAGGTGGGGCTTGGGTCAGAGGGGCATGATTTACTCATCCTAGAGCTCTGGAGACTGAGCAGGAGCCAGATTTGTGTGCCTTTTAACACATAGTCTAAGGGCTCGTGCAAACAGGAAAAATTCTGCCCAGCTTCAAATGCTGACAATCTAAGCATTTGCCAGAAGGACTAAGCTGAGATCAAAGGATTTTTAGAGGATTTCAGGGGCCTGGGCGCAGCATCACCTCTGCTTTATGCAAGAATTGAGATAAGAGATCTAGTCCAGGAATATGATTTAGGGACCCAAAATATAAACAGTGCCAGTGCTCTCCCAAAAACCAGTTGGCTTGAGAACCTTTGGCTCATCCACAGAAGCCTTCTGAAGGTACTGAGCCAGGCTGTGGTACAGATGATGGTGGCTTTTTTTACCCACTTTTTGCCCAAATCCTCTTGGACAGTTTTTACTTCCTTACAAGGGAGTAAAAAATGTAGCTAAATAAGACTAAATGGAGTTGGAAAACACACCTTTTTCATTATCCAAGTCTGCACAATAACTATTTATTAAAAACTTTTTATTTAAAGGGAAAACTGTTTTCATATTCACTTTGGGCAGTCTCAGAAGACTACTCTTATGAAAAGTAAAAGTTCCCTCAAGCAGAGCGAAACAGTAGACAACAGAAGCCTTTCTTCCAAGATTGGTTTTTACATATAAATACAATGTTAGAAGTGTAAACGTAAGCAGAAATTGTGACTGATGATGCAAACTGTGTTACACAATGCCAGTGTTTTGGCAAGGTGAGAGACAGGTTCACAAATCCTCATCGGAATTTGGACATGTTATCTCCAGCTCAGAACAAGCAGACAACCATCAGGGAACACAAGCTGAGAGTAACTTCACTCTCTGGTTTCTCCTCAGGTTCCATCTTCTTTAACACATAATAAATATTTTCGTTTTCTCCTAAATTCTTGTTTGGAACAAACTAGACAGTTGTCCCTCTGTGACAGCTCAGGAATTGCTTTGCTGCAGTAATGATTTCTCAGCGTCACTCTGGACAAGATCTGAGTCTCCTTGCTCTGCACTGCCTTTAGCACGACCTCAGCAGATTTGGAGTTCTCACCTTTACTCCATACTTCAATGTATGTAATATCTACCATCAACATCCTACTATCCTACTGTTGAGCTCTGTGGCATTCCCTGTGTTATTCTGGGTACTTTCAACAGAAAAATCACAACAAAGTGATACCCCTTTCATGGTTTGGATGAGTACCACATGAGATTCAGGGGACATTTAGAGGAGGGCTTTGATCCAAGTGTTAGTGTGCACACAGCTTGTGTGTTTCAAAGAGCGTCGCCATCTACAGTGAGAACGTGACCCACGCTGCACAACTTGGCCTGGGCTTCAGGGAATGATCCCAGGGGACAATGTCACTGACAGCATAGACACAGTGACAGTCTAGTAAAGTAACGTGCTCTCAGTGAAAACCACTCCTTAAAAATTGGGTGCTGTTTCATGGGTAGCTTCAGAGTTTCAGCTGATATGGGTTGGGGCTACATGCATGCTGTAGCACAGCTCAAAATGTCAAAGTCACAGGTTTCAGAAACCAGTTGCTGCAACCCTATGCCTCAAACATGTATTTTTGAAGTCTGAACTTAGGATTGCTAATTTTTATGACTGCCTAACTTCTAGTAAGCACAAACTCTGTACTAAGCGTGGCTGGATAAATTGAGGCAAAGAAGAAAATTCTCAAAAAAAGTGCATGTTTTTCTACATATTTTATTAATCTCTTGCTCTCACACAAAGGAGAGACAGACAGACAGAAAGAGGAGGGAAAGATAGTTCTTTAGATTGAACTAAATAAAGGCATGAGAGAGACAATTTTTTTCAGTGAAGCATATCCCATAGGCTAACGTGAATAATTGCATTTAATACTCTCTTCCCCAGGCATTAATGAAATGGATTTGGGCCAGCCTGTTCCCTTTCTCTTTTTCCTCTCATTTTCAGCACCAATGACGTGAAATTTAATCTTATAAAACTTCTATGGATGTCTATTTCTTAGATGTAACTCAATGTGTATGTGAATACCTCCTGGGAGTTCTGAATATTCTTAAGATTATGAGGGAATTATTTCCATCTGGCATCCTTTAAATAATAGCCAATATATTTTAACAGGAAGCACATTTCACATTTCAAATGCAGACTAACTCACACAATTAGTGAAATGCTGCTAACTTCATAGGCTGAGTTCATATTAATTGGTACATCTGTACATTTCAATGCAAGGTTAATTTAGTGAAAGAGGGTGTCATTTTTTGTTAGGATGAAGTAGAGATTTTTTTTTAATCAGGTAAGACCCTATGAAAATTAAGAGCTTCAACACAATCCTTACACTCCTCCTGATCTAATTTGTTAGCAAGTAATGCTTGTATAAAATAGTTACTTCTATTTGAGATCTAGTTATTTTTAGTTTGTCTGCACTCTAGTCTAAGTTTATACAGCTTCATTCACTCAAGAGAAGTTTTTGAAGGATTTTTTGAGGGGGATGGGAATGGGAGGGTGGGAACAGTGTAGTAGTAATTCCTTAGTCATTTGCGGGCTTCCTTTCCTACTAAGATATTTATACATTCTATCTGTAGTTGTCAGTTTAACACATTATGGATTCATAGAAAAATTTTGTTCATTTAAAAAGGATCCAGTTATGAAAACTGGCAAAATCAACATTTTATAAATTAAAATACTTTTACTGTGTTGACATATCTAATCCTTGAGATGAGCAAGGGAAAAAAGAGTTAACAAGCTAAGTATATCTGAAGTGGCTACTGCTAGCTGTTCCTCACAGTATTCCAGAAATGTTCCATATGGAAGGAAGCAGATCTGATAAGTTTCTTCAAGAGGGAACCAAAAAATACAAGGATGAAAATAGACGGAGAATCTTCTGTCATAATTAGAAGCATTTGGTCCCTCAGGTCTGACAACTAAAGTTTTCCAAGAGAAAAGGGTATGTTTCTTAGGGAGGGACAGTAGGGATGAAATAGACATCACAATAATGCTATTAGTCTAAGATATGCAAAAAGATTTCCAGTTAGAATAATAAAAAATGTGAAATCAGTGTTTGACAGCAAGATTTTTGAAGAAGAAATATGATTGTGTTTTTTAATTTGCCTTCATCATTTTTTTTAATTTATTTTGCAGTATTTCTCCACTGGAAGGATAGAGATTTAACATTTATGTGCAGCGTAGACAAATAACTGACTACTCCTGTGTATGAATGGCCTCCCACAAATAATTGTAGTCATTTGCATTAATGCCATATCTTAATCCAATTTCAATTCCATTGCAAAAGAGTTTGGTTTTGATTTTGAACAGAAGGCCATGTTATGGTCTCAGTTAATGGACCTGGATATTCCACCATCAAGGATGGGGTAGAGGATGGTCACTGAAAGCCTGCCAGAAACTTCCTGAGACTCTTTCAGTACTGCTTGCTGAAGGAGCAATGCTGGGAGCCCGGGACACACGGTGATTGATGCTGCCTGTTGTCCCCACAGCTAAGAGCTGTGCCAGTTCTCCTTCACTCACTCCTATGACCTGATTGCCATGGAAAGGGTTCCTTTTCTCCCAGCTTTCACTGAGATCGATGAGAGCCTGAACATCAGCTGAATGAATATTTCTCTTTTTCTGTTTGAAGTCTGCTAACTATCAAGCTGTCCTGAAATGTATTTTAGATCCTTTAAGCCTAGTGAAGGCAAGAGATAGGGCAGGATTACAGAAAGGCCTTGATTTTCTCTTGATACTTGGGTGTTACCTCATTAAGTAGATTGCCAATTTGTACATTCCTTGATCTAAAACCTATCTATGTCATTGATAAATGTACTGGCATTTCAGAGTTTGCCCTACTTCAGCGCTTGCTGAGGCTTCTAGCAATAGGTGATCTGTACATATTTTGTTTGTCAATCAAAATATTCTTCTTCCCTGAAAAGTTTCAAACTTTAAGTGACAGATGACTTACATGCTTACAAATACATTGAGATGCAAATAGCAGGAGTTAACGTACATAGATCAAAATCTCAAAACCTCTGCTTTGTGTCAGGGTGTGCTTTTCAGAACCTATGTAAAGGAATGCTGTATATGGTCTTCAGTGGGTGTTTTTGATGTTCAGTAACTGAGTGAGATTTTAAGTATGTAAAAGATGGGTCTTATGATCGGTCAGCATGTGGCAAGCTTAATCAACTTTTAACCCAGATATTGTAATTTCTTATGTCTATATCTGTACATAAACTGTATCTATAAATGTGCTTCTAGTTCACTTCAGTACCAAATAAAATAGGTTACTTAAATCTTTTGTGAAATAAAATTACACCTGAAAATTTTGCTGACATTTTGATATGAATAAAAAGTTAATGTTTTTTAAATACATTCATGGTATTAAAGACCAAAATAGGGCCCTGCCACTTTTTTTCAATGAGGGTGAAAATTTTATTACATGAAACAGCTAGGCTTTCAGTAAAATATTTGTTCACAACATAAACAGTCTTGCTTGCTTAACCAGAGAAAAAAAAAAAAACAGCAAGTATCTTTCTTGCTCAGAAATATTCAGGTATGCCACCTGAGTAAGCTTCTTGCTGAAAAAGCTTTGGCTTCTTTCCTTCTTCCTACCATGATGTTTTAAATCCATCTTCCACTTTGCCCTCTCAGAAACTCACAGCTGGTGCTGATACCATCACCCCTACACTGGCTCCTAGATTAGATTTGGAAAAAGCTCATGATTAGATGAACAGTGGCCTTTTTTATCTGAGGCTTATTTTATTCTGGACTTGTTGTGCAGTCATGATGGAATACCAAACTAAATGGAGACTTATGAAAATCCTCATCTGAGTGTTAGTGTCTAACATCTCAGTACTCTGGCATTTCCTTTCAAATTAGTTGTTGTTTTAATATCCGAAAGAGCTTAGTTGATCTTTTGTTGAGCCTGATGACGTGTGGCTGGGAAACTCACTGGCTGTATGAGTTGTTCCTTTTTGTTCAAGACTTGTGTCATATTTCAGCCATTTTCTCACTTCTACAAAACAAGATATTGTAAATAAACATAGACTTAGAAATAATACTCCAAATCTTGTGTAACATAGTAAAATTCATCAGAATATAAACTTTGGTATGAGTTTTTGCATGGTGGCTATCTTAAAGTGGCTTTCTATACAGGCACTATCTTTGAATATTGGAAACTCCAATAGTTTCCACTGAGGAGGCAGAACATTCAGTTTCATATGGATCATATGGAATTGACAGTATAGAAAAGATAATTTTCCAGTGATTATTCTAGGAAAATTCCACATCACATAAGTGATACATTTTCTCAATTTTTCTTCTTTAGGGATTACTCAGCTGAGGTAACTTTAGTCATTTTTGCTACTTGCAAACTAGTAAACAACTTAGCTCCTCCATTTCTTTCCGCATCAGATGATATCATAGCACTTGTTTTCAATATTTGTGTGGTGTTTTTTTTCAATGACCAGTAGCTAGTAAGGAATGGAAAGTGAGTTCCACAGAGCTTAAATTCATACATTGAAACTGTAGTATATGAGTAGTTTTGGAGTAAGGCAAAACATATATTTTTGTTGCAAGGACATAGACTTAAACTTTTCTATGCTTTCTAACTGTGATGGACCAGGAAGGAATGTTTGCTCCTTGGGAAAATTAAGGTAATATTTGGAAAAAAATCCAGTTCAGGTTTCTGATTTATTGCATGTTCACTCACTGGTCATATACACAGCGTAATGCTTTGCCACAATGCCACATTAACTCACTGTCTTAAAAGCCCGAGAGCCCTTTCTTTTCTCAGTCTCTCTAGTAAATTACAGAAAATTATTTTATGTCTCAGTGCCTATGCAAAACCAAAACCCCAAACCCCACAGAAAAATGACTTCAGCATAAAGCAGATTGTGCATTGGCTCTGAGTCTCAGCTTTCTTCATAAGGGTGAAGCAAAAGTATTTATTTAGTGCATCATATTCTAACAAATTTCCTATTAAATTGGGGGAATGTAATTACTGAGTGTATTTCGTTAGCCCACAATTAATGAAGTGCAAAGGGCTATACAGTATGAGGTAGAGAGCAATAGATCCTAAAGAAAAGACATAGTGTGAGTATGGTACCCTTCAAAAAGTGTGAATATTGTTCTGTGTTTTTTTCTACATCTCATTGTATTTCCAGCTTCATGTCTCCATTGTGTTTTTAATTTGTTCTTCTTCACATCATTTAGGTATGCCTTCACCTTGTAGTTATCTTTTCTATATAACTCAGGTGCTACACTAAAAGTTCCCATCTCACACACCAAAGTACTCTAACCTTCTCTGAGAGGTTAGAATACCTTCTATCACTTCGGTGATAGAGCTGCTTAATGTTGGCAAATGTTGGACCAGAGAATCTCCAGGCATCCCTTCCAACCTACATTCTTATCCTATGGTTTTGATTTGATATTGTGGTTTAAGCATAGACAAAGCAGTATGTAGCAGCCCATTCTCCCACTTTGAGGACTGAACTGCACCTTTTATGGGTCATCTACCGGCTCTGGGGTTTTTTTAATGTGTGGTAACTCATGCCTGAGAAAATAGATGTTCACTTGCTTCCCTGCTAATCTTTCAGTTTTCTGAATGTGCTATAGGAAAAAAAAAAAAAAGCAAAATCATCCATATCCCCCAAGCACTCTGCAGCATCTCTGACAACAATGGAGAGCTTGTTCTTTCATCCTCTCCTAAAACCCTTTACATGAGACACTTAGCTCTGCCTTTTCTTGCCTTCAGTTGAGACCGGACTATTGTGTCCAGCCATTGGAAGCTGGCATCGGCGCAAGCATGTTTCATGGGGCTGTGCATGATCAGATGAAATATGCTCCAGTGTGTTCTGCTGTGCTTGTGTGTCTGAGTGAGCGTGTGCAGGGGCAGGAGGAGAGGAACAGGCCACTGACAAAGGGCAAACTCACACTTACCTAACACTATCCAAATTTTGAACACCGGGAATTATGTACATGTGGCTGTGAGTATAGATTTAAGCTTGAATTTGACTTTGCATAGGCTGGGAACCTACAGAGTATAGACTAATGATGGATATCAAACACCTCCCTCTTTCCTGTGTTGTCATTCAATCCTGCACTTGCTTTTTCCTTATCTCCTTTGTGCACTGGAGCTAACAACTTCCCAAGTAATCTCTGCTGCAGTAGAAGAAAGCCCTACGGTTTTGGGGATTGTATTCCTGGGAAAAAAGTGAATAATAAGGAAGTCAGAAAGGCATGTTCTGAATCAGACTACAATCCTAAGAGACAGTCTCATTAACGGTGCGTGCTGCCAAACGCTGTTTCACTTGCCTTCAGAACTGTCTGTACTAATGACTACCTCCACTTGGAAGTTATTTACATAAAGTATTGTTCTCGTGTCACTGCTACAGATAGCAGCTCCCTGCTAGGTGAGATGAAAAAGAAGCGGATAGAGCAGGTTGCAAACAAATTCAGAGAAAGCTGGGTTTGACGTGATGGTGGGAAGGATGAAGTATTCCTCTCATAATGTCCCAACTATGCACAAGGGCAAATACGTCACCATCGGGGATGCCGTTATATGTGACCCTCACAGTTGGGTTTCCACAGTGAAGGTGCTGATCTGTGCTAAGGTAGTCTGTGCTTTACTAGTTCCATCATTTGATGTGTTTACTTGTTTCCCAGCCTTTCTTGGCAAACATGGGTGGGTCTATGGGGAAAAAAAGAGGACATCCAGATTCTTGAGGAGAAGTCATAGGAAAAAGAAAAATTGCAGACCTGCTCAGTGTCTGGGCTGGGCAGTACTTTTCCATAATCTCTAAGGGAAAAGTGTGATGTCTAACCTTTGGAACTGGAAGTGAAGGATTTGGTACAGCTGGAGAGGTCACCAGACTGCCTGCCAAGTCCTCTGTTGCCACAGTGCTCCCGCTTGTGTCTTGAATCAGCTTCAGGTGCCTGGTGTCAGAGAAGCAAATACAAAATAATCTGAAACATTGCATCCTCCCCCTTGAGCTTAAGTGGCTTGCAGGGAAAAGGAGACCCTTCAAATATGTAATGATACTTAAGTGTGATTGAAATCCTGCTCAAAAGGATTTTTCGCTTTTCTGTCTTTTTCGCTTTTTACCTGTGACACAGAATTGTCTAGAGAGATTTTATGTGAAAAGCAAACCTTATCATATGCACATCCATTGGCAATATGAGCCACATTTTTACAGACAGTTCTAATATACTTTGAATAGGTTAGTGCTCCAAAGGGTGCTAGACTAAAGCTATCATTTGATAATGAGTGACTCCTCACCTAAGCAAGAGAGAAACTGTGTAAAGCCTATGTCTAAATCAGGTTTGATTGCAGTTGTCTGCTGCTGAAGTCCCAATGCCTACTGATCTCATTCCAGTATGTTTCAGAGCTCTTTATTGTTTTGATTTTTTGCCCAAAATATAAAACTTGATGCCTTTGAATGAATGTAATGACTGGAGTCCAAAAGCTGAAAGCACTTTTATTTAAATGAACAGATATGTAGAGACACAATTTCTATATAACTTAACTTATATAATGTGCCTTTACTGAGGGTGGTGGAATAATATATATTAATATTTTGAGAAAGTCCTGTAATAATCAAATATATTAAAAAGTTGAATGAATAATTAGTTCCCAGATAATGTACATTTTCCAGATTTTTACAATCCATTTGTCTAACGACTTTTGACACTTTTCCATTGCTGGCATTTATATTGCACCAGAAATGTGTTTGGTTTGGTAACTTGTTTATCACCAAAATTAATTTCTATAAAAGCAAGGTTTACATTAAAGCAAAAAAGCCCTCTTCCTCTTTATCTCCATTATACAATTAATTTGTACACGATGTTGGACATCCTGACTACAAATGAGATTGTTTGTACAAAATGAGCTTAATCCTTTTTCAAAATGGGTTAACTTATTTGGAAGCAAACAATATTAGCTCAGATATAGAAGGCCCATTCCTATATTTAATCAGAAGTAGCTATTCTGGAACAAGGCCCATGTAGGCAAACTTTTATCTTCCTTCAGAGACAGAACTGGAATTTCCTTCTTTAGGGAAATGCTGTACTATCTGAAAAACACTTATGTTATAAAGTCACATACAATTAAGATTTTTCAGAAAGTCTAAGGAAAACATCTTGCGAACATTTCTGTTTAATATGTATGACAGGTTCTTAACAGAGAACTTCAGTAGTACATCAACTATACAATGTTTGGAGAAGCTGTGGTATGGCTGCCAAGGGTCACAGTGGCTTCCTAGCTGAAAATCAGATCTGAAATGGCTATGTCTAATTTCATCATAACACACTCAAAAAAGAGAGCCTCTCGATATACAACATAACTTTATTGACCAAAGCCACTGTATGGATGAACTCACTTGCTGACTGTTGATTTAGTTTTAGTATTTTCTTGTTTGCAAAGATCCCAACTAGTTTGTTCTGGACCGCTGCTAGTTGTAAGGCAAAATTGTTTCAATATTTTGTATAACAGTACTTTAAATAATAAAAGTAAACAGTAACACCTATTGCTGTGTTCTTCAAAAAGTGATAGGGTTCACAGAAAGTACTCTGATCCAGAAAATATATGAGCAACAGGGGCTAACTCGTATCTATGTTGTGTTGGAGAAAAGCAAAATCTTTGAGGGATTCTGTACTAGTGCTTTGGCATCTACTGATCAATCCCAGAGAAGTAATAAATACTTCCATCCTATTTCAAAAGGCAGCCACTTCAAGAACGTACTGCTAATTTATAGACACCTACTTTTGGGTATATTTAAGTAAGTTAAAGAGTCCAAAGGAGAGCAGCAGGTGGAGGTTGCTGGAGACGTGACCTGTGAAGAGGGACTGAAGTAAGCAGGGTAGCTTAATCTGGAAAAGGCCCTATTTGTTAGACATCAAATAGACTTCAGAAGGCTTCTGAAGAGAGAAAGGGACTAGTCTGTTCTCCATTCTTCAGTGAAGTAACACAGTGCAGCAAGGGAGCTATAAGTGAGACACTAAAGGACATTGTTTTAAGAGTAAAGATTGATGTTCAGTTGAGTAGACCCAGAGAGGCCATAGGCTCTTTATTACTGGGAGGTAAAACCGACTTGCTTCAGAACTGACAAAGATACTGCTAACTCTGTACTGGATAGGAGGATGGGCTATTCTTCTTGCCTGCTTTCCTAAAATACCAAAGAAAGAAGTTGATCAATTTTAAAACTTTACAAGATAGTAGGAACTTGTGATAAAACGTTTTAGCTCATATTTCTAGACACATGGGAGATAAGTTACAGATAGTTGTAAGTGGCGAAGAAAACAGGTGATCCCTCACAAGCTGAAATGCCTATCTTTTATTACATCTTTTGTATCTTTGTTATACTACTTCCTTAATATAATGACATTTATCTAGACCCACATTAACATGCTAAACCTGTGTTAGAGCCACAAAAGATTAAATACTAAGTCTTTCAAAAACATTGGTTAAAAGCTTCGTTGCTGAAAATACTTTAATATTTTTTAAAGCTTCTATTTGACAAGATGTTCTAGGTTGTTATTCCTAGAGGTAGGTAGAAAAGGTTAAACAGGACTCAAAGAGAGAACCAACCAGAAGTGTCTTAAGGTTAAAAAAAAACTTGCAAGAGATTGTGAATAAAAAAGAAAAAGGAAAAGTACAATAGTCCTTGGAATAAACAACGCAGATACTATGCTTGGCTGAACCCTAAATGGAATAATTTTGTGGATGCTAATCAATTTTGTACATTGTAAAGCAAATATTCCCAATAGGTAGATAAAATGTAACTGGTGTTATTTTTCTAGGGCAAGAACATGATTCTCTGTTTTTGTCGTGGTTTTGACCGAACTGACCAACCAGAAAAACAGATGACCCCTCCCTCCCCCTCCCAAGGAAAAGAGACGAGAGGAAGAGATTAAAAAAAGAGATTTGTGAGTTTAGAAAAAACTAAACTACTTTAATGAAAATATAAATAAATAATGAAATAA
>JAOXJM010000001.1:46533476-46546294 GCA_026413425.1 Tringa solitaria
AAGTAAAATTACTGAACAGAAAATTAGTTCTGTTTTACCTCAAACCAGGACAGTCTTCAAGGTCATAGCAGAAAGTAAATTCAGCACATCAGTTTGCAGCAGAGTCATTCAAAGGCTTTTTTTTTTTTTGAACCCAGCGAATTAATGCTTTAGAAAAAGCACTTTAAAACTCATTTATCTTCCATATCTGTTTCCAGCTGCAGCAGCCAGTGGATTTGGTTATTTTCGCCCCATTGCTACTCTGAGGTCCTGGCTGTCATTGAGAAACACTGCCTGGAATGAACAAAGTGTGCCTCATATAACTGGAAATCAGGCAAGAAGGGAGGGTTTCAACTTCCTGATTATCGTAAATCTAGTTTCTAGGGAATAACTTCACAATTGGAGCTTGGGCTTTGATGTTTCATATGGTACAACCAAGGATCAGCTTTTGTATTGCTATGCTCATTCAACACACTTGTTCTCTGGATGGATGATTCACCAGCTCAGTCTGTTTGCATGTTTGTTAGTTTATTTTTAGTATCAGGCTGCAGTCAGATGATTGCCACTGGCTATGATGTGATTTTTCATATTTTCAGGTGTCCATTAGCAGTCGTTTGCTGGATGTTGTCTCTCCCTCCAGAGCTGGCAAAAATGTATGATGAGAGTGGCCCTCAACCCTTGCAGTGCTGTATCACCTACCTCAGCTTCATTTATTAAATAAAAGTGGTTTTAAAAGTGTTTCAAGGTGGCCTGCTTGATTTTGTATCAAAATGGGCAAGAAATGCTTACCTGAAATGTTCTGACAGCTGTGATAAACGGTGGGAAACTGTAACACACATAAACTCTAGAGACTTCTCTGCAGATAATTTTTTACTAGAGCTGTAGCTTTGATTGATTTCCAGTACTAAGATCCAAAACATGTGTTGAAACAGAAAGAAACTTGTAATGAGACTGGAAACAATTCATGAAGAATCAGTCACGAATGAAGTTCAGTTGAGAAATGTCTTCAGTGGCTTTGAAAGCAAGTTACATATGTTACTGATAGAGTGGAGAGGTATCTAAGGTCACGAAAATGGTTGTGAACAGAAAGGATATCTTACACTCTTCAAAGAAAAAAAATTGTGGTTTTTTTGTTTTGCTGCTTCCTTGTTTAACAGATTTTTACATTTGCAAGAAGAGTAACATCTTATCAAGTAGATGTCATGTTCTGATATTTCAAATGCTTTATCTAATTGCCAAAATCATATGAAGGCTGCATCTGTCTCCTGAAGTTGAACTTTGCCCTTATTAGAGCACTGTTATCACTTTATAGAACCACACAGAAAAGTTTGAAGTGGAAATTAAATTAATTTTTTACATAATGAGAGTTAATAGTTTTCTGCATACTAAATTTGCTTTCATATCTCTTTCAGTTCAGATTCAATGAATATTCGCAATGTACAAGGTCCATTATAAATTGGCAGACTGAATTCAGGAATCACTGAAATTCTATGGTTTATATTCAAGAGTTTCATATAATTAACTGGTTAATGTAAATTCATTATTTGCTACATTCTCCTCTTCTGTTACACTTATTCTGGCCTTCTGAAGAAGTTATAGAATTTCAGAACCTGGAAATTTTTTTTCTAAAAAAATAAATGACCTGCAAACCTCCAAAACCTGAGTGCAGAGCTGCCGTACAATGTGGCTTGTTTGTTTTGATGTTGTTTTCTTAATTTTTGGGTTGCTTGCTTTCATTATTTACGGAGATAGGCAGACTTCATATAATTTAAAACATCACAATTTTTATGAAGACTATTTAACTGTTTGCTATTGTACAGTTTCTCAGGTTATTTTTCCATTTTTCTAATTTTAAAAATGTAGAAAAGTTGATTTTTTCAGTTTATTTTTAAGCCACTGACATGATATTTAGACAGGATATTTACAAAATCATCAGGAAATTTTACAACAATATTGGGCTATGTTCATTTATACTGACTTCCTGCATTGTTTCTTATCCTTATGTTTTCTTTAGAAATGTTGCTCTTTTTTTTGCTTCTTTTTTTTTTTTTTAATATTGGGGATCAGGCAGTTGCCTCCTCACCACTGCAAATGGGAGAAACAATGCATATTCCTGCTGTTACACAATAACTTAATCATTAAAGTGTGGGAAGAAGGGAAAATGAAATTAAGGGCTTCTCAAACACCTTGCTCACCAGACTGGGAGCAAAGTCATGTTCCTCTCTCCCATGCCAGGAAACACGCAAACATGCGCTGCTCTTCAGCCTCGGTCAACACAGCAAGATTTGGTAAGAGACGTGGAATTAGGGATGGGAAGAACACAGGGATTGAGTCTACTCATGGTTGGAGAGGCAAGGTGGTGGCAATGCAACAAGATGAAACTCAGCAAAATGAGCTCAGACTGTAACTGGTCTGAGCAAGACCAACAAGATGTTCAGTATAAGGAGAGGTTAGATTTCAGTCAGTCTGTTCGGGCAGTTTTATCAAGAGGAACAACCAATCACACAAACAAGCATCTGATTAACTTGACCAGCTGTTGCTATCTTAAATCGGGTAGGTAGATATTTTTAGGAGAGAACAGAGTTAATATATTTATGCAGCATAACCTTTTTTTTTTCCCTCTGAGGAAAAACTCCCAGCAAGTTTCTGTGCTTGGAGCCTGCATGTAAACATCTGTGCAGTACACTTCGCAGTCAGACTAGCAGTATCCCAGTCCACATCCATGTGTACCCTGTCGACATCTGCTGGTCCTGGTGACCTAACCCTGCATTCGAGTTACAAATACAGCAACTTTCGAGATTAAGCCATCTGGGACAATTTCAGAAGTCCAATCTTTTGCTAAACAATTTGAAGTGTGTTCTTCCTAAATATTCTCAGATGTTTACTTCTCACATAAAAACTTCTAATGGGCTTCTAAGTGCAACTGGGATACATAAGGCTTTAACTGAAGAGTGTGACTCAACAGGAGAGCACAGGGAGACAGGCTGGGGGCTGAAGGAGGTAGTGGGTAGTGACAGGACACAAAGGTGTATGCAAGCAAGAGAGGGAATCTGGGGCTTTGGGGAGTTTCCAGTTATGGACCAGGCTGAAATGCAGAAGGCTTGTTTGAACCATGCAACGTGCAGCCAGGTTTTGACTCTCAGTGAAATAACCTTGGTGGCCCATATGGAAATATAGATGAATTAATTACAGGTGCCCCCAGGGATGCTGTAGGTGTGTGTGGTTCTGGCATGTGCAGCCATGGAGCAAGAAGGGTGACGGTGCTGAGCTGCTGATGGCTGGGGAGCACAGTGCAGGGTGGAGCAACCAGTGAGCCTTTTGATCAGCCCATGGGACTTGGCAATCCTGAGGCTTGATCTCGCCAAGGGTTGAATTTGTGAAGAGATTTTGTAACGTACAGCCATTCCTTCAGGGTGTATGATTGAAGTTCACAATAGTTACCTGTAAATTTTACTAAATGCAAACACCACCTCCTCCACCATCCCCCCCCAGAACCTCCTATCCCACCCACATGCACACACTACATTATAGGTACATTAGTATGCCTGCTTAAAACTTTGCTGTGTATCAGTGATTCTATTTGAATTGTAGTGAATACCCAACTACAGCATGTAACAGCGTCGTTCATTTGCACAACTCTTTGTTTGATCCAAAGGTTAAAGTATTTAAAAGAAAATCAAGAAAACACAGTGATTACTGACTGAGGCAACTGGATTCCTCTGGAAGAGTATGAAACAAGACTTAACAACAGCATGCTGAGCAGTACCACCATGTCAATGGGATACTTTCTTCTCAACATCTGGCATAGGAGTAATTGCCCCAAATAACTCACTGCATTATTCTCGGGGATGTGATTCAAAAGATTTAGATGCTATGCCTCTGCCTTCACTGACACTATTAATTGGTTTTGAGACACATCCCCATTTTGTCATTTCTAAAGGTGAAGGCTGTTCTGTGTTTTGTTAATGATGACAGCATTGCTGAGAAAAAGGAAGGTCTAAAATATTTAACTTTAAGAACATGACAGATTAAATAACCTGTGGGGTCCTAATAATCATCAATCACAATGTAGGAGATGACAAGGTGAAATTTCTAAGATGACATTTTGTCACTTGGGGTAGTCACTTAAACTGACAAAAGCTATACATTCTGCTCTGCAGCTTCTTTACTCTAATTGGGCCAATTTTACTATCATGCTATTATCCTGCACAGCAGAACTGGTGACAAACAAAGAAGCTTTTGTGATCTCAGTCGACTATTTTTCCATGAGCTCAAGAAAATATCTTCTTTGCCAAAAAAGAATGAAAATTGTCCCTGTATTTTCTGACTGGCCAAAAGCCCAAGGCTCACTTCTGTCTGGAAAAAGTCTAATTGGTATTTTTAGTTCCTACTTGCTTATCGTGGGATCTTCCAGAATGGGCGACAAGTCAGGGGAACTATAATCACATTTGGGATTTTTCCTGTTACGTGTTGAAATAACTTTCCTCAGGATATGGTGGAGGAAAAAGAGGGCTAAACTTCCATTTCATCACTCTTCACACTTTTGGCAGCCTGCTTTAATTTAGCATTATTTTCTACTATGCACCAGCACATAATTCCCTTTAAGCATATAACAACATGAAACATTATTGTGTTAGCTCATGCTTCAGTGTAGTTATTGGGAAACTTAAACCATTTTAGAAATGTTTGAACTTTGGAAGAAAATTTATCATCAATGGCTACATGAAGAGTAGTAAGGAAGTGGTTCTGTAAGTTGTTAATGTAGTGTGAAATCTGAAAACAACCCATCTCATTAAAACGAAAAATATCTTATGAAATTACCATTCAGAAACTTTTGGAAAAAAATACATTTAGTGACGCACATATGTTAACATGGAATGAAATTACACTGGAGCGTAACATGGAGTGTATATGGAGTGGGCATATACCCAGCTGATCTAAAATTGTGTCTTTTCACGGAAGTGTTAAGCTGTTCAAAGGTATTGTTATCAAGAAACAGTAGTTTATTATAATAAGCATTGTTTTTCTGCATGACAGAAGTAGGAAAATGCCATTATTAATGCTCTCCATGCTTTGGACAAAGACTGACTTTGTTTTTATCAGCTAAATGAGATGTTTATAGTCATTGCTTTGGAGACACTGAAATTGGAAAGCCGAAGGTAAATATTTCTCTTGATCCTTTATCACATTTAAGTCTCCAGGGTTCAGATTAAGTCGTCATGACGGACAGTCAGCATTATGTAAGGCACCAAAAATTGTCATACAACCCAGAATTTTATGATGGTGTCTCTTTGGCTGAAGAGTTACATCTGTTTTCCCAGACTTTCACTCTTACCCTTTACTCCATCTACGTACGTTACAATTCATAGAATCATAGAATAGTTTGGGTTGGAAGGGACATTTAAAGGTCATCTACTCTAGCCCTCCTGCAATAAGCTGGGATATCTTCAACTAGATCAGGTTGCTCAGAGAACTGTCCAACCTGACCTTGAAAGTTTCCAGGGATTGCATATCTACCACCTCTCTGGGCAATCTGCTCCAGCGCTTCACCATTCTCAGTGTAAAACAATTCTTCCTTCTACTTAGTCTGAATCTTCCCTCTTTTAGTTTAAAACCATTACCTTGTCTTATGGCAACAGGTCCTGCTTTGTTCCCATCTCTCCTGTAGGCCCCGTTTAAGTATTCAAAGGCCACAATGTGGTCTCCTAGGAGCTTTCTCTTCTCCAGGCTGAACAGCCCCAACTCTCTCAGCCTTTCTTCATAGCAGAGGTGTTGCATCCCTCTGATCATTTTTTTGGCCCTCCTCTGTATCTGCTCCAACAGGTGCCTGTTTTTCCTGTGCTGAGGGTTCCAGAGCTGGATGCAGTACTCCTAGTGGGGACTCACCAAAGCAGATTAAAGGGGCAGAATCACCTCTTTCGACCTGCTGGTCACACTCCTTTTGATGCAGCCCAGGATACATTTGGCTTTCTGGGCTGCAAGTGCACCTTGCTGGCTCATGTCCAGCTTTTCCTCCTTCTCCGCAGGGCTGCTCTCAATCCCTTCACCTCCCAGCCTGTATTGATATAGGGGATCACCCTGACCCAGGTGCAGGACCTTGCACTTGGCCTTGTTGAACCTCATGAAGTTCACATGGGGCCACTTCTTGAGCTTGTCCAGGTCCCTCTGGACCCTGGATCCCATCCTATCCCTCAGGTGTGTCAACCACACCATTCGTCTTAGTGTCGTCTACAAACTTGTTGAGGGTGCACTCAATCCCACTGTCATTGATGAAGACATTAAACAGCACTGGTCTGAATACAGGCCCCTGAAGGACATCACTCATCATCTGGATATTGAACCAGACTACCAGTTACCACCTCCTGACTTCAAAAAGAGTTGTTTTGTTAGCTAAGAGCTCTCACACATCATTTCTAGGTACCCAGCTGTTAATTCTGCCTTCCTGAACATCCAGGTTGTCTCCCTCCTTTTTGTTTTATTAATGCTGCCTTCCACATGAAGCATGGTCATCTCTGACCTCTGCAGCTACATGCTCACCTAGTCCTAGCTGAACTGAGTGCCCATGAACCCACCTGAGCCACCGCTGCTCCTCCAGAGGGCATGAGTTCTGCTACACCATCAGTGCAGCGTTCCACTGCTCCATGGCTTTCTTCAAGCCCATCAGCTCTGCATTTCTTGCTGTGTCAACCAACATTCACAGCTCTCATTCTTGTCCATGCCCTAAATTCTGCCATCCCCAAATCCTGTTCTCCTGTCTCCTAGCCCATTAACCCTGCTGTCTACTCTTTCTCATCAGTCCTGTCTGTCTCTCATGCCTATTTAAGTCCCCCGTACCTGCTTAGTGCATCTTTGCATCTCTTTCTTCCAAGGCTCTTTACCTCTCTTTGAGATAGGCTGAAAGCCTCAGCAGGTTTATCTGCTCTTCTTTGGCTGGTGTCCTTTCATTCTCTCTCAGAAGCGAAGAGGTGCCAGAGCTCCCTGAGCAGCTCAGTTTTTCTTCCCAACCTTATCCCCTGTCCTGGACTTCTTACTGAAAAGTCACAATAAACTGTTAAACCCTGAAAGGAAGGATGCCATCCTTACAGCATAAGCTCTGCTCTCAGCTGAAAAAACCCTGCTATTTGTAATAATATTATTTTATTTTTGAGTTGGCAAATGCCACTTACTGCAAAAGAAGTGCATCAACAACATTCAGACTTTTTAGTGGTAAATTAAATTAAAATCCCAATGTGTGGCTAATAGCAAGAATGGGACATGAAAAACTGCCTAAAGCAGGGCACAAACAAATTTAAGCTCATTAGGAATCTACAAGAAACTTTTAATTCTAAAGTTGGAGTAATTTTCATAATCACAGATATACTACAGATCAGCACAGAAGACTGATAATGAGGAAATATACTTTGGTGGCACAAGACTTCAAAATGCATGATTAAGAAATTAAATGTATTATGAAGAAGTCTGCATCTAGTAGCATACC
The DNA here is from genome assembly GCA_026413425.1 of Tringa solitaria. NCBI lineage: Eukaryota > Metazoa > Chordata > Aves > Charadriiformes > Scolopacidae > Tringa > Tringa solitaria. Next base: position 46,540,933 of record JAOXJM010000001.1, read on the forward strand.
TTCTGGCAGAAAATTCATCCAAGAGATGACAGGACTTAAAAAAAGGGCTTAGTGGTTCTGACACAACGCAATATACTAATTATTTGGCAGTGCATAATATCTTTATTTAGAACAATAAAGTATATGTATATAATGTAAATTCCAAATTTGAACTGGTATAAAAAAGGATCTGGGAAAACATCTATCTTTAAGAGGACACATATATACATACACATCACATTTTATAAACTGTTGATTACCTTCAGTCAGAATGTAACTATGCAAGACTGTGCTGACATTTACATTGAAATAAATGAATTTGCCCATGATACAACCAGCAAACATCTGTGTCTCTATCACTAAAGAGTCTGAAGTTTCTGCGTTCCATCAATTTGATAACATAATAGCAACATGCCACCATTACTGTAGATTTGCATTTAATAGACAGTTGAATCAGATTCCTGAATTGAAGAATGTTGGATAGTCCTTAAATGTAAATCTAACTCAAAATAGCTGTATTTCATATATACAGTTAGCTTTTCAATTTAATAGTTGTATTGTGTGTACTGAACATTTTCAGCATATTACAAAGAGAGAGCAACAGAGAAAACAGAGCTGGTGAAGATCAGAATCTAAAAAATGTGCAGGTTGTACACATACTCCACTGTATAGCACATTTAAAAGCTTACTTACAAAATGACCTTGTGATGAAATATGTACCATTAATTTATTCAAGTAAACACACATCTAAAGTAGCACATCGAGTTACTCAGTATATCACTATCTGCTTTTTATTCTCACAAGGTCACTATTAATTGCATGCAAAGTTCAACTACTCCAAAGGAAACCTAAAAATGTTAGTTTCTCACAAAACCACAGACATCTGAAAAACAAATTTGGTTGACTTCTGTATAAAAAAATACAACACTCACTTTTTCCCAATTTAATTTTAAGAGAAAGAACATTCATTTTCTAATTTTGTTAATGCATGGGCTCTGTCTACCCAAAAAGGAGACTGAAAAGCTCTTCATAAGTTAAATAGCTTACAACTGGATAAAGAAGCAATTAAAGGATTATTTCTGCCATCCTTCTTCCCACTAAGCAGTAACTTATTTTATTTTCATTGATTTCATAGATGCCTCACTGGCCAGTAGTCTCTCAAAATTTCCTACATCCAAAATAAGGGCCTCCTCAGTGGGTAGACAAATTGGGTACAGAAATTTTCAAATAATTTCATGATCACATTTCCAAGAGCTGTGCCATCCTCTGTATCCATGAATGTCTAGAAGCATCCTTCTGCTTTGCAAAATGATTGAGAACACCCGGTGTTCTGTTCACATCTCTCAAAAGAGGGTGCAGACAACAGGAAATCCACGAGCTTCAACAACAGTTCTTCTACTCCATGTGTCGTACTACTTTGGTGCTTATTCAAAGAAAATTTGTGACGTGAAGTTGGAAGGTTTATATAAGAATTTTCTTTCTGTTCTCATGTAGCCTTAAATTTGCCTTGCTCCATGGAAGAAATTAAAGTATCCGACACTACTTGAATGTGACTTAGCTACTATTTCACCTAGTTCACCTCTTGGAGGGTGAACATTTTGAAGCAGTCTAGCTGGGTTTAATATATGCTTCAATTTACAACTGATACTTTCTATAGTATTGAACAGTAGACTAAGGAGCCTAAAACATTGTGCATTTTGAAGATCAAAGTATAATTTGAGGCACACCAATGTGCCACATTATTGCGTATTTAATTTTCTGGAGAAAATGCATTTAGGAAAACTAACATCATTATGAACAAAGAACATTAATAAATACAAGATTTTGGTTTAACTAAATCTGAGAAAAATACTGTAAAACATCAAATGCATAAGCTTGCTTTGAGATAGCAACATGATGTATTTAAGGTTTTTGTAAGATGTGTAAGGATAATTGCTTTGATTTACTCTGGATACTTTTCTGCTCTGTCAAAATCAATACACAGTTATTTTCCACATTACGAATAAGGTGCAAATTTCCCACCAATTAGTTCATGCTGACATTTCTTTCAAGCTGACTCTTAAATAAGTTTGAAACACAGAGTCTAAGGGTCTTGTGAGTAAAGAACTACACAATGTCAAATGAGACTGAGCTGCAGACAGGGAATTCTGTTGTTTGAATTTTGCAGAGCTAAAGTTGGGATGCACTTACTTTTTAGAAGTAATGAGCAACCTTGATCATTCTTCATTACGCAGTGAGTGGTCCAGCATCTTCTGAATAAAAGTGAAGACCTAATTCTCACACTAAGCCTCTTTTGATCTTGTCTAAGAGAAGTTCCTCAGACTATGCAAACCCCAAAGCTCTCTTAATGTTAAGGGAACTATGCTAATTTATACCAGCTAGGCAGGACTTAAGGACCCGTTTCTGACACCCAGGAAGTGCAAAAAGGCCTCAGTATAAATAAAACTAGTTCTACATGATCAAATCCTCTTATCAGTGAATTCACAAGAAGTTTCAATATTGATCTCAATAAGGTCAAAATTCCATGCTGAATGGCTACATGCACACATAAATTCTGTCATCAAACATATTAAGGTTTTGAGGTTTTTTTTCTTTTTGGTAAGTATGAAAGACAAATCAGTTTTACCAATAATATGCACACGCGCGCATACACATCCACACACATCCACACATATATATTATTGTATGTCATATTCTTTTTATGCATGGTTCTCAGAAGATTCAGAAGATGATTAAAATTTCCAGAAGAATTCTTTAAAAATTAAGTAACTATACACTTCAAAGAGAACTGCAACTTTATGCAAAACATTAAAAGGGTGGTGTTTTTTTTTTTAAGTTTTCAAGTTATTTAAACTAAAAATCTTGCTGACCTGGTCAGTTTGATGACAGACAACAGTCTGTCATCTGAAGTGAGCCACCTTTACCTTCTGAAGTACAAACCCCTAATACAGATAAATAATTCATACCCATTAACTGGAAAGAACCAAGATGAAAAGACGCACAACTACACTTGTAACTTTTACCATGGTATTTTTAGAATTTACTTGAAAATGCATGCCTGTACATCAGTCCTGTACAGATTCCATGGATGCTGTAACAACAATAGATGCAGAAGATAAGTGGGAAACAAAGCCTTTCTCTTTTGTTTCAAGAGAATTAACTTTAAGAGTGGAGAATGCCAGGATATTATAGCTTACTAATCACTTAAAAGACAATGCAAACATTAATTACAGCTGATGTAAATAAAAGCTAAATACACTCTCAGGATCTTTCAGATTTTCTATGCTATACATTTAAAGACAAGGTATCAATGGCATGCATCTTCAGCATTTAAAACGCATTTCATGGGTTTGTCTTTACTCTGATGTTTGAACGCAATTCAGACTCTTTACTTTCAGTTCCCTTGGCATGGCTGGAAATTTCACCAGTGTTCACATACCCAACAGTTACTCTTAAATGCTTCGAAGCTCCATGAGATACATTCATCTCCTGTTTACTTTGTCTTCATCCAGTATTTGCTTCTCCTGAACAGAGACCACCAACGCTGATGAATTCTTGAAGCTTTCTGGGGTGGGCAACCAGCCACCTGGCACCTGACAGAGACCACATGTTGCTGTACACATGACCTTTGCCAGGCATAAACACAGCTCCTTATAAGTAAAAGGCTAGAACATGGGGTCATGGAATGATTTTGCTTTCAAGTTTTATATACAATATTGAAGAGTATGTTATCTGTATCCATTTCTGCGTTTTCTGTCAGTTCAGAGAACTCCATCTGAAGACACGAAGGTAAAGTAGAGGACACAGAACTTAAATTAAGGATGCAAAGGTATTTATGACTTTCAATGATTACACATAGTTGGAGGCATTTGAAAGATACTTTTTGTTCAGGACATGTACTTTGTTTGGCAGAGTCAGCTGCAAATACTAATGCAATTGAAAATCCCCAAACGTCACACAAGGTAGATATTCACACAAGATACAGTCCTGCTAAGTGCACACTCTTCTCATCAGTGTTCAATTCAGTGTTGGTTTCACAGTAACAAACACAAATTGTCCTCATTTCTATATCATGTCTATGGAGTCATGGGCAGCAACAACAGATGCAGACTCAGTCTGTCACTCCAGAAGGAATACGAATGTGCTTAAAGCTGCTTCATTTATGAAGCGAACATGGAACTGTTACCTGCCTGAAGAAAAAAACAGAAATTACAATTTTGCTGGTTAGTTTTCCTCTCTGTATTACTGAACAGTAGAGCTTTTCGCAGACAGATGACAGAGATATTTTTTCTTATACTTTTGGAAACAGATAAATTCAATGACACTTGCATAGACATTACTTTTCTGAAAGAAAAATTTTTGTTATAACATGTACTTTCCTGGTCCAAGAACACACTTTCCTGCAAAAGCTCATCGATGTCATGTATGGTGATGAAACAACTATCACGGTTTTACAGAGCTGTTATGTTTGTGCCTTTTGGTATCTAGCAAAGTCTGGCAGCAAATTCTCTTCGAAGTCATCTGGACAAGCCAATACCAAACTAAGTCTACATTTTTGGAAAAATCAAACAACTTGTCCAATGCAGAGATGATTTCCCTTCTCAGTGAGCAGATGTTAGAACAAAGCAGTTAAGGAGACTGTAAATCTCTCAAGTTGTAGCTAACTTGATTACAATGAACACTCTGGAATACACATGAGAGTGACTGCTACGGGATGATCTGCAAAACCTGGATTGCCTGTTTTACTCTTACACTGGTCTTTTCACTCATGATAATAAATGAAGCATTCAGCACTGCCTAAATCTTTGCCAGAGATGCTGTGGGTTAAGTAAAGCCCAACTCCTGAGGTCAGAAGCCCCTTGCCAGAGACGTGCACCCTTCTGCAGAGGACAGTTGGGACCGAGAAAGCTCACTTGCCTTTGCTTCTCACTCTTACATACTAGAAGATGCAAGAATGATGTATCTCTACAGAGATTTCAAACTGTGCTGAGTAAGCAACAATTAAGAGAAGCTCAGCTCTACTTGGCCTGTTCTACACTCACCAGCTACTTTTTAAGGATTGTGGTTTTTAGGTCACGCTGCTTTGAAACAGCTGTAGGACAAGAGCTGAACAGCTGAAGCACCTCTCCTGAAGACAGGCTGAGAGAGCTGGGGCTCTTCAGCATGGAGAAGTCTCCGGGGAGACCTTATAGCAGCCTTCCAATACCTAAAGGGGACCTCCAGGAGAGATGGGGAGGGACTCTTTATCAGGAAGCGTAGCGATAGAACAAGGGGTAATGGCTTTAAACTGAAAGAGGGGAGATTTAGATTAGATATGAGGAAGAAATGCTTTACTGTGAGGGTGGTGAGGCACTGGAACAGGTTGCCCAGAGAAGCTGTGGAT
>JAOXJM010000001.1:46564872-46596516 GCA_026413425.1 Tringa solitaria
TGTTTGTTGTGTGGGTGTTTATTTTAGTCAGAGTTAGGTTGATGGTTGGACAAGAAGATCTTGAAGGTCCCTTCCAACCTAGAAGATTCTGTGATTCTGTGATTGTCCCTATAAACTCCCTGAGTCCCAGAATGGCTTTTCTTGGTTCCTGTACTCAGCTCTTTAAGTACAGTGATAAATCTTGGGGCCACAAAACACCTGCCTACGTGACTCGCCTTGGTTCAGACAAAAGTAACAGTTTTGATGATTACAGAGAACATCACCTGATAATCTTGGAAAGTAACGTATAGAACTAAAATAACCCTACATTGCAACTAATATGCCAGAAAAAAATTTTCTGATTTAGTCGGTGTGTGTGGTTGTAGAAATCCTATCAGGCTCTGAGAAGAGGTGAAGAACAGACTTATGTCTTTAAACCCATATAAACCCAACGTTAAGTGATATATTCCCAGTTGTAACAAAATCTCAAACTGGGGAATGCAATATTCCTTTTGACTTACAGAGGTCTGAATATTTTATACAGCACTGTTAACGTTGCATAACCCAAATATACTTTTAAAATATGCTCAGGGTCACATAGACGGGGAGATGAAAAAGGGATGTTGTAAAAGCGGTTTGAGTTCCATACACTACTCTTTCATAGCAACAGCAGAGCAGAAACGAGACAACCTATCTCAGCAGTCAAGTGCTTTGAAAAGAGGGCTACTGCTTTTGGAAAGTTTCTTTATTGTGACTGTTCTGAGAATTTTAAGGAGACAAGCATAGACATCATGATTTTTCTTTTTTAAACAGATCAAAGATAAAGTAAGTCTCTAAAGAAAAAATTACCATTTCCCATTGTCAGGGAATTTTCTTTTACTCTGAGGCATACGATGGGAAAACCATACTTTCCTTTCTGCTACCATGTCTACCTCGTATTTCTCACTTCCTCATCCCCCCTTCCTACTCTTTAATGCCTCTCCATCTTCATTCTTTTTATCCTTGGGTTGTTTTTTTCCTGCAGGAGCTTCCACTTTCTGTTCATCATCTCTGCAATCTACTCTATCTATCTGCTAATGAAGCAGTTAATAAAATCTTCATCATTTGGCTTACGACAACATGCTAACGATTTCCGTTCACACTTCTTACAACCATAGTGGCAGATTATTTGCGGGATAACAACACTGGATCATTTTTTATAACCCTTTCAGTCAGGAGAGTTAGATCCATTTAAAAATAAATATCAAATGTTGCAGAGAGTGTAAAGTACACATTTCCAGCAAAGATGTAATGTGAAGGAAAAGTGTTTGAAACAGCATGTCTCCAACACGCAACTTGGTCAATAAATGCTGACTATTATTTGGGCTTCCAACATTCAAAAGAAAAAAAAATTGCTTTAGAGAAACAGATCATGGAAGAAGAAGTGAATATCTTAGGTTTTGTTAATAGATGAAACCAAAATATGTAGGTACATTCTATACATACTGCACAGCTCAGTGAAAATTCTACTTATATGTGAAGTTGATGTTCATATTTAACAAACATACATACAACAGATTCCTAATTCTTATGCAAAATCAGAATCACATTAACAGCAATGCAGCTTTCTGCCGATTTACTGTGCTGAAAAGAACAATGAGGACAGGCTTTATTGACAGGTGCTGCAATTACAGTTTCATAACACAGAACATTTGTTCATCGAGTAATGTGTTTCCCTCCAGACATCATCATTAATAAAGAAGCAGGAGTTCAAGTGAGTGGTAACACAGAATGAATACTCTCTAAATACTTTCATCCTCTATAGGTATGAAATTCTGCTCTTTTAAAGTTCTCACTACTAAAAAGAAAACAAACAAAAAAGGATTGTGCAATTGTTCTTTGCTTCTTAAAATCATTTTACTTAAGACACATTCTGCATATGACAAAATTATATTATAATGATTTGAATAAATTTAATCTACAGAAAATATGAGTAATTTCTCTATGAAGAGATACCTGCCTGGTTTGGTCTTAAGTTGATTAATGCTCTTTGTTATTGATGCTTATTCATGCTTATTGTTACTGACTCTGGTCTTTCCAACTGTAGCTTCTAGTATGAGTCTAGTATGATGCTAGTGAAAAATCCAGACCAACACCACTGAAAACAAGTTACACCATACATCTGTCCTCAATTTATTACTCAACACAAAGCGGATCAGGCAAATGACCCACATTTTCAGGCTGTTCTCCAACAGCTTAGGTTTAGTAGACATCCCTGGTCTATCTTCACAGAAAGTGTTGACTGAGGCATGTTCTTCTCATATTCTTAGAATACAATACAGTCAAGCAGAACCCAGCCATAGCCATGCTCAGAAGTTTTCTACCAGTGAAATATGGTTTACAATACTTGGAACAAGAAGCCCAGAACCAAATAAATGAAGACTAGGTTGTACCAAGCTACAGGCAAAAGAGTTTGGTAGGGAATTGTTTTACTCTTTTGCAAGCTGCAAGTGAACTGCAGTAGAGATAAGGAAGAACAAAGTAGGAAAAAGAATGAAGAGGGACTTGGGTTCATGCTGCAAAGAATTTTAGCATGAGATAGGAAGAGGATGAGAATGTACCTGAAGTTCATCAAGGAGCATCCTTCCTGCTGCCATGAGCAGTGTAACAGATACCATTAAAATAATGAGTAGAAGCTAGGACAAGAGGGCAAACTCAGCATGTGTTAAGACATCACAAGCGTTAATGGTTAGTGCCTTTGAAGACAAAACCAAGAAGCTTACTGTTGATAATGAAAAAAAGCAGGAACAGCTTGAAGGAAGGAAGTAGAAGATACAGGGTCAGAGCTGCAGATTAATAGACAGAAGGGCAAAATTATAGAAGCCAAAGCCAGAAAAAGACTTTTCAGTAGACTGGGGTTTTATCCACCAAGAATTTGGAAGAAAAGTGAATTTGTATGGACAGAGAGATACAAAAACTTTTTTTTCCTGTTGTGACAGAAAAGAAACAAAACAGGGAGGTTTTAAAAGTGAACATGCAAGGATCTGTGAAGTGGCAAGAACCAAAATGGACACCTTTGTTATAGACTTGAATTGCTGGGGAGAATGTTGATACACATTTACAGTGAGGAGAAAAGGCCCAGGGAAGACTAACATTTTGGGGAGATAAAAAGATCACGATCTGCTTCAGTAGAGGATTCAGGCCATACTGAATCTAAGCTGATGTGTGAGCATTTGTGATAAGACAGGAGGAAGAGAGGCCAATATCCCAACATGTTGGGACTTTTGCACTACCACTGAACGTCAAGTTTATTGCACACAGACATGGGACTATAGTCATGACTGTGGACAAAAGGGATTAAAGAGAGTGCGGCTGAGAATAGAGGCTTTAGAAACAATTATCTTACCACTCTTAGGAAGCGTGATAAGAGCTTGTGGATACCGTCACAATAACTACTGGCAATAACTGTATACATAACATTAGCTTCCTTGAAATCCTTGGTGCTACAATTTGTTCTCAGTGTGAAAGGGGAGGACATTTCTTAAAGACACCGTGTCCTACAGGCACTAACTCTTTGGATCAGCAGAGAAATAAGACTTTTAAAGGCCAACAAGATCAATAAAGAACCCAATAACCTACAGGTGCTATGCCTAATTTTGAAGATGTAAGTCATCAGAATACCATTCCTTTTGTTTCAAAAAGCAGAAGTGGTAAAAAAACATTTCTAGTAATTTACAAGAGTTGAACAGTCTCCTGAACTATATTTTTAAGCAAAATCATGTTGGAGTCCGTATTGTATGTAATAAGGCTATACTCCATATAGCATTTAAAAAATTGTATTTTTAGCAAAGTAATGTGATCTGCCAATATTATCTGTTAATTTCTCCATTCTCATATTCACACTGTCAGCTAATGATACTTTGTTTTAAAAGTACTTTAAACCTTATTATTTTTTTTTCATTTTGTTCTTAATGTCAAGTTGTCATGGTGTAGCATTTCAAAAGAGAATAACCAGTTTGCAGTATAGTCAGTTTAATTGAAACCAAGAGTTCTTATACTAAATGTAAGATACTAAACTTATTTCCATGTTATCCTTTCAATTCTTAAGTGGCTTTACAGAAATTATTTCCACATGAAAAATCTATGCAAATATTAATACAGACAAAACAGGGATACAGACTTTCCTCAAAACATTCTCAGACGCTCAACTCAAAACAGAGAGAATCCAGGTGTCTGGGCTTTGTGTTTTCTGCATCTCTCTGTTATTTCTCCAAGCCAAAATATCTTTGAACTTGCTGGTTAACTTCACCCAAATTTTGCATTGGGTAGTGATATCTGAAAGGTACGGTTGTAAGTCAGGAGAAGGATCGTACCATGTCTTAACTGAGGAGTGGGAGGAGCTCAGTCCTACCCTGCACTGCTCAGGCTTGGCAGCTGCAGAAGCCCAGTGCAAGCTGGATGGTTGGCAGAGGTCTTCTTCTAGGACAAGCCGCACATAGACCACAAGAGACAACCATACAAAGTCCTTCCTGCCCAGCCAGCAGCCCAAGCAAAAGAGGGTATAAATCCAGCAAGAGCTCAAAACATCCAGGCAGAGATCATGCTTAGAGGGTGTGGGAGGGAAGCAGTCACCATGCTGCTTGTGAAGAACTAAGAGGGGAGGTGGAGGAGGGTGTGGGGTATGGAAACATAGTGCTGCAAGAACTGCAGTTTCTGGACTAGTCTGGAGGAAGATGTAGGAACACGATACGGAAGTCACAGTCAAGTTAAAGACTAACCTAATTTTAATGATATTAGGTTTCTTTCCTAATTTATCTGGAAAGGAAAGTGTGCTTGCTCAAGCTGCATGCAAATTTTTGTAACCTGCATTCATACATTCTTGAAGTTTAAGTTGTACTAGAGGGAAAGTTAAAGCGTTTGTTCTGAGGATACATAATTGACAAAAAGTTATTGGTAACCCTGTACCAGACAATTTCACCAGCCCTCACAGGAGTTCTGTTGTTCTATCATGCTTTCAACAGGTTTAAATCAAAGCTTAATTCTCTTTTAAGAGATGAAATATTATCTTGAATAAACATGCCAATACTTCAGAATTCTGCCTAAAGGGACTAATGCACTAAGCATTTGAGTAGGACTACAGAGCACCCCAGAGATTTACACTATGTGCCAATGTATATAACAATGTCCAAGGAAAACAAGTTAAGAACACTGCCATGGCAGCAAATGCAAGGAACTCCAAATTCAGTGTTTGATAATATTAACACTGGTTATTGAAACTTTTTTCCATAATGAAGCCATAATATTCAGCTACACCAATATGTAGATGAAGGTATACTCGTTAAGTGTTCAGCATATATTATTTCTTAAAAACTTTGGCGTTACAGCCTGAACTACTGGAAGTTAGCATAGTCACTGACTTCAGTAGAGTAGAGCAAAATACTAACTGACTTCACACAAGAAGATACAGTTTTTGAGGTTACTGCAATGTTCAATTAAGTAACAGTTAAAATGTACTTAAATGAATTCAGTTCTCTGATGAAGTTGTGAGTCCTTCAGACTTAAAATTCTAGGTACAGCAAGCAGAGAAGAGAAACACGCAATGAGTGTAGCTCATTCACACCTAAAGACTGTAAGAGCTGTTCAATCATTATTGCCTTGATTGTTACAATGATGCCTAATACTATTTTTATATATGGCACAAGTTTCCCATACACCTAAGGCAAAGAATTCTGCTTGATTTCAGTCGTGTTTGCCATGCAAATCAGAAACACAAAGACAATAACATTTCATCTGCATGGGAAGCAATCTGATCCCAGACAACATTTGAGAAAATCAAGACTTTTGATAATTTTTATGGAAGTGTGGAGGGAGGGAAATACATATATACATACACTCCAGCTTGGTCAAGACAGTCACCTCTTCAATGAACTCTGAACCTATTATCTATTCTCTGCAATAAAGGTTTTGGTTTTGATCATGTGACAGATGTTAATGGACTTATTTATCTTTTTTTTCATATTCTCCTCGTTCTAACATAGATTTGCTAACTTTGCTTTAAAATGTAAGCACCATTAGCCACTGGTCATTGTTTAACATAAAGAATAATTTAAAATAAAAGCTACTTACCAATTTTGCAATGTCATTCACATCATCTGTCACTGGATTCCCGCAGGAACTCTGGGCTTTGACAAGAGGATTAAGTAGGAGTAGTTGAAGACAAAAGCAAGTGATAATCCAAGTCTATTTAGTAAAAAAAAAAAAAAAAAAAAAAAACAGAAAAGAAACAAGAAATCCCAAGTAAGCAATCTCCAAACGTGAAGTAACAAGTAATACAAGTAGTAATTTTTTTTCAAATACAAAGTCTAGATGCAACAATACTCTTCATCTTCAGAGTAATAAAGGAAAACCTGGTAGCGAGCCACCAGATTACTTGAGCAGGACCCTGCTTAGGTGAGTTCCTGCAAAGTTTACAGATACCAAGGAAGAGAAAGTGACAAACTTTGCAATATTCTTCAGCAGCAGCATAAAACTAACTAAATACTTGTCATTCACCTGATAAGATATTGATGAACCTGTGCCTCTGATATGATAATGGATGATAATGGACACCAGACCATAGCAATATAAAAGAAAGTTCATAATTACAGCCATTACATTTTGGTAGTTAAACTGCTAGCTAAACCACAACTGGACTCTGCCCAAACCCTGAGATCTCAAGAGGCAATACAATGTATTTTCTCTAAGTGATGTGCCCTGGCCTCTCAGGACTGGCAGCTTGGCTTTGGCACTACATTCCCTTCCTAAATCCTATCAGGAACAGCAGTGCAATGTACTCACACAGGCTTGTCAGACTCAGCCAGAAAAGCCCCAGAGAACTAGCTGCGATGCACCTGGGTGTCTCCTTGGCTACACTGCCTGAACTTCCGCGCCTTCTGTTGTTCCTTGTGCTTTGCTGGTTTCCCACAGAGCCCTGTGCCAAGTTGAAGCTGCAGATCTTTATTTCCAGAATGTTAAAGCATTTAAGTTATGGATAATCAAAAGTTGCCTCGGGTTGTGAAGCTTCTTGTGCCAGCTGACTGAAGCTGTCAGCAGGGGCCGATGATGGTGTACATTTACTGCAAGTATGGAATTTGCCTGTGCAGGCTCCTGAGACTCCACGAGGGCAGGACTGAGACCAGAATTTGCTTTTGCATGAACCATGATGCATCCCAGCCTCACCTGTTCCCTGTGACAGGCAGAGAGCTCCTGTCTCCAGCCTTGCCTTCAAATGCTATCCAACCTTTCAATTTAAGACCAAATCAAATCAAACAACATAGGCGAAGCTCTCTAGGAAAGCGGAGAGAGAAAATCACAGATTTAGAAGATTAAGTATCATTATAGTAACCTGGAGGGGCTAAGAAAGCATGATAATAAAGATCGCTCAGGAAACATGACAGAACAGTGCCAGGCACTCACCCTAGAGCTGTTAAATGACAAGTAAATCTCTCTCTTGTACTAGCTCTTAAATCTTATATGTATCTTACATCTCAAGTAAAACTGGTCATTTGCTTTCTTACAATATGACTTCCTGGCTCATTTAGGCAAAACCAGTGTGGGCTGCTGCTGGAAAAGACAACCCAGCCTCCTCCGCCTAGCTCTTGCACTGGCACTGATACGATGGTTTAGCAGCTGTACCAGGCAGGCAACTTCCATTTTTGTCTTCCTGTGCCAACTTTTCAGGCAGATCAGCCTTCTGATCCAGGTAACTGAGACAGCAGAAGTGGTGCGTTACAGATGGGACAAGCCAGCACCGCCTGTTTCGGTGGCGCCTGCACTAAGCCTTCCCTAAACTCCCTTCTGATGCCGCACGATCGATCATGATGATGGGCAGACCTACGCACAAAGAAATCAAAAATATTCTAAGCACAGTACCCATTCAATATGCAGCATGTCTTTCGATACTGCCTCTTGCTTCAACAAAACTAGCATTTAGAAATACTTTTAATATTTGTAAAAATAATTATTGAGAATAATTACCTCTGTGAAGAATTGAAAATAAGTTCTTCAAAGTAAGTTCTTCTTAAAAAAGACCTGTATCTTATGCTATAAAATCTTTGCAGTCTTATATATATGAACAATTCAGGCTCTGGAGAGATGCAACAAAGATGCTCCTAGTCTCTGAAAGGACCTTTGAGAGCTCCTTGCAGTGTGTAAGGGCTCAAAGTTGTTTAAAAACTAGCTTTAAGTGGTCAAATAAAAGTCTCCCTCTCCTCACATAAGCTCTAGAATCAATAAAGAAACCAAAGGGGACCTGAAGTTAACAGACTACTTCCCCAGTAGTCATTTTTGGAATAAAATTATTATAAAAACGTCTAGACGTTAATGACAACCGGCTCCGAATCGGAATAACTATTCTGCTTTCAAGAATTAAAAAACCATAGTTCTACCTTCAGAGTTAAACAGCACACAAGCAGTTACACTTGCTGGGGTTTAGGGACATTTCCCTGATGTGTTCTTTGGAGAAGGAGTCCATGCCAGAAATCACCAATTTCTTCATTGGGTTCCTCAGTACTGAGTAGCATGTAAAAGATTTGTTCACTGACTTGTTTCATTGCCATAGGATTATATTTAACCTAACAGTCTAATAATCAAAAAAAGTAGCAAAACTCTTTAACTGGAAATACTTTTTTGCCAGATCAACTGAATAATATTAATAAAAGGAGCAGCACACTCCAAATAAAACCAGAACTCTGATGCATCTTGTCAATTTTCATCCTTCTGGATCTAAAGACAACCCATTCATCAACCTTAAAATCACTGCACTTTTTATAATTATGCAAATCAACAAGAATACACTTTTTTTCCAAGGAAAATAATGGGATTTAAAAGCATAGTAATTTTTATAACTGCTATTAAAAACAAATGCTTTGTAAATTCTGAGGTGATTTGAGGTTTTTCTTGCTTATTTCTTCCCTGTGTCATCCAGCAGGAACTGAAAATCTGCAAAATACTGCTAGTTTCAACACACCTATTATCCAAAATCTTTTAATTATTTGCACTAACAAAATATATTACACATGCCTAGAGGCACATTGTATGTAAGGACTATAGATCAAAGAGCTAAGCTATTTTTATGTTACTTACTAATGACCAAACCTGCTGTTTGAGCAAAACTTGAACAGACTGAATTAAATCAAGGCCAGAACAAAAGGGAAGCTTAAACAACAGCTTTATAAATAGAGATTCCAGTTTTACACTTTACTAACCATAAATGAAAGTTACCCACACAGTACTCATAACAGATTTCCATATATAATTACTTCTAAGCTAAACTGGGATTTCAAAGCTGGCCACAGGATTTAATCACATATCATCTACCAGCATTAAATTGAAGATATATGGCAGACAGGAGGCAGACCTGTATACCAAGGGGTCTCTTCCTATTTTTGACTCAAAAATTATTCAATTCTTTTTAACAAAATGATTCAATCTCTTAAATACTAAATATTTAAGTTGCTTTTGTGAAAGGGAAAAAATAATTATTAGACTGGAAAGGATAATTCAAATTAAAGATTTCAAGTACAGACATTTTGATCATTGACTATTGCTTATAAACCACAACCTATAATTTCAGTTAGAAGCATCTTAGAGACTTAGCTAGTGACCTAGTGTGTTGAAGGCCATACTTTCGGTTGAAAGTCAACAACTTTCTCATTCATGTTCTTCATTTATGATCTGAAGTGTTGACAAAGGCTGCTGAATGAGTGCTTTAGCATCTTTTTCACAGTACACTATCAAAGATACTCAATCACACTAATTAGTGTTCAGCTAATTCCTTAAGTGGAAAGCAGCAAGGGGAATACCGTATTGCTAAATAAGCCAAACATTGGAAAGTCTGGACATTTCCAAACACCTAGTTTGTACTGACAAGAATTAGTAATAATAATTAGGGAGAAATCATCCAAAAAAAAAAAAAAGAAAAGAAAATAAAACACACACAAAAAAAACATTAAGCACAGGGAGAGGCTGTAGCTACACAGACTAATGGATTCTTCATTATAAAATTTCTTGCATTCAAATCATGTTAGCCACGGAATTTTTCAGCCCAGATTCTTGAGCAAATCATCCAATTAACCACAACCAAGCCATGGCTGCAGTAAGGTTAGCTGACAATGTGGAACAATATTCACCCTGGGCTAGGCTTCCCAAATTTATTTTTCACTTCTGCTAATGTTGGGGTAGGAACATCTCTCAATGTTGGTTCCTCAGGCAGTGTTTGCGTGCTGCTTTGCTGAGGCACAGCTTGTGAACTTCTGCCATAGACAACATTGGTTGGTCAGTCACAAATAGCTAACTTAATGGTCATACGCCTTCAAAAGCTTTTTGTCAGAAGATTCAAAGAAAACTAAAATAGCAAGAAAAGATATTTCTTGCCTTTATAAATTTTTTTAAACTACAAAGCACCCAGAAGCACAAAACCACAGTAATTCTTTCATTTGTCTACTAATCTATTTAGTTATTTAGCTGCGATAGAGATAATCAAAGTCATGGAAGAAGTGTCTTTAAACACTTAAGACATTTACTGTCAGCATTGAAAAACCTTGAATTGAAAGAAGATAATTTTTACAGAATGTAATCCAATTGCCATTTTCATGGTTTTCAGCGATACCTTCACCCATGCATGACAGTGCTAACTTTAGTACTCTGTGGCTAAATTTAGGCACACGGCTGTGCCTAAATAGTGCTTAAATGCTAAATATTGCTCAAGCCCCCTAAAAGTGAGTTAAGTGTGGAAAAAAACGTTACCCACCCATGACCACCTAGTTCTGGAAGCAGTGAAGTATTTTGGCAAGCACATTTGGAACTGGAAAGGTCCTTACACACTCTCAGGTACCCTGGAGATGACTTCAGTGCAGTTGGAGGAACCACTGCCTGATCCCTGAATAACACACATTAAGCATTAATGCCCAGTGTACACCCATCATTGTCCTTCAAAAGACTGGCACTAGTCTAACCGAATATCAACTATTTAACCGAATATCAGCCTATCAATTAGGGTGCTCACTAACAAGTGACAGATCTGGGTTAAATTTCCTCTGACCAAGGTAATTTCAACTCACAGATATCTATATTCCTCTGATATCTACCTCATAATTACCATTGGAGGCACTTTCCCACCTAGGATGGCTTCCTAGCCAGAAGGGCCAAAATGCGGGTACACTGGTATTCCTGACCTGTATCTTTCAGAACATTTATGCATTTTACACTGGCAAGCCATTATGTAGAAAAAAAAAAAAGACGTTCTCTGCACAGGCATCAGAACGTTTATGTGTATCCTCGTCTTGCACATGCTCCTCCATCTGGGCACCCTAACTTCTGGGAAGCTCCCCAGTCAACATGTGAATTTTCTTGAACAACCTTTTGGCAGTCCATTGAACAAAATAGAGCCTAACTCCAGCTCAGTGAGTCACCCTGCCGGGGCGAGACACCTAAAAATCTCTGGATCACACCCTACAGGCTTTGTTATGATTACAAAAAGCAGATGCATACTTTTCTAGTGACTTGATACTATTCTTTTTTTTTTAACAATGATGTGTAATAGGGAGAATGATGATAAAAGTAAACAAAATTCATCAGGGAGTATCAGAGTGATTTATTTGTATTCTGATTTAAATATAGACTACAGAAATGCTGCTCACTCTTTTCAGAGTAAGTTTTGGAGTGTTTTAGATGTGAAATATTTGAAGATATATTCAGTTATTTACAAAATGTAGAATACTCTTCTACCCAATTCTGCATATAATATTTAAAATACATAATATGAGGGTACTTCATGGGGTAAAAGGGAACAAAATTAATGAGTTATTGTTACAAATATAAGCAGAGAAAGGTGCCATTGCCCTCTACATTCAAGTGAGCTCAACAGGCAATCCACTAATCTTCTTGTGACATTCTGTATCTGTCTTTGCATGATGTTCCCAACCATAAAACCTCTTCCCCATGAGGGATTTCTGGAATGCCTAATGACAACTGACAAAGCAGCATTTTTCAGCTAAATGTCCATTTGGTGGCAGATTGCTAAAGTGGCACTTGCTGGACTCCATCACCCACACGTGCAAAGAAAAAGCCAACTGCTGTATCCAGATGTTACAGACCTTGTTCCCTTCTAAGGTACACTGTTAATAAATCAAAAATAGCTCTATTCAGGTCAATGGATAAAAATACTTCCAGATCTGTTAAATGCTAATGCAGAACTACTTCTTCACTACTTTTCTTCAGCTGGAAGGAGAAACCATTCTCTAGTTCTGTGAAGTTATGCATGTCTTTTTCCTGAGACAGACAAATTAAAGATGCATGGTCTCACTGTGCTGAGAAAATGACAAAACACGCTGTTCTTTCCCACCATCCAGATCTTGGGAAAACTAGGAACCTGCTTAGACAATATGCCAACTTCATTTCATGCAACCTCAGGCCAATTGCTATCATCCTCTACCCCTCCCAGCTCTCCTTGACAGATGCAGAAGCAGCCGGCTGCTCCAGCCAAGGTCCTCCTGTTGCACTGTGTAAGGTGCGACCAAACTCCTGCTGTGCTTAGTTTGTGTGTTTCAGCTGGAACCACCAGGAACACGACAAGCAAGAGGAAGTGTAAATTGATATAGCGTTTGCCTTGCAAATCAGCATAATCCAGGTAATCTGTAATTACAACTATAAACTGTGGTTTTGATGTGTAAATTAATGTATTTTTTTTTCATCCCTGTAAGGACACCAACGTAAAATATTTGGCTGTCCTAAAAATGTTGGCTTTGGTTCTTTAAAAATGTTATCTGTTCCATAATAAATTTTGTCCACTCTTTAATCTCACTTGACAACCAGGGATTCAGGCAGTTTCCACGCATCCTAAATCTGTCCTGGATGACAGCCAGTTTGTTTAGTTCCCAAACACTGCAAAGTGAAGTTATCAAGAGACAGGTAATTATATATGGATGTTGCCTCTGGAGCTTGTGTTAACAGCATCCAAATAAATATTTACTGATAATAATCCATCAGGTGGCATTCTAGTTCTGCAAAGAAACAGAAGTTTTATGAATAAAAACATTTCAATTGAAAGAAAGGTTAAAAAAAAAAAACAACCCAACACGTATTTTGAAAGAAATCTTCCTGTTAAATCATAATCAGAGAATATGAGGACCTTCAGAGGTCCTGCACTTAGTGCAGATATTTTTTCCCCCTCCTTGTAAAGTTCCAATACTCCAGAATTAGTACTGAAATTTTACATTTTTCTATCCCACTTTAGAGTGATAAAGACCAATATTTGCTTGTTCTGTTAACAGAGGCACTGAGATCCAAAATACCTACATAATCAAAAGAGGAATAAGCAGAAGACCAGACTTCAGTTGACTCAACAAAACCTCCCACAAACTCCCAAGACGAAGTTGTCTTTTTTTTTTCCCCTCTTGGGAACTTACGAAAGAGTTTTCTAGCATAAATCCAAAGGCATTTTTAAGTAATTGAAAGGGGAAGGCAAAGTAAAATACAAGATTATCTTGGCAGGGAGGACAAGATTCTCACACTGTATGGAGGTGGATGATTTGACTTCCTCAGGGAATGAAAAGACATTCTCGTAAGTAAAATACTTAATTAAAGTTTGGTTTTGAAGATTTATTTCAGACTTCTTGCTTGTTTGCCAAGTTTGTGCAAAAAAAAAATCCACTATCTTACATATTCTTTTGAATTATAATGAAAACCTATACAGAGCCACCCTTTTTAATCTTAGACCTTCAAGCACCAGTAAAAGAGATGGAATAAGAGCTGCTAAAGAAATTCTCTACTGGATCTTTAATTCTTATCACGTGCAACAAGGTACATGGAATTTGGGTTGGAATAACTATCACTGACAAAATTAAAAAAGCCATCAAGAACAGGAGACATTCAAAACCCGCCTGGACACATTCCTGTGCAACCTGCTCTATGTGGACCTCCTTTTGGCAGCAGGGTTGTACTAAATGATCTCCAGAGGTCCCTTCCAACCCCATATCATTCTGTGATTCTGTAACAGTGAAAACATGAGCTATTTCGATACTTGGCATACAATAAAACTCATTAACATGATGAAAATGTCTCTGTCCTCCCTAGTACTTCATTTACAGTATGAAGTAAAACAGGTTAAGTGTATTCTTACTCTTTTATGCACACAAACTTTGCTAAAAAGTAAACTGTATTATAAAACTGAAGTTTTCTGTTCATGCTTGAGCCTGTGGAAAGAGAACATCAGGAAAAATATATTCTTATATGAAGTAAAAAGGGATTTAGGCATTTTTTTCTCTCTCTTTTTTTAATCTTTTTATACTTTCTTGTATACGCAGAGGATGATTTTTGAAATATAAATCACAGACTGGTCAACTTGGTCTTAAACTAAAGACATGTCCTCAGACAGACGTTGTTCTGCTTTTGAACTCTGAATTTCTTTGATAACATCCCTGATAGGCCATGTATTTTTATAGGGATATAAATTCAGAACTAATTTCTCTGACCTGCTCAATATGAGAGAGCTCATTACAAAAGGATAATTGCCGAACACAGACTAAAACTGGATGCCAGTCCAGTCAAGATGGTTCATCCACCTACCTTAATTGTATTACATCCTTACAATTACAAGCTTAGATGTGATTAAAGAACACTGTTTGGATCTCTCAGATATGCCAACACCAGTATAAGGTTTGACAGTGCTGAAGGATGCTACTATATATAGTACAATACCGATGTGAAAAAGTGAGACTATTAATTTACTGACTTTTTACAGCTGCTGTCTACATTGGTGGTTTACAAGAGCAGTCAGGATGTAGTGAGAAACAGAGGTTGCATAAATGATATGGTTTGCATCATGACAAGGATCACAGAATTGAGCTCCAGCAGCTCTCCTCAGTACCTCTCCCATTGTGAAGATCTCATGACCAACACCAGGCAAATGTGGTACTCTGCACTTCATACAGAAAAGCTCAGGCATCACTAGCTACTAAGGCAAATGATATCAGTAACCTGAATTCCAACATACAGGGATAGGTCTAGGCAATCCTCCTCAACAGGCAATTCAAAACCTGGTATTCCTGAAGCATAAATATCTTGACTGAACTTATTTGCCCCATTCAACAGCAGGTATCAGTTTTCAAAGCCACTGTGGGCTTCAGCTAACTCCTGGGATGAGTAGACTCCAGATAACCATTCTGTTACATCCCACTCCTTTGACATCACAGCCAGCTTACATTTGTAACAAAATTGGATAAAACCAAATAGAAAGAGTGGAGAAGTAAAGTGGGAGTGGAAGAAATAGTCATAGAATCATAGAATCATTTTGATTGGAAAAGCCTCTTAAGATTATTGAGTCCAACCGTAAACTTAACACTGCCGAGTCCAACCATGTCCGTAAGTGCCACATCTACACGTCTTTTAAATACTTCCAGGGATGGCGACTCAACCAATTCCCTGGGCAGCCTGCTCCATTGCTTGACAACCCTTTTGGTGAAGAAATTTTTCGTAATTTCCAATCTAAACGGCCCCTGCTGCAACTTCAGGCCATTTCCTCTCATCCTATCACTTGTTACTTGGGAGAAGAGACTGACGCCCACCTCGCTACAACCTCCTTTCAGGTAATTTCAGAGAGCAATAAGGTTTCCCCTCAGCCCCCTCTTCTCCAGACTAAACAATCCCAGATCCCTCAGCCGCTCCTCATAAGACCTGTGCTCTAGACCCTTCACCAGCTTTGTTGCTCTTCTTTGGACACGCTCCAGCACCTCAATGTCTTTCTTGTAGTAAGAGGCCCAAAACTGAACACAGTATTTGAGGTGTATCTTGGGAAATTTTTCCAGATCTTCCCTTTTCCGATGGTTAAAAGCCTTCTTGTACTGTCCACTTTAAATGTATTGGTAGCAATTTATATCAATGTGTTCTCATGGCAACACTGCTGCTTTGCTCATGTAGTTATACTCCCATCTTTCCGGTTTGTTCTTTTGACATATTTACAGAGATCAATCCCACTATCCGCGTCTTCATTATGTCTAATTAAAAAGCCTATCTGACCTCCTGTGCTCCATAACACAGAGCAATTTAAAACCCCCAAAACTCACGGAAGATAAACAAAGCATTCCCTTTATCTCACCTCCTCTTGGATTAAAAATTGTATTTATTCACTCTCTGTAGTACCTGAGTTTCACAGGCTCTACTCTCCACCAAATGTAAATAGAGGATTACACTGCTTCTTACTGAGCATTGTTGTGGCCATTACAATGGATGCAGTATCCAGCCAGGTGGTTGCTTCTGAAGTGAAGAGGAGTGAACAACTTAAAATCAACAGTAAGTCATGCAACTTTTAAAAGGGATAGTTGCTCATTAGTCAGAGCAGTTTCTCCCATTGATAAATAACAGCCAACATAAAAGGGATTCCCAATTTATGCACACAAAAGCTGGCTTCTCTGGATATATTCCAGACAGTAGCACCTGCATCAGCTAAAAAAAAGGCTTGGAGCAGGAAATCACAATGCACCAGAACTGAAAAGTTTTCACTTTGATACCCTAAAATCTCAGTTGATAACTTTTCTAATTATGATGGAATGTGTATTTTTTTCTTGTAAAATGTTGGTGAGGAAAGTGATTTCGTATTTTGAAGAGATCAAAAAAAAAACCCCAACAAAACAACCAGATAGGCCAAGCCTGTGGTTGAAGTTTTCAACACCAACTACATCAGTGAAAGAAGGTCACTCTGCTTTTCAGCTGGTTTAAATCTTGGACCTTTTGGGAAATACTTAAGGGATATTTTAGGTTTCCTTCCACCATCAGTAGTGACACCTAAAATTTTGAACATAAGTAATAAAAGCTGTAACTCATTCTTTTGGAATTCCAAAGACACTTTTATAAGCACTATTCTAAACCTACATGATTACCTTGGAGCATGTAACAAGGATGAAAAGTATTCTTCACACACTGCTCTACTGGGGGATGAAAGAGTGCCATTACACAGCTCAGTTGCAGAAATGGGACCAGGTCACGGTCTTCTGTAGTAAAGCTTTAATTTCTGCTCCTTCTCACTATTTTTCATTTCATCAAGAAATTTACTATATAGGACACAATGTCTATTAATCAGGTACCTGTATAGTGTTCATGATTAAGAAATATGACTTTACATATTTAATGCAGTGTTTTACAATCGTCTTGTGGACAAAACCCTATGCTAAGTCAATAGAAGACCTAGTATGTGCCATAAGTGAATATTCAGAGGAAAATCTACAGTAACAGTGCCTAGTTTGTTAGAAACAGTTTGAGTTTTAAAACAAATACATAACCCTTTCCATACCATATTCTGTTTCCAACGAAACACATGTTGTTGGCAATGAAGTCAGCTTCTGGCCTCATAAACAGCCACTGCAGGCATTTTAACAATAATCTAGAGTCAATTTTTACAAAAACTGCAGGAGGTTTCTGGAAAAGAATTTGTCAGGGGAAAAGATTAAAATGACTTACAGGCAAGCTGTTTAAAAGACAGCATACTGACAAAACAACAGAAGTGAAAAATGAAACCTGCATCTCCTGGCTTTGGTGATAAGTTTTCGTTTTCCTTTATCAGGAGATGCAGGAGAAGCCCTAAGGGCTTTTAGCGTGTTGAATTTGTCACAAAAAAAATCCTATTATTGCTTTCCATTTACACAGCAATTCTTGAAACAGTGTTGCAATATTACCCTGTAAATTTAAACCTTACCATTCAAAAACTTGGAACACATGACTGCATATTTGTCAATAATCAAGCAAAGTTTCAATGGGCTCCTCAGAAGCAACATTGCTAGGCTGATGTTCTTCCTAGACTTATTTAAAACTATTCATTTTCATTATTACAGTAGATCTTAATTTTTACTTTTTCTTATCACTGTACCTGACTAGCTGAGCTAGTACCTATTGGTAGTGCACCAAGAAATGTTTGTGAGAGTCATACAAGTTTATCTCAGCTGTTTCCAAACAACATAGAGTAAAAAATCCACCAGATTTAAATTGTTTTCTTACTGGGAAAAAAACCCCAAGGACATGAAGAATGAATCTACACTTTTTATGAAAAGAATATTTATCCGAGGTGATAGACTGATGGATGAGATTAATCTCAAATGCCTTGAAGTTACAGCTTGTGGGACTGCAGACAAATCAGGTAACTGACACATCAAATTAGAAACTAATCTTCAGAACATTTAAGTATGCTTGCAAGACAACGTAAGCACTGGGCACGCAATAAGCCATTTACCTCAGCAAGCTGGAATTACAAATACATTATGCCTTGTCTTAAAGCAATTAAGATGGTATATTAGTAAGAAGAAATCAACTATTTTTTTAAAGTTTTCAACATAAATTGAAAATATTTCCATATGTCAAAAATACCCAAGTGATTATTATTCCAACTGCACATCAATTGAACATTAGTTCCTTTTTTCATAATTTATGAAAATGCATTGTGCCATTGTAAATTTTAGAAGTTCTAAAATTATTTTCATAAGATGTATGCATTTATTTTTTTTTAAAGAAAGCAAATTGCCAGCAAGGCCATTTTAAGGAAACTGAGGCAATGTATAAGGTTGTTACAGGCCAATGTAAGCTGAAGATGGCAAAAAATGGGATGGTACTGATCAAAATGCTTCCTATAACATAAAAAGCCAGTGAGTGCATTACTGGACGAGAAATTCAAGTACATGTTTAATTCCTATGTAGCCCTAAAAGGGGAGGACATACTTTTAAGTGCCTTTTCCCTTTGATACTGAAGTACTGGATGCGAGTATCTTTCAGGGATGGTCCATGGAAAATACACTGTCTTTCAATGTCTATGCAAAATGTCAGCATTGCAAAAAATTTTGTGAGTTTTAACCATTCATACTCACATGCTAAAAGAAAGATCTTTCTGTGTAAATGTCTCAGCTGTCATTACTTTCACATGTAACTGGAGTTCAGCTACAATATATTTCAAAGGGTTTTCCTTTTCTCGAAACTAAAGGCTGAATTGTTACAGATGGTAATTTTGGCAGATGGTTGTATATGAAATTGAGTTTATAATTAGGCCAAATCTGACTTGTGCAATTAAGGCAATGAAGATTTGGAAAATAAGGAGTGTCAGATCGGTACATGATCAGTCTGGTAGCCACAGGAAACTGAAGACACCTGGTCATTCACATTTACAGAATATAATGCTTATTTGAAAATTTCTTCTTAACTGCATTAATTACAAGATAAGCAACCTTTCATGCCCAGAGTGTAAACTAAAGTAACCATGGCTTTTTACCTACTTAAGTGTATAATCCTTTTCTCTTCATTCGAGGTTAATGAGATGGTCTGAAGCAATCTAACAGCTCCCTGCTGCTGAGCGAGGGCTCTCAGCATCTCCTCTGCGGCTTCCCTCCCTCTGACATTCACCCGACCCCTCTGCAAGCCTGTAAATTCCCAGTGACTGGCCAATTCAGCTCAGAGACAGAAAACTAATCCCTGAGGAATGAGTGGAGGAGGAGAAGAGACCTGCAAGGATGAGAAGACTAGGACTACCCCTTTTGGTGGAAGTGACCTCTTGGGCTCACTCTGACATTTATCAAGCTGCATTTCAGGCCATATTATATCTAGTGTCAAAAAGCTTTCCAGACTGGTAATTGTGTGTGAAGGGAGCACTGCCTGTTTTAGCATCTTCTGACTTTCAGTTGTGTTAAATATTTCTTTGCTCTTGTACCAAGAAAAGATCAGTAATTTCCAGTAATCATTCTCTCTACTGCTTCCTGCAAATCACTCAGTAGTTTCTTCCCCCCAGCTTTCAATCCCCCTTCATATGCGCACTGTTTCTTTGTAATGCTTTTGCCTATTTTAGAACCACTATTTCTGTTATAGTCTTTTTTTTCTGATGGGGCAACCAGGACTTTTTTCAAGATTAATATCACCATCATAAAAGCATTACAGTTTTTATGTTTCTCTTTCTGCTCTACTGAATCCCAATATGTTGGTTGATTTGTTCTACCACAGCTACAATACAGGGATTTTTCATCCATTTTTCCTGACCAAGTATTGCTACAAGAACATTAAAAAAAGTGCTTGTAAGTAGTTTTTGTAACTAATCAAAACTGCTGTTATTAATGTAGTTACAATTAGTTCAAAACATTCCTTCCAAAATGCATCCTCCTTGCTCTTCAATAACATGAACTCCAGTTGCCATCATGCCATCTGTTCTCCTGTCTTCTCTAAACCTTTACAAAGTTCCTCAGAATCTCTTTTAATTTCAATTAACCTGAGTAATTTATGTTGCTTGCACATGTTGTCATCAGTCTGTGAACCCTCTTACCAGATTGAACTATATGAGGTTGCCGACAATTACAGAACATTACCTCTTCGTTTTTTGCCATGTTATAAATTAATGACGTATTCTTACACTTTGCCTTCTGTCCTTAAATAATTTTTTCTCAAACTATTATGATAAGGGAGATACAATATGGGGCTACTTAGTCTTCTTCTTAGACTTTTTCTTTTTTCATCTAAGTAAGTCATTTCAATGCCTTCTCTTTATTCATCAATTTTGAAACACAAAGAATTTTAGTACATTGAAAGCATTTCTTTTACAGGAGCTGGGTTTTTCTTTTCCTTTCATTGAACTCTATTAATACAGAGTTCCCACCTTCCTTCTACTGATTGATTTAAATACAGCAAGATCTGCTGACAACACAACAATAGAGGCAAGCTGTTAAGAAAAATTCTTTTCTAAACTCTGGACACGTTCATTAACTCTAAAGGCAAGAATTATGAGTTAATGTGTTAAGAGTTACCATATATTTAAGAAAATGGAGGCAACACCACAATCACTCATTTTTATCAAGTTATAAACATGACTCTACTGTAAAACTAACCTGAGTTATAATTTATATTCTACCCCAAATTTTAGACCTGTTCACAAACTGTAATTCTAATATCCTGGTGGTTTGTGGGTAGGTTTAGTGTTTTTGTTTTGCTTTTTGTTTGTTTTTGGTTTTCATTGGGATTGTATAGGCTAATGACTACAAATTCCATCAAAGTGTTTCTAGTACTTCAGTCTTTGTCCACAGTTCTCTTACATTTCCAGGAAGAAGAGGCACATTCCCATGATATATATCAACAGGCAAGTGCTCTCAGCTTAGAGCAAAGAGACACGGGATATATCCCAGCTAACTTCATTGTCACAGAATTGTGACCGCAGAATTAACGCGAATGTCAATTTTTTTGCTTGAGTTATGCAAGAACTGTAAATATCTAAACTTAAACCAGAAGCTTCACTTGCAAATCTTCTTAAAAATTGCAGAAATTGTGGAGTGAACATACCAAAAGAAGCAGCTGAGTCAGACAGTCTGTGGCTTGGTAAGACTATGGAGATGCAGATACAAGTGGAAGAAAAATAATCTGAGAAAAAAAGCTCCGTAAGTCTGTACAATTTTGGAGAAATATAAATGCCTATTAAATACAGATACTTATAAAATATAATTCTAAAGACATCACTAAGTACTTTGTATTCATTAAATAGGTATCCTCACAATAGTTGCAATGATGCAACAGAATGCGACCCTTTGGAAAAACGGCTATTTTACCTTAATGTTACTGATGATTTTCACTCAGGTTACTTATAAAAAAATGCAGTTGTAAATTTTGTGCATTGCTTTTACTTCCTATAGAGCTTTACATTTCGTCAAAAGTATTCACGTGAATGAGAAAAAACCACATTTATCAGTAGTGAAACTAGTCTTCTGATACATATCCAACAACATCAGATGTGCTGATAGAGGAACTCACGCAAATATTGACACAATATAATATGGTTTTTTAAATGATTTGTACACCTAGTTCTCACAAGTTTCCTAAGATTGCTTTTCTTAAAGAGGACACATTAAGTTGCCCTGCCTATCATGAAATTTCTTTGGCTTTCATAACTAATCTCAAAGAAAATATATAACATCATTGAGAAGATTAGTGACAATCTCCTAAGAGTATATACTTTTCAATGTCCACACTCTAAAATTCCAGTAAGATGTTAAGTATTTTCATAAGTGATGCAGTTTCTTAGCCAGTTAAGTATACTTAAGTGACACTTGTCAACTTGTAAAGGAAAAAAAATGTTCCCAGTTGCACAGGAATTGTGCCATTTGCTCTGAAATAAGTAATAGTGTGTATGTTAAGAAGAAGAATCTATCATGGTGAATAAAGCCAAAAAGCACATCATAGTTTGACAATTAGCACTTTAACCCAGT
This sequence comes from Tringa solitaria, assembly GCA_026413425.1. Lineage (NCBI taxonomy): Eukaryota > Metazoa > Chordata > Aves > Charadriiformes > Scolopacidae > Tringa > Tringa solitaria. Next base: position 46,587,078 of record JAOXJM010000001.1, read on the forward strand.
ACAAATTCAACAGTAACCGCAAAGCAGGAGAGACTTGTTTCAATAGAAATAAATCAGTAGGCCAAAATCAGATTAACTTCACATATGTCTCAGACCATTTGTAAATGTCAACAACATTCTGTTACAGTGGGAAATGACCAGAAGTACTGTAGACAATCTGACTATTACTGACAAATGCCTAGGTGACCCATAAGACCTGTGCATGAGAAGAGATTTTTTTAAAATGTGCTGAGCAGAAAGTGAAGAAAGATAGGAAATTCACTCCAGTTGATTTAAAGAACGTTTTAGGCCAGAATTTTTTAAAGCCAAATGAAAACACTGGAGATATTTCTAACATGGTTAGGTAACAAAGCTGAGAGCACAAAGCAATAACAATTACTTCTAAAAGGATTTCCTTTGGTCTCAATAATTGCCTGATTCTTAAAAAAAAAAAAAAAATTGCAGAGGAAGAGGTATTGTCACTTCTAGAAATGGCAGACCAGTATTTCAAAGGGCTATTCATAACTGTATTAATAGCTTAGGAGTGTCATCATATAAATAAACAACATATTCCACAGAACAGTGGATTAATTCTAATCCTGAGATGCTTACTTTTTACAGACAAGATGAAATACAGTAAAAAGAGGTTATTCAGAGGATTAATAGTTGAAGTGAGCCTCAAAAAGATTGTGGGAAATAAAAATGGTCGCTGGATAGACTACTACAAAAATTATAGAAAATGTTCAACAGAGATGAAGCTTAGATTGTCTGGAAGGAAACAGCACAATGACAGACATTTTCAGCATTTTGGATGCCAGAAATGCTGAAGTTTTATTGTCAGAGCTGAGGATGCTGACTCAAACACAGTGGAGGCCAGGAAAGGTGCACAAAAAAAATGCGGGTTGCGCTGTTAGTTTTCTGTCTGAATAGGGAGAGGAGAAGAGAGAGAAACTTGTAGGATGAACAACCATTTTTAGATGTGGGCTTGAGGTGTTATGATAGAAAAAGAAAAAATCACGAAATTTTCGTCACAGCCATGGGAGGGGAACAAAATCTTCCTGCACCTGTGGCAGAAGAAAATTGATGGGGGATTATAAACACCACCCTGCTTGGGAATGAAATCTAATTTTTTTAAAAAGTGAGAATTTAGCTGGATTTAATAGCCTGAAAAGAGGGATTTCACTGCCCAGCTTTACACCATTAAAGGAACAAATACTGAAGAAATTTATCAAAACAGTTTGGAACCGACTATGATTATAGCCAGAATTTTTAAAGGACACGGATTTAGAGAATGCATGGCAAATCTAGGGCACATTCTTTGCCAGGGATTATATTACAGAAGATCAAAGCTGTTTCAGTGACAGTATTTAAACTTACAGTTTATAAATAAGGTTCATGATTCCTTGAAAATAAAGAATGCAATACCCATCAGAACCGTTTAAACTGTTGGCAAACACAGTGCTGATAGTTTTTGCTATTAGAATAGAAATGCAATCCACGTGTTGCAGAACCACAGTAATTTGAAAAAGACAGCAATTACAAATATAGGACATATATTTTTGCCTCCTTTTTTATTTTAAAATAACCACCAAAAAGCTCTGTTTATTCAGGAACATATTTTTTAATCCAAACGAAAACGAGTGCCAAGCACTGTTATACAAGCTTCCTAAATGTATTTGGTTGACTAATGTTCCCATTCCTGCATGCTTCAAAGTAGTAAAAGAAAAACAAATCTCAAGAAGAACTGACATTTAGATCTGTATCAGTGTAAAGACATAACACATAATATTGTCTGCTTGCCATTTAATGTAAAAGACAAATTTTGCTGAGTTCACTTAATAACGAGCAAATGGAGGCTGGAAATTAGAGGGCTGGAACTAAGGACTTCTTTACAATAAACCATTAGCATGTTTAAATTTCATCCTCCCTAAATTTCTAAGCACTTCTTCATTCAGTGAATTATTTTGCACATATGCAGCATATTATTTAATTAAGTGTATCATGCCTGACTTCTTACTGCCTCACTTCAGTCTATTACTTCAGTACAACCACAAAAGTCAGCACCTTGATATCCTACTCCCATTTTATACAAGTATGAAATCTCCATAAACAGAGACGAATTTTTTGGACCAACATGAAATGGAGGAACGTATTTCCCCACACACTTTAAAACCTCCACATTTACAGGCATTGTCCAAAATCACACTTCAAAATAAGGAACCTTGTACATCAGTGTATAACTCTGAGCTTCCAGTGTGTGCTTTAGACACCATTAAGTTCATTCTTTTGTCCAGGAGCAGCTCTTAGAGTTGCTGTATGATTTGCAGAGTTAATTTTCTGTTCTAAACGGAAATAGACTGTCAGGACACGCACAACTTAGTTTTAGGTTTGGCTTACGTTGCCAGAATAACTTTTTTTCCAAAAGTAATTAGAGGTTATGTGTTACTAAACAATTGAAGAACCCATCCAGTGATGACAAATCTTTATTCTGAGGAGGTTTTGTTGTACTGTCCTCTGCCTTACTTCTTTCATGATAAAGCATGGTATGAATTCACACACAGATTATATTCCTACTGTAAAGGAAATACACGCTGTTGGCAGGTACTTCTGCACACGTGTTATTGTAGGCTGGAACTGAACATTCCCAGGGCTCAGTTGTGCCCACATTGGATACACACTTACAAATCTCTCAAAAAGCTTGCACGTCATGCTTAGGACCTTGACTGCATGCAAGTTTCTGCACAAACAGAGACTGTAAAGAATACTGGATATGAACAGCATGGTATTTGCATGGTATGTGTTCCTCTGTATGCATGTGGACATGAATGGGGTGAGATATTTGGATTTCTTCCCAACCTTCTTTACTTGCAAGTAAAAACAAAATTAAAGAGTGGTGTTCATTTAGGAGAAAAAACACTGGAAGGCTATCAGTACAAGTGATCCTGCCTACACCGAGAAGAGAGATTCCAGCCAAAGCAAATGCAGAATGCATGTGCTATGATACTGCATAGAATGCATATACATAATGTATTCCTAATGCTCTGTTTAGGGTCCTTCTAAAAACTTCTCACGGTAAGGTACTTCTAAAGAAGAGATGGTAGAGAGAACTGGACTACACTTATCCTTGGCCTTAACTGTCAGAACAGATATCCCTAGAACTTTCGGTAGCGGAGCAAATGGAAGGCATAAGACCAGGTAAATAAGACACTAGATAAAAGGTTTATTGTCACTGAGGCAGTTAATGTGATTGCATTGAAGCCAGGTTCAGCCACATGGGATGGCCATGCTTGGAAATACCAAGCTACAGGAACAGAGAGGACTGGCAGACTGACGTTCTCAGACTCTAATTCACAGATGCCTAAATCTTTCTGAATGGAGGTTCTGAAGTTGGCATGACTTGTAATCTGTCAATTTGGACTTGTGGCCTGAAATACAGTCCCCTCTGCATTCCTAGTTCATGTGTCAGTCACCCTCAAGATTGAACAAATAAATCTGGCAGCCCAGTTAATTTGGTCTTAAAGTATAACTTAATTGAGGGGCGTTAAAATCTTAATCTGCGTAGACCCAGTTCAGATTTGGAGCAACACTGAAGTTACACTTCAGATTCAAAGTCTGGACTTGATTATTTTTTTTTCTTTTCTTCCCTCTGGCACAATGTATAATTACTTATACAAAGTAGAACAGCTTCAACAAGACAGACTGGATGGTTAGACCCTTCTTGGAGACCTAAGAACAGATGTGAACCTGTGTTGCTCTCACTCCAGTGAGTATGCTCAGGTAAATTCTTTTAGATTAGCCTTTTTCTGTCTGGACTGAATCAAGGTTGCTCACAAATGCATAGGTAATCTCTGTAGACACTCATTCTCTTGTGACAGCCCAGCTTAAACCTGTAGGCTTTGCAGAACATCAGTCTGAGCTGAAGTGTGCAAACCATCCCCTGTCCCAGCCCCCCCAGCTGCCATCACACACCTCTCTGACCTCCCCAGCTCTGCTGCCCAAAATCAGTGAGAAGCCAGTGAAGACAGAGGAATACCAAGATATCCAGCCTGACTCCTAGAAACTGGAACATTAAGAAATATCATGCAAATGGCTGTTACAAACAGGTGCCAAATCACAGAGGGGAGAAGAAGTAGGTCTTGAGGCTTGGGCTAAATATGACCCTGAGGGTCATTCCTGAACCTGATCTTCTCCATCCAGTAGGTTTTACAGTGAAAATGAAGAAAAATAACCAAATACTCCAGTCCCTGCATGCTTACAAGTGCTCTTTAACAGCAAAGAAGGTTTGGGTCTAGCAGATACCTGAAAGGTGGGTCTACAGCAGACCTGCTTGGGAAAGCCTTCCAGGAGCCCTGTCAATGAGCACTCTTGGCTCTGTAAGGAGGAGCTTGCATTGCTCCTCCTAGCCTGTACCACCTGGTCTCGCTTCTAGCAGTGGTTCAAGTGGTGATGGAATAGCCAGAGGCTCTGGAATTACCCACTTTGCAAAACTGTGTGCTCCAAAGCCTGGCTGCAAAGCAGTGAGTACCACAAGGGCCTCCTTCAGGCAATACCCGCGGTGACATCTTCGACCTGGTGCTATTTTTGCCTTGCACCTAAACTTAAGTCTGCTCCATGCAGCAACAATAACACAAAAATATGTATAAAGCAGAAAATTCCTAATCAGATTTAGAAGGGTTATCACATCCATCTACAGTGTATAATTTAAATATTATTTGAACAGAAACAACAGCCAGTCATTCACCCAGTGGTTATTAGATAACAATAGGAAATTAGAGGATAATTTATTTCCTACATTAATGTGATCCAAAGTGTTCATTAATCTCAACTCCTAAACTGGCTTTTATTTAGACATACAGTAAAAATAATGCCTTCATTAGTTTATCTACTTTCATTGACTTCAGATACTACACATGTTACCGGCTTTAATCAAATAAAATACTTAACATTATTTTTCTTTTCTCGGTTTGTAACTGTAACGTATTTTCAATTTTCATTCTCATACTAATAAATGTTTGATACTACTTACATTTGTCAACAACTAAAACCATCCAGTAAAGAAATCAATATTTTACATGCTCCCCGCAGTCAGTTATTTCAGCATCAGTAATGTTTACGAACATCGGTTTTGCAAGTTTACATACGACTCAGTACGCAATGCAAACGTGGGCCAACCAGCCCCTCTCCACTCACCTTACATTTGTCCATCTCCTTGTGCACAGGAAAAAAAAAAAACAAAAAAACAAACAAAAAAGCCCCCAAAAACCCAAGTGGATTTGCAGTGTGTTTAAAAGGCTGACTAACCTTAGGTTTGGCATTCCAAAGACCAGGGCAAGAACAAACACTTTCGTTTTCATCTGTCAGCTCCCACACCACTCAAATGGAATTGCGTAGGGAGATTTTTTTCCTGCCTTGCTTCAAATAAATGGGTGTTGTGTTTACATACTGCATACTGAGCATTGCCCATCCGAAGCCAAGGGCTGCATCTTGCCAACTCTTAACTTTCGTACAATATGGCGATTACATGAGCCAGCATACCATTAAGTCACATAACAAAACTTGGAGAATGGCACTGTCAGCTTGCAGAACTGTACCTGAACAACTGACATGCAGTGCATAAAAGGGGAAACTGGATTTCAGTGCAATGGCAGAACTGGGTCAGAAGCAGACTGGGTTAGCAGCCTCACTTTAAATTATAAAGCCAAGTGCCACATAGTTCACGGAGATAAAAACTTACAGGCACGCCATACAAGCAGGCAAACAAACAAAAAAATAAAACCAAACCAAAAAGATCACTAAACATGCTTTACAAAATGCTTCCACACCCTAGAGTCTTCCAGGTCATCTGCTGTTTATTCTTCATACGAAACTTTATTCCAAATTGTTCTTTCCAGATGCAGTACTTGCAAACTGGCCTTCCCTAAATAGAGTCAAAACCAGGGGAGAAGAGAAAGAGACCTTAGTCTAATACTCCCTGCGACTGGAAAAACATCTTTCTGGCTCAAGCAAGTTCTCTTTTTCTATCTGATGAGCAGCAGATCTATACCTACCATGAGCTCCAAATGTCTTCCAGTGCCTAATGTTCATTTTTTTGCAGAACGAGCAAGCAAGACTGGAGATGAGAGCTCACTGTTTCCTCTAAAACATTGACTCTGCGAGCTTGCACCAATGTATCAGATACCTGCTTTGTGATTCTGATTTAGCCTGCTGATACGAGACCGGAGCGGGCAATTTGTGTACTAATTCTTTTTCCAGGTACTGTTCCATAATAATTTCTACAGAGGCTTCTGCTTCAGTGAGACAAACAAACCACGCTTAGGACAACCTAAGAAGGTCATTTAACTACCAGCAATAATGTGCACACTCAGAGGTAAAAAGCCGAGCTCAGACCTAACACCCTTCTAATACTGGGGTTTCCAAGGGGTTGCGCACCTAACCTACTGCTGAAGATCAAGTGTCTGAACCAAGCAGCTGTGATACCTTAACATCAGCAGCCTTCTGAGCTAGCTCCATGGGTGACCCCTCCTTGCAGCATATTTCTTAGGAACTTGATCCTATTTAGATTGTCTTAAAATCAAACAAAGAACAAGCAAATTAGAAATCCCTTACGTGTTTTTGCAAAATTGTATTGCACTAGCACCACTCACCTGGTCTTATCCAAAATGTAAAAGGCTGTCCAGACATCAGTGATATTTTATTTATTGTAATACTGGAATGCAAAATGACATAAACTCGCTTCTGATAACGGTTTTAATTACTAAGTACATAAGCCTGCAAATCCTCTCATACAAGTAATCCTTCAATAAGATTAATCCATGGAAATAGTCCCATTGAAAAAGGATTTGTATGACTGGACATACAAAAGTGTTTAATCACACTTTTAAAGGCATTATTACTTAAAAAAAATATATCCAGGAGGTGTTGGTATGTTTAAAACAGGGGGCTACATATTTACCAAACTGGATAGTTTCAGAAACAATCCTTCTAGGGCTGACACTGTTGGGGAGCATGCTTCTGCAGTTCCTGTGGTGTCTCAGGTTAAGACTGAGTTAAATAAACTGACCAACCTGCTCACTTTGAGTCTCGTGTTCAGCACGACTCTTCTCTTTCAGCACTTTCGTTGCACTGACGTATGACTCAGCTACTCCTTCAGCTGCACTAGTTCTACATTATCCCTGTGTAACATTACTTCAAATATCAAAATCCCTGATTTATTTTAAGCACTATCCAGATATTACTAAGTGTTTTCAAGGCTCAGTGATGCAGTAGTTCTCACTTTCTGTACTATGTCTATAGCAGAATATTTTATGATAAGAAATGTTAACTTCTTTCCTGGCTTCCCAATCCTGTTCTTTTCACTACACCAGTTACCAGTCTAGACAATGGCAAAAGTAGCCACAGGGGAGTGAAAAGATTAATATTTACTTTAATGTGCCAAGTGCCCCAATAGGCTTAAGTCTTCTTTCTTGGATCTGCTTCTCTTGCTCTCTTTGCACATGGGTCTTCACAGTTTTAGTGGAAAGTCTTTCTCGAAGTATCTCCTGCTCTGATCCCCTCAGAATGGTTAAAGGTTTGGTATCACATTTGTTTGCTAATCCTTAAAACGAAGCAAACAATCCTTTGGAGAGCTAGGAGTCTGTCACTGTCTCCAAAAAGCAGGAAGCATAACTGCTTGAAGGCTGACAGATGCTTCACCACCATGACAAGAAGCTGTTCCACAGGCTACAGCTCGTGAGCCCCTGAGTCAAGCCATATGGTCCTGAATGCCAGGACTGCCTGTCTTTCCCAGTTTACTGGAAGAGAGGGATTATTCCCACTTTGCTCTGAATTTGCAAAAGTACCCTGTTGGTGTTAGAAGTTTACAATTTGTGTGAAATAAAATGCTTGAGCACTTGCACTAATAAATCCTCATTTGTTTGCTGAACAGTTCTTTCTTCTCTGAAGAAACAGCTCTACACGTATGCTTCCGTGGGCTAGGATAACATCTTGTGACTTTATGGCTATCCACTCAAATATTAAATGAATGCATATAACTAAGCGCACATAAATATGGCTCTTACGCTTTAAGAGACACTTCCCAACTAATAATCTATTCAGCATATTTGACCAAGCTTCTATATAGGGTCCGAAACAACAGCCTTGAGGTGCAAGGCATCTTTAGTCATCTAAAGGGAACAACGGCAATGGATATACACTGTTAGAATTCGGAACTGATCATTTAACATAATGCCTCACTGCACTTCACCGTCACAAAAATTAAGTCTCCAAGTTGTAACTCCCTAAGCATGGCTACATTCTCCAGTGCTACGGCCAGCTGAGATTTAAATATTTCAGAAAGCGAGTATTTCTAATCTCTGTCATCCCTTGAAAAACTATTTAACTGCCCAAAAGGCTTCAGTAAGGTCATCTTTCCTTTTTTTTTTTTCTTTTTTTTTTTCCCCAAACTATATTTTATGTCTTTTCCAATGACTGTATGCCGAAGTGTCTTCAGGCTACTGATGTGTGGGCGACCCAGCAATCGCCAAGAAATAGGCGAAGGCAAAAAGTATGTGGAGGGGGAGGCAAAAGCCCCCAGCGCAGGAGCAGCGGTGTGAGTGTCCACGCACTGCCCTCTCTCCCAGCTCCACCTCGGCACCGCAACACCCCGCCTCTCACTTGCGGTCAGCCCGGACGGAGGGTACCGGCACCTTGCAAAAGTCAAGCCTGAAACTTTCTAGAGACAGCTGCTTCTTGTTACGAGATGATTTTCCCACTCGTGTCTGTGCCCATCCTTTCTTTACTAACCAAAAAAAAAAAGAAAAAATGGGACAAAACGCGCAGCACAGCGATTGCAACCTCTACCGAACTTGGAGGAATAGCGGCAGGACCCCCAGAACGGTACGGGGTGAGGAGGGGCGGAATGCCGGGGGCCGTACCCGCAACACCGACCCGGCCCCGCAGGCTTGGAGCGGCGTGCGGGGAGGCACCGCGCAGAGCAGCCGCCGCACCGCCGCCCCCGACCGCTCCCCCGCCTTCGCGCTCGGCCCGCCGGGGTCACGCAGCCCGCTGAGCCATTAAGGCAATTTTTCCAAGTGCCTTCCGAGATCTCCCACGGCTCAGCCGCCGCTCCCGGCCGCTTGCCGCAACTTTTCCAGGGGGCTGGCGGGCGCCGAGGGCAAGACCGAGCCGTCATTTTCGCGTCCTCCCTTCCCGCTCCCCAAAATCGCTCGTCAGCGGCATCGTTTCCCATCCCCGGCGCCCCTCACCTTTCGGGTGGCCTGGGAGCCACCGCCGCCCCCCCACCCCGCGGACACCCCCACCCCGGCGGCCGCCCGGAGCCGCGCATCCCGCTCCGTTCCAGCAGTGTGTGTGTGTGTGTGTGTGTGTCCCCAGCCCCGTTCCGTAGGGGACCTTCCCCACCGGCCACCAGCGCATCCCGCCCTGCCCCGGCAGGTAGGTCCGGTGTCCCCCCCGCCCCGGCCAC
>JAOXJM010000001.1:46605150-46647628 GCA_026413425.1 Tringa solitaria
ACAGTCATCACCCTCAGCTGTTTCAGAATGATGATTTGCCATATTTTCTCCTTAGTCCTAAATTTATCCAATAGTTATTTCAGAAAACATTAGGAAAATGAGTGAGAGAAAGAGAGATGAAATGTAATGCAGATATTTTTGTTATCCATTTAATTTTAGTCTTATTTAAAATTTCTGAAGTTATTCCTCAATTATTGTATTTCTATCAATTTCACAAGCTAACTATGCATCTTGTAAAATATAAGTACTTCTCTATTTTAAACAAACTGCCTTCCAATATCATTTAGTTAGCTTGTTTTCTTCAATTATTGTAGAATTTTTGGTCCTTCATTATTTGTTAGGTATTTAACACGTATCTGCTTATCTTTTCTCTAGACTAACAATTTAACTTTTTTAGTGCCTTTTTATAGGAAAATCGTACCACAACTTAGATGAACTCCATTATCTATCTTTTATCATAGTTTACCCTGGTAAAAAGAGGCTGAGAGAAGGCATGTTTGTTCTGGGGGACCAGAGCCAAGCTTACGTAGTGATGCAGAGAGCACACTTCAGGCTGATACTGGAAATGATGTGGTTAAATCTGACAGGAGCCAGCTGATAAAAATTGCCATCAACAAATTCTGCTGACCTTAATGGCAGCCTTTCCCCAGGAGCTTCAGCTCTTTGTGCTCGAACGGCCCTTCCTCCTCCTCTCTTAGACTGAGCCCTAGCCGTCCCCCCTTCCCTGTAAGTCCGTTTGTCTGTGCAGGAGAAGGAGGAGTGTATCCTTGCCAACTTCTTGCCTCCTGGCCCTGGCCCTGAAATTGGTTGCTGTTCCCTTGGCAGCGCATGATCCTGGAGCTCTACAGCTGTATGCTGCAGCTAGTGACAAATAGCTTCAAGCTGCCTGCTTCATCTTCCCTAGCACATTTACTTTCTCAACACTTTCGTTTTCCTTGTAAAATGAAATATTAAACCCGATTCTAAAAGTCAGAAATCACAAATGTGGAAAAGACTGGGTTATTTTACTGCTTGAAATAACACTTTTTCAGTGAAAAGAAGATTTGTAAATGAAGTAAAGCAAGATCATCTGTGCTTTTTAATATTGCAGAAACACTTGTACCTATGGAAAAGGTATATATGGATGTTGGTCCACCATGCACCCTGCAGCGATAGAGGCATGAGGCCCTCCTAAGTTCTCACCTTTAATGAAGAGTTCTATTAACCCTAGCTTAAGAAAAGGTTATTAATTTTGAATGCCAGTAAAGGAAGCTTATTTTGGAGAATGGAGAGTCTGCTTTGTGGAAAAGGATAAAAATATCTTGGCTTGCTTGGGCTGGTAGGCCAAAGGCTGAGACATGGGAGGTCAAGGAAATAAAGAGGTAGAGCAGGAGCATTAGGGTAGTAAGAGTCGTACAAGGATGTGTAGATATAAACTGGCCAATAGCCAGCTTAACCTGGAAACAAGCAAACCACACAGGGCAGATATTCTGGATTGGCTTTCCAAAAGAAACAGGGGAAGAAATCATACCTACATGGAGTTTAGTCAGTGTGCGAAGCGGGATGACATGTTGTGCTTGTAGGGGAGAGTAGCAGGTGACAACAACTGGAGACTAACGCCGTCTCTTGCTGTCCTGTCAGAAGAGGGGTAGTAATCCTAACTGTCTGGTGAATGTTAGTGCATGAAATTCTTTAATCTCTGTTTTTCTTAACAAATGGATATCCAAGTGTGCCGGGTATGTGATGCCTCTCTGCAATGATGCGGTGTTTTAAGTTCTTTGTAAGTCATATGTTACCATGCTGTGAATTAGGAAGAAGATTTCATTACATAGTAAAGGTAAAATACAAATGGGATATATTCTGTTGGAAGGAGTTGGGAATATCTGAAACTTTTCTTTTTAGAAGGCAATAATGCCGACAACAAGTGATCTTTCAAAACGTGTATGAATGTGTCCATACATTTATAATTAGAGAGACTGGTCTTTTGCTGGTGCTGTGATGTAAGCTAGATCCCCAGCATTCTAAAACCCTTCTCTCTGTACTTTCCTTTTGTCTAGGGGAGATATGACATGTGTCAGGCTTTGGATGTTTCAAACATGTTTAGATATCTTCAGGCATGACTGCCTACTTCAAGGTAGAAAGGTACTAGAAACAGAAGAACCAAGAATGGTCTTGGAAACTGTTCCCATCTCTGACCCAGGGGGAGAACGTTATGGGACAAATTTAGTTCTCACCTCTGTTCATTTTACAGAACCTGCACTAACTCTTGGCCAAAGCATAGGATTAGAAAGGACTGCATGCAGTTTTTAGAAATCTGTTTCCACATTTGCCAGTTTTCCTGGGGTAAGTGGGGTAGTGAAAAAAGGCTGCAAAACTAAATGAGTCAAAGCAAAAAATATTCATCCTATTGAAAAATTCCTTTAGCCAACTGAAGCTCTTATTTCAAGCAGTTTTGGCTCCATATTGGATTTTCTTGTACGGTAAACTAATGGAAAATTCCTTCGTATTTTTGATCTTTTCCCACTTGCTTTTAAAAGAAAATCTAAATATACAGATATCTAATATTATATACTTCATTCACTGCATGCACGTCCATGTATTTCTTTCTTATTGCTATTTCTGTGGGTGCCACAATAATAAATGAGGTCTTTGGCCAGCTATTCCAACAATTTCATTTTGCTCAGTGGAAATAGTCTTGATTTATATACATAGTCACATGATCAGAGTTTGACCTTCTGTTTAGTTTTTTGTTATGCTGTATGTACAATAACAATATAATGAACTTGTGCCATTTCAATGGCTGCGCTGACATTAACAAATGGTCCTGGAACATAGCAAAGATTCCTCAGCAAGATAAGATACTATAAATTTAACTACTAGAGCACTGCAAGTGACGATGCCGAGGTTTGATTTTTAAACAGAATAGCTGTGTTAATCCAATCTCCATTGAATGCACAAAGGAAGAAATCATGGTAATTAGGAAGAGACAAATGGCAGCATTCACTTCTGGAATTCAGGGCCCACGTAAGGGTCCAGTAACCACTTTAGGTCTTTAGGTTTCTTACTTGGCAGAAAAGGAATGATATACAAGGGGAACTTGCATACTGGAAGGAGGCTCCGCTCTGTCTCCAGACATACAGAACATCTACAGGATGAGTGGAAACAGGTTTATAATAATTATACAGGGAGCTGGAAACAGCCTGGTTGCCTAATGTGTTCCATTTTCATTTTACATTTTTCTTGTATCTGTGTTAAATGTTCTAATGCCTCCTCTAAGGCTGCTACAAATCAACAATGTAGCCTAGAAAAATGTGTTTTCCTTTGTCTTATGAAACTCTCTTTGATTTTTTTCTCAATTAGAAACTGAAAAAAAATGCAGTTCTTTTCTGGGACTTGTATTCCCCGGGAAGACTTTAGCAATCTGCTAAAATACTAGCTGAACATGAACAACCTGAGAGTGAATCTGTTCTGCTCTGTAGAGGTACATGCAAAACTGCAAATGCCCTAAAGCTTTCGGAGCCATGATAGTGGAAATGGAAGGTGAAAGATGGGTATATTGTCTCTGCTTCCTAGACTCAGCAAAGCACAAGCTTCAAATGATGCGAAAGAGAAGGAAACAGGATGGACTTGGCTTTCTGGAATGGTGGTGGTGGTGGCGGCTCATTTTCTGCTGTGGAATAGAAGCCGGCCTTAGCTGAGGGCTATTCAAATGAGACTGGCAGCTCAAGCTCAGGTCTGCTTGTATGCTGAAGAATTGAGTTTAGGGGTTTTCCCTGGACATGTCACTTAACTTACAAATCAGAAAATTCTCCACCCACCCCTCCTATCATCTTTTAAAAAGTTAGGAAATTCTCTATAGAAAATGTGAGCATTAGACTGTATTGTATGGGTGTTCCAGAATTTAATAAATGGTATATATTCCGTGTCTGTTGAAATCACACTTACGTGTCTTAGATGAATTCATTGTACTGAATGTCTAATTATATGTCCATCTACTGTTTCTGCTTTCATTTAATGTGTGGAATAGATGCATAAAGATATAAAATGTCTGACTAACCAATGCACAACTAAACATTTATTTGGCATTTCCTCAAATTCTTAGTCCTTGCTTTTGCATTCTGAAATATTTATTAAAAGCAGAATAGCATTGGTTTTAGTATTTCACAGGCTGGAAAATGCATGCCCAAACAGCTGTAATCTCTGCATGTGTTTTAAAAAGATAACTCAAGCTTTGTAATTCTGGAGGTTCCTTATATAGTGACACTTTATTAGTGTTTCTTGAGGGAGCAGAGATATTAAAGATGCTTTGCCCAGAACGTAGTTTCCTTCCCTGTGTGTGTATTTATAATATTTAATCCAGTCTCTAAGTATGTATCACTCACTACAAACAAAAAAGTTAAAGTATGTTAATTATCACACAGATTTATTAGTGTTTTTGAACAGAGTAAAAACAGAGGAGAATAGGAATCCCCAGAAAGCTAAGCAGTCATCTTACAAATTTTGAAACAAGCAGCATTTTTACTACACCGAGTTTCAAAGAGCACAATATGATAACATATATCACCAAAAGGAATGAATTGCCTTGTATGCCGCATGCAGTTTGAAATGCCTCCTGAGTATGGAAAGAGTGCTTTTTGCAAAAGATCATTCAATTGATGCATTTTAAGTATGATGATATTTGTATATTTGTTTTTTCAATCTTATGCTTTGATCCTGGTGTAGAAATTATTTGACTTTAAATGCAAAATAATAAAAATTGACATTTAAAAGAATTCTATTGAGGGTTTAATTCATATAATATATTATATTAGGTGGCCTAAATTCCAGTACCCAACCTCTTGCTTATCTCAGATTGTTTATCTACTAGGAAAGACTCTTTATATGTGGGGTATAGACCAGCTTAATGTTTGGCCCTACTTGCTGTTAAATTTGGAATTGGAAACTTCTCAGGCAGCCAGGAATAGAGTATGGGCATTCGTCCCTATACTTTTCAATTTTTTTATTCATTGGGAATAATCCTTATGTAACTATTCTCTTACTATTTACCTCCTGTTAAGACTAATCCCATAAATGTTTATTGTGTTAGAACCTTGAATTGTGAGTAGAAGTTAGTTCTGGTGTAGAAGTAAGTTAAAAACTTACTACAACCTAGTTATTACTTACATGCACTGAAATGGGAAAGAAAAGGTGAAAGAAAATATATTTGTTTTGACTTAAGTCTGTAACACCACTATAATAACCCAAACATACCAGTTGTTCATACTTAGAAAATAAAGTGTTCTCACATGAATATGCTCTTTAAACTCTGCAGTGATTACAGCACAGGAGTGGAGAAGAAAAGGGAGATCCAGGAAGCCTTCTCCTAGATCTGCAAATGTCTTCTTGTGAAGCATTGGGAAAATGATTAAATGCCTGATTTTAAAAGCAAAATTTTGTAATAAGGAGCTACTAATTTTGTTCATACTGTCTTTCAAGATGCTTTATTCATGAGGAATTTTAAATTAAATAGTACCTGTTGAAATTACTTAAAAGATACTCAGTTAAGGATCTAAAAGAAGACTAAGTGCTTGATGCTGTTCCTGTTGAAAATTTACTTCCTTGACTTCCATGGAAGCAGGATTAGGCTTATAATATTGATTTTGTTTGCTCTAGTGATCAGGTATATCCTTGATTTGATTGACCTTTGGATCAGGTCTTAAGCAGCTTTCAGATCTGCACTAGCTGCAGACCTGGAGGAGAGGTCTGGAATACCACTCTGCTCTTTTTCGTCATCATGGCAAGAATCAGCAAAAAGACACTTCAGAAGAGAATTTTAACTTTTTTTAAAAACTGACAAACCTCCTCTCCAATAGCCCAGAAAAAAATCCACTTTGTACATGTTAGAATGAAAACAGTGTAATTAGTGTCATGTTCTAAAGTCAGCTTTAGGAAACTCCTGATTCAGTTTTCAGGAACTCCATGCTGCTGCCTCGCTTGTTCTGACCAAGGGATACCAACAGGGCTTCTAAAATCTTTTGAGAGAACTATTGTGTCAGAGGCATGTGTGATTCCTTTCAAATGACTATTAAGTCAGGACCCTTTCTGGAATTAATGGAATGGCATCCTCAAGCTATTGTGCCCTTTGTGCCTCAGTAGAGAGCTCCTGCATGTCCAGCCTGGTTCTCTATTGCAAACCTAAAGAAACAGTATACCTGTTGTCACAAGAACTGGACTTTAACTGCCTTTTTTCACTGTCTTGATTTATGATACTTATGAGTTCATTCCCTCTGGCAGAGAATCAAGCCGGGAAATCTGCATCTCTTCTTTCAGGATATAATTCTTTAAAAACACTGTAATCTTTTTCTCCTGGAATTTTACAAAACAGCAGCCAGAACCTCAGCCAGTGTAAATTGGCCTCCTGTATTGACTATGATAGAGCTCTGCTAATTTACATTCACTGATTATCTGGCCTGTGTTTTTTAACTTTCAAAAATGCAGAGGGCTTTTTCAGGGACCAAAAAAGCTGTGCTTGACCTTTAAAATTACTTACATACAAGGGAGATGAGAAATGCCTGTGTTTGTTCTGAATCCCTTACTGCTTTAAAATTTAAACAAGTGCTTTAAAAATAGTTTAGGCCAATGTTAAGTACTTTGATGGGACTAACAACATTCTCACTTTTTTCTTTTTTTTTTCTGAGACCTTCTCCACTTTCATTGTAGCCAAGGTTAGAGCTGTAAGTGCTAATCTAACTTCACACTGGGGAATAGAGGAAGTCATATAGCAGAAAGACACTTTGGTGTTTGTCTTATTACTGTCTAAATAATGTTGTGCGAGAAAAAGAATAATAGGGCAGTTGACCTGGAAAAAGATTGACAGATAATTTTTAGGTATATCTAAGCATTGTACTCAACCTGAGAAACAAAACTGTTCTACAGTGATGCTGTCTTTCCCTTCCATGGCTTTCATTCCATCAAGTCTTCAAGTTACAATCATTTTATTGTACAGCTGGCCTTTAGCACTCGCCTGTCTTCCTTGACAGTGGCAGTGATATGTGTCCAACAATTTTTATTGCCCATTAACACAGACTGAGTTGCCTGACTTGGAGATCTGGGGCTTTCACTTCTTTAGCTTGTACAGCATTTGAATTGTCCTCCTGGTTTCTAACTCAACCCTTCTTGGCCAGGATCAGTTGTACCCCAGATTAATTCCACAGGCAGCTCTTCCTTGGTGACTTCTGCAGTCCAGGAAGCACAGAATCTTATCACACAGTAAGTTAAGGAGAACAGGCAACACCCTTTGTGGTTTTAGGGTTAGGTGCCTGGACCTAACAGGCGCAAAAGTATATTGGCTTGCTATAGTGATGTGATTAAGGACATTGTCCTCCTTAGACAGGCCCAAGAGACTTTTCTTGTTCCTGTAACAGGCAGCCATACCCCTACTGCTTACAGGGATGAGCCTGCACTTACCTGATCACTCATTTCTGCCCCTTTCCCGCTGCACTGGAGGTGAGGCCACAGAAATAGTGGGGAGCTCCAGCAGTGGGAGGAGGAACATGAGGGGTGGAAGACCAGGTGACTCCTGGCTATAAGGCCTCTCCCCTTCTCCTTCCCTGCAGATGACTGCATTGCAGCCACACCAGCCCTTTCAGCAGGGTTTAGCCTCCACCCTCCAGAAGGGTGGTGTCATGGAGCATGTCCATTTCTCACATGAAGGTAAATTTTGCTGCTCTGAAGATAAAGGTAGATTTTGGTTCCGCTTGTACAGCTAAAGTTTTGAGCTAGTTTTTTTACCAACAGAAATTTTACTTTATGTACAGCTAGATGAAAATACCATTGACACTCCTGAACTGGATGTAGGCTTCATGTGCATGGATGTGTTGATTTAGTCCAGTAGCATGATTTTGAAACTAAACATCCCCACTTAATGCATGTTGACTTTACTTTTGGAGCTGCTTTTGTGCCTGCGTGCTAGTTTCCATCTGTGTGAAATTAAACCAGAAGCTTTTCTCCAGGAACTTACAGATGTGCTCTAATTCCTAGTGGGAGTCAAAATGACTGACCAGTCCTGGAGCAGCTATCAATCACATGCATGATGGAAATGTTCAATTCAAGGCATCAGGCCAGTTCTTGTCTGAAGGACAAGCCCTGAAACATATGTAAAGTGGATGTAGGGGCACCAGCAGCTTCAGACTGCCAGTCTGCTTTTGTTTGCTGAATTACATGTTAATGTAGATTTAGCCTTAGCTGCCTGAAAAAAGATTTATGGGCTTTCAAGACTTTCCATGGAACTAGCTCAGAGCTAGAATGAGGAAGGGCTAGATAATCTGTGGTAGATGGTGTCTATGGGAACACCTAGAGGCTTATATTTTATAGAGTTGTTTGGTGGGAATGCATGCTTCATGCCATCATCTCCTGGGAAGCAAAAAGCATTCCACAAAACAGATGCATTTTTAGACACTCTTCCTTCACTGCACAATTGGAGCTCTAACTTTGATCAGTTCTTGAACTTGCCAGTGGGCATAAAAAGCTTAGACTTTTTGTAACTTTTGAATCTTTTTTACTGGTTGAGCTCCAAGTGATGAAAGTGAAGAAATCCATGTCACAGAATATAGAAGACAGTCAATTCTAAGACAATAATTTTAGTGACTGGATAATTAAGCTCTGCTGCTCAGCTCTTGAATAAGTCTGGTGCTTCACTCCTGAATAGTTATATAAATAATGCCATTTTTCTATCCTTATCTAGAACATAATTATATTTAATGTTACACAAATGTATTAAAAATGCATTAAACATGTGCAGAACCAACAAATAGAATTTGTTTTGCTTACATTATTTCTGATATAATGTACTTATTTTATAAAATTCTGATTGCATAGTCCATATAAAATATAAGACCAAAAAAAAGAAACCCAGATGGGGAAAGAATAAACTTACTCTTAACTTTTAAACTTTTCTTTTTCTTGTTTGTTTTGATTTTCTGTTGTATCCAGTGAATGTATTCCAGATGTTTTCACAATCTTCCCACTTATTTATCATACTGTGCTATGTATTTCATCAAGCAATGTTTGCTGTGTTTTAATGTTTTTCTCCTTTTGGATCTGTTTTGTATAATTCACATGATTATATAAATAGATATCATATTACATATTGAATATGACATATTATATATTATATATTGTATATGTTATACATTATGCATTATATATTTAATATGTATTTTATATATATAATGTTTTATATAATTTTCATCATTACAGTCTACACACAGATGAGAAGATAATCACATCCTGTAATGTCAGGTACCATATATGGCATAAAATTTCAGCTGGTGCCATAACTACAGCCCAGCAAAATGTTTCCTCCAAATGGATCATTTTGATAGCAACTTCATAGTAATTTCAAAATTGGAGAATCACAAGCCTTTTGTAATCTATTTCAATGGAAAAATCACACCGTGTCCTTAGAACAGTCAATCACTTGGGGAAAAGAGATACTGCTCTTGCATGTTCTTCATAGTGTTTGACTTAGCAGCCTGCATTTTTTGTAAAGTGAACAAAAGAACATGAAAGCTATCTATGAGCACCGAATTCCCTGGAAGCAAGACAGATGTATTCCAGTACATTGTTGCTTTCTCTATTTGAACATTAACTGTGTGGATATATCCAGAGTAATGGAATTTTTGAATTTATGAGGAAGCTGATGAATTTACTGTTAACATTCTCCATCACTTGACCACTCAGCACAAGCATGAACCTCAATTCCTTATGGATAAGGTTTTGGTTTTAGATCATGGTGAACACTTTCCCTTCCTTTTGAAGAGAAGCACTCTTTGATGTTGGTGACATGCATAGATTAGCAAGAGTGGTATCAGTATCTCCCAGAACTGGATATGCAGTATTGAGGACCACATTAAGAAGGTGGGTGAAACTGCTGGAGTCCTACTTGTTGCTCATTTTTCATTCTCAGTAGAGTTCTAACTGAAAGCTAAAAGAGCTCTTTAAATTTTTAATTTTTCACTAGACTAATAGAAAGACTGCAGGGAAATTACATTATTAAAAAAGAACTATATAGCTTTACTTCTGAATTCTAAGTAGAATAGCTTAATACTTTAATGTTCTTTTATATACAATTGTTTTTTATATGAACTCAATTTGATAGATTTTGTAAAGCTTTGTGTTTTTCAAAAAGCATTTAAGCAAGGTAATTATTCATAATTAGCGTAAAGGAGAAATAGCTATAGTCTTGGGACAGAAATGTTGACCTAAGTTTTTGACAAAGCACTGATTCCTGCATTTTTAAATGTCATTAAGGAGCTTAGAAAGGGCAAGGAGTAAGAGTGCAGTGTTTGCCTGATGCTAACAAGATCAGAAGCTGTCCTTTTCCTAAGGAAAGAATGCTGTTTGCTGCTTATTTTCTATTTAATTAAGATCTGTAAGGTAATGACTTTACAGGATATGTTAGGATTTTGCACTTTGAAACATTTTAATAGCTAATTTCATGCATATCAAGAAGGTAGTATTAATTTCAAAAAATGCTCAACTCTCATAAAACAAATGTGAATGAAAGACTTGCATGTGCCCGTGAAGTAAGCCATACGTCACTGAATGATATTCATGGATGTGACTATCAGTCTACAAAAAACGTCCCATAATGAATAGTACTGCAGGTACAAACAAAATAAAGACTGTTGGATTTTTATCGAGTCATTCCTGTATTGGGCTGGAGTAACTCTGGATGCAATAGTGCTGCGTAGCTCTGTTATGTGGCCTTCCTGTAGAAGCCATATATGTGTACAGAAATGTCTGCTTTTTGCTGTCATGTGACAATACATATGTTCTTCAAGATGTGAGTGCAAATCCCATCATTGCCCCTACCACAGAGTACCCAATCTATCCTGTTGTCATTCCTGAGGGCTTCAGCCTTCAGCTAGGAAAGGCCCAAAAGGCTTATCAGTCAGTGCAATAATTTCTGTGTGAAACATATCCTTCTATGCACCAGCCCAGGCTATTTCGAGCAGTTAATTATTCAAGAGAACCCAAGTCAGATTATTTAATTTATTGTGCCAGGTGTTGAGTCTGACTGGATTCTCTTTCTGCACTAAACGGCAGAAATCCTGAAATGGCAGAAAAATGGCATATCCTTAATATGGCCCAGGCCTGCAGCCCCTACAGAGCTTCTGAGTATTTGCCCATCTGAGCTTTTAATCTGCACAGCCAGTTTTCTGTAGGATTGGGAGTTAAGGGATTCAAACTCGGGCAGTCCTCTGTTGGCTTTCCTTTAATGCCACGCTGCTTCGACTTTTAGCACTCCTGCTAACTCCTTTCTGTTCTCATCCAGCTCTCTTCACCTGCTACTGCTCAATGTTTTAACAATAGCATTTGATTTACCCCATGCACTTCTTCTGTTCCTTTATACCGATTCTTTCTGATGTGCCTTTTGTCATGTTCCACCTCCTGAATGATTCATTTCTGCTTCAGTTGTGCCTAATGAAGCAAAAGCCATTCCTCTTCTCTTTGTGTCTCAGACTAATTGTGTGTTTCATAAGGTTTCTTTCAGTAAGTACTAGCTTTCCTACTTTACTTTCCCCTTCCTGTACCTTCCCAGGAGATCAAAACCGCACATTCCTGAGTTAGATTTTATAACATCTGTTTTATTGTCATTATTTTGTTGCTTTTATTCCTTCCCTTACTTGCTATTTTCAGAGTTGTACTGCAGCATTTTTTGATCACTGGCATATAAATGATTGTCCATTTTCAAGTGTGTAGCGATAGGATGAGGAGTAATGGTTTTAAACTGAGAGAGGGTAGATTTAGATTAGATATTCTTTACTGTGAAAAATTCTTTACTGTGAGGGTGCCCACAGGCTGTCCAGAGAAGTTGTGGATGCCCCATCCCTGGAAGTGTTTAAGGCCAGGTTGGATGGGGCTTTGAGCAACTTGGTCTGGTGGGAGGTGTACTCTGCCCATTGCAGGGGGGTTGATATTTAAGGTCTCTTCCAACCCAAACCATGGTTGGATTCTATGATTCTGTATTCTCAACCACTTCTCCTATCTGTTAGTTTCCTCTAAAGCAGTAGCTCCCTAAAAATTCCTGCGAGCTCCAAGATAAAAAGTGAGCCTGAGTGTATTGCAATATCTCACTAGAGAGTCTAGGGAAAACACCCACCTTCTTTCAAGTGAAAGTAGCTGTAGTAGTCTCATATCCTGACAATATACATATTCATTTTTACTTTCATTTGTCGACATTCTCCCATTTAGTTTCTCAGCTCTTCCTGTATATCACATAATATATTTTATGCTTCTAACATATTGTACATCTATACAACATACAGCAGTCTTAAGTTACAGGAGAGTACTTTCTCCCATTTTTCATTTGTTGTTTTTCATGATGTCATATTTTTGGCAGTAATATGTCAGTCCTGTAACTGGCTTTTAAATTGCCAATTAAACTGTTGTTTTCATTATTTACCAAAAACTGATAAACTTGCAGTTTATGAATGATTTTCTCTCTGACACTGATTTTTCTCTTAAAGATCTCAAATATAATATTTTAATCTAGATTATTTGATTTCATTTTTTTTTCTTTTTGAAGGCATGAATGTAAAACCCAGAAAGCCAGGTTTATTTGTTGAGGCTGCAAATATAACTTGTCATCAATCAGCTGTCAGAGATGGTGAGTTGCTACTGAGCTTGAGTTTCTAACAGTGTGTTCCAATGCATACCTGTGTATGAGAATTGGTGTACTGGTTTGGACCAAAGCCCGAATAGCCTAGTAGCCTATATCTCCAGCAGTGCTGAAACTTAGTGAAGAACAGAATTACAAAATTATTCAGGTTGGAGGAGACATCATCTCAGTAGCCTCTTCTTAGGTATTGGAAGACCGCTATTAGGTCTGTCAGAAGTCTTCCCTAGGAAAACAAATGCAGAAGTAGAGAGAGCCTACAGTATTATTTCCCCAGAATACTGTCCAGACTTCCAAGAATTTATGTCACAGTGCCTAAATGTCTGTGTCAGGGATGATAATTTTTTTAATAGCCTTTGATCATTTTGTCTTTCATTAACTCTCCGAAAATTCTGTGGCAAAAAGCTTCATGGCCCTGCTAAGTTACCTTGTTTGCTTTGACCCCGGCCAATCACTAGTTATATTTGATGACTCCTACTTCCTGTATTGGAAGAAAGAGGGTAAAGTCTGTTGGGTGGCATAATGATGCTCTGTTTTCTTCTTAATACTTTTAAACATTGTTTGTTTTTCTGACAGTTACTCAGTACTGAGCATAGAAACATCTGCTGTAATCCTTGAACTCATCTCTGTGGGGTACTGGTTCAGTAGCATTTTTGTTTTCTCTTGTGCAGCACTTTACTTTTATCTTCACTGAGTAGCTGATGCTTACCTTTACTATCCTTGAATAATGTAATAGTAATGGGAAACACTGTCATCTTGCTATTTTGTAAAATTTTGAGCAGCACAGTGTCAACATGCATACATGTAGACCTTCTTCCATGGATCAAATTAATCCTACCCAGTGTTTCCTATCTTTATCCTGTCTTTAATTAATGAATAAATATTCTCTTATTCTAAGTCCCCACGATAGCTTTTGATAAAGCGCCTTATTGGATGCTTTTTGGAAACCCAGCTTGACTGCCGCAGCTGTATGTCCCCTATGAACAAGCTTGTTGCCTCCTTCAGGGAGTGCCAGGAGGTTTGTAAGGCAAAGCCTCCCTTTCCAATAATGCCTTGAGCTCTTCTGCAGTATATTGTATTTGTTCATATGTCTACTGATTCTGTTCTTTGATGTAACTGCCACCAATTTTTTCAGTGCAGACAATAAGCTGCACTCATAAGTCCCTAGCTCATTTGGTCTCTCCTGGAATCCATTTTAAAAACTGGCATCACATCTGCCACCTTCTAGTCCACAGGCACTCAGGCACTTCTAATTCAAAAGTTGCACATCACACTTACTAGCTGAGCTATTTTATCCTTGAGGTTTTTTTGTGAATAACATCAGATTCTGGCTGTTATTATTCATTTTATGTATTTCCTCCATAGCCCCTTCTACCAACACTTAAATTTGAGTCAGCTCCTGTAATGAGTTCCCAGTAAAAGAAGGTTTCTGGCCTAAGAGCCTTTACATGTGCATCCACAGTGAACGCAAAAACAAAGGATTTTTTTTTTCCTTTTTTACGGCTCTGTCTTCCCTGAGTGCTCCTTTTAACCTCTGATTATCTGCTGGCTCTTTGGACTCCCTGACAGACTTCCTGTGCCTGATGTTTGAAAAAATATTTATTGTTGTTTTTTGCAGACTTTCTTCAGGAGGTCTTCTGGTTTGCCTTACTGTGTTTTTATATTTAACCTGCCAAAGTTTCATCCTCTCTAGTTTCCATATTTGGACACCACTTCAACATTTTCGGACTTGCCTTCTTGCATTTACTAATCTTTCTTGCACTGTTGTTTAGCCATGCTGGCTTCCTTTTGCTATTCTCAAGTCTTTCATGACAGGAAGTATGCACATCCTTTTTATCTTCAGTATAGTCTCTAAATTGTGCTCGTGCTGCTGGCAGAGATTTAACTCTTTCAGCCAGGTTTTTATCATCTTTTAGCTACCCCTTTTAGCATATTTTTAATAGGCTTCGTTATTCTTAGGTAATTCTTTTTGGTGTTGACCACAACCATAATTACTTTTTAAAGTTTTTTTTATTGTTGTTGCTGCTGCCAAAGTTTTAAAGTGTATTGTGGTCACTTTCACAGAGTTGTTCTTTGTCAGTAAATCATGATGAAGATAGCTGAGTTGAACAAGAGCATATCTCCAGAGGGTAAAAATACAGAAAATTTTTGTACCGTTTCCTAAGTACCATTATTTCCCCTAAAAGCTTTCCAAGAATTCTTTGTTTTGGAATTGACCTTCCCTCTAAGCTCCAGGCTGGAAACAGGCTAAATGATTCTGTGTGGCACAATCTAATGCATCAGTGTCTATCTATTTAAGAGTGTGAATGAGGTATACAGGCAATTATTTTTAAAATGCTTTAGTATATCTGGTTAGACTCTGTTGCAGAAGCATCCTGCCTATGTCTTGGCACAGTCACATGCTAATAAATGTCAGAAGAGCAGAATAAAACAGGCTGTTTAGACCCCGGGGATTCACCTTACCTGGAGGAATCTTCATGAGACTCTTTAAAATACAATTAAAGCCCTTTTGTCTTACTGCATTCAATCTGACTAATTTTATTTTAATATAATTAATAACATATGTTCAGAATACATAAGCCAGAGTGAACATTTTTCAAATGGATTGATTATATCTACCTTTACTCTCTCTTTATAAATCTTCTCTTACTTCCCGTAATTGATATGGTGAAATAACCCACTGAATTTACTCTAGGAAGCACTGTGATATCTACCAAAATAGAAATTTACACCGTTGTGTCTAATTAACCAGAGAACAGATGAGTTAGTAGTGCTGGCCACCTTTGACTATTTTTATTAATATGGGATGTGACTCATTGGTGACTGAACATACAGTACAGAGTACATCAGCTTGTTTTGCTTGATGTTTCTTACAGAATTAATAACTTCTGTTATTTTTCTTTAAAAGGTAAACTGCACAGCTTCATCTTTCTCCAAAATATGTTCCAAGTGCATAACACAACAAAATAAATCCATGTAGGTATGTTAATGCTCTTCTAGTCCTGTTGCTCTAAAATTTTTCTTCTTGAGCTAATCAAAATATGACTGCACATTTTTAACATGCCTTCTTCAGTCCAGCTGGAGCCTTTACTTAGATAACACTGTATAGCCCCAGAAAGGGACAAAAGATAGAGTGTTTAGTCTAAGTTAAACTGGTTTAGGCATTTCATTCAGAGCACTTCAAGCAGGAGCATAAGGCTGCAACATCAACTTTTAAGCCAATCTGTACTGGCATTGCCAAGATCCTAATATTCATCCTCTACAGCTCCATACTCCACACCCCTCATGTCAGGACTTGCAGTCATCTGACTCTGCAAGAAAAGAGTGAGTTCAAAAAAGCTACGTTGACAGAAGGACATTTCACTTGGGCTTTTTTTTTGTTTTTTAAAGAAGGAGTTAAATTTCTGCTGGACTGGCTCTCAGATCACCATGGAGTTCGAAAAGAATGGGAACTGGTGGTAAGGCCAGAGGAGAAAACAGCAAAAGCAGAAGTTTCTGAACTTTGACTTCACTGTTAGCTAGATCCTTGTGATAATGGACATTAGTAGAACCTTGGAGACTGCTTACCGCCATCTTCCAAGGCACCATCTATCCATCTCTAATGACACTTGCTACAAGGGAAGAGAACCTGAAACAACAGAAAATAGCTGGGATGAACAGGAAAAATATTTGCTCTAGTGCTGTGGTAAAAAAATTGTATTTTGAGGGGCGGAGAAAGAGATTTTTTTGCAAAATGAGGAGAGGAGAAATCAAGAGTTTTCTAAAGTACTTTGCTTTCAGTTATGGTTTTTCCTACCTGTTTAATAAAGCTGGAATTTTTCCCAATTTCCACATTCTCTCACAACCTTGCGGGCTCTGACATATTCACTGAGACACCACAGTTATTTTCCCTGTATCTGCAGTTGGCAGAAGACATTTTTAAATAAATCTGGGTGAAGGGATTGGCACTACAGTGGTTTACACTGCATATTATATTTTTAGGAAAGAAAAAATAAAAACATATTCTTTCAATGAAAGGCAAGCTCTGAGAAAACCACCAGAAGTTGTGCAATTCATATGATTATGAAATCTTCACATTTTTGCTTAGGATGTTGTGTATCTAGCCGCCAAGCCTGGAACTTGTGTCTTTTTTTGTGTCACGGTAGGCTAACTCCCTATTTCCCACTGAGACTATCCCACAACTTACTTCAGAAAATGAAGCCAAAGCAGGATTGTATGGTCTACAGATGCTGTTAGTTAAGATGGGAAGCCCAGCAAGTAAATACCAAATCTTTCATTTCCCATCATGTACTATCTTCATAATTGCGTATCACAGTTCTCTGAGTTTTACTTCAACATGTTGCCTAGTGGATTTATCCCTTCTCTTTTTAGAAAAAAAAAAAAACGCAACAGAACAGCTTGTTAATTTTTTTATGTTCCTAATTTCAGTGGCTGGACCACATTGGATCAGAAGCATACTGCAGCTGCAGCTACTTACCAAGAACAGAGCAGTGTTTGAAAGAAGAGTTTACCAAAATTTCCCAGGCAAGAGCATGGCAACTGGGATTTATGTGGCAGGCAGGAGGAATTTGGGAAGTGTATGGTGATGTTGAGGAAACAGCTTGAGAGGAAGGGGGCTGCAGGGCTGGTGCATAGAGCTTGGGGCAGACCAGAGTGGTAGGAGCCTGATAGATTAGAAATGTGACTCCTGACATTGTGGGGAGTGAAAAAGGGGTGAAAAGGAGATTTTGGTTCTTGTGAGAAGCATTTTTACAGCCAGCTAATTGTATCACCGGTCTTACTGCTGAGCTGAGCTTCATTTTTAGTTTGATGATATCACAGCTAGACATCCATCTCTATCTGTGATGTCTATCGTCATAGACAGAGAGGGATAGAGAGCGCTGAAAATTTAATTAACAATGAATGGTGCTGTGAACATAGCTAACGAGATGCGGAACTACAAACTGATCTTCATGGTGGTTTGTTTTTTCCTGATTAAGCTTAAAATCTTGTTCTTAAGTTCCAGTTCTGGATTTCCTAATATTACTGTAGAATTACATTTACATTAGTTATGTTGTTTTATATAACCATGTTTAAGATATTGGTAATCATATATTTTGTTATTTTGTATAACACAGAAATACAGAATCCTGGAGACTGGTGTTAGAGAGATTTGTAATTAAAATTAGACTGTAAAAACATCACACTTACTCCATCCATGTGACCTCTGCATATTAGGAACTAATGTTTACTTTAATGTCAAAGCCAATTTTTTACATGTTTTTATAACTGTTGTGAGAATTAAATATCTGGTATGTAAATTCAGCGATGGAAATTGAAAGATAAAATAACCTAATATATTAAAATTTTGTCATTTTCTCTGCCTTTCACATGTTGTTTTGCTATGATTGTAAGCCCTTCTGCACAGGGGCTATGGATTGGATTGCACCCCAGGCTGCAGTGCTGTGTGAGGACAGCCAAGATAGCTCTAAAGAGTACCAGCAGCAATCTGGCACAGCACTCAGGGTGGTTAAATCTCTGACATACAAAGCACAGTGGTTTACACTGGATCTTGCGACTGTGGCTAGGTATGTCCTGATTTTTGTTTACAGCGAGCTCATGTATCGCACTGATACACTGCCATCTGTGTTGTATGTCAGGCTATTTTTCTGTGTTTATTCTGGACACTTGGACAGCTTGTAGAGCTCTGTTTGTATACTAAAGGGATATATATGCACACATATTTAATAATTATCTTGTGCATCATGGCAAAAATTAATTCATGTTCCTCTGTGAAATTCTGGGATTATTTAAACCTATATACTAAACTGAAAATGCTGGGATTTAGATGTAAATTTTATCATTGAAATCTCGGGGTCTAGGCTTAAGCCTGTTGAATATATTTCTACTAACTTCAAATCATGTTTGCTCCAGTTCTTTGAAATACACATGAGAAAGCCCACAGTGTGACATTTCAGAATGATTATGCATGGCTGGCACAATTACAAGAACATTTATTATTTGTAAACTGAACAGATATGACACAAAAAATTAGAAGCAGAATGCCAGTTCCACAATTTATTTTTTAAGAACAGAATCATACTTTTAAAATCAAAGATCCACCTTTGTAAATAGATTTAGATAGGAATAAACTCTTTCCTTTCAGATATGTACAGATGTCTAAAGTGAAATTTAACAGCTTCTGTCCTTAACTTTCTTTTGGAGAGGGTAGACTAATATTCCTGATGTTGTCAGTGTAGGGAATTACTTCAGTTCCTTCCTCCTAAGACCAGAATGACAAAAATATTATATATAACCTCCAGATATCAGAGGAGAAGGAAGTTACACCTATTAGTAGTGTGAAGAATAATATAATCATCCTTGCCTTTTCCTCCATGGAAATGACTTCAGGGACAGAAAACTGTAAAAGTACTTAGGACTCTGTGGATCAGTCCTTTGGTGATCTTAGAGATTAAAACGATGTTGGTTCTACCTCTGTCATCATGCTGCTCACATAGTGCCATGCATTTTGTCATAAAACTTAAACCTTTAAGATGCGTACTAGCATTTATTGTATAGCCACCAGAGCTGTGTTGCCAGAACTGAATCACTTCATTATGGGATTTTATTTAACTCTGGCCAAGAGTATAGCAAAGCAGATTGTGCAACATTCTGTTTTTATGGGGTTTGTATAAACATATTAAATAGATTTTTAATAAGAACTTCACGATACAGTCATTTATTAATAACAAACAGAGAATTTATACATCTGTTTTGTTAGTGACTTTTAGAAATTCTGATAATGGGAAACTTGCAAGATTAAACCTAAAAATTTTATTTCTAAATATTACCAGAATCAAGTTGCGTGAGACTCAAGTTGTGCCAGCTCCACTGCAGGCTTTCAGAAAAGATGTCTCTTGTGAATACACGTTTCTGTCCATTCATTCAAAGCATGGCCTCTTTTCTTCTTTTTTATGTTCTCTAACTTGAAGCCAGGACCATTCCCATCTCTTTCCCACCCCTGATTTCTCTTCTTGGCCCCATTTTTCTGGCACAGACAACTCTATTTCATTCTTTCTGGCTTTATTCTCATCTAAATATCTCTTCCTTACAATTGCCTTCTGCTTATAGTCTCTCTCTCTGAACTCCACATTCTTCCTCATCAACCCTTCTTCAGCTCCTCAGATGACCTTCCTAGTCATCACCACATCTTGCATAGCCCCCCTGCTTTGAGAGAGTTGTCTCTCTTATTTCCAGGCTCTCAAGCCTTCCCATCTCTCTGTGCCACACTCCTCCACCTGTAGATCTCAGTCTTTCTCATGCCAGGCTTCCAACAGTCCATAGATCCTGCTTCCAGTTTTCCGTTTTCTACTCCCCTAGAAGTTCACAAAAATAGGTACTTTCCCAAGTAGTCTCCCAGTAGGCACATAATGAGCATCACCTGCTGTTTAAAAGTTTGGGTATCTAAAAACTGTGTGAGCTTACATTTCCCCCCTGTATGATTTTCCTGGGCATCAGTCTTCTAGAATTGCCAGAGTCTTGACAGGACTGAGTAGCTGTTTTCCGTGCTCACCTGAGATCATCTGTCAAAGCCTGCCTCTGCATTTCTTCCCTACAGAGTCCAGCTTTCTGTGGGTTTCCAGACTGCACCTCTTGAATTGAGCCTGCACACTTGCCAATCTTCTTTCTCAAGGGCAGAGTAGTCCAAATTCTCTTTCAGGATATGGGGCACCTGGATTCAATTCCCACCTCTTCCTATGGCCCAGTCTCTGTAGAGCACTCTTGACTAAGGCTGTCCTCACTGCTGAGCCAGTTAACTCACACTAGCCTTGAGCTCAAGGTTTGATTCAATGCATAAACAGTGTGCACAATGGGAGAATTTGAACTCAAATGCGAGCTGGAAGACTGTGCTCACATGGCAGCGTGGAGGTACCC
The DNA here is from genome assembly GCA_026413425.1 of Tringa solitaria. NCBI lineage: Eukaryota > Metazoa > Chordata > Aves > Charadriiformes > Scolopacidae > Tringa > Tringa solitaria. Next base: position 46,625,705 of record JAOXJM010000001.1, read on the forward strand.
TCTCAGTCTCTCCTGTTGTATCTGTTCCATTTGGTAGGGAACAGTTATATTTTGCAAGGGCAGAGAGGGAAGAAAGTGAGTGAAAAGTGAGTGAAAGAGAGAATGTCTTCCAAACTTGTGAGTCTGCCAGTTGGAATGGCAATGTATCAAAAAGAACATAATAAATATGCAACAAAATATAAATGACAAAAAGACATGACAGTCACAAGGGGAGAGGCCCTCCTTTCTGGACGTGTCAGAATTCAGGTTGTTGCAAACAGCAGTGCCGCTGCAGAACGCCTCTTACAGGTACCAGACAATGCTGTCTAGAGAGGTTTTAAAATATTTTCATTGTGGTTTTCTAAAGTATGATCATCTCTTATTGTTTGTATACATGTCAGAATAATAATTCCAGAGACCACAAATCTGTGGTGTTTATTACCATCTAAAAATGTGTATAAAAGTAAGAAAAACACATTACAGCCTTAAAATCTTCTAATTCGGTCTTTTCATTTGATCCCACAACTCTGAAATCGGAAAAGAAAAAAACATGGTCACACTGATGATGGTCTTCATCTGTGCCATTAAGAATTACAATTTATAACATTTTTCACTTTCTTAGTCATAGTGGCCTCCATTGTTCTAGTTCTTTTGGGAGTCTGCTCTAAAGTGTAATAGTTCTTTACCGGGTTTTTCATTATACTGTACTAAAATTCTCTTATAGCCTCATATCAACTTAAATTTTGTTTCTGTTCTTTGTGCCTTATCATCCACTAATATAAATCAACATAGCTACTCTATTCTCAAATAAACTGCACACTTTTGTACTAGACAAGGTATATTTTCCAAGCATTTGGACATAAACAATAACTATGAATAAAAATATTTTTCTCTAACCATTTCTTAATAAATAAAAAAAAACTCCACTAATTTATTCTTGTAAGTCTTCCTCCTTTAACAACTTTAAACATTTGTGGTTCTCTGAACACTTTCCAGTTTGTCCAAGTTTTTATTTTTCTGACATATGTTTTATTCCATATATAGTGTCACCACAGTAGTGGAGAAAGTAACTTTTACTTCCCTGTAGAGTGACTTGATTCTTCTCTGTGGGAAACCTAAATGGTGCTAGCATTTTTGCTGCCAAATCTCTCACATTTAATTTGTTCAACATGGTGTCTTTCAGACATACAGAACATCTTGACAAGTATATTGTCCCTGTATTTTATTCTCCAAAATTTATTGTAGTTATTTGCATTTAGATCAGATTCTAATAGTTCTAATAAAGCTGGAATGATTGGCATTGATGTCATCAAGTTTGATAGTAATATAAGATGATATTCAGTGTCAGAAACTCTAACAGTCTCTTTCTTGGTATACTTTGTCCATGTTTCTACCCTTACTCCTGTCTTTGTATTAATATATTATTCTCAAATGTGTCAGAATTCCTAAGTGAGTATAACCTGTGACACTTGTAGTTTAGCTTTTATATGTTGCTGATATTCCAGTAAATGTTATTTGCAGGGAGCTCAAAAGATTGAGAAGGATGTAATACACAAAAGCTAGAGAATACAGATAAATTAATAGATGCATGAGTTTATATTTTTATATGTTGTCTTTACATGTACATAACAAATTGATTATATGAATGCCCTTTAACCACTTCTGACTTGTCCTCTTGCTTAAAGATATTATGAGGAGTCTTAAGGAAAATGTTGACAGATTCTTTAAAGAATATTTGGGTGTTGTAATGAGTTAAATGAATTTAAAAGAATTCTTTTTTTTTTTAAACTGGAACTGTAGAAAACAGAAACACATCTATAATGAAATGTTGCATTTCTGGAAGAGCAGGAGATGACTTAAGGTAGGATGAATGACTTTGACACTAGATTAGTAGAGGGGAGTAAACCTTTGATGCTGAGAAGCAGAAGCTTGATTTTTATTCAATGGAGAATTCATAGTAGGCATAGGAAAGTCAGAATGGTAGAAAAAAACAAGTGTTTGTGTTTAGAGTAGATCGATCAAGGTAGGTGTCAGAAAATTCAGAAAGGGTGCTTGATTGAGTAAACAAGTTCAGATATGAAGATTTGGACAAATATCTCTGCATTCAGGCAGAAATAAAACCTGTCTTCTCCAAGTAATGGAAACCAATGTGCAGAAAAAGTACAAGACTTTTTTAATAGAGAGCAGCACTTTCAGTTGGACTAAAATTTTTCTTTAAAATTTTGTTTTAAGAATAGCTAGGGTGACAAAGTTAGTGTTCAAAAGTTATGAAATTATAGATGCAAGCATTCCTGTGAAATTTAATTCACCCTTCTGTCTGCTTATGCCTACACATTATGACATAATATGCATTTGTAGAACTGTATGTCTTCTTTTACCTCTGCTACTTGTCAGCTAGAGGTAAGGATTTCTGGAATTTTGGTGAGGCAGAAAACAATTCTTTACTGAGGGAATGGAAAGCTAAAGTAGTATTAACATTCCTAAAATTTCCTAGAAGAGTGTAAGAAATTGTAACTTGTACTGCAAAAGTAGTTGAGGACAAAAAGATATTGAAGAGTGTGGGTGATTGGCAATGTCTGGCCTGCTGCTTGAGTGGGTGTCACAGGGAGACTGAGAACATCTGTCCTGTCATCACTCGTTTTGGTTACTAGTGACACCTAGAAAAAGGACAAGTCTTGATGTAAGCAAAAAAGCTCCAGCAAAAAAGAGCTTAAAAATTAAGTGGGAGATAAATCAAGGGCAACAAGGGAGCTTTGAGAAAGAGTATAAAGAAAAGTCTGCAGAGATGAAAAAAAGTCAAACCACACGTTAAGCATCAGAGCCAATGATGACAACGATTTTCTTAGCATGAATACTTGCGTCCACATAGAGATCCCAAGTGCTTCCTCCTTTGTCCCCACACATTCCCAGTTCTGGTCTTCTGTCTGCTTTTGGGTACTACAACAAAAGGTTTCTATCAATGAAATCTGGAAATAGAAAACTGTCTATCTTGCCTCCTACTCAATCTCTCAGGAAGCAGGGGTAAAGATACCAATAGCATGTTAGATTGGAAAGCATTCAAGAGTATGTGATATAATCAACAAAGTGTAAATGATGGCAAAGCAGTAGCAAGGATAAATGGCTAGAATAACCAACCATTGCTGCACAACCTCAGAAGGTGAACCAGCTTCTTGACAGGGAGAGACTGGTTACTAGTCACCATTTACTAGTCACCATTTCTGGTGACAGATGAAAAAGCCCCAGGAGCAGACAAGCACAACCTAGAGTGCAAACATATGACTTCTTAGATTATGGTACTGGGAAAGGTTTTGCTTCCCTCAATCAAGAGTAAAATTCTAACAAAGGGAGCAGAGACAGAGGTCATGCCATGAAGAAAAGGAAGAGCACCTTTGACTACAGATTAGCTGAAATTGCAAGGATGGCTTTAAACTAAGATTAGTGGTTTCCAATAAAAACAATAATAAATAATAAGTGGTCTCCAAATACCAATCAGTATTAACTAGGCAAATGTGTAAGCAGGACTAAGAATTAAGGGAGCTGTGGATACTCGCAATAAGGTCATAGAAGATACAAATAGGAAAATGGTTTGAGAATCTGAAATATCCCCAGTGTTCAAGCAGCATAGGCAGTAAACAAGAGGATTTGGAGATCTTGATACATTAGTCCTTTTATTATTTAATTGTCCAGGAAAAAAGACAGTTGGAATGTCTCACGTGACTATAATAACATAAATATGAGTACAGCTTGATTAAGGGCTCTTTATAAGGAAACAGAGGGGAGGTGTGTTGCTTCTGAACTATTTTCTCTGAGAATATAGAATCACAGAATGGTTTGGGTTGGAAGGGACCTTTAAAGGTCAAATAGTCCAACTCCCCTGCAATAAACTGAGATGTCTTCAACTAGATCAGGCTGCTCAGAGCCCAGTCCAACTTGACATTGAATTTTTCCAGGGATGGGGCATTTACCGCCTTTCTGGGAAATCTATTCCAGTGTTTCACCATTCTTGCTGTTAAAAAATTCTTCATTATATCTAGTTTGAATCTACTCTCTTTTAGTTTAAAAACATTATCCTTTGTCCTATTGCAACAGGCCCTGATAAAAAGTTTGTCCCCATCTTTTCGGTAGACCCCCTTTAACTACTGAAAGGGCACTATAAGGCCTCCCAGGAGCCTTCTCTTCTCCAAGCTGAACAACCCCAAGTATCTCAGCTTTTCTTCAGGCTCCAGCCCTGTGATCATCTCCATGGCCCTTCTCTAGACCTGCTCCAAGATCCATGTCTTGCTTGCACTGAGGACTCCAGAGCTGGATGCAGCACTCCCAGTGGAGTCTCACCAGAGTAGAGTAGAGGGGCAGAAGCATCTCCCTTGATCTGCTGGTCACAATTCTTTTGATGCAGCCCAGGACACAGTTGGCTTTCTGGGCTGCTAGCACACCTTGCTGCTCCAGATTTTCATCCACCAGTTCCCCCATGTCTTTCTCTGCCAGACTGCTCTCAATCCCTTCTTCCCCCTGCCTGTATTGATATTGGGGGTTGCCATGACACAGGTGCAGAACCTTGCACTTGCGCTTGTTGAATATCATGAGGTTCACATGGGCCAACTTCTCCAGCTTGTATATATTGAGAAGCAGATTGTTGAAACTCTCTGGATATTGATCAACAAGGAGAAAAACGAGCATGCTCATGCTCAGAAATTCTACTACACATCCCCAGATTAAGAAGGGTTTTGTTTGTATTTCTGTGTGTAGCAAACCTAAGACTTGGTGTTAATGTATTACTTGAAGACATTTGCTGTGGAAGGGGTACTTCCCAGAAAATCATCCTATGACAGTATTAGTAAACTGAGCAGTCCCAGGAGCACTCTGAGACACAGGGACCCTTTCTCCTCCTCTGTGAAATTAGAAAGGTTCTTGGTATGGTTTTAGTCCAGAGTGTGCCTGGAAGTGCTCTTGATACCCCTTGGAGTGGCAGCCATTTGGTGACACTAGTCATCCCTGTCCTGAATCCTGTCATAGACTGCCATCGAGTAGGAAAACCCGCAGAGCATGACCAGGACTATGAGCAAACATCTCCTGTTGAGGGAAAGGAGGTAAAGGAAGAGGTCACACGCTTCAGTCAGCCACTTGCTGTTGTGAGAAGAGGGAGAGACAGACACGTATGAGGACCATGCTAAGGAAGGACTGGGGCTACAAACACCATGGTGTAACACTATCAGAGCAATTCTGCCAAGACTGCTGTTTTAGAGAACACACAGTGTTGTTACATCCAGTGCCATCAAAAACTGCCACCTGATGTGGGTGACCATTGACAGGATGAATGAGAGCTGCCCAAGCACACTTTGATGGCATCCCCCATGTGTGGACAGTGTGGCCTGCACTTGACGAGCAGTGGCTGGGGATGTGGCATGTTTAGTTGCAAGGAGGAAGAGCCAGGTAGTCCCTGTGCACCAGCCCCTCTCAGGCCGGGCCTGAATTTCCCTTTTGGAGCTGGCAGCAAGAAGGGAGTGGCGGGGAGAGGCCGAGAGGAGTGAGGTGTACCTGAAGCTTTCTCCCTCTGCCAGGATGTTGCTGCTTTTCATCTGCTGGCTGCCAGACCTGTTCAATGACTCATTTAGTGGGTGTCCCTGAAGCAAAGCTTACATGCCATCAGCTTTCTTTCAGCTTCTAATATCTTTTTGCCCCAATACAAGAGTATTTACTGCAGTGCACACACCAAAACTAGTTTTGCAAGAGTCATATATATGTACACTGTCCTATTTAACCTGAACCCGCTCTTGAGAAGAAAAGAAGGGAAGGGCCTCTGGTCATCCCAGTCTGCAGGTGGTGAGGAAGACACATCCCTGGTGTCCTCAGTCCTTTCTCATGTCACTGGTCTTACTGCAGAATGGATGGGTAGAGGACAAATTATTATTTTAGAAAGTTGTCAGTAAAAGGGGCAGGTGTGTTGTTGTGGGCTGCCCCAGTATAAGTGATGTTGCACATGCAGCTTTTTGGGATTTATGTCTTTGGCTTTCTAAATGAGCGAACGTTCCCTAATTCATCTGCTCTTCTACTGCAAACAGATCATAGTCCTTACTCAACCCCAGAGTCCAGCTGGCAGTGCAAAAGAATTAAAGAGCAGTAAGTCAGGAAGCAGAAAGATTTGTTAATTGCTAGAAATACCTAAACTATGGGACTTTTTGTTAGCAAAGGTAAAACTTATGTCATTGACAATTCTCCAAAATAGGTTAGGAGAACATACTTCAAGAATGTTCTTAAGGGTGGTTGGTTTGGCCTTGGGACAGTGAACTGAACTAAATACTTCAGGGTTCCTTGCTCTTGTTTCTTTGGTATCTGTTGTCCTATTCTAAATACAAAGAAAAAACGTTGTTTTGGTCTTTATTTTACCATTATTTTAATTGCACATCACCAAAAAATGTTAGCAGGGAGCGTCTGAGAACAGGGATTCCTTCCAGAAAGACCAAGTCCGTTTGTGACAGAAACATGAAAATGGGCAAAAGGTAATAGAATCATTTAATATTGAAATGCATAAGAAAATAAAGAGTAGAAAAATTGAGAAGCAGTCACTATTTGCTATCAATAATAACCAGAGGAAAATATTATGAAACAAAGCTCTGAGTTTTGTTTGCATAACCAAAGCTGTCTGTCATGTTCAGGTTTATTAAATGAGAAAAAGCTTTAAAGTGTATAATACCAACACCCTTTTAAACAAGTTCTTGCAGAACCTTTGATAAAGAAGTCAATAAGCTTGTATAAGCCTCTGGACATCTACAATTAGCTAAAATGAAGAAGATGAAATAACTAATGAGGAACAAAACACTGCAAGTATTTTTATGTGTTTGAAAATTAACTCTGTGTTTATTTAGCATATACTTTTGATGCTAGACTATTATTGTTATCATATATCTAACACTTATCCAAGAAGAAAATATTAAAACACAACAACATTTATTAGCCTCTGTGTGTAGTATCTGGAGTAAGGAGCATATAAACTAAAAGGCATTTTTACTTGAAAAACCACTTTTTCAACTACTTTCGTTTTGATAACTGAAAAAGTGGAAAACTTGTAATATAAGTTTCATGGAAGTATGATACGAATAGGTACAGCTAAAGTTTCATCTCCCTTGTTTAATACAGCAGTCTCTATCCTGACCTGCAGCAACCCTGCTTTAATTTTTAACTAATTCTTGCTTATTTAAGGAGAAAAAGCCAATAATTAGACTCAGAAAGATAGTTTTGCGAATTGGACAGAGATAAAGTAAAAGAAGATCGGGGCCTCATTCATGGTATTGACTAAAGATAGAGCTAGCTTTCAGCTGGAAGGTTTAGTCATGAACACTGTGAGTTTCAGGTCTACAGCCTGCAAGGTTCTCCCTTACATAATTTTTTTTATAATATATTGTGTGGGACACGAGGACATTTCTCAGCCTATAGCTAGCAGCTAGCATATGGTAAGCCATATTTAATTTTCTTCGTAATGATGAGAAATGTATTAAAACAAGAAATGTCAGAGGTGAAAAAGATCTTGTATTTATGTAGAAAGAGAAGTGTTTATATTCTAAGAAAGAACTGGATTTAAATTGAAAATATTTTCTGGATGCAAGTTTGAACAGCGTTCACAAAGTTGTACAAAAAGACCCTCAAATATAAATATTAATGCACTGAACTAATGTGTTGTCTACTGCTCTGCCAAGGAATATTATCACGATTGTAAGTAGATGGTTCTTCTTCTGCTGTGAACAGTCTAAATGAGAACACTCCAAATATGAACACTAAGAGAGACACAGAGACAGAACGAACTTGAAACATAATACATGCGACTGCTTTCTCATGTCACACTGGGCACTGCAGAGTGATGATATTGACCTGGGGTCCCATTCCCTTAATCTTCCATGGGATGTCTGGACAGCACTCTCCCCAAAGGAGGGACTGCAATATCTGACCCTTTTGTGACTGTATTAAGTTAGGGATCTTTAAGCTAAGGCTTCCATACAAATTTTTTTTGGTTTGCTGGACAGATAGCCCAGGGAAATTAGCCTCTGAAGTTAAGTATTAGGATTAGGTATTTAAGGTCAGCAATGTAAATATCTCCATTGTAAGCTACTGTAAAAAGAAAGCACAAACAGGCCTATAACATTAGGTCTTTTCGTACTTGTGAATGAGTATACATAAAGTAAAATTCCCATATATTTGTTTTAAAATGTGTTCAATGGGTTTCTAGTTACAATAACTACTGAGCACAGAGTACTTGTTGTTAAGCAAGGAATTTCTGAAACTCAAAGTCCCAGCCTATGCTTTAAAACTAAATCCAACCCAAATTGATACATGGTTGAGTCCTTCATATAATATACTCTCTTATTGAAGGTGACAAAGAGAGGACAATGGCACAAGAAGTGTTGCCCACCTTGAAATTTGCTTTTCTTGAAAAGCCATTCCTACTGATCAGCACCCACTCCCTCTGTTTTGCCTCATACAGAATAACTTTCTCTATTTAAACAATTTGATCTAAGAGAAGAACAGCAGATGTTCAGTGAATTACATTTTCTGTCTATTGATAATTTGATTTTAAAAAGGAAACAGGAAATATATTCTGTTGTTTAAAAGAAAAACACTGGTTCACCCCCCTCTCTTTTTATTCAAATGCCACAGATAAGAACTTTTCCCCCACATAACAAAATCTAAAAGTCTCTGGTGTATGGTTTTGTTGATTTTTTTTGGTCTCTCCTTTTATACTAGGACAGTTGTATGCATGTATTTAAAGACCTAAAAAAAAAAAGAAGCCAAGAAAACAAAATGCTAAGGTTAATNNNAGTTAAATAATTTATTTAAGGCTTTGTCTTAGAATGAAATGAAAGTAATAGCAGTAAGAATCTGGAAAGCATATCCTTATTTTTTTTTGTAAAATAAGATTTCCCATTCATTTTAATGGTTTCCTCTCACTAAATGCTTAGCCCTGTATTCCAATGCTTTTAGATGGAGAGAACAAATGACCTAGTCAATTTTGAAATGCATTAGTGATTGCCAGACTCTCATCTCTGTAGAAAATTATATTTCTATATAGTTGCAATGGAAATCTAAGTACATTGTCAAGTTTATATCTGAGATCATCTCATACCTGCAGAGGCTCTAGACTGGCCTGAACTCATGAAGGAAGCATAATTAAATGTAGGCTTAAAAAGTAAATAAGTTACAGAAATCACTACACAATTAAGCAATGACTTTTAGAAGACTGTCAATGTGATCTTTTAAACAAATCTATCTGTGCTAATAACTAACACATCATAAAAAGGTAATTAATTTGTTTTATAGCAAGTAAGTATAATATGGAAAATTCTGCTACAGTGGAAATATGTTAAATTAAACCTAGAGACTTCGCTGTAGACTTAGCTACATAAAGTCTACAGTATGTCTCAACTTGCTGTGTTTAGTGTGATTTTAATGCATCAGATCAAAAGTATTTTTACAGAAAAATAAAGTGAAAATATCTTTGGTATTTGAAGAGTATAATTTGCATAGTTTTCTTACCTATTTCAACTTAATCAAAAGTGTAAGTCTTTGAATACATAATAATCTAAGCAATAAAGGGTCCACCATCAGTCTTTGTCGTAAAAATAATGAGTTAAACACACGAATCCACCTTCTGGGCAATAACATGCTCTCTGTGAGGTGGGAGGCCAAATGGGAAGGGAGTAATTACTTTGCAGGATGTCTAATTTTATTTTTATTATTGAGGATAAAACTTCTTTTTCACCTTTGACTGGATATTAAGTGTGTAGGAAAGCTTTATAATCTTGTAGATGAAAGGCTTAATAACTTTGGAGAGAAGACATCTTGTATGATGATACAAGTAGCTTGAACTTATTAATGTTCCACAACTTTGTCTAATCCATCATCCTTATCAGAGTCATAGCGCCTGGTCCGTATCTACCCAGCTGACCTTTTCCTGTGAAACCGTGAAAGTGCTCCTTAAAGAAGGTTGAGGTTCTGAGATTTTTCAGCTGTGGAATGGGAAACTGGACATAGGCCAACAATTCTCTTTTGCACAGCCCATTGATGCTACTTATGTATTCCGCCAAAAATGTCTTTCTATCCTCCTATCTTCTCCTAGTTAAGTCTTTGTGGAAAGCTTTTTTTGCTCTAAGCACACATTAAGAATATTTTCCTAGCCACTTGGGTCATATTTATATTTCCTCTCTGCACATTTTATAGTTTTCTCCTTCTATATCATATCGATAGATGGTTATCAACATGATGTAGGAGGTGGCCCAAATGCTACCCCAAGCTCTGCATGGGCTACCCTCACTTTGTCAGTCATGTCTCATTTTTTCCTGAAAAGCTGGTTCTTCACTCTGATCAGTTTATGCTGCCAGCCTCCATTGCACAGTTGCTCAATTTTTTAAGAAGTACTTCTATTCTTTTTGGCCAGTCACACATCCATGGTTTGTTTCTTCAAAATTTCTGAATATCCAACTAATTCTCCTTCTTCTCAATTCTCCTCCAAATTCTCTTGCTGTATGGAAAAGAGGGTGGACAGACATTCTGGAATGAGTTGCCAGCCCATATCTAGAAGTAAAGACTGTATAAATAAAGCAGTGATGAGTTGAAGAAGAAATTATGTTTACAGCATAGTTGTGCCCCATAATGGAGTACCCTATTCAGTCTTGTTATACATTTAAAAAAAAATTAAAATACTGTAAAAATTACAGCAGCAAAACAAAAAATATTCTAATATCAGAATACTGCCCAATACTGAGAAGCTCAGTCTGTTCACATTATTAAAAATGAGAGCAAGCAATGTCTTGATAAGACTTCCCTCACATGGAAGAGACTGGTTCATGCTATGTCTATGGCTGAAACATGAAGTGATTTGTTTTCTAAGTAAGAATAAGGCTCATGTTTTTAAAAAATAGTGTAATGAATCCTTCCAGCTCTTAGAGTTTTTATTGCCAAAACTGAATGCCTTTACCAATTATACTCTGGATAAATGCCAGTTATGATACCTGTAATGGAGTTCTGCAGTCTGTAGAACTCATCGATATAATAAGATTATCTCATTTAGTTAATTTTTGTAAGTAAAGTAAATATTTCTGTAGGAAATGTGTAATGATCTCATTTATTGCTGATCACTGCAGTTTTCTTTGTCTACCAATCATTGCCATATGACACAATGGTCAAGTTATCATTCTCTTAGAAGACAGACATTAATTCATCTGCAACTGTGTTTTTCTACATTAGCTTTCTTCTTTGCTGTGAAAAGTGTATGTGATACTTTAATTCTAAGAATATGGGCGGGCTGTTGGTTTTTTTTTTCCCCAAGTGAAGTTATGTACTAATTTACAACAAGGCCTTTCCACAGAAACAGTCTGCATTTTCTCACTCTGGAAACATGAGAGAGCATATCCTTCGGAGAGAGAGGAATAACTTCCCTAGCATTTACCAGCTTGTGCCTCAGGGTAAGAGCATTGCATATGGATAGTTCCTAAAGAGAAACTGATGTGGCAAAGACTCAAACATCGGTGTACCTTGGAATAACTTGTTTGTCTGCTCATGTCTTTAATTTCTAATTTCAGGAAAGTTTTCAAATGCATTTGTTCACAAGCTACTGTGATGGCTACTACACTTACATGAATTTGAAGAGGATATATAGTATGAAAAATGTTTTTGATAAAATGGGAGAACAATTAATATGTTCTTTTGAGTCTGTCTCAACTAATCTAATTTAAGACCACAACTTTTGTGTAAAACAGAAAAGAAAAACAAAGCAACTTTCTCCTTAATCCCATGTAAAACTCTTAAAATCAATGCAAAAGTGTGAAAGCAAGATTTGCTCATCAACCTCCTGTTGCTCAGGTAAGGTGCTTCTGGTAAACAGAAGCATCTTCATTTCTATTTATGAATTTAAAATGTGTTCTGCTATCTTGCAGTGTTTCATTATGGTGGAACTAATAAACAGCTATTCACCTTGAAATCAGAGTTGTGTAAATTTATGTGATTTTTTGTTTTTGAAAAACACGTCCTGTTTGGGCACCTGGAGCGCTCAATTCATATGCTTCATCTGTCTGTCTAATGAATTCCTTTTGATTTGTGATTTTTCAATCTAGAGTATCTTACATCCTTCTGTTATTGCTAAGCAGTTTCCTTCAGGCTTTTTTCCCTTTTAATGGACTTATGTACTACAGATTCAGGATGTTAAGTGAATCTTTTTTCAAAAGGGTCATTGGGATTTGTTCACAATTGTGCTTTTAGGTAGCATTAAGGGCTTCACTAAAGTTGCTTATATCATTCATTTCAATATTTTCATTAATTAGTGTCCAGGAGATATTCTTTCCAGTCTTGTCTGCTGTAGAATTTTTATCTCTAAAATTATGACCTCTAATGTAGATTCACTTGACTTATAGCTTAGGCATTTTTAGGCATTTAATTAGATAACGTAATGTAGAAGACATCATTTTCTAAAACTGATTTTAAAATGCCACACTGATTGCACAGTTTTCAGCATAGTACAATAATACTGTTATTATCCCTAATGCCAACAGAACTTCAGTAGTGTTAAGGAGGAGTACAGCAAAGGTCTAAATTGGAAGAATATATCTCTTTGACCTTGCTTTAGATTATTCTTTGGTGCAATAATGCGCTTTCAAACATAAAAAAAGTTCCTGGGGAAACTCTAGAGGTATTGCAAGAGGTGAGAGCTCATGGGTTTGTTTGGTTTAAAGGGCCTAGTTTGTAAAGATGTAGGGGAAAAAGTTTACTAGTTTGATGGTTCAAGGAAGGCAGTAATATAAAGAATATCTCTCATAGGCCACGAGTTTTGTCAAGGCTCTATTGAACAGATTTGGAAATGCATTTTATAACGACATTTTGCTTTGATAATCTGTATAACTGTATACTGTGTAAGAAATATCTACCTAATCATTACTTTTTAAAAAATTGGGTGTTTGATAAAGTGTTTTGTTGGCATATGAATTGCTATTTATAGGCAAGGAATGATTTTAAAAACTGATTCAAATCAACAGGAGGGCTTGTTAAAACCCACTGAGAATATTTTTCCATGATCTGAAAGGGAACACCTGGTTAGTCAAGGCCATCCAAGCCTAGCTTCTCTCATTAAGTAGAAAAAAAGTCTATGTTAAGCTCTTATGAATTATTTTAGAAGTATTATTGTTGAAAATGAATTCTAGTAATTTAGTCTAAAACTTCACTTGCCAAAATGCATATTGTCCAATTTACTTTACTTTTTAATTTACTTTTTTGCATTTAGTTAAGAATTCTGTTTTCAAATGTAAGTCTTTTAGTGTTAGTTGTTTAAATGTCTAAAAGGGTATAAACTTATAATGTCAGTTTTCAAGTGGTTCATATGCAAATAGTCTAATACTTACTGTTGTCTTATTGTGTAAGCAGTATTTTTTCTAATACAGTGATGGGAAATCAACAGATCTTTTGATAACTGTCCATGGGATTATAATAGCTGAACAGATAATGGCTGAATCTCAACTGCCAAGTCTGTCTCCCATGATTAAAATGAGCCACTAAATCAACTTCTGTACAATTTTGTTTTCTTGTCAGTAGAAGAGAAGTGGCTGGATTGGAGAAATTTAAGGAAAGACTTAAAGATAAATGACTGTTGCATGTGAGGACATTTTGCCACTCTAAAAAAGGCATGCTGGTTCTGGCCTCAATGAGAAGTCAGAAAGGCAGATGAAAGCTTTTCCAAAAAGATTGAGCTGCTGAGGTGTAATGAGATGGCTGTGGGAAAGGCACTGATACCATAAGTGATGGTTCATCTTCCTGTCCCATCCAGGAAAACAACTAGCTTTCAGCTCAGCCAGTCTTCAAGGGAACAGCAAATAGTTCCTCTTATCAGTCCTCATCAACTCATTCGTTTCCTGAAGGGGCAGGAAAAGCACTAGCAACTGCCAAAACTTTTGGGGCATCCTGGAGAGAAAATTAGCTCTCCAGGGTATAAATGCAAAATCTCAGACTGTTTCAACCAAATTAAGAGTGCAGGCTGGCAAAGTAATGAACATTGCCTATGATTATGGATAACAAGGTAATCCATTTTGTAGCACAGGGAATTCTCACCCCACATCTTCGTTACACTTTAGCTTTATTAGTATTTTAAATTCAAAAGTTATTTAACTGTTTTTCTCTTTCATTTTGATCAAAGGACATTAAAATATTTCGCTTAGCCAATAGTACTCTGCATTCCCACGCATACTACAAGCACCACCATTACATTCCTATCCAGCAATACCTCTTCTGGGCTCTTGTTTGGCTTTAGATACCATTTGACACGTCTGCCAACGCTTTGGAAAGCATTTTTCAAACATCTGCCTTTAAGTTATTTTCTGCTCTGCCACTAATAATTCTTATTCTATCTACTCCAATAGGTATCTTATCCTCAGCCCTAGTATGGGAATGCCTGCTGCTGACAACTGAAGCCATCAGCTGGCATAAATGTGAGTTTAAACATCTGTGAAGCGAATACAAACAAAAGCCTTAAGAGATAGTGTATACCTTTTGAAAATTTATTAAAGAAGGTATTGCATCTATGTAGGCAATACCTTTAATTGGCTTTTTGAATGTATTTATGTACACAAATGGAAAGGATAAAATTCTTACAAACTTTTTTTAAAAAAAGTGTTGTATAAGTATAGTGTGACATGCCAAAGGTAACTTGGAAGGAAATTCTTTCTACTTCAGTATCAAGAACTTCATCAAACATTTTCTTGATTACTGTGGCAATTATACCAGTTTACATGTTAACTAGATCTAGCTTATCACAAAAAGGGTGTATTGTACCCTTTTTGACCTGATAAGAAAAAATGGGTGGCACCTAAGTCTAATGTATAGCAAGAGACAACAGAAATGTGATGGGAATTTACAAGTGAAGAACTTATATATCTGTGCTAAATTGTGCTTTTCATTTCAAAACTGACCTCATCTAAGGAAGAATCACTAAAAGCATCACTAAACTGCTTTAAGGATTTGGGGGGAGTGGGAGGAAAAATATTTTAAACAAAACAGTTTATCTGGATTTAAAAAAAAATCAGATAAACTAGAAATGAAACTTCAGTATTTTTAATATGGCAGATTTCCTCTCCTCATTTCCCATTTCTATTTCACTATGGACACACCCCTGAATGCCTCTTTTTTGTTCTGTGATCTCTGTTCTATCAGTGATAATTCTGATTTCTTCTTTTGATTAGTGTTTGCATGCTCAATTTTAAAGTACAATAACCAAAACTAGATGTTATGTTTCTTTCTAAGCCATTTTCACTTATTTTTATCTGTAGTTGTTGGCAATACTACTGTTCTGGGATTCACACATATCTTTAGTTAAGTTTTTTTTTTCTTTATTATATAACTGGTTGTAAATACTTTATAGAAAACATAACTTCTTTTTCAGTATTTTATTTCCAGCATTTAAATTTACCTGCATAACTGCCTGACTCTGATTCTAATGCACTGGTATTATTGAGGTTGCCTCTCAGCCTTATATAAATCCAATCAAAATACTATTAACACCATTTTCAAAACTTAATATTTTCATCCTTTAAATACTTCCATGAGTGGCATTGTCAACTCGTCATATTTTACAGCATCAGGAATAAGCCTACCATTCTTATTTTGAATGCTCTTCAAAATTTTGATCCTAATTATTAATTAATAAATGTTACATCTTATCAGGTTTTCTAGCCTCACTACTGTGCAAGTTGTTACTCAGTTTTCCCTATTTTCCTTATAATTGCTCCACAAGCTTTCTCAAAAAGTTATGTTACCCTGCTTCACACCAAAGACTATCCAGTTCCTTAATACTATATGCTTGTCTGTATCTTAAAAAATATGTTTATAATTTTGTCAAAGTCCATATAATGAATCCTTCCATTATTACAGCATTTTATTGGAAGTGGCTTTTGGTAAAATCTACTTTTGTCTAAAAATACCCATAATACTTATTTACTTTTCCTAGAAATGTGCTGCTTTTCATCAAGGAACTGAACTATTCAAAATCACCCAAATTTGAGCATTTTAGAATTTGAATGTCTGCCCATGATTGTCTAAGTAACCACTCTATAATAATGTACAGAAAGCTCCTAAGCTGGACACAAAATTAATTTGTTTTGACTGGGGTCTATTTGTGTTCTCTGTTCCTCTTCACTGTTGGACAGTTGGCCACTGTCTTCAGAAGAAAGTCCCTGCCTGCATAATCCTCTTAACTTTTGGAGATGATCACCAGTTTGTAAGATCAAGCTAGAGAGGAAGATAACCAAGAAACAGCTATCAGTTTTGGAAGCTGGTTAACATAGTGTGGAGTAGTGTTTCACTGACCGAGGTACATTTAAGAGGAAGAAGGGGAAAGTACCAGAAACAGAAAACTGGATACACAAGTGAGACGGGATCAGATCAAGAATCATGAGCTACAGGGGCAGAGATCAAAAACACCGTAGGGGACTCTAATCTGAGATCAAAGAAGTGTTTCAAACTGCTGAGGAAACCAAGACAAGGGAAAGCATGTAGGTGTTTTATCTAGATTTATATACTTACCCTAATGTAGAAGGTGTAGAGATATGGTATCCTTATAGCGCCTGTAAGGCTGTTTGCTGTAGCTATCATTTGCCCTGAAGAAGTGAACTATCCCTCTTGGGTTTTCTTATCTTTTTTTTTTTTTTTTTTTTTTTCTAAAGGTAGTGAATCCTAGTTTAATGACTGGAGTGCTGTGACATTGTGTGGTCTTTGCTCTGTGAAGAGTAATGTTGAATACTATGTTTCACAATATCCCGTGTTGGCAGATGGAAACAAGGAGTCTTCAGATCTAGAACTGTGGAAGGGACTTTAAACTTCACTGTGGCAGGACCGAAACAGAGCAGTTCGATGAATGCTTTTGAGAAAGTAGTATCAAAGCTCATTTGTCTCTGAATGTGGTAGTTTCTTATGCATGGGTCCCACTCTAGGTACCTGCTACCCTGAGTATTATTGCTATACTTTTTCTTGAGAGGAAAAATAAAAAATGAAATAATCCCAAACCTGGACCTTTTGCTGGACAACTTTAATTTCTCTGACACATTGCTGAACATATAACCCAGAAAGTTCCAGGGATGATACGATACTTTACTTTAATTTCCTCTTTTTCAAACAGAATTGAATGAGATTGTTCATTTAGCATGTCCTCCATTTATTTAAAAGCACATATTTAAAAAAAAATAATCAGATATAGTTTGTAACCATTTTTTTCTATTTACAGGAGAGATTTACTAGCCCCCAGGAATTTCAGCACTCATTTTAGCAGCTGGTAGATATGAAAGAGTAAGAAACTTGTCAGAACAGGTGACGTGAGGATGAAATTCCCCAAATCTGTTTTAACCTGTGGAATCACCTTTTGCTTGATAGCAATCTCTCTGTGATTTAGAGAGAGGTTATAGTTTGTAATAGCTTGAGCCCCTATCCAGCAGCCATGATCTCCTGAGTTCTTCCCAGGCTGTAAAACTGACTTGCTATTAAGTTCTATTTAAGCCATTTCCATGTATGTTTCCAATTATCAAGTCCTATATGACTCGAATATTATAAGACACAGATAACGTGTGTTTGCAAACTATCCTGAAAAAGCAGAAGGTCAGGTATAAAATTTCTATATCTTATGGTATATGTCAGCTAGCAGGACCAGCTTAAAGAAATGTTTCACAAATATTTTGTAAGTTTTGGACCACGTAACCACAAAAAAAAAAACAACTGTTTTCACTGAAGTAACAACATAACTTCCTGGGAATGAGATTAATTTTCTTCACTGTTGATCTAATTGACAAAACCATTTCTTCCTTGAAAAAACTATCTAAACCCAATAGCATTATGTTGTATTCTGTCTACTAATTCAGATAGCCTTTTGTAAGTAATTTCATTGAGATGTATTTATTTAGATAGAAAAAATCATACATCTAATAATCCACTTAAGGTCCAATTACATTAAAGAAAATTCATTGCACGGTTTAATATTTTATATCCAACCACTAATACTCCGCAGCATTTCATTTTGGTGTGACATAACATGATTGCACTTTTAAGGGAACTCTTTTAGCAATGTCCTAGAAAAGGTTGGGAAATCTTCAAATATTTAAGAAGGCCACACCTTGATGCTTTGAAAATGTTTTGTTAACTGCTGCATTTGTCACCATGAAGATAAGCTTGCACATTTTATAAAAGTTTTCTCTTCCTTTCTGTTTCATTTATGAGCTCATAATATAAAAATTTATAATAGGAATTATAATTCCTTTCTGTTTGGACTTCTTTCTGGTTCTTTATAACCCATGTTACACTGCAACTGTGTAGAACAATGTTATTTATTAGAAATTCCGAACCAACAGAAATGTATATCCTTAATATTGAAGTTCATTATATCAAACCTAAAAAAAACCCCAATACTGGAACTGTTTCCAAAACAGTTCTTTAACTACAGCCAGAAATATATCCAGTATCAAAAATCACAGCTACATGTTTGAAAGAATGCAAAAACCTTTGGAAGCATATATGAAAGAGTTTGTTATGATTATCAAATTATTAAATTATCATCATTAAATATATTAAGTGCTTTGAGTAAATCACTTTTCAAAATTATATTGAATAGATGATAGGATGAGGTTTCAAAGATATTCTGGGAGAAATGAACTGCTTCACACACTTATAGCAAGCTTCTGGACTAAGATCAGAAGTGAAATAAAGAAGATCAGAGGTTTCCGTAGTATAATTCTGTTAAGATATTTATCTTCTAGCAATAGATTCAGATCTCTCATGGCATTCTGTAAAAAGTTCTCTACAAGTATATCATTCTCACATTTAAAGTATTACTGGATGTACTTATATACACATTTGACAGCCTTGATATATTGCAGGCAAGTCAAATGGTTGTTGAACAGGATGATATCTGAATTATTGATTGTCTAAATTGCCCAAAATTTAAGCATCACTACTGCTCCTTACTCAGGAGACTGTAATAGTGCAGAAGCACCCGGCAGATTGGGCCGCCTTTAAATACCTTTACACAATTCTACAAAATAGTAAGCAGTGGAAATCAACTCTTTAAATCCTTTTTCTGATTTGACAGGCTGTTCTTGCAAAATCTTTGTGATGTGTGAATAGGGGACTATTCAGAATGAGACGCTGTTAATGTTTTACAAAACAGAGATTATTAGTGTGCTAATCAATATCTCTTCCTTTTAGAGATAGCATAAAAGACGGTGAGAAACACTGTTGATTACCAAGTTTTCAGTTTGATGTCTGTGGAAGTACATAATTGTTTGGACATCTAATTTTGAGTCAGCAAAAATTGCTGAGAAATCACATGTGGAGTTGACCATTAAATATCTTTTTAATGTTCATTTTTATTATTAGTTTTTTACATGACAACATTAGATTTGTATTATATACATGTTTACAACTACAGACTTACCCTTTGATATTATAAATATTTTCTTGCTGTGAAAATATTTTTCATAGAGTGCTATTACTTTCTTCAGATTGCCATTAAAATAATAAAACATACTAACCCAAAATATAGTCTAAGTTTACATATGTAACATGTAGTTTCATTAATTAGCCATCAACTGAAATGAAAAACAGTAAGATGTAACTTTCTTTAATCAACTGTTGGCACTTTCTTCCTTTTTTAACATTTTGTGCTTTAAACTTGTCTGTTGCTTATTCCTTCTGTGTTGTACCTTTTGTGTATTTTATTCAAGTGTCTTCCCTTGCACAGTGCAGCTTCTCAGCTGCAAGTTCTCCTCCTACTCCTACAATGTCTTCTAAAATCCCACTTGTTCCTTATTATACTGAGAAATCAGGAAACATCAGATTGAGATAGCTAGTTCAATTTTAATTTGTCTTCCCTTCCTCCTCTAGGAATACATATCAGATTATAGTCTTTAATTAGCTGTTTAAATACCTTTTTTCCATATTTTCCATCTTTCTTCAGTGTGTAGGTTGGCTGCTATCTCTAAAAGCGGCCACCCAGTATTTTATTCAGTATATGCTTCATTACAGTTAATGGGACTTCTAGACTCACTTCTATAAAACAACTCAAGGATCTAAAACTTGATTTATGTACATGCCTAAGCCTGAAATCCTAGAAATTTCCCTCAGGTGCTAAAAAAATCCTGGAGCACCAAAAACCTACCTTAGGGAAGTCTCTACTGAGCATGGTGGTTTTCAGGGCTCCTGAAGGAGCTAATCTTTTGCTTTTATTCTGTAGGGCATATTTACTACAGCTGCTTCAAGAGACACAAGCTCACCCTGCTCCTGTTCCAGAGGAAGCAAAGCCAAGAGACTATGCAAGTAACTGTACCACCAAACCTGATCAGCCCTGCTGCAAGGTAGGATTTGTTACCCAAGCTCTCTGCCTGTTTCACAAGGTCACATGGCTCTCTTGGATAGCTCACGGCACTTCATGTTGGTTTTGCATTTGCTGAGTAACAAGAGAGCTTTTGAATGCCAACCCTATGTTGTGCAAGTATAAACTTTGAGAGTTGACTCTGCTGTGGGGGTCTGGCAATTCGAGTTAGCCTGGTTTGGTGTCCAAGTGCTCAGTGTCATCTGATTCAAAAATGTAACTGGTTTTGTCCCTCCTGACTGGAAAGGCAGATTAGATCCCTTCTATCATTAATTATCCTATGTCCCTTTACCTTCTATTAATACTAATTTTGGAGAAGGGGAAAGATTTAAAGTACAGCCTTTAGCTTCAGCTTTTCTGAAGGCTTCTCCTTGCTGAGTGTACTGGGTTTATAGACATCGGCCTAGAACATCTAATTCTCCCTGTGCACTGTTTGGGGATACAGAACACAAATTGATTTGCATCACGGAACCTGAAAGTAAGGCATCACACGCAGTAATTTGCAGAGAAACATGTATCCTCCTAAAACTCCCTTCCAACAATACACAAATAAACTATGTTGCTTGGTCTGTCGAGCTATTCCTTAGAGCATGCATATTTTTCTGATATTTCTATCCAGTGACTTTCTGAAACTGATCTATGTACTGTAAAAGAAATACAATAAAAATTTGCTAACCAGAAGAAGAAACTCACAATTTTCAATGAAAATAGGTCTAATATGTTTTGCATATTTAATTAATGCAAATATTTTAGTATATGATGACTTTATATTGTGTTTGTGAAAAACACTGGTCAGATGCATTATGAAATCCAAATTCTAAAATGGTATCTAGAGAAAAAAATTGTTTTATTGGTTGAGGGAAAATATGCTGAGTAAGATAATGCTGTTTTACTGCTCAGTAAACATATGTTCAGCTTTTTCTGGAGAAAACTGGATTCTCATTTCAAGAACCACTCTAAAGGTGTTTCTGCAAGATGAACTTTCAGAACACGAAAAGGTCAAACATCTTAAATAATGTTGTGGACCCACCCTTTGTTTCCACAGGACGTGTTCTCATTCAGGAAGTCTGGTGCTAATTACTTTGAATCAAAGAGCCGGACAAGCATATCCTTCCAGTTTGGAAGATATGCATCTGGTGGGGTTAAGAAGGGATTCTGCTAATGCTCAGGTAACTGCTACATGGGAAAATATTACCACTCATTCTTCTGTTTAGCAAAAGTTCTTACTCAAGCATGAGTCACAAATAAATGCAGAATAAAATAGATGAGACAGAATGACCTTTTAACTCTTCATCTTCTTTTTCCACATATTTGTCTACAAAAATTTTCTGGGGTGCTGGATGCTGTAGCATAGGAAGAAAAAAAGCAGAACAAAAAAGGGACAAAATAGCTTTTGTTAGATACATTTGCTGGTGATTTAAATAAAATTGATTTACTCTGCCAAATCAAAAAAAAGTGTGGCCAGGATTTTGCAGCCGGTCACAGAATCACAGAATCATACGGGGCTGGAAGTGATCTCTGGAGATCATCTAGTCCAACCCCCTGCCAAAGCAGGTCCACCTAGAGCAGGT
>JAOXJM010000001.1:46655361-46672763 GCA_026413425.1 Tringa solitaria
GGCCCCTTTTCCAAAGATCATAAACTTTCTTTTTGTTCCTGAGCTCCAGCCAAAGTTCTCCTGTTTTAGTGAAGTTGGTTTTATTTATCTGCAGATGCAATAGTTTTAAGAGAGGATTGATGGCTTTCTTAGTGATTCAAAAACGAGGTGTGTGTTTCCCCAGATTTCCGGGTAAGGCTTTAGCTATTGCTTCTGGTAATTTTAGTCCAACCCTAGATACTACTGTCAAGGCCTGGCAAGAAAAGCACAGTTATACATTTGTGAAAATGAATGAGCAAATGAATATTAAAACTCCAAAGGCAATTATTACATGTCCTCAAGGAGTATGGCAAGAATAGTAGTAAGTCCGGTGATGCCATGTTGTATTAATAGCCTTACATTTATTTCATGATACTTTAGAAATTAAATGTGTTGGCACTTCACCTTTTATTCAGCTAATCATACTCTGTAAAAAATCCATTTTGTTATTCAGCCAGACTGCCGAGCAATCATTCATCAGAGCTTCACTCACGAACAATTTATTATTTCACCTGTGGCAGTGTTGTAAAATAGCAAATTATTTTTAAAAGAGCCTTGATCTTTGTTAAGACTGTGTTAGTCCCCATCATTAGCTTGTCAACTATAAACAGAAACGGTGGCTGCTCAGTGTATGGCCACAACTCTTGAGCTAGCGTCGACTCAACAACATTCAGAAACACCTATGGCTTAGTTTGTATTTAGAAGAGTTGTTTGCTTGTTCAGAAATTATAAAATTGGTTTCCATATAAAACATTTATGTCAGATAGACATATAAGGACAATGGAGAATTTCCTCAGGGAAACAGATAATGATCAGACGTCCACATTGATGTTCTATGAAATCTGCTGCTGATCTGTTCATGAACTTTTTGATGCACCTGAAGACCTTGACAAAAGCAAACAGAATAATTATTCATTCTTGCCCTTAGATGAAATTTCAGCTGATACTCTCTCCCTCAAGAAGTCTAAGCATAGCTTCCAGTTTTCCTCTTCAGTGTGTATTCCTCATTGTTAGGGGAGTTTTTAAGAGGTAGAGGAAATTATAGTGCCAGTAAGCTGCTCGTTCGTAGTGCTGTGCCTGGGGCTTGGACATTGCAACAAAGGACTGCAGTCATTACCTACGTGAGCTAGAGGCATGGAAGGGAGTGACTTGTCTGAAACTTGGAGCAAGACTGGGATTGTGTTAATAAGTTATGGAAACATGCAAAAATGGAAGCAGAAGATGAGTGAAAATAGAAGTCTGCCATTGCTTGTTAAAATTTTTGAAAATGGGAATTTAAGACATTTTTAGGCTTTTCTGTTTGGTGATACTACACAGTAAGCTTGTTAAAATCTGTGTGATGTTTTGGCAGCTTTCAAAGGCAGCTCCTTTTGCTACTGTTTTCTATTCTTTTGCTACTTTGAAAACAGACTATAGCACCAAGCTGATATAGGCAGTAGGGGCTGAAACTGATAATGAATGCAGCAGTCAATTTAGTGAGCTATCGAACTGTGGGAGGCAGGCAGCATCCCATCTTCTAAGGTCTGCACTAGTTGCTTAATTGCTTCCAGAAGCTGTTTAGGATGTTATAAATCATGTAAGCCTGCAAATTATTGTATTATCCGATGTCATATTACCATAGCTGCTGCCAGCAGAGAACTCGATACTATTTCTTTGCACTCTCTCCTCCCTTTCCCTTTCTCTTTCTTCTTCTCCCTGTACGCATACATGCAATCAGATGTGCTCTCTATAAATGCTCTAGGACTGTAAACATTACCGCTAGCACCACCTGAGTCTGAAACTGCCTGAGTACAATAATCTTCAGTTTAGGGTTGCAAAAGACCTCATTTTGAGAGGGCAGAAAAAAAGGGGTTGGAAACTTTACATCCCACAAAGATGAGAGGTGTATGTATTTCCTGTTTGCTGAGCTTCCAATTAAGTGAATGTTGATGTTATTTTATGTATTGTGTTATTAATAGTTAGGCAACTTAGAGCTTTGGATAAGTGCATATTATTATTTATATTAAGCAAACGTATCTTAGTTTCTAGTTATAATGGTAATGTATAATGCCACTCATCCTTAAGTATTTACCTTGAGCTCTAGTCCCAGTGGAATGAATTCTAATAGTTGAGGAATAAAATAATGTTAAATGTAAGTTTCGTAGCTTGTACTAAATTATAAATGCCAGTCATGTAGTACTTTTGGAAAAAAAGTACAGGGTATTTTGTATTTTAATTTCCTTAGTTGAATTTATTGGGCACAAGAACTACATGCATATGAAACAAATGGCATATGTAATGAGAATCATTCACTGTTTTTCTTTAATAGAAAATATTTTTACAGAATATGGAAATATTTTGTAATAGAATACATTATATTTAAAAATCAGAAAGCTATGTTGATAGTTACAACATAAGACATATATCCAAATAACAACCATGACATGAGACAAAATTTTCATTCGCATTCCTTCTACATGTTAATGTTACTTTAATGTTGTTTGATGGTATATATTATCATTTTATATTGATGGTATATACTGTCATTTTATATTTTATAATAATATTGCAATAAATGAGCAATGAAAATTACAAATACAAAGAGTTAATCTTGTGTTTTACAGATTAACTTATTTCCTGTGTCAAGGTTTTTGTAGAATAGAGATGGCAATTTTTACAGTACAATACATCTCACCTGATATCAGTGCTTAAAAATTAATGACCTACTCTAAGAAAGATTTCTAGGCATCCTCCAGAGTTAATTGAAAGGGATGAGGAATTTCAGTATGCTCACTTGAGACATATTCTAACACCTGAAATTAAGTAGGATGAATTTATATTTCTGAATTGATAATCATGGCTATAAAGAACTTGACATGTGTTAATATATGTTGTTGCATCACGGCAGCAATTTTATGACTATATGGATACCTAACTAAGGTAACAGTTTTAGATTAAGTTGCATTTGGGTTGGATTTGAATCTGTCAAAAACCTATGAATTCCTTTGTTGAGGTCTTGTTTTTGTATTTTGATTGTTTCAATGTCCTTATGAGATTTCCACTAGTGTTCTCAATGTGATTTTAAGGGTAAGGTTTAAAAGCCAGATTTGAAAGGCCATATTTATTATTTGATTTTTTCTTTTTTTTTTCTTTCCTTTTTTTTTTTTTAAACAAGCAATGGCCAGTGAAAGACACTATGTTTACACAATTTATAGGAAAAAAATAACAAATCTATAATTTCTACTTGCCTGTAAAATGTTTTTTAAAATTATCATAGTGGAAAGGAATATCATAAGAGTTCCAAGTGCAACTGGATACAGCACAAGGGAAATATATAAATATATATAGAGGAACATTGGTTATGATGATTTGTCTTTAGTGTGTTGAAATTATTTCCTTTTAGTTCCTATTTAGACTTAATACTACCAGTCTCAGTGCTGTAGCCCAGGAGTAACAAAAAATGAAATAATAATGGTAAGGCACAAATATTTTTTCAGGAGTTACAGATGGGTGATCATAAACAAATATTGCAATACATTGGAGTTCTTAAGCTTTCCAAGGCTTATATATTTAAAAAATGGAAGAATGAAGTTATAAATATAACAGTGAGCAATACACATGTATAATTTTCTGTGTGTCATTTGTTGTGTATAGATAAAAAGGTAGCAGAATACTGGAGGTACCATATTATACTAATTTTTGACAACTGACAGCTGGTCTCTGATGGACAGTGTGTGCACGTTCTGTTGTAACAATGATGGAAACATGCTATAATGATCCAAAATGTTTTATTTGATATCAGAGTTCTGAAGAAAATGGACATAAAAAATTAAATACTCACCTTCAGTTGCACTTTTCTATAACATGCTTTGCTAGCGTACAAAACATGTAAGTATGAAATGCTATAGTAGACAGAGCACAGGAAATGTCTAAGTAATCATTAAAGGTAATTAACAAGACAGTGTGTTCTGCTCCTGAATCTACCATGGAACATTCTCTTTTGTGGAGTTGTTTAAAAAATTATGGCATGGGAAGAATTTAATTCCAAATTGGATATTAGAAACATCATGGACCCAGACTAAATTCTTAGTTTTACACACCATCAGATATGCTAACCTAGCTGTTAAATTTCAAGCATGATTATAAATTATGCATCTATACTCTGGTTTCTTCTGTTTAGCTATATAACAATATTTTTACGGAAAGAAATAAAATTATTTTAAATTACACCATTAGAACAGCTTCCAAATATATCTCCAGCTATGAGGTTCTTTGTTATGGAAACATACATTTTGTTATTTGTATTGCCGACTATACTTTAAAAGCAAAATATAATTTCTGAATTCTTATTTGAGCATAAAAATTATTTTGAACTTTTAAAAGATAAAACTATGTGTTGGGTAAGTACTTATGCTTAAAACTCAAATTGTGGCATGGGAAAATACTTTTTTCAATATAGCAGATGCCTTTCAATGTCTTCAGGGGAAGTTAAATGATTTTACTGACATCAAAAGAATGTAATTAAACACCTATGATGGCTAAACAAAATAATAGCAAGTAGAGGCTTCTTCACATTACATTAGGCAACTATACTCTCACATATGGGTTGGGCATTTCCTCTGACAGCTCATATATGAAATTTAATTTGGATTAATTAAAATTTGTGGTGAAAATAGCACGTACATTTATTCCACATCAGAAAAATGAAAATAATTATCAATTTGTCTCTAAGTGTAGGCTTGCTACTTTGAGTAGCTTTCTAGTATAAGAGGTGTTGCCTGTCTACTAAGAAGTGTACTGTAATTGAAAACAGAAATGAAAATACAGAAAAGAACATCACATGGCTAACCACCACACAAGCCTGCTAGACAAGAATCCTCCATAAAGAATTTAAGTAGGGAAAAATTTTAGGAGCCAAAATTTTTTGGCCTAAAATTTGGGGGGCTGAAATTTTGATTCCTTAACTAATAGTAGGTGTATTTTCCATCTCTAACTTATTTGATCCTCTAATAACCAAGTTCCATAAATCTTTTCATTTCTAGTTTGTCTCTAAATGTACTCTCATGCAGAGATCCATCTGTGAGATGCATCAACTTCTCCTCACCACTCCCAAATGTTCATAGACAAAGATTACATGTAAGACAAATTGTTTAGATACCCAGCTTTTAAATGGCTGAAGCTACATAAGACTGGCATTGTTTCAATGTGACTGGAAACTACATCTTATCTACAACAATTACCTGATCAGTTAGTGACTGCCATGGTTTAACAGAGGTTTGTCTTTGTCTGTATTAGCATGATATCTTGATTGGAGAGGTAATAAAATTTCACCTAATATGTGGAATCATTTTCCGAAATGACATCTTTGATTTTCCAGTCTTTAAAACCTCAGATATTATTCCCCTATTAACTCCCCAGTAGGCAGTAAGAATGTAAGACTTTCACAATTTTCTGCCTCTGAGAATGGCCAGGAGAAGATATTTAGAGAAAAACTACACATGGATTAGTTGGATGTAAATTCTTTCGTCCTGTCTTCCTTCCCTTCCAAGGCATCTGCCAGTAAGAAGATTAGGGATATCCATTTATCTGAATCAGAGGGTTCTGATGATGTAAAAATTATGTTGCCTTGCATAACAAATCACGTTGCCTGGTACTATTTGATGAGATTCAGAATGAAACCAATTCCCTGTATTTTAATGCTTTGAGAAAAATGCATGTATGTAGATCTGTATCTACTTCATACTAAAGATAGCGCACTCCTTATTTCCCACAAGTGAAAGAAGTTTTTCCATGGAGTAGAGGCAAAGATATAAAAGGGTGGCTGAAAAGAACATCCATGTAATGAAACAGAGGGAGATTACACTAACCAAGATTTTCATGTGTATTTAGAAATTGCTGAGGGTGTGTTTTTGTGTGTGATGTGACAGAGACATATTTGCTTGCCTCTTTCTTACGTTACAACATAAGATTTCAGCTACATTTTATAAACAGAAAACATACACAGAGTGTAGACCTTGAATAGCAAGGTCAAGACCTGGGGAATTAATGGCTACTATAGTATTGTATAGCAGACAAAATCCTGCAAAATTGCAGGTCAAGTCCTGCCAAATGTCTCCATTTCAACTGCCAGACCGCGTAACAGGAAAAGTTTTATACTTCAATTGTATGCAACCAGTTCTGTCTGGATTATGGTAACAGGAGAATAGTAGCCTATCCCACTTTTAATACCAACTTCAAAATAAGATTACTAGTGGGATTGGTTTTATGGGAAGAGTAACAAGCCTACAGGCATGTTACTGAGGTTGTTTATGGCAAGGAGTCACGAATTCTGACATGAAAGCAAAGGAATCCTCATTGGCATGAGTATTTAAAGTCACTTTAACATGTTAACATTAATACCACAGTGAAAAGATCAGAATTATGGGTATAATCATCCTTAAAATGTTAGCTCTGGGTGTTATCAAAAGCCATGAATGCTCAGATGTTTTTCTGATCAATAAAAAGAAGACTGAGTAGAAAGCTTGTAGCCAAGCAAAAGTGACCTTTTGGAGAAGAGGCATTTGTTTTGTCTTTTTTAATCATTATTTACTCTCCAAATCATGGGAGCAAAATTCTTTAGTATCTCAGAGATGTGAATCTGAACTGTTTTGGCCCTCACTGGGTCAGTAGGAAAATTTTGCGTGTATAACATCCAGTGCAAGACAATATTGTATGTGCTATGCTCAATATCAGCCAGCCTGTGCCTTACAGGACACAGAAAATAGACTTCAACCAAGTGCCATAAGTATTCAAGAACTGTACTAGGACTGGGAAACCAAGCAGTTTGTGTCAACAGGGTCATCCTCTTCCTACATATCCCTAGGTCCTCTGACAAGGTATTATCACATGTCATTTTGTCACTCTACCATAGCTCGCTATTGGCAATTTACAGTTTTTACGTTTTAAAATGATTGTTTGATAAAGGCCTACTGCACATGCAATGGTGATTTTATAATACAAAGAATGGCCTATCTGTTGTATAAAATAAGCAGCAAAGAGGAATGCTGGAAAAGGCATTCCTGTGTTTATTGAACTTCTGTTATTGTAGGTAATCTACTCATAATGACGAGAACTGCAGGTTTCATATGGCTAATTCTAAAACATCCTCAAACTTTCTAAACTTCTTTGTTTTCTGAAAACCTAAACCTAAATTATCATAACCAACCCAATCGAATGCTAACATAAACCTCGTTCTGACAGACAGAGGGAATTGCAATCAGAATTAAAAATAAGTACTGGCAGAATTATGAATGATCTTATCAGAAGAACTGGAATAATCAGGCCGGATGAGACCTCAGGGAGTCTTTAGTCCAATCTCCTGCTTAAAGCAGGATCAACTTTGTGATCAGACCAGGCTGCTTAGTTCTTCATCCAGTCAGCAAACCTGCAAGGACAGAGATTACCCAACCTCTCTGGGCACGCTCTTCCAATACTTGGTTAGTGTCATAGTGGGTTTTTTTTCCTTATGTGAAGTTGGCATTTCAATTTTCCTTGTTCTCCTGTCATGCACCTCAGTAGAGAGTTTGGCTTCATCTTGACAACCTCCCCTTAGGTATTGGAAAGCTGCTATTAAGTCCCTGCAAAGCCTTCTTGTCTTCATGCCAAGCAAGCTCTTCCCTCATCTGTCATTATGTTCAAGTGAATCACATTTACAATATGCATATAGAGTAGAATACATAAAAGTAAAATATACATGTAATGATTTAAAGAGACCCTATCGTAAAGTCAAAAACCCGCTTATAGCTAAATCAGATAGTAGGAAGAATTTAGCAAGATACGAATGACATTTGGATACTACTTTAAAGCATTTTACTAGATGCTGTCAAGTTTGCTATCACACCATTAGGAAGACCGTTCTTATCAAAAACAAATCAAGAAATGAAACTAAACAAACCCCCTCAGCATTTAAAGAGGAAATGAACAAATGAACAAAAATAGTCCTCAGAAGTGGAAGATGGGAGAAGCTAACGCTACTGAACATCAACCAGGAACTAGGAAGCATGAGAAACAAATAAATATAAAAGGTACAAAGAGAAAGTTATGGTAGAAAGTATAAAGGAAAATACATTTAGAATGCATAAAAGAAAGAAAGGATTCATAAGTTATAATTTTTTTCTTAGTAAATAGATACTGGGAAAAATTGTCAGTAAAACATTCGAGAGATTGGTCTGTTGAATAACTGTTGAATAGTTAAACCAAATGATCTGGGTATTTACAGGCCTACCCACCCAACTTTGATTAAAGGCAAAATAGAGAGTGCTTAATACTGGACATTATTAATAAAATATCAAAAGAGGGTAACCTAATAACCTAATCAATTGGTTTATAAAGTAGGACACTCATGTATCTACCTTGTTATCTTTGCCTTACAAGGTTAAGAGCATGCTTTGTAAAGGAGTTGATTCATTTTTTTTAGACATTTATGAAGAGCTGTGGTACTGTGGAAATTTTCATTATGTGGATTAATGTAAGAGCAACACCAAGAGCTCAGTGACTTACAAATTACAGACGTGCAATTTCTAATGAGGTCTTGCAAGAGCTTATTCTTAATTCAAAGCTTTCAAAATATTTTATCCATAATATGGTAGGGAATTACCACTGACAAAGGTGCAACTCTGACAAAAGAAAAACAAATTAATGATACATAACAATTTAGATCACTTAATAAGCTGGATGCTATCAAAACATATGTGTTAAATACAACCAAGTGTAAGGTTGCACTTCTATAAAAAAAAGACCATGTTCTAGAGGTGCCAAGTGAGAGTATATTTACCTGACACAGAGCACAGAGGCTTATACTGGTCCAGGGTCACAGTGAAAGTACATGCTCAGAGTACTGAAAGGAGTTCAGAAAGTCACTGGATATGAAAATAGTGAAATATGTTGTAAAGAGAAGCAAGACCTTTTTATATTGCTCCTCTTGGCATTGCTTTATTGGAATACTGTAGCAAATTAAGGAATTAATAGTTCAAAAAAGGAAGTTGAAAACTCAGAAATTGAGAAAAAAACATGACAAGTCTAAACTAATACGGTTTTTATCTCCTATTAGCAAAGACAGAATGATGATGTGATAATATAGTCTTTACTGAAGATAATCTCCTAACGATAAATAATGAATCTTTTCACGGTCTTCATTCTAACAGAAAAAAAAAAACCAATATCTAAAAGCAAGAATGGAATAAAAATAATAGACAAATGTCAGTAGTGAAGGTAATTTTTCCATGGAGAAATTTGCAAAGATACTTCATGGATTTTTTCCTCACTGGAAGTTTTTAAATTGAGGTTGCATGTGATTGAAAAAGATACTCTAGCTCATCCATACCTTTTGGACTGGTTGCAGTAACTGACTCAGGTGAGTCTCACAACTTGTCATGTGGGACAAGTTAAAGATGAACATAAGGGTCTTTCATAGCCTTAAAATCAATTAAGAATGGCAATGCAAGAAGACAGCTCCATACGCTCAATTCATTGAGATGAAGATGTCAATCAGTACTGTTTGTGGAAGGAGCACTCTTTACTGTTCCATTAGCACTTAAAGTAGCTTTCTAGCATAAGTTTTGATATTGGTTGCTAAGTGCTAGAATAAGCAAATAGCAAAGCTGCGAATGCTGTGGCTATGTTGCCTATCACTAAACTCAGGGTGTGCCTTTTCTGCTACTGATATCTGCTTGCTGTATCAAGCAAGCTGATATACAAAAAGTTGACTGGGTTTTTCGGGCTTTTTTGGAGGTTAGGTTTGGCACTGATTTGACCACACAAAACATAGTCTTGTGGACATCATGTGAGCATCATGATTTTGCTGTGAATGATTGGAAGACAGAGTAACATAGGTTTTGCAACTTCTTATAAAACAGATATTTTTTTTAATTTAAGAATGTTTGTGTTTTCTGGCTTGTTTGATTTTGAAAGATTCCATCATCTTTTCTTGTAATTATTCTTTGTAAATGAAATTCTTATTTACCAAAGGCTAATTGACTATATTTTGTGAAGTGAGTTCCTTAAAGTATTTTCTTTGAAGGTGACTGTTGCCTCCCATTGCTTTAGAATGAGGTTAAGTTTCTCTTCAAGTAAGATGGTGAGTATAAAATCACAAAAGCAGCTCTTTGTGTGTTTAGTTTGAATACATGTAAAAAGATGTATGATTGGAGATGAAAAATAGCAAAAGAGTAACATATGAAAAGAGTAACAGGAGATAAGACTGAGAGTACAAAAAACACTTTCCACAGTTATATAGCAAAATTATACTAGTTACTTTTTCCAGCAAATTTAAGTAAGTTAAAAAGGTAAAAGGGAACACTGCTTTAAGACTGGTTACAGTCACTAGTGCACTCCATAGATTAAAATGCCTGTTACAATGTGCACTCTTTAAAATAAACTGACTGACTTTTCTGTAAGGAATATGATTGCTCAATATGAATTTGTTTAAGACTGAAATATTAATCTTTGGTTATAATCAAATAATACCTTGCTGTGCGACAAGTATTTTTGCTTCCTATTGAATCAGGCCAGAGTAAAGTTTATCTTTGCTAAGGCAGACTTGTATTTCATTAAATATGGCGTATCAAGCATGCTGGGCAACAGATAACAAATGTACTTTATAGCCCCAAACCATTTTGCTTTTTCTTAGAGTCTCTTTGTGTCTGTATTACCCTACTTTGTAAAAATTAAGTTTCTGTTAAGGAATTATGTATGATTCTGGACCATTGCCAATGATCTGAAGAATGACAGAATTTGATTATAGGAAAGTGAAAGAAAATTCAGGGCATCAAGGGAACTGGTGTGTTAAAAGCAGAAAACAATATGGGGCATAAGGTTTTGGATTGCATGAATAATATGATTAACTGAAAGTTAGTATAGTGAAATATGTGGTATCTGGAAAATTATTGGATTTGTATATGTCATTAAGTGCTCTCAGGTGAGTGTCCAGGTAGTTCAGGGAATGACATGCATTATTTGTGACCTGACTTATATCACCCTTCAATAGGATGTTGCACAATGGATTATGTATACAAGGAAATTTAATAGTTTGTTATTTGCTGCTTCATGGCTAGTGCATGAACTGGATGTATGATGATAAGAATTGCTGGCGTTTGACTGTATGCTTAATGTATGAATAATAGCCAGTTAAGAAAGGCAAGATAAAAATGTGAAAGAAGGCAGTAACCACTAGAAGAATGTGTGGCACAGTATAATGGGAATAATGAAGTACTTGCCTGGGGAAGCAGGATGTTTTAATCTTTGTATTCCAGTTGCTGTATGAGTCAGACAGCATATTTTACTCTTTGATAACCAATACCAGTGTTATGCTGGTTACCTCTCATACACACTGGTTAAGAACCTCAGTATGATCAAATCCTGTGGCTAGGCAAGCCTTAACAAGTATGAGCCACTGAAGCACAATTAGAAACAGACTCGTTGGCGGTAAATTACTAACTGTACTTTGCAATGCCTGAAGGATACTGGAGCTCCTTGAGTGACCAGACTAGTCATCGTACAAAGTATACCTGCTGTATATAAATAAAAGCTTCCTGGCCTTTTCTAGGCCATCTTGACAGGCAAGTCTTCCATTCTCAAGGAAGTGCTTTGTTAGAAGAGTATTTTAAAAACAGCCTTTGGCCTACTTGCCTGAAACATGTTCAGTATTGGTCTAAAATGTATGGATGATTATTCATCTTCATATGATGATTTTGAAAGGGTCTAAAACTTACTACCCTGTTTCACACCAACCAATGAATGCACTTCACCCTGATGTTGTGTTTTACTCCACTCCAGCTATTCCTTCTGTGTATCATATCCCTTGCACATTGGAGTTGGGCCAAGAGTATTTTTTTGTTTATCTTCTAAAATGCCAGTGGCTCTTTTGTAGCTATAGTCATTTTAGCTGTACAAATATTCTTCTTGAAGATAAAAGTTTCTCAGATATTGTAAATATTTACTTTTATTTTTTTTTTTTACTTTTACGTTTATAGCATAACTTTGTCCCTACCAAATAAGCTCCAGACCAAAATGACTATCAAATACAAGAATTTTTTAAGCCAGTATAATTTACTTAAGCTGGGTGCATGAAAGTGTCTATGTCCAATTAAAAAAATATCATCCTGTGAACTTCTGCCTACATTGTATATGACTGGACCACAGACATTTTCTTTACCAATGCTGTCATCAGCACAACGCTCAGTGTATCAGAGGATATATCAGACACATTGACTTTTGCTAAGGAATATTCTTAGTCTTTACCAAAAATCTCCATGAAGAAAAGCATTGATGCTCTGTTATCAAAGCACTCCTTCCATTTTTCATTTTTTAGATATTCACAGCTCAGGAGACCTCTGATCTGTGCAATCCCATTCAGTGAATTCACAACTTAGTTCCTCAAAAGCGTTGCCTGTTTAGATTAGCTTTTCATGATTTTGTTTCTAAATTCCTATGCATTTCAACAATAGCAGTCCAAGCAGTTATAAATGTTCCAGACCATTCCAATCAAAACTAAGAACCTTACCAATAATTCAGCTTAATAAAGTGCGTTGAAAAGATGCCGTTTGTCTTAGGAAAGCATCACAGCTGCATCTGATACATATTCTTGTTAAACCATACTTTTTTCTCCAATTCAAGTAATTTGCCACAATTGCTGAAATGACTATAAATGGCATCTGAAAAGCTAAGCAAATTAGTTAAGGTACTATATAATATATTTTTCACCCAACAAACTTAATTTGCCTACATTATTATCTTCACTCTATAACTTATCGGTTGTGGTCTTTTACAAGCTGTCAGTTTGTACTGCTGTTGCATTCAGAGAAATTTCATTGCATATAAATTCTGAAAATTCATTAAGCAGTAACAAACCATTTATGTATGTGTTTGCATACAAAATAGGAATGTAAGGACCCACCCTCTTACAGGAATGCATTTTCATGAACTTTTAAATTCAATTTTGTATTGATATGTATGTGAACTAGTGCAATGCATATGCAGTAATGACTAGAAACTCTCTATTTGTGAATATTACTCCTACCTCTTTTCAACTGCAATAAATGATGCACTTCTGTGAGACTTTAATTTCATTATTTAAGTTCGGAAAATCAATCTTTAGTACCTTCCGAAAGAAATGGAAAAGCTAAAAACACAGAACTTCATTTCATCATCTGAAACCCAGACCCTAAAACGGAATAATGTGCCTTCTTCACCACATTCTTTCTGCCTTCTGATTTCAGTGCATGCCGTGAGTATTTATTTCAATGAGATGTTCACATTGAAACGTCCTTTAGCAGTTGTAGTTTGAGCTCTACTAATCAAAATCATTGTCCCTGGAAAATAACTTACAGCAGCGCGGTGGGTTGACCTTGGCTGACTGCCAGACACCTTCCCAGCCAGCCCTGCCACTCACCATACTTAACAGGACAGAGGGAGAAAATAAGATGGAAAAGCTTGTGAGTCAAGATAAAGACAGGGACACCACTTGCCAATTATCATCATGGGCATAACAGACTCTACTTGGGGAAAAATTAATTTAATTTATTGCCGATTAAAAATAGAATAGGAAGGTGAGAAACGACAAAAAATTAAAACACCTTCCCTACCCTCAACCCTTTTTTTGCTTCATTTTTGGCTCCTCTACCCAGTCCACTCCCCCTGAACACTGGAAGGGGATGGAGAATGGCGGCTTGCAGTAAGTTCATAACAGTTTCTTTTTGTGTCTCCTTCCTCCTCACACTTTTTCCCTGCTCCAGTGTGGGTCCTCCACAGGCTGCAGTCATTCAGGATAAACTTTCTCCAGTGTGGACTCCTCTCCACAGGCCACAGTTCCTTCAGGGCATTTTCACCTGCTCTGATGTGGAGTCCTCCACAGACTGCAGAAAAATACCTGCTCCACCATGGTCCTCTCCACAAGCAGCAGGCAAATTTCTGTTCCAGCACCTGGAGCACCTCCTCCACCTCTTTCTTCTCAGACCTTGGTGTTTGTAGGATTACAGGGCCATGGAAATGATCAGAGGGCTGGAGGACGTCTGCTGTGAAGAGGGGCTGAGAGATTTGGGGTTGTTCAGTCAGGAGAAGAGAAGGCTCTGGGAGACCTTATAGTGGCCTTCCAGTATAGCTGGAGGGGGCCTACAGTAGAGATGAAGTGGGACTCTTTATCAGGGAGCCTAGTGATAGGATGAGGGGTTATCATTTTAAATTGAAAAATGAGAGATTTAGATTAGATACTAGGAAGAAATCCTTTACTGTGGGAGTGGTGAGACACTGGAACAGGTTGCCCAGAGAAGTTGTGGATATCCCTTCCCTGGAAGTGTTCAAGGCCAGGCTGGACTTGCTCAAAGTCCAACCTGAGCAACCTGGTCTAGTGGGAGGTGTCCCTGCCCATGACAGGGGAGTTGGAACTCAATGATCTTTAAGGTCCCTTCCAACTCTAATCTTTCTATGATTCTATGACTCTATGATTCTATGATTGGTTCTGACACATTTTTTCCTTCAATCTTCACTGTCTATGTGGAATTTTGTTCTTTCTTAAATATGTTTTCTTAGAGA
Organism: Tringa solitaria; assembly: GCA_026413425.1. Lineage (NCBI taxonomy): Eukaryota > Metazoa > Chordata > Aves > Charadriiformes > Scolopacidae > Tringa > Tringa solitaria. The sequence goes on from JAOXJM010000001.1 coordinate 46,669,924, forward strand.
TGCCATCCGGTTTGGCTGTTGGGCTCAACTGTGTCCTGCAGAGGGTCCATTTTGGACCTGGCATGGGGTAGCCCCTTCTCACACAGAGGCCGCCTACTGCAGCTCCTTTGCTGCCAATACCTCCACATCTACACACAATGAAAACAGTAGATTAAAAATATTCAACCAACGCAAATCATAAATAGGGTCACTTAGCAACTTACAAAAAAATATTTCTATGTTCAATCAGAAGAACTGTCACTTTAATATTTAATCCTTTATTGCTTGCGGAATATAATCTGCACTCCATTTTCATAGATTTTAATTATGTTAAATGTTATTGAAATAAGGTTTCATTTGGTGATAATAATGCAAATGGATTTGTGTTCTCTATGGGAAATATTAAATTGCCTCAGTTAAATGTGTCTGTGATAACATTACACAGCATCCCAAAGGAGCCAGAAGCAATGTAAGAAGTGATGGCTAGAAACTCCATGTGGTTGGCTTAATCTGTTTTCACTGAGACTATTATTAATTAAATGTTAATAATACTTTTGCGAGTTACAGAAATGACCTTAGGAAATTTCTGTTAATACTCCTAGACACCATGATCTCAGTAAGAACAGTCCTATTTTTCCTTTTTAAGAAAATAAAATGGAGGACAGAAAGGAAAAAAGGATTAATCATTTTGCCTTACAAATAATTTATATATACATATCGAGAGTCAACCTTTCCATTTTGGTTTCTATGTATATGTCTCATTTAAATTATTCTTTTTCTATCTGCTCAGAATAGTGGATTCATAAAAAGGTATGATTTATCCTCATTGCCTCTAAGTGAAATATATAGTTCACAGGAGTGGCTTTTCTTATAGTATTATTAGGACATGGTTTCTGAAAACAAAAATAGCTGCCCTGGCTATGCATATAAATACACAATGCATTATAAAATAAATCTCTGTATTTGATTTTCTAATTGGAAATACTTTCCAGAACAGTTAGTGGTTTGTTTATTCATTAAGCGTTTAAAATATCTTTTTCCTCGCTTTTTTAGTAATTAGCTTTTGAGCAGTCTCTTCTTAACGTCCTTAAGGGTCTATTACAGAATCAAAGTAGACATTGCCTGCTTTTTCCCTTGTGTCATGGTTTAACCCCAGCCAGGAACTAGCCAAGCAGTTGCTCAACTCACTTCCGTGGTTGGGATGGGGAAGAGAATCAGAAGAGTAAAAGTGAGGAAAAACTCATGTGTTCAGATAAAAAGACTTTAATAAGTAACACAAAAGCTGTGTGTGCAAGCAAAGCAAAACAAGGAATTCATTCACTGCTTCCCATCAGCAGGCAGATGTTCAGCCATCTTCAGGAAAACAGGGCTCCATAACAGATAATGGTTACTTGGGAAGACAAACAACATCGCTACCGATGTCCCCCCTTTCCTTCTTTTTCCCCCAGCTTTAAATGCTGAACATGATGTCACATGACATGGAATATCCCTTTGGTCAGTTGGAATCATCTGTCCCCACTGTGTCCCCTCCCAGCTCCTTGCCCACCCCCAGCCTACTTACTGGCAGGGTGATGTGAGGAGCAGCAAATGCCTCGATGCTCTGTGTGCACTGCTGACGAGAGCATCCCTGTATTATCATCATCACTGTTTTCAGCACTAAGCCAAAACATAGTCACATACTAGCAACTATGAAGAAAATTAACTCCACCTAGCCAAAATCAACACAGGGTTGGGGTTTTTTTCTAAATTTGTGTGATCTAATTCAGTACTAAATTACTTTGAACTGTCATGCAAGTTAGACCATGAAGCCCTTTTTCCAGTTTTACAGTCAATAGAGCTATAGTGTTCACCTTTGAAATCTAAGTAATTTCAACAATGTTCTTCACAAAAACAGGTGACATTGCTCTGCATGGACAAACTGCATACAATAAGGATCTTGCAAATACTTAAGTATCTATAGATTACTGTCTTCTCCTAAGTAGGGGGATCTGAGAATAATGGGGACTCAGATTTCTTCAGAGCAATATACAGAATTTTTAATATAAGGCAGAAACCATTAAAATCAGAAAATATACAGTGAAACATTTGTGTTATTAAAAGCTAAAGAGCATTTATTTGTACTGGTAGTAAAAACCCTACTGTGCTGTTTCTGGGAATCCTGTCATTTTCATAGGTAAGAAAAAGGTGGTAGATGTTAAGGTCTTCTGAGGCATAGAGATAACACATTCAGCACTATGTGACAATAAAAGTGTCAATTGTCATCTGTTTCCTAGTTTTATCTTTTTAGAGGCAACGATATGACTGCATGACTTTATTCCAAAGGAATTCAAAGCATTTCTGTTCAGAAGCAGGTAAGATGGCCTTGTGTAAGAATAGTGGTATAGAGATGATTGAGATACGCTTCAATTTTTGCATGCATATTGGTTATGTTATGATGACAAGCTTATTTGAAAATTGAGACAAAAAAGATCATATTTTGCTTGAAAATAAATCTGATGAATTTCAAATGCTGAAGAATGATGGGTTGGTCTTGGATGTTTATAATGAAAAAAAGAAACCATTGAAATGAAGCTGAAAGGGATAAATAGTTTTTGAGGTAAACTTCTACATAGTGTAACCATAGTAATATTCTAACTACTTGTTTACATTCATGATTCTCATACAGAGTAGGTAAATAATTTCCAGAAACTAGTGGAATCATCATTAAAGTTTGATGATTGACTAAATTCTTTTTTTGTGTGTCCTTTTTAAGAGCACAAATATGTATATGTAACCTAATATTTGGATTGCTGTGTATTTCCACTAATGAATTTTATGTAGTTAGTGGAAAAGTAGGCAACCTCCTCCCACATTCTTTTCTC
>JAOXJM010000001.1:46673666-46696101 GCA_026413425.1 Tringa solitaria
ACTATTATTGTCTTCTTAATTTTTCTTAATCAAGACACAAACTGATTGTTTGCTTTTATCTTGCACCCGTTGTGCTAAATTTCCATTCATTTCCTTTATTACTAACCGTGAATAGTAAAACTGGAGAAAACCAGACAAATGAAAAGACTGACACTCTTGTGAAGATAAATCTATATTTAAACCCTGTAGAAACACAATTCACTGTGATCTTCATAAGGGTAATTAAAAGTTGAGTCTTAGTTTGGTCTTTCCAAACTGATAGCTCAATTAACCCATGTTTATCAGTGAGGACTATATCTAATTCCCAGAAGTTCTGGTATGTAGAACTAGCAGCCACACAGAGCTGATAGTTTTGCACAGATTTAAAACGTGTTAGTGTAAATAGGTGTTCCTGGACTCAGTCTATCCAAACTGATATCTCCAGAAAGGCCATGCATCATCACAAAATAGGTCTTATGAGATAAATTAGTGTAGCTGTGCTTCTCTCCAAAACAAAATCTGTAACTGGCTTTGCTGTATCCAGTATCAATATCTGTACAGAAAGCACAGTGTCATTGAACCACTTTGAAATTGTTTTCCATGTAATAATAATCTTCTTTTAAAAATATGAAATGTTTGTTGGAAAGAATTATTAGTCATATAAATATTTCCATCAGATCAGTGTTTTAAGTTATCTTTATGACTGGAACATGTACTGAAGAGATGCAGACACAGAAATTAGTAAGGGGCTGTATGTGTCACCACAGTACATCTCTGGAGGTGAAATTTTGTACTGCACTGGCTGGTGAGAGTCTGAAAAGAATAAAGGTAGAGACCAAAATGCTGAAAATTTCTTCTTCCTTCTCCCCATCACCAGAAAATCTTTACCTGCTGTCACATTCTGGAAACTTTTCCTGCTCTGTTTGCTGTGCCTCTTTGGTGCAGATGAAGTTCCCCATCTTCTTTTCTAAAAGTGTCAAAGCTTTTATTTCCTCTGTGATATTTTGCCTGAAGGTAGTGTATTAGATTTGTGGTATGCTGAAGTTTTCTTCACATGTTTCATTATGGTTTTTGCCTTTCTCTGCAGCAGCAGCCTATGTTTATAACTTAGCAGTTCAGTTTGTTTGCCCAACTCCCTTTGCATTCCTGAGACTTACAACTCACTGCAATATTAGTTCTTGTTGCCAGGGCACTTTGTATAACACTTGACTCTATTTTAATGTACACCTATTTTTGGAGCAGTGCAATGAACAGAGCTTTGCCTTAGTCGTTTATTTTGCTCAGACATTTATTTGGAAGATATTAGTTCTGTTAGGGTATCCACAGATGACAGATTTCTCCATTCATCGGTAGTAGACCAAATATGGCCAAGACCAGATGCTCACGGCTTAAATGTGAGCACAGAAAGCCTTATACTCTGAGTGTTAGATTAGTCCCAGATAATCTGCATTGATAATACACGTTCTCAGTTTCCTTCCTTTTACACTATGTTCAGTTGCTTGTCTGTGAGAGTAAGTTGTATGTAATGTGCTTCTACTAGTGAGTGGAGTACTCTAGTTTGGTGCCATACTGTACCAACTTTGAATATGGGTAAAAGAGCTAATATTCACCAGTATAAAATGGTGTTGCTCCAAGGGTCTAGCAGAAAGCTGCTAAACCTATGCTGTGCACTTGTATAACCAGTATACTAATGCCTGCCTTTGGCTGAACTGTCTGATCTCTTCTGCACATGCTATGCAGTCTCAAGTGAGGCTGCCCCAGGCTCTTTCGAGCAGAAAGTCATGAAATCTCTGGCTTCTTTAGCATGTATTACATTAACTGACAAATACAGCATCTGTGTGCAGGCAGCCTGAGCTGGAGGCTGAGGTCGGCTCTCCCAGCTGTGCTGTTTAAATGAGAGACAGACATTCCCACCAGGGGAAAAAGTAACCAAGCGCTGTTGGCAGTTAAATGAAGGACTGTTTTCTCCTAAGAATCTTTTGTGTTCCCTGTATTTGAACAACACTTGGCTTTAAATCTCAACTGAAGTGAGGTACCTGATCACAGACAGCAAGGCAGTCCATAAAAATGGGAAAGGTGAATCTTAAATGCAGAATGACAACACAGCAGTTACAATGGTATGAATGAGGCCTTTGTGGAAAGACTGTAATTCACGTTCATTAAAAGACAAAGTAAAATTACAGGTGGGTGTGGCAGGATTGGGAAGCTAATCTGTATTTTCACACCATTATAAAATGCCTAGATTTGCTTCTGAAGAGATTTTACACAAATGGCACAACAAAACTCTTCAAGCATTCACCAGTTAACTTAATCATACAGTCAGTAATTCTGCTTCACTTTCTTTCACCTGGTTCTTTGTCTATTTTTTTCTTTATATTATCTCAGTTGCTGAAAACCAGTATGTTAAAATATTTTTCTAAAAATGGAATACTTCTTCTTATCAACAGCAGTTCATTTACTGTGCAATTATATCCAGCTTTTTCTATTGTTCAGTCTGTAGACCCCTCTCTCGAGACTTAATTCAGTGCATTTCTCCAGCTGCATAGATTGACTGGTATAAAAAGAATATGCAATAATCAAAGAAATTGTTTCAATACATAAGGAATCTCTGAGGTCAATTTTTCCCTAGAAGATCGAAGGTGGTATGGGGACAGGAAAAGGGTTGGTTCGTGCAGAAGGGATATACTCGTCTGGATATTGCTGATGATTTATTTTATGTTATCTAAATAGAAAAATATTTTTCAGGTTTAAATAGTAACTTCTGGTGTCCATATCATAAATGTGAAGGAGAACATAATATCTGAAGAGTGACTCAGGAAGGTTCATTATCCTCAAAAAGTGACAGACACAAATATTTCTAGGCACATGATCATTGTTCTCAAACTGTTTCTCCAACAGCTATGCAAACAGAGAATAGGTTTCTGTCTACTCAAACCCACTGTTTCATCTTGTACACCAGTGACACTAGCATTCGCTGTTCTTCTTTTTCAATGGGTACATCTGATAACAGACTTCCACATAGATGTGCTGAAAGGCTTCTCTAGGCCTAGGGAAGGGCAACATTGCTTTGCACAGTTATTTTCTTAAATGAAACATAATTTTTAGCATAAAGCCTTCCTCCAGTCTTGGAATGTATATTGTCACTACACATGTCTGTAAGGAGAGATGGGAAGATGTGCAATACCACAAAGAGAATAACCATGTAAACAAAGAATACAGCTAACCAATGTAACTTTCAAATAAGATTTATGTTCTTTTGAACAGATTTTATTTGGGTATCTGAGTCAATTATCTTAAATGTAGACCAAACAGTGGCATATTCCGCTATTATACTCAATACTCCAGCGGCACAAAGGTTTTGGCAGTAGATAACTCATACTTTATCCATCTTTGCATGTGGTAATACACCCAGAGCATGCCATTTGTCAGCATAATGACAATTCCTGTATTCCCTGACTGCCTAGAGGAAAAGGTTTAAATACAACATTGTTTCTGGCTAAGGAGCAGTCATCGAAAAAGCTTGAAACTTAAGCTTCTTGTTAGTTTCACAACATCTGTGAGATCTGGTACAGTGTGTTCCTGCAAAAGCTCTGCTTATATCTATGTCCAGTTTCTCCCAAGCTGTGACCAAGACAGAGAGTATGTGCAAGTTGTTTTATTTAGGTTCTACAGTGAGATATTAGAGGATTGATGCAACCTGAGAACTGATCATTTTAAGAAAATATAGTTAAAATAAAATGTGTGAAATCAGCTGGCCTCATCAAACTCTCAGGACTTCATTCCTTTGTTAGCATCACAGCACTGGAGAGCAATTGGACAGAAGAGGATACTGTGAAATGTAGAAAGAAACAGGCTGCTACAGTTTGCTTTCCTCCTTTCTGATGTATTTCAAGTGTTGTGCTACGGAAAGTCCAGAAACTCCAGACAGAGGTATGATTATGAAGTTAAAAGGCGATGTGCAATAAGCTACCTAGCCTTTTGTCTGTCCTTGGTGGAGCAATTTGAAATCCAAAGTAGGTCACAAGCCAATTCATTTTGTAGACTTGACCTTGTACTCAGTGGACATTTAATCTCATCACAAAACCACTGGATAATGTTATAAATACCAGTTTTGAAACAGCCCTTTTGGGACAGCATCTTTATCTTGGCAACCAGTTTCTGCTGAAAAGGAACCAAAAGAGTTCAGGATAAAAACTCTTCTAAAATACCATTCGTCTCTTACATCATGTGCACTTGTATTTTGATAATTTGACTTGTAATTGACATTCCAATTACATTAATTTCTTAGATATCTGAAGACATATGCAGAAAACATGACTATATATACAAAGAAGAAATGAAGACTACCTTCTCAGCTCTACAGCTCATTCTCAGATTAGGCAGTCATTGGTTTATTTGCTTTGTTTCTCCTATCTTTTTCCTTTTTTCCTTTCTATGTTGTCTTCGCTGCTCAATCTGTCCTCCTACTGAGGCTTAGAAGCAGCCAGTGGATAGCCCTTCTATGTGAACAGTACTAGACAAGAGTCGACTATGAAGACTTCATGTCAAATGGAAGAAGGACCTGGAGTGAAGGATAGGATCTGGCCATTTAACTTTCTATTTATGATCAAATATGATCAAATCCAGAACATTGAGATCTGGGTTTATTCTAAGGATGAGGTTGTTTCTTTTCCTCAACTTGTGTTGTTCTTACTGAGAAAAAAAATGTAAACCATGTGCTTTAAGCTGAATTAACTGTAACTGAAATTCTTGGCAGCTTTAAAGACAAATAGAGTCATAGCCAGCTCATCATACCAACAAGGCACTTTATATTGACTTCCTTGTTTTCTTTTACATTTATTTGCTTTCCTTTCTATATTAAAAAATAAAATGTTACAGGGTGGCACTTTGGGGTTGGGGAAGTGTTGTTCCTTTTTTCCTCTACAGATGGATATGGATTGGAGATTAAGTGTGAGGTTAGCCCCTTTAATGGGATCTGTAGAAGAGTCAACCCCCAAATTTTAAAGCTCTTCAGAGTTCTCCTATTAACAAGACAGCACACATGAGATGCCTGGAGTGAGAAACAAATTAATTTAATTTTTCAAGTTTTCCATTAAAGCTATGGAACTGTTTTTACTTTATTCAAGACTGAGGAAGCCCTCAATCCTAGGGGTTGTTGAGAAGCAACCTGGGGCTATGGGAGGATTGGCAGGACTCTTCTGATTATTCTGACAACTCAGGAGGGTGTGGACCATGAGGAACCATTTCAGTGCATGGGGACTCAGGGCCCCAGCAAACCTGCACTCCAAATGTCTGAGTAAGTTTCACCAATAATCTAAATAGGGGAGGAGAGGCAATCCACACATACCAGGAACTCCTGTGTGAAGGAAAGAAGCTATAAGGAAAGTAAGTTAAAAAAAAAAAGTTAGGTAAGTTAAAATAAATATTTGACTAACCAAAGCAGTTAGGTGCTTTCCATCAGATGCAGGAAATCAATTCATGCATTTTAATGAAGGAAAAGAAGGCTTCAGTAGACAATACTGCTCGTGTATTAATAATATACTTTATGTTTTAGCTTCAGGCCTGTAAATATTTTTCTTGACTGCTGATCATATTGGTTTCCACTTTTTTTCACCATTTACTTTTACCATCTACTTGTTTTTAATAAAAAAAATAGAACAAAGATTGAAATGTAGCAGATGCTTTATCTTTGATAATTTAGATATCTAAAAGTTGAGTAAAAAATTAGACTTACATAGTTGTTCAGGCTTTCCCTATAGCTAGATAAATAGATACTTTCAGGTAGTGACTCAACCCCCTCGTAACATTCGTATGAGACAGCTGGAATTAATTAAACCTGATTTTTCTTTTTCTCTCTCTCTTCACTACAGAGGGAGCCTGGATAACTAGTGTAGACCACTTGTCCATCTTTTAAACAGTGGAGATGAGGTAAAGTGAATTCCCAATTCTGCTGCATGGCTTGAGTAATCCCACACACAGTGCAGTCCTGAACTGGTTGATGTCTCCAGTAGTTATTGCAACCTAAATAAAAGCAATATATTTAGCAATATTTTAACTGGAACAGAGTGAGAGATGTCTGTATTTTGTCTGCTGCTGTGTAAGTATTTCACATCAGACCACATATTAATGCTGAGAGATCTAATCAAATAACAACTCAGATTCCAGTATGTTAAATTTTGTTGCTTATTACCCCTTCCCCCTCAAGTAAGAAATAGTGACGTCTGTGATCCTAAACTGTTTATTTTTTTATATACTTAGCCAATGCCCATCGTTTTTAACAGAATTATATTTTATGGTGTATTTTAATATTAAATATGGAAAGAGATTACCTCGTGCAGCTGAATATTCTAGCAGTTAAAACCTTATTTTGTTGTTCTCGGAGGCTCAAGTGCCCATTCTTAAGACAAAAATGTGTATTGTGACAAAACAACCACAGAACACATCTGTGGAAAAATGCACTAGGTCACAAAAATACCTATCCACTAGGTAAACAAACTGAAAAAATGGTTTTGGATCCCTGTCTTCACAAAGAGAAGGCAAAAATCTGTTATGGCATCACTGCCTGCATTTACTGCCTTTTTCTTCAAGGGCTTATTAAATGTTTCAGATAAATAATTGACCTAAATCACTTGAAAACAGTTAAGAATTGAGATATTTTAACCAATGTCAAATTGGTAAAAAGAAATGAGAACAAACCCTAGACCAGACACAAATACAGTTGTTGCACCAGTGGTGTTCCCTCTTGATGTCAGTAGGTGTACACTCAGCAGCAGTCAATGGCAGTCTTGCTGGTCTAACATGGAGCTTGCTGGTTGCCTTCAGGGCAAATTCCATTAGAATAAATTTTTCTGCAACACATTGCAAAAGGCTTGTAAAGAAAATGAACGTGTTTTGTTTCACCATATGATATAACTAGAAAACTGGGCAAGGCTGAGAGACCATGATGGATTAAATAAAAGCTGGTTTTTTTCTGTCTAATAGGAGATATTACTCCTGCATACTTATCAATCAGGAATTTCTTGGCTCCTTTACTCATTTGTAGACTCAGACCTGAAGAATCTAAATCCAGTATCATTGGTCTCTGAACTTAAAAACCAAATCACATTTACCTAAGACCTAACATAATGTGCAGCACAACACTTTAATTGTAGCCATGACTGAGGAATAACTAGAAAACACCTTATTGCCCTTGTAGATACTCCATTAACATCTCCACAATTACTAGTATTCACAGAAACATTGCAAACTTCATTGAGTTCTTCTAAAACATCAGCAAATTATGGGCCAAAGATGGACCAAAAGATACACAGGAAAATGTAATAATACACTGAGAACAATAGTAGGCTGCTTTACTTCAAGGACTGTTCTAGGATTTTCTCTCAAACACCAGGAGAGCCACAACTGTGGCTACATAATTTCTGTGAAACTCCTTGGTGAACCCCACTGGATATATTCTGTTATATAGTAACATGATTATTTTGCTTTCTGTGGCTAAAGACAATTTTAATTTTGGCCAATACTGAAAAAGTTAAAAAAATGCCATAGCTCTGTCAATGAATTTCCAGATTATCTCTATGAATGAGGTTTACTGCACGCCAGTACTAGAAGACCATAGAATCACAGAATCACAGAATGGTTTGGGTTGCAAGGGACCTTTAAAGATCATCTAGTTCCAATCTTCTCTGCCATGGGCAGGGACATATTCCACTAGATCGGGTTCCTCAAAACCCCATCCAGTCTGGCCTTGAACACTTCCAACACAGGGCATCCACAACTTCTCTGGGCAACCTGTTCCAATGTCTTACCATCCTCATAGGAAAAACATTCTTCCTTATATCCAATCTAAATAAGCACTCTTTCAGTTTAAAACCAGTGGCCCTTGTCCTGTCACTTCAGGACTTGGTAAAAACCGTCTCTCCAATTTTCTTATAAGCCCCCTTTATATGTTGAAAGGCTGCAACATGGTACCCCCTGATCTTTCTCTTCTCCAGGCTGAAAAACCCCAACTCTCTCAACCTTTCTTCACAGAAAAGGTGTTCCAGCCCTCTGATCATTTTTGTGGCCCTCCTCTGGACCTACTCTAATAGACCTATGTCTTTCTTGTACTGGAGACCCCAGAGCTGGATGCAGTATACCAGGTGGAGTCTAATGAGAGCAGTGCGGAAGAATCACATCCCTTGACCTGCTGGCCATGCTTCTTTTGATGCAGTCCAGGATATTATTTGCTTTCTAGGCTGAAAGCACACATTGCTGGCTCTTGTCGTATTCTTCAATCAACCATTATTCCCAAGTCTTTCTCTGTAGAGCTGCTCTCAATCAATCCATCAGTTGGTCTGTACTGATAGTGGGGATTGCCCCATTTCAGGTGTAGGACCTTGCACTTGACACTGTGGAACCTCATAAGGTTTGCACAGGCCCACTCCTCAAACCTGTCAAGGTCCTGCTGGACGGCATCCCTTCCTTCAGGCATAGCAACTGCATCATTCAGCTTGATGTCATCCACAAACTTGCTGAGGATATACTCAATCCCACCATCTATGTCATTAGTAAAGATCTATAGTCTCTTGGTGAATGCAATTCTGGAAACATCATTATGTATTAATTTTCCTGTAGAAAATCATGTCAGCTTCCAAACGATCAGTAGTCATAGTCTCTTGTGTGGACTAATTTTAGGCACAGGCAATTTAGGGAGCTGACTAGGACAGCAGACTGCTGGGGACACTGCTCATTCCTTGTCTTGCATCTGAGGCAACATGTTACTTGTCAGTGGGAGACAACAAAAGGAAGAGTGTGATGGTACAGTGAACTTCAGAAAACATGTATGAGTTTGGGCTACTGCTGAACTGGTGCGGCTGAGAAGGCAGAAGGAGAGCAGAAATAGAAGGATCACACAACAACCATTTCCAGTGCCTACTTGTCCAGCACCATGTTAAAGTCCTTCACTTCAAAGTTCCCTACCATCCAATTTTGTCTACACCTGTGAGAAGTTTTGAGAGCTCCAGCTTTAGGTAGAAGGTGCAAGCCTGGAGGAGGTAGGATTTTACGGGGACTTGTTACCAAAAGCAGGGAGCATGGTTGCCACCTACTGTTCATGGTAACTGAAGCATCCTAAAAAGGTCACTCTGGAGTCCTGTGGGTGGACTGTAGAGTAGGTGATCTTCCCCCATCCCAAACGGTAGGAAGAAATGTGCCAACACATACTGTCTGGGCTAGCTATTTAGATATTTGGAGAGCATCTGTGGAAAGTAGCAACTATAATCACAATGTCTGTACATCGAAGCAGATAAATCAGGATTTTAAATGCCTATTTTGGCAGGAATTTTGAAGCTAAAAGCTAGTTGCTAAAGGAGACAGAACAAATTTGAAAAAGACAGGAAGCAGCCAAAGGAAGTCTGAGGAAACTATAGTAAAAGTTACTGGGGCATTTTTAATCTACACACTTACATGCCAAAACTTTTGTTAGGCAGTTTAATTATTGCTCAAGCAGTTTAGCTTAACTCACCTAGTTGTAGTCCTAGTTTCACCTTCTGCAGCCAGAAAGAAGCAACAAAGCATGAGAGCTGAACTCATTTTCTTCTTTCCTCTCAAATGACTATGTGCTTCTTTCTGGTGAAGCTATTTTTAAGACATGGTCAGTCTTGACATATATCACCTGCTGTGCATAGAGGTATTTTAATCTGGAAATGAGAGGGCAAGTCTAATAGTTTGTAAGGTTAACTGTTACAGGATTAATTCTATAATGACAGGAGAGACAGCTCTACTGTCTCATTTACTCATTTTGTTGATCTGCATTCCCCAGCCTCCACTAAATGGCTCTGTGAAGGTTTTGCCTTTCTGGCCACAATTATTACCTGCAGCAGATAAGAATAATCCCCGGACATCCTTCTCCTTGTGTCTCCCCAAGAACAGTTTATCAAGAAGTCCATCTTCTCCAGAAAAACAGTGAAAGATGAATCTGTCCTACCCTTGTAGTCCTCCTCTCCCTCTTTTCTCTTTTCAAGGAGACATAATCAGTCTATGAGGAAACTATGCCTCTGTGATTAACCTAGTTATTACTTTTTGCAGACTTGTTTATACATTAGAATTTAAACTTTTATCATTAAACAGCAGAATTTGAAGTCTTAGGATTGATTGATGGTTGTCAATTTGAGATAACTCAAAGAAATTTGCATTTCAGAAACTGCCGGATGTTCCATCTTAGGTCAAGCCAACTCCTCTAAGGCAGCAGAAGTTGCAAAGTGCATATACCTATGCAGTTGTGAATACTTTGATGTGAGTGGGTTGGTACATTATACAAACAGCCAAGGGTAAGTAAGCTTTATATCAACTCTGCTAAATGAAGAGAGGAATACCAAAAGGGTTTCAAACCCACTTTTCATATTGGCATCCAACATATCCTTTTGGTCTAACCACCCAATGGAACTCTAGGTCCTAGTCCAATGGGATTCTTGCAGTTTTCTGTCAGTATTTCCACTGTGATTCAGCTATTTGATTAAATTTTGCTAAAAAAAAAAAAAACACAACAGTTGCCTTATTAAAAAAAAAATACTGCAGCCCTGAAAGCTGTTACAGATTTTCGTGCATTAAAAATGCACAATTAATGACAATGAAATGAAAATTAAATTAATTTCCTTTTTGCATCTGAATTGAAAGTTCAAGTTTACATTTATAAAAAAAAGAACACAGATGCTTCAGCCATGAGTTGCAAATGACAAACAAGTAATATAAGCTCAGAGAAATATTTTAAAATGGAAATATTGTAAACTTAGTCATTAATTAAGGAATCTTATTCAGAATTTCATCAGTTTAGTTCATTTCTTAAGTACTTTGGATTCAAGGCATTTACTAGTACCTCCTAGGATAAGTATGTTATACCAGCAGTTTTCGAACTGTGGTCTTTGCAGCACCAATACTCTGCAAAGCCAAGGTAATTACTCAGTTGTACCATTTGTTTTAGTATACTTAATCTTAGCCATTTAAGGTACATTTAAAATGAAACAAGTCTGGTCTCCTTACTCCAGAAATAGTCTAGTATAAAGTAAGATTAATCTCCTTGCTCTAGTGTATGATATGCTACTGACCTTGGCTTCTTCTGATACGTCAAAAACGTGCAAAAAAACCAAGTACTCAGAACTCAGCAAGATGAGGATCTTTATCTCTTCCAAATCATACACGATTTAGAACTGTTGTTCCCAATTTGCAGTCAGTGATGTGCAAAGAACACACCAGACATACGGTGTGACTTCCTTTCCTTCCACGTTAAATGACAGTAAGGAATAGAGAAAATATTTTCCCAATATTATTTTTCCATATAAACACATGCTGTCATTGCCATAGGTTTGTTGTTTAACTGGAGAAGGATGTGGTCTGCAAGTCACATTCCCCTTTAAGTACAATCCATTATGTAGAAGTATTGTCAAACTCTGATGCATGTTATACCGTGTAGCATGATAGAAAAGCTATAAGGGTATTCTTGTATCAATGAGATCAGCCGAGCCCTGTTTGTGTATTGTAGCTCCCACTGATTTCGTGTAGACTTTGATATTTGCAAAGAATGCAAAGTGGATAGCTAGCATGCAGGAGGATCTTCTCAAGTATCCTCATTAAGGAAACAACAGATCTGTGGATATCTGTGGATTTCTGGATATCTTAATAGAGAGCCTCATTTTGTTCTTTCCTTTACCTTTTCTAAGCTCAAAAATGTTTGAGTGTGAAAGGAGAAACACAGGTCTTGTCTGTAGTAGAACAATAGTTGGCTAGAACATTTTGTAAAGTAGAATTAAAAATGGCACCACTTTCTAAGGAACCATTTAATGTACCTAATTTTATTTTTTAAAAAGTGTAGCTTTATGAGAAAACAACAAATCCACTTTAATAAGTGGATTATTAAACTGAAGATTACTATTACTCATTGTTTATTCATTCTGCATACTGTGCACAACACAGTGAGTGCGACCATGGCACAGAGAGGTGTTCTGTCAGCAAGTTTGGTATAATTCGTGTGTTACAGCTGCCATTTTATTGAGCACCACAGGTTTTATTATAATCAACCGGTGATTGAGAATATGTAGTCAGAAACTTTTTGCAAATTGAATTTATGTTATAATCACCTTGAGATTTATAGGTTTATGTAGAACAAGAACCACCTACTTAGGGTTAGGAACATGGTACCAGACTTCGTGTTCTTGTCAGAGTCTGCTTAAGCAGCACAGAACCGGAAACTTTATTGAAACTGTTGGTCCAATGAAAGTTTTCATGGGCATCCATGAGTAATCAGTAGTAGAAGTGCTGACTGTCTTACTTTACCCTTGCTTTAAGACAATCATACTGACACCTATTGTATATACCCTGGTTTAAAACCTTACAAAGAGATAGAAAAAAACATGACATAATTAAGTCAAGAATGTCTAGAAAAGAAAGAATGCAGTTCCGGAAAAATTTATTTACTGGCAGCATCTTTGCACAGCAATTCTCCAACCTTTCATTTTCATACAAACATCCTTACTTAAGTAAAGGCACTATGGTGACATGTATTCAACATGTTAAAAAAGTCCGAATTTTTCTATGTGTAGACAGGTATTAATAGAAAAAATATTGCTATACTGCCTAAGAGGCAATTTACCAAGGGCAAGAGTGGTGAAGTGGTACAATTTTCAGAAGATTAGAAATATCTATATGTATGTTAGTGGCAGGATTATTAAATTCCACCACTTTATGGGCAAGTTTTGGGAAATGTTTCAACTGGTCAGTTTTTTTGGCTAGATACTATGCTAATGAGTGCCCTATTTAATACTTACTCAGTACATAAATTAATTAGATCAGGGGGTTGTTTTCCTCATGCAAATACGTGAATGCCACAGGCCTACTTTTATGTGCCAAAAACCTATTTCTATTCAGATCTATTACTCAGTCCATGATACATCGCCTTCTAAACTCTTCAGTGGCTGCAACTGCCCAACACATGTAGTGCACAGATCTCTCTTTCCAGCTGGGGCCCTGCTCAGCTCCTCCCTGTCTACTTGCCTGAACTCACCTCACTTTGCTTTTTCCCACAGTTTTGCCTTTGTGGTCAGCCTCTTTTCCTCCATGAGTTTGAACTGCCTTGACCCAGTATATACCTCACCCAGCCCTTATCACCACATCTTTTCCTTCTTTCTGCTTAGACACTAAGAAAGAACATTATCTTCCATTTTGCCTGTAGGAACTGGGTTAAATGGACCAACTCAGGGTATTGCTGAGTTGTACAATTCAGTGTTGATTCTGGAATGAGTTGAATTCCCCAGCATAACTAGCCTGAAGGAGGCTTCACATTAGTGCTGCTGTAATATCTCCATAGAGAAATCACCACTGTTGATAAATGCCTGACTCTAATTTATATATTTCATTCTTTTACAATTTTCTCTTTTTTTTCTTTTTTTTTTTCTTGCAAGAGCTGGTGTCACTATAACACAAATATCAACATAATCATTATAACACAAATGTCATTATAACACAAATATCACATTTACAGTACATTTTGTTTTTAAGCTGAAGAACTGAGCTCTAGGAGCCTCGCTTTTCAAATGCTTCATTCATAGTAGTTTTCTACACTCACAGGTAAATGATGCAGTGTTTTATAATTACTATTCCAAGTACAACTCTTTTCTGGGAACTTATCTGAAGAAATTTTCTTTAGGTGGCCATAGGTGTTTTAGTAGGTCTAAGCATTAATAAGCTCTTAAGAGGACCTTAAAAATACAAGCAAACTTTCAGTGGACTGCAAGCACGTTGAACAACTTTGAAAGTGCATGATGCATTCTCCAACCATTAATCAGCTTACCCTTCTGTAGCCTTTAGGAGAGTAATAATAATCAGAATAATCCATTATGTCAAACTGTTAAATTCTCTTTCCTTAAAAAGGTTTTTTGATCTCTCCTTTTTTGGACAGAATCGCAAGTGTACTGCAATTGCTTTCCTTGAAATGTTACCCTTCTGTGGATTTATTTGAACTCCAAATAATCAAATCATAAGAAGAACTTTTTGGAGAGCATGTTTAAAACAGAGAATTTTTCTGTCTCTAAATTTTGTGGAAGCATTTCAAAATGTTACTTTTTGTTGTTGTTGTTGAGATGGACTGCAAATTATGCTTTTTTGGTAAAATGGTTAAATGACTGATTTTTTTCAAGTATTTTTCACATGCAGTTTCAATAAGGCTAATGTTAAACAGAGCTAAATTTTTTTAATGTGAAAAGTTGGCACACATTTTTATATTGATGTCAGTTGGATGATTTATATTACAGGATAAAGGAATACTCACAGACACTGTGACAGTACAGAGCGCTCTCACATCACTGCCTGTTGCATCCTGCTCAATTGATTTCTGCGGTGGAAACACGGGGGTAAGAAGGGAGAATGGTGAATGTTTTTCTGAATGTTACTCTTCACAATCTTGGCAAATGGATTTTTGTCCTCCCTGTGGTAACGACCTGTGATTTGGAAGCTGCTTATTCACAGGTATAATTGTCTTGGGACTGTTTTAAAACCGGAAAGCATGGGGAGAAAAAGAAGTGTTCAGGGACATAAAACACTTTGTGCAACGTTAGTCACTCAGCAAGACAGTCTGTAATGCAGAGCAGCATTTTGTCTTGAGTGAATTTGTGAAGTAGCAGATATAAGTTGCTTAAGAGACCACTGCTGAGTTTAATATTCTCAAAATTAGAAATCTGCACCTGCCAATGAAGATGTATGAGTACTCTGGCAAGATATAACCGCAGGCCAACCTACATGGCTGGCTGCAGATAGCCTTGAATACCACACTTGCATTCCCCTGCCCAGAAGCAAGCCAGCCGCGGTAGGGAAGTCATGCAGCCTTCTTGCAAGAGGCATGTTAAATCAAATGCAGTACTTTGCTAACATGACTGTACAGCTTCTGGACCAGAGGTTTTTTTATTGTTGTTAGGTTTGGGGTTTTTCACACTTGCTTTGTTGGGTGCGTAGGCAGATAAACTTGACTCTGCCTGGACATGTCCCCGTAGCATGACTGAAATGAGGCAGAAGTCCTGTGGGAAAAAAGGATGTGATCATTTAACTTAAGCCAGTATTATAATTGCATGCATAAAAGGCCAAATTAATGTGGTGCAGGCAACTTTAATATTGGCGTTCTCCAACTTTTTTGAAAGGATGATGTCGCAATTTTAATAAAGTTCTTTTAATATCTTGTGTGTGTGTATAATCTCACACACCTATATAGCTAAATGTTCCTTTTATCTCTTTAATTGTCTAATGCTTTAAAAATTCCTTTTAAATTTTTTGGCTTTACTATGAGTTTGAATCAATGGTCCAAGGAATACCATTAATTATGTGTTATGTAAAAAAAACCCTTACTTCCATCTGTCGACTTTAAATGAGATGCCTGACAATATCAGTGATTGTCCTTTGATTCTTGGTTTTGGAGAAAAGATGAAAGAGGAAGGCTTGCTTTCACAACTGACTGCTAGTCATTAATTTGTAGAATTGTAACTTTCCTATTCTTTCCTAAGAAAATATCCTTTTTTATTTTCCTACTCTTCCCAGTAATTATCATTACCTAGTCCAAACTCTGCTGTGTCAGTTACTATTTCAAGATATGACATGGCTGAAACTGAACTTATACTCTGGATGATGTCATACTATTTTTATATATTATGCATCAATAATATTGCATTATTATTTTGTACTCATTTTAAAGCAGCTAGTTTGTTTACTTTTAGAACACATAGTTTAAACAGTTGCTAGAAGAATTTTTATAAGCAGTTCCGATATTTAGAGTCCCATTAATGCCTATGAATGCTTCAGATCATTCTCTTTGTTGTACTTCCTTTAGAACTGGCAACATAGAATTTCAAATCCCCTTCAATTTCAAATTCAATTAAAATTCAAAAATTTCAAATCTTATTTATTGAATCCTTTCAGATGTCCTAGTAAGCTTCTCTGTGCTATGCAGTGCAACAGAATATGGATCACTTGCAAATTTGTTCAATTCTGTTTCACGCTGTTATTAAATGTGTAAAGTATTGGTCACAGCATTCAACTCCAGAATATTTATTTTGAATAAGCAGTTCATAATATTAATTCTTACTATATGCTAGACATTCATGAAACATTCATGAAAACATCCTAGTGCTGTTATTCTTTACGAAAAGGTACCATAAAAAAAAGCAGGAACATCTGTCCAAGAATGTGAAATAAACACAGAGATGGAAAACAACAGTGGAACAGAATGAAATGCTGCTTGACAGTGGCAGGCATGCAAAGTACAATGGAGTCCTGCAGAGCTTTTAAAATGGCGATAAGAAGTGTAAATCTGAGGGTATAACCAAAATACTCAAATAAGGTGAATAACAGACAAGAGAAATTCAATATCTTAAGCAATTCTCACTATTAGCCACTTTTGTCTAGCATTACCTATGTTTGTTAAAGATGGGAAGAAGAGCTAAATTGAATGCAGCTTTATCTTTCATTATTTGATATTTAATTTAATAGTCTCCCATTATAGTCAAGCTTTTCTGTGTCTTTATTTTTGTTCCTGCTCAGCTCCATTAAGAGTGCCAGATTTGCAGTAGCAGAGAGGGGAGGAAGGCAGAGCTGGGCTTGTAACCTTTCATTAGTATCATGAGGACCACCCATCTTAGTACATACCTTTTAGAATATCCATTAGCATTATTGTAAAAATTATTATTTGGTAATATATACAATATAGTCTTCTACATACCAATGCAATGCACATGGAGATTTTTATTTAAATTATCTGATTTCTGAAAGAAATGTGGCATATTTTATTCTTTAATTTAACCCAGAATTTTTGCTATTAGTATTTTTAATCAGTTGTTTCAATGCTAGCATTAGTTTGTTTAACACTTACTGTAATTATACAGACAATGTAACAGGAACAGTACAGAATCTGGTCCTAGGACAGAAAATCCTATGAGTTAAACTGTGAAGAAAAATAGTGAAAAAAGTCTCTGCACTTTAAACCAGTAAATATCTCTTATGTACTTTAAGGATTGTCAATCTGGCCCCTGCTGCCCTGTCAAAATGTGTTCATTTCAGCAAAAAAAATATACTACTTGAAAGGTCAGGTCACAGAAAATTCAACTCAAGAATCAGTAACGAGTGAACCTAAACAGTCATCAGATCCCAGCAAGCTGTCAGGGAAAAGGTTATCAGTCAAAGCACAGGAGTACACCATTGGTTTAGGGTGAAACTCTTTAACAAATGACTTTTCCATTCTAAATTTCTTCTTAATTGTGTGGCAATAATTACTCAAGGGGATGTTAAGACTGGAAAATATGACAACAGCAACTGAAATGTACAAGCAAGAATGAGAGAAGGGTATGAAAAACTCTTTCAGAGAGGCATTCTTTCCTTCCTTACTAGTAAAGTTAGAGCAAAGTTTCATATTTAACTCCTTACATGAATACTCCAGATTTGGCAAGGGAAATAGCTGTAGGGTAAATTCATTCCTAAGTCTGAGAAGTAGTGGGCATATTCTAATTCACTTCAGTGATGATATTTTTCTTTCTACAAGTTTTTTAGCCATACCTATTTCAGATTATACGGTGTACTTATGTGATCTCAATAATTATGTGATTCTCAATAAACTTGGGCAACTGAATTACCTGTGATAGGAGTACAGTCACTCTATGCTTCCTGGAGTCAATGGAGAATGAGGGGTCCTGCAGGGTACACCTCCCACTAAACTACCATAAATGCCCCTGTATATGTCTCTCTCTCTCTGTGAACTCTAAGGACTCTAGGGAAACTGAACTCCTAATGTAGGCATCTGAGTTAGGTGGGACGAATCTTGCCTTAGGCTCCCAGTTTTGGTGCCTGAGTTAAACTGAATTCAGGTGTTTCAAGTACCCTAAATTAGTTTATACGAGTATTTTACACTGAAGAAACTTGTCTAAGTTATGTAGGACATTTACCCTTTCAGTGGCTAAAAACTTAGACACAAGAGTAATGTTATCCCTATGTTAGAGGTGGGGAACTTGGTCAAAAAGACTAAAGGATTAATCAAAGACTTGAGAGAATTTCTCACCTCTTCTTCAGAGGACTTCAATTCTTTGCCCAACGTCAGTCAAAACTGTAGATCAGAGGGAGAAGTCTGAAGCTTGAATTTGAGACTCACCTGCCACCTTCTTTAAGCACAACATCAGCCTCTAAGCTGTGGAAGGCAGAGCAATCATCATTTTTTTTCAGTGCTGGCAAACTTTACATTTTCTGTTTGCAATGGAATATTTTAATCATATTATGGCCATAATGGCTATGGCCATAATTCTTCCCATTAAGTTCTACTGTTAAATAAAAGCTACAGTTATTGCTGATGTGAAAGAAAATCAGTTACTACAAAAAGCTATTACTTCCTCAGCGGTATTGTAAAAATAATTCTATCTTCAATATTTATATGAACATTGTTGAAGTAGATTACCGATCATCCTTTATTGAAAATTATTTGACTTATAATTCTGATTTACATTTATACAAATGTAAAAGGAACTAAACTTCCAGCTATCTACCGTGCATAGCACTTTTAGGGCTAATTTGTGTATCTTGGTAATTGAGATATGTCAGCGAGTGCTACAAAGCTCTCTGTGCCAGACTGAGGTAAACTCATCTCTGTTTATTTACAGAATCCTTGGTTAACGGAGTGCATAACAAGTAAATTGCTAATTCAGATTTCTGAATGGAAAACAGAGTTAAAATATAATTCTGGTTAAAACTTTCAGTCTCCTTTTATTTGGATGGCTATTTTTTTTCAGCAATCTTTAGTTGTTTGGTATGTGTATGAGAAATTCTGCCTCACCTCTAGGTAAAAAAAATGACTTAACAGAGTTTTCTCAATGAACTCCTAAGAAAAAAATAAAATGGAAGCTTCACTAATTCATCCAGTGAAAAAATACCTGTGTATTCTTGATAGTTTCGGTTCATTCCTCTCATCAGATGTACTACAAATTTCTGGGCTAGAGTATCTGAAATATCAAAAGCTGTTTTATTTGCTATTCCTTGAACAAAATCTATCTACTCTTAATGTCTGTAAAATCAATTTCCTTTTTAAGAATATATAACCACTGGCCCCAGAAGTCCAGATACTCTTTCAGCTATGCAGGACTTTGAATATGAGGAAGTCCTAATTCCCAAGGAGAATAAAGGGTTCACTAAATGATCATTGCATAATATCATTGTGCGTCAACCCTGAAGTATAAAATTAGAGGTAGAGCTATCTCTGCAAAAGGATCTGGGTATTACAATGTCTCCCTGTGCTTTTAAGTACAGGATATTCAACCACAAAACCCCAGCTTGGCTCCTGACTGAACCACAAGAGTAGTTGCATTCTGCAGGCACTCATGTTTCTACCACTGCTCGTCTGGAGCGCTTAGGTTCACAAAGGAGCCTCGGATATCACAGTACAGACTGGTTCTATACTTTAATAATTGATTATCTGATAGTTTTACAGTATCCAAGTTAGGCACCTTCTTCCTTTGTAGGGCATGTCACTCACATTGCAAAGCAGGGGATGACTGAAATACCCACAGGCAGAAGATGCTTTTCTCACCTATTGGATTTAGGTGCCTCACGTAAGTTAGACTCAGTGGTTAAACATGATTTATCAATAATGTATACAGACACATAGGATTCAGATATCATTTCAGAGTTTTACACAAGCTATTGTCAGGTCAGGGGCTAGAAATTAGCTTTTGCTTTTTGCCCAGTGAGTGTCCAAACACATAGAAATTTGCCTTTATTCTTGCATCTGATGAAAACTTCATTGTTTCATGCAAAATCGAATACCATCAAAAGAAGGAATGCACTCCATCACACTGTGTAGCCTGTTGTTTGGACTGTCTCCTGAGGTAAAAATGTTCAAATCACTTCAAGAAATATTTGAACTCATTCTCCCCCAGGGAAGGTATGACAATTAGCAAGCAGTTGACTAAAAGAAGGAGCTTTTTCTACATTTTAAGCCATTCCAAGAGAGAAAAGACAGGAGAGGATTTAGGGCTATGAACCTTGATTAGGGAGGGACGTATTCTTTCAGCCAGCCACGCAGACAGAAGAAAACAAAGTTTTATTGCTATTCTTTAGGTTTGCTATCTGACAGCTAAGCTAATCTGCTGCTGGTTCTGATGACTTTTCAGGTATCACTCTTAGACAATTAGCATCTTCTGCTTGTTGTTGGGGCAGTCCAGGGGTACGCTGGGAGTTAGTGGGGCGCAGATGCTGTGCGTGATGGATGGGTTCTGCAGTGCTTTCCTTGAGGATACTCTTGATCTACTGTAGCTTCTTCCTGCTTCGATGGAGTTCCTTCTGCTTGGAAAGAAATGCTATGGCTGTGTGAGGGGATGCCCCTGAAAATAACAACCCCGAACAGCAAGTGGCTTCCCCATCCCTTCTTCCTTTACCCAACTTCAGATAACATATCTATGTGCAACATGCCTTTCCTGAGTTCAGAAAGTTCTTATGCTCCTGCCATTTTCTGATGAGTAAAGAGAGCAAGGACCTCTGAACAGAGCTCTCTGACCCTGGAATAGCCTTCTGAACTGTATCACGATTGGGGTACGCCTGGGGCTTTCTCTTTTGCCTCCTGAATAGTACCAGTCTTTGTTGCCCTATTGGCCTGTGCTTGAATGATTCTTTTGGGTGAATGACGTATTCCTTGACATTATCCAAGTTGGTTTCACAGAGAAGCATATTAAAATGACCTAGCCTTATTATTCACTTGATAGTCACTGATAAAACCCCTGTATTTACTAAATTCTATCACACTGTGGTACATGACAGGACATATTTATTATAAGCAATGTGTTGGCTTTTAGAAAATGCTTTCTCTTTTCAAACAACGGAGCTTTACAGGGAAACAGACGTATCTCTGCTTTTGCAGTTCTGAGTCAAAACTGGATAGAGCAATAAAGGAAAAGACAATGAATACAGAACAGGGGTATTGTGGGAAAGACAAGATATAGCTAGGAAGAAGCATGAATAAGCTACATTTTACATAGCTTAATATTTAAAATCAATGTGCATTGTATATCATCACACATACAAAAATACTACTTTCCTTCGAAAAGTAACAGCTTGCATCATAAAGCTCTTGTTTGCTTAACTGGGATGGTACAAACACATTTGGCATTTTGTAGTCTTAATAATCAATAAAAGTGTTATTTTAATGTAAAAGACATAAAATTTGTGTCATTTCCTGTTTTTAAAAGAGGGAAAACCGAAAAAGCCACAAACATTGCCAAATTGGCATTAGAATAATTAAACAGAAGACTTGAAAACCTTACATTCTACATAAAAACTTGGCCATGTGGGCTAAGCAGGTGACTTACAACAATTTACTCATGATTATACCATGAACCCTAAAAAGGGAAAAATGCACATAAACATAAATACAAACACTGAGTTTAATGAAGAGACAGGTAGTTCCTTTGGACAGATCTGAGGCTAGTGGAATGGATTCATATAGAAGATAGAGAAAATTAAGTGTCCATGACTGACATGACCTTTTTTATTTGTCAAAAGGAAGAAGAGTACAGTTTTCAGTATGAATAGGATATGGGTGGTTAGTTCTCTTACCTGCCTTTGAGAAATGCCAGACTATGTGGCTTCCTTGTGAGAGGGAGAAGATAAGAACATTCTGAGGTGAATTACTTCTTATAATGAACTAAGAGTCTGGGTCCATATCATGATTTTAGTCATTACTGACAATCAATTTCTCTATAAAAGTGCATGCTATAACTCTAGATTAACTACATAATTATATAACCACAAAGAGTACTACAGTATAATGGCACACATATATATTATGAAGTTTAAAACTGAAATAATTCCTCATATATCTCTCCTAAAAATTTTTCTTGCTACTTTCTGACAAAATGGACCAAACCACTACTGAGCATTTGGGTGTGTAAATATTATATATCAGGAGGTGTTACTGAAGAGTCATATGGTCATACACTTAATGTCTAATGCTTATTTTAAGGTCAAATAAAAGGATCATCATCATGCTCGGTGACATCAGCAGAGGTATAGAACCATAAGTTCAGTTAGAAACTGATATGCAGGCCTGGTATTTCTTATGACCCCTTTGTTTCTATTTACAATGGCAAATTCTCAGGGATTTACCAGTGATGCCCACTGGTGTTATCTGAATTATCTCCTAAGTACTTTAAATAATTACTGAATAAAGGAGTGAATTTATCCAGGGTGTCAGTTTCTTAACTAACCCAATAATTAAGTTAGTTCAATAAAGAAACACTGAAATGATAGGAGATTCCAACTGTTACCACCACAAAGGGAAAAGCTTTGTGAAAATGATGGCAACAAAACTGACTTACCATCTGAAAACTGTGAGAAACCTAAATGGCTCAATCTGTTTAGTTTTAAATACTATCAAACAGTGATTTGTTTTCAGAATTTAAATACCCTAGCTGTGAGA
>JAOXJM010000001.1:46696201-46710037 GCA_026413425.1 Tringa solitaria
GCTGTGAGAAACAATAGAATGGAAAAGATTTCTGTCCTAACGGAGATAACAAGAGCTTGTGACTGGAAGTTAAAAAAAGGTGAATTTGTAATGAAAGCAGTGAGCTTTTATTTCAACAGTGATTAGACATTTTTTGTCTTTTCCTGTCTTCAAGTCAAGAATGGATACCTTTTTCAGCATTTGGAAATCAATGGTATCCTCAGTCTTAATTTCTATGAATTTATGTATGAGTCCTCCATGCAGATATTGCTAGTGATGGTATGAGGCTGACATTCTGTTTGTGGGTCTCAGATATTTTCTGACAGCAGAGCTGACAGCAGTAAGGCTCCATTGAAAATTGTGAAACAGGGTGATTTTTAATTAACAGTGACTGTTATGCCTGTTTTTCCACTTTAATTCTCCTTCCCTCTTCAATCCATCCCTTTCTCACCCTATTCCTTACACTGTGTTTTGTATTAGTGTCTGCCTTTCAGCTATTTCACTTCTGTCACAGCAACCTTCTGAGCTGGACTTCATCTTGCTGCCCAGAATCTGTTCCATTTTCCTACTTTCCTCCTTCTCATCTAGGCTCGTCCCAGTGGCCCTCCCACATCCCAGCTCTTTGATGAAGTCCTTTGTCTCTCCATCTCTTACCCCACCAATTTTCCATACAGTGTTTTCTAAATTTATGTTAATAAACAACCAAGTGCTTATACTCCTATCTCCCCTTCTTGTTCAGCCACAGTCATTCCCTTTCATTTCTTCTATTGCCTTCAAGGCCCAGATGCAGCTCTCAGTCTCAACACTTTTTGTAACATACTTCTTCTTCCTGTGAAAAAGATTTTTCAGTCCTCATAGGGTAGTTTCTGTCTACTTGCCAGGGTACCAGGGGCTTGGGCTTCCTGGTTTCCATCTGTGTGCTTGTGTCCATCTATGCCTCACAGCCCTGGACTGTGTACACTCAATCATTCTGTATAGGTGGAGCAAATGCAAGCTTGTCGCATGTGCAAGCCCCGAGGTGGCAGATTATAATAAATTCTCCTTTGATGATGGAACATGAACTTTCTGACCAGCATTACCATGAGCAAGGCCATGGGAATATGCATCATAAGCATGAAGATACTATCTTTTAAAATTAAGGTCTCTACTGAGAGTATGAAAATTCAAGGTCTTTTAACTCAGCAAAATTTGGGAGACCAAGAAACAGAACCATAGCTTTAGAAAGCTTTTGAAGGTGAGGAATTAAGCCATGTGTATCTCTCCATGTCTCAGACCAGTGCAGATTACGGGTAAAACAAGGCAGCATGAAATTATGCCAGACACTAAAAGCTCCTAATGGGCCACTTGGATAGAGTCCGAATACAATGCACTTCAGGCACATTCATTTTCATAGTCAGGCCATATGAAGATGGTTACAAGGTTTTGACAACTCTTTTCTTGCTGTGAGTATTCCCAGTTTTGAGGGAATCCCTCTCTGGAAAGATGTGACCTCTCTTTACCTCCATTACAGCAGGTGAATAGGTAACAGACCGTATCAAATTTGCAAGACTGTTTTCAGCTAAATCCTAACACAACCGTTTTTGCACTTTTTTTAATGTTTATTTTTTGAAATCCATCCCTGCGTACAAGCCATTTCCTTCTCTAACTTGGCACCAAACCAAAACCACTTTCTTCTCAGTTGATTCTTCTAAACATCTTAATGGCTGTGTCAGCTTCCTGTAATTGTTCCTCCAGTATAGGATTTCCTCTATCCCCTCCTACTAGCTCAGGCAATGTCCTTCTGGTTTATGCTTTAAAATGCTTGGACATGAGACACAGACAAAAAGAAGAGATCAGTACATACATAATGCAGATAGTCTTAAAAATAAATGGGAAAAGCAGGGACCTGAACTATTTTATACTTGCTTGCTTTGCTCAGGACCTGTGAGCAATCTGTTGCCTTTAAACGGTTGCTTTATAATGACGTCTCAGGAAAAGGAAAAGGAAGCATGAGAACATTGATGAGTAACTAAAAATAAGATAGTGATGTAAAGAATAAAAAGGCTAGTCAGACTATAGTAATGTCCATTATTATTTAGCATTTAGGCAGCACTTTGCAAACATGATTTAATGCTCACAACCTTCATACTGGCTCTCACAGTAAGAACTGAGTATCATTTTCACTATATAGTGGTGGTAACATAAGAACAAAGTCTCCAATGACATGAACATCACTAGTCTTAGTTCAAATCATGTCAGTAGCAAATTTGCCTCAAAAGCTGAAGCCATGCAAAGTGTCTACAGCAGAAATTCTGCAGATCCCAACTTACATTTTGATCTCTTGATGTATCCCCCTTTCTTCTGGATTTCACAGGTTTACAGAAATACGTGGCATTTTGTATAAGAAACTGGTCCTCACGGGGATATAGATCATAAAAATATTACATCATCCTAGAAAAGTGATGAGTTTGCTGAACATCAGTATATCAGAAAAATATCTGAGAGAGTTCTATTGCCTCAGCATACATCCCTTTGAAAGAATTACACAAAGGATTAGTTCAACAGAACGAGCTATCAACCTACACAGTGGTCTTCCTCTGCTAGGTGGGATCCCATGTTTCACAGAGTGATCCAATCTCTTTGCCCAAGATTACTGAGTGCTTTGCACCTGCTGACTCCTCTCCTTTGCTGAGGATACCAGTGGTGCTCATAATGTGGAAAACACAGCCTACCTTCCAGCACCTCCACATCTCCCATCAATTAGTTAGTGGATTGCACACACATGAAAGTCACTTCGCTGTGTGTGCAGGTTCTTAAGCTTAGAGTTTCATTTCTGAAACCTCTACTAAAAAGCCGTCTGGATCTAAAGACTCCCAAAGCATAAAGTGCTTGAAGTTTTTGCAAGAATAGTCTTGTTAGTAATACTGGGACAGTAGACACCTGAGCCTTGCTGAGACCATGCTCTTCAATCTATCCACCTACATGGCCAAATTATGAGGATTTTTTCTGAAGAAGCCTCTCTGGCCAGGCCTTGCACAAGCAGTTGGAGGGGCAGTGATGCTCCTTGCATCCCCATCCAGGAACCACACAATTAGAAAACTCAAGTGGGTTGTGGGACACTTGAATTCACAACCTTCTTCTAGAAGGGTTATACATGTTCAAGCAGTATGACCGGTGTTCCAGCCATGTGGACAGGATGTCTTAGAAAGCAGGAAGCTTCTGCTAAAGCTCTCCTCTCTCACAGTGAATAATCAAAAAAGAGGTAGAGTCCAGTATCCCATCAATCTAATAAGCAATTATTAACAGTATCTATGATTCTTAACCGGCTTATACAAGCACACTTGTATTTAAATCTTATCCAAGACTTTCTGTCTTTTTTCTTTGCTTTTCTTCTGCGAATTTAAGCACCTCATCGTATAAGTAATTTTAATGTCAAGTGAATCAGGTCTCAGCTGTATGTATGGAAACAGAAGGAATTGAATGTCAGTTGTGTGAATTTGTCTAACTACAGAGTATGGCAAAAACTTAAGTAATTAAAAGGACAAACCGGTTGCTTTCAGTTTTAAATGCACATGATAAGATAATATGTGAAGCTGTTGAATGATAACTCCTGAATTTTCATTATAGGAAAAAACAAACTATGCAACCTGAGCTTTATATCATGTACTGTATTCTTATGATTTTAACTCTCAATGGAAGAGAGAAAGACAGGATGGTTCATGATCTGATGATCCGATGATGCTCCATTGACCACACAAACACAACTTTTTAAAGGAGAAGGAAACAGCATGTCTAAGAGCTTAAATGGTGAAACAAACTCTTACACAGTACATTTTGCTTGAAAATGCATAAGTGAAATCTGCCTGGAGGATGAGAAATTCAGGTGTGAAATGGGTGCGGCTACAGTTGCAAATTTAATAAGACATGAATTTGTTTTTTCCTTCAGTGTGTAGTATTGACATGCCTGTGGCTGCAGGCACATAGGAGACTGAATATAATTGAGGTGCTGGCAGCAGACAGAAAATTGTAGTATATTAAACATATCTATGTAATTATTACACTCTTGATTATAATTTTTTTTAAAAAGTACTGGTGAATCTCAGGTTTCTGGAAGACAGAATAAATATCTTATTTAATTGTATTTTCTTCCATTACAAATACTTCCCACACCATCAGCAAACTCAGCACCTTCAGTAGCGTAGTAAATCTGTGACACAGTCAGATATGGTTTGTTTTCTCTCTCCTGACTAGAGGAGAAATTCTGTTCTTAGTGCAGTGTTTTGTTTTCTTGGTCTGTTTTTAAAAATCCACGATGCTCTGAAATGCCTCTGTGGGTATCACCCACTGCCATGAATCACACTCAGCAGCTCAGCTGGAATTGCAGATGACAATCCTTAATTCAGACCATGACTAAGCCTTTTAGCTGTACTACCACCAAATGGCTGAGTGTTTTGCATAGAGGGACTTAAGGCAAGGTGAACAAAAGGATGGAGATATCTAAAGCTGAGACCTGAATTTTCTACTCTGCTGTCAGCTGATATAGGAGAAGGAAACATACTGTCATGGTGAGAAATGACAACTGTGTTGAAAAGGCAGGGTACTTAGGTTTCCTTCTCTACACTCAGGTATTTCCTGTTGTATTTCTGTGAACTTTTGTCGAACATCCAGCTGAATTAAAATCTCAGTTCCTGAATTGTTTAGGTAGAAATGAACAAAATAGCCAGTCTCAATCATTAGTTATCCATTGGGTAAGCCTTTCCTTTAATCTCTGATCTTCCAGTTTGCAATTTTACCTTATTGTTGCTCAAGCTCAGGAACCCACATTTTATGTGTATTACTATGTGAAAGGATCTGTCTCTCTATGGCTTAAAGTATAATCAAGGATTCTACATAAAATTGACTAAGTTGAATGACAAAATACGCTAAGTTGAACAAAAAAGTATTGGTCAAAGATATCCTGTAACCTTGAGGACAGAACCTTCATTAGTGGGTCAGAAGAGCAGGGTTCAAATCTCTGTTCATGCATGTGAATATAGAGGGAAACTAATTTTCAGCGGAGTGTTGGGGACAGGCAAAGCCCTGGCAGGGCTTTGGCAAGGTATATCTCACGAGTCATGGCTACGGATTTTAAAAGACAAAAAAATGGCCATTCCCCATGTGCCTTGGTAAGGGTGAGTACAGGAGTCTCTCTTATGTTTTTGTCACCAGTTCATCTAGACAGCTCTTTTCTCACTACACTAGTTTCTCTGATCCTCATCACACAAGAAGGGGAGTCCTTTGTGACCCACAGCTGCTGGTTCTACATCAGACAGGAAGTCAACGGGGTAGGTTTTGCTGCAAGGAGCAGGGCCCTATTTTTGTAGAGAGCCTAAACATTGAACTTCATCTTGACATAATACTTGAAGAAGGTTAGTTAGAGAGCAGGACATCTCGTTTCTGTGCCTTTTATTTACATTCCTGCTCTATACCCAGGCTTTATATAGTGTTTTTTAGGTATGGTAACAGTAACGAATGATGCATTGTGACCAGTTCTATTACCAGATAACTGCTGCAACTGTGAAATTAGGTAAGCATACTGAAAGAATCCACTATGTGCACTGCTGCCTTGGACACTCACATACCTTAAGCATGTGAGATCAAGCAAAAGTCCTCTAAAAAGTCTTTTTAAAAAGATGGATAAAGTCTGTCATCCTCCAGAAAGAGGAAATTCACAGCCTTCTGGCATGGTCCATTTACCTTTCCTTTCACTCCCTTTGTGGCTGAATACCTTCAGAGTTTCTCTGAGGAAATGAGCTTTAAGAGCAATTCTGTTATCGTCTGTGCATGGTGGCAAAGGGGTCATTAACTTTTATCCCAACCAGGAGACATGAATTTAGCAATCCGCTTTTCCTTCAGTTACAGATTCAGATATTCTTTGAATGGCCAAATCTCTAGACTCTGATGGCTTGCTAATTGTAAGAAACTATTGACTTGAGGAGGGAGGAGAAAGAGACAAACTAAACTGAGAGCCTAAGCAATGGGCAGATCTTGTTGTTATCTCAGAAGCCTTAATGTCATGACCACAGATCCCATGATTCGTATTTAGCAAACCAAATTCCCATCTTCCTGCCACTTCAGCATGATCCTGCGAACAATAAGTGTGGAAGTTCCTCAGGTAGTACGTAATTGTACATGGGCAAGAGGGAAATGGTTACTACGCAAGAAATAGGTACTAAAACCATTTTGATGTATCACAGAGGATGGAAATTCTTCAGTGAAAAAGGCTGAAAAAGAGTCAACAATTAAACCATCGTATTGTGCCTTTGACCACCCTTTATAAAATATCTGACAGGAACAGGTATTCTCAGTCTTTTCTTCTTCTTATCATTTTGTTATCTGTGAAACAGAATGCATTTTTTTTTAATTAGGCATGATTCAGCCCAATATGGAGGCAAGGGTAAATAACACAGGTGATAGCAATGACACTAATCACCTCCTTAAGTTGGGTGTGTCCCAGACTTTGTTGCTAAACTTGCAGTCACAGATTTAGCAGTCGCTTGAAGCTTATGATGGCAGGTTCTTCAAGGCAAGAATTGCTTTTTACTATGTATTTATGTAGTAGATGTACTTATAATATAATGGGCCCCAATTTCTTTTGGCACCTCCAACTGCCTTCATAACATAAATCTTAATTATAATAATAAGCTTTTGGGACAGGAGCCAAAGGATTTCTCTGTGTGTGAGGGTTTCTGTATGTGCCCTAGTATACTGGTCCCCAGTTCTAATTGTGGCTTTTGAACTCATTTTTACTGAGATGCAGTTGAAAGTCAGAATAACACGACCATTAATAATAATAGCAGTGCGAGGACATAGCGCTGCATGGTAGAGAACACACAAGAGGGCTGCATGGGTTTAGATCTGTGTTATGATAATGAAGCCTGGGTGCCGAGAGCTATGACTTCTACTCACATACACTGAGTTTCAGCCAAGTCAGAGTTCTAGGGAAAATTAACTCTTGCTGGAAATTTCTTGAAGTGTTTTTGGTACCAGTCCAGTTATATAAAGCAAGTTTTTAAAAGGCGATTAAAATCTGTGGGTCCATGACAGAAGCCTGAGGGATTTGGGAAAATGAGATGCAGGGCAGTACAGGGGGGAAGTCTGGGAATGCACTGGTTTCGGAGACATGGTATGTAGAGCAGCACAAGTTTTATGTTTTTAATATACATGTTGTGAGTGTTATTTTTCTTCTTCTAAAAGTCACGCCCCAGTCTAAGTTAAGGCCAGCTCCATTTAAGCCACTATGGCAGGTCTATAGAAACCATAGCACTGGCAGGATTACGCGAGGAACATGTTCATCCGTTGCTTACTCCATCTGTTCAAACAGAAGAAGAAAGTGAGCTGTCAGTGCGCTGACTCACACACACTGCCTGCAGGTGGCTGTGGAGCAATGGCAGACAGCACTGGCATGTTTCCTTCCCTTGAGCTCCCTAGTGTTTTGTAGATAAAATCTTGGTGCTGCTGCTGTGGCATAATGGAAAAGAGGATTCCTTTCCCATGTTTTCCTTTATGTCAAAATTTAGCTGTGGTTTATCCTTTTTATTGCCATAATGCTCTGTGGAACCACTGAGCTTTCTGTAGAGATGCAAACCCTACATCTCTGTTGCTAAATAAGACAGGAGCAATTTTCTGACCCTAAGAGCAGGCAGCCCAGCCTAGCCACTGTTAGGCTACATAGTGTTTGGCCTCCTATGAACCTTGAAAGGTAAACTTCTAGGGGTAAAACTATTTTCTGTGATTATTTTTTTTTCAGCACAAAGCATCTGAAAAAAACTGGGTATTATGCTGGGGTCTCATCAGAATGATGGTTTCATGCATGAAATGTATGATGCTTTCATATATGTTTTCATGCATTGCTTGCTCTAGAGTACAGCATGAGGAATGTTTGGAGACGCAAAGCTGGGATGATGTTGGAAGACTGTTGAGGCTGGAGGGAACAAAACCTGGTGCCATGATGTCTATACTGCCTACTGGAATTGATCCCTGCAAGGCTATCCCTCCAGCCAGGCTTAGGCACTGCTTCCCAAAGAACTGGCATCAGCCAAAGCAGCCTGGAAGCATGCTAGCAATTAAACAGCGTGGATGATCACCAGGCCAGTGCTCAAGCTTGTTTCTTGCCCTGGTTTTATTTAGCAGTATGGAAAGAGTTGGAATATCCACACACCCTAGGATTAGGTTGCCAGGGGAACTGCAAACATTGGACTTAATTGACTGGGACACTTGACAGCACACTGCCTTAATGCTATTATGCAATACTGTTTTTCACTAAACATAGGGGTCAGTCTTCATATGTGGGGGTAGGTTAAGATGAAGAGTTTGAGAGGCACATTGTAGCCATAAATATCCAGGCTTTTGGCAAAGTCTGAATAGACTGCACTATTATTCCTTTGCTCAGACAGATGCGTTGCTCTTCTCAAGCAAGGTCACCTTATCTCTCTTGCTCCCTTGATTCAGGAGCCAGTCTGTCTTTGGTGAAGCTTTACTGCTGTTTCTGTTCCATCTCTCACATGGAAAAGCTCTTTTTAAAGCAGTCAGGAGGAAAAAAGAGAATATCTTGGCTTCCTGCCGTACGCCTTGTTTATGGAGGCTAATATGATATAGAGCATGGGAACTGTGGGACAAAGAGCAGTGATCTTGCACTTGTCAAGTCTTGCCCTCAGTGTTCTGTGCTGACCCTGCAGGATCACCAGTGTGGTCATTTTTCAGCTGCTCAGTACATGAGGTACTTCTGTACCCAGTATGGCCTTTTTCCTTCCTCCCGTCCTAAGGTGTAACGGAGTGCAAGGGCAGAAAAGGATTCTCAGCTCTCCTGATGCTTAAAAGCTGTGCATACTCTGAGGGATTGTGTGCATGCCTTTCTGCCTACATGAGTCAAGTTGGTCTTTTCTTCACATTTCTGCCCATATTTTCAGCATCCCTACCTAACTAAATTTAATTTTAAAATCTCTTTTAGTTGAGATCACACGATCCTCTGTACTTTTCTGTGATTATCAGTTTCTGATCCTCTCCGTACCTAACCTTTTATCCTGATTTGGGGCAGAGGGAGTGGCTCAAATAGTTAATATGACCTGAAGCACTTTTTCACAGGCGCATCCCTTCGAACCCTATGCCTCCAAATGCATTACAAAGTCAAAAAAAAAAAAGCCCAAAAATCCTAACAAAAAAAACCCCTACAAACCAAAAACAAAACCCCACACCACAACCAAAAAAACAGGCTTTACTAGAAATGAAATTTCCCAACTCACTTTTACAATTTAAATCATGAACGAAAGTCATTTGTGGAACACACAAGAAAATCTTTGTTTTGTAATAGCTGTGCTTCTGTGCTATTTATGACTAGTATGACCATTTTCAATGGAAGTGCCTCTTTTTGCGAAGTGAATGAGGCAGATTTAACAAATGGATGGAGAAGATGACAATTGCTCATACATAATCTTTACAATAGAAGAAAGGATGGGAAAATTTGGTATATATGTGCTTCCATGCGCATACTAGCAATGCAGCATGGGAAGACTGGAACTGCATATCTTTTCCACTGTTTTTAATGAACTTTAACCTACCTGGCATGCTCCAAAGCACAACCAGGAACTTTGAACTGAAGAATAGCAGAGGGAGAAATCATGAGGTAAAACTTGATCCTCCCTCTCAATGCATCAGTAACAAAATTTCAAAATCTCTGACAAGACCTACAATTTAGCTGCAGGATTTAATACTGGAAGATTGATGTGTTTACTGTAATGGCAGCAAATTGACTATCCAGAAAGAGCTATATATCTTTGCAGCACAGAAAATGTCTGTGTCTGAGGGAGATAGAGGCAAGTTATATCTAAAGGCAGATAATCAAAACTAAATGATCACACCAAAACCATAAGAAATAATTAGAGAAATAGATTGGGATGAAAGAGAGAAAGAAGTATAGAGGCTACTTTGAGCCTCACCCTTTTTGTTTGTATTGACCTGAAATTGTGGTCTAATTTTAGGCAATGACATAGACTTTCTGAGCCAAGAGAAGACTCTAAGAGAACAATTTTTCTTGCTACAGGCTTTTACTGAATGGAAATTCTCTGTTAGTGACAAGTAATGTGGTTTAAAGGAAAAAAAAAAAAAGCAACAGTATTTCAGAAGCCTCTGCTACAAATTGCCTTTAATTTGAACTAGAAAATACTGACAATTGAAGGAGTAAAAATTCATACAAGTCACTGACATTCTTTTCTATCTGCATCTGTCGACATCATGCAAGATGGCATGGTTGCTGACTTCTACATGCAAGTATTGATATGTTATTTAGAGATTTGTACACACATAAAAGACAGTGGCATTTGGGGAAATTTGTAAACCTTAGCTAGCCAGATGGAAAAAAAAATATTTTCTACTCCCCTTCTTCCTCTTTGCCCTAGAATATATCCAATAGAGAAGCCTAGACAAAGAGAATGGTGCATGAACTACACGGTACTCAGTACTCTTCTAAGGCATCTGCTATGTACATTCCTTGCTGTGTGATATTTTCAAAGCTGCTATGAAGAAAGCTGCTTGCCAAAGGGAGAATACCAGAAAGTGAAATATTTCTGCCTCTTGTGCAATCACAAGGAAGTGACCTCGGGCAGGACCTTGGAATGAACTTTCTGTGGGCAGAAGATGTGTGTGGTCATAGCAAGCAACTGTGAACGCAGAAGTTATGCCTTATCTGCTGGGCTAACCCTTCTGTTATTTCATTTCTGTATCTCCTTTTCTCATTTGTCTAGTGCTTTTAATTGTTTGGCAATTATGTCTTTGGACACCAGTCATCCTCTCTTTCTCTGGTTGATGCTCTTCTCCCTCTACTTTCCTCTCAGGGACTGTTTTTTAACTTTTATAGGTCCTGTTCAGTGTTTTGGCAGCTATATAACTGCTATAACTTTATCAGCATTATAGAAGAAGATTCCTTTTCTGCTGGTCAGGTTGAGTTCTGTGTAGGACATACAGGATTTTACCACACAGTTTTCAGTCTCTAATAAAGCAGAAAGGGTCAAGGTTTTTTATATAGTGCCTTCATCTTTTTGCTCATGTCTTTTCAGTCATTTTTACATGGTAAGACGAGGAAGGAGGTAGAGCGTCTATTGTATAGGCACACTCTCAAAGACAAATCACTTCATTCTCTGTGTCTATCAATTATTTTCTGATGTTTCTACTAGAATATTTCAGCAATGCCAAGATGATGGGACTGTAATAATAATCATCGCCCTATCTGATAATGGGCTTCCCAGAGACTCAACTGGCAGTTTGACAGTCCTATGCCATAGTTACTACACCCTGCTGATAAAACTGCTCTTGCCACAAATTGATCCTGACAAAAACAAGCTCATCTCTATTCTGAATTTCAGACTTGACCTTGGTGGGTTTACAAGTTTAACCACCATACTAGGCACAAAATATGTAGCACAAAAGCCATATACCTAAAAAAATATCCCAGCCTTTGTCTGGGATATCTGTTACTATCTGTTTATTCTCTCTATTGCATGATTATTTTAAACTGTTCTGTGGTATGGCTAAAATTCAACATTTTTTAAAGCAAATGAAAATCACCACCACTGGTTATAAAACTTATTTACCTGGGCACAGAATCTCTGTCCTTATCCAATTTGTGACTGAAATATCCTAGTCCATACCAATGGTAGTCTGGGGACAGTGTCATAAGGCAAAGGTTGGAATCATGAGGACGAAAGCAGAGGAGAAAGCAACAGATGAGTTGGGCTTATTATAAAATACTCCCAAAACAGAGGGATCTTTTGTTTTATACATACACTGTAAATACAGTAAAAGTTGTGTAAATACACTGCATAGATACAATCGTGAGCATAGCGCTGCACTGGGATCCTTGTATGAAAACCATCAGTCTTGAGAAGTTTTTCAGCATATCTGTAACCTTTTCTCAACTTTTGGACTTGAGGAAAATGATAATGGAAGACATTTCCAAACAGCTACTTTTTGTGGCACCAACCCATTTTTGGAATTACAGGTCTTTAGCCATGTAGGTTCAAAATAGTATTGCAGAGATGAACAAGCAACTGGGAAAACTACTTGGAGTCCACATCTCCGGGAAACCTCACTGCTATCTAAATTTTGTAGACGTAAAGTTATTCAGCATGGAGATGTAAGGATGGTAGGGTCCATGTCTTTGGCTTTTTCTGAAGCTCCCACCATTCTGACACTGGGTCTGAAGTACAGACTATCACGTTCCACTGACTCAGGCCAGCACAATCTATCATCTGGTTTTAGGACTCATGTCTGAGAAATAGGAAACATTGGCCTGAATTCTTCAAAAGATAGAATTAAACCCAGGCCTCCCACATAGTGGTTAGTCTTGTTTTATGCATGAATTCTGGGAACACCTTGAGCATTTCAAAAGAAAGGGGCACATACCTCTGTATTTTGTGAGATCTGGACTGCTAAGCTTGTGTTAAGTGTACTACACTGCTCAGAACTCAAAATTCGGTTTAAATACTAGTGTGGCACTGATCTGCAGAATTTTAAATCTAGAAAACCCAGAAGAGTAATCAATTTAGAGGTCCTCAGGTTTATGTGGCAGCTAAGAAGTTTTCACGATACAGTTTTGGACATAGGCACTTAAATTTCATTCCATTAGCTGTTGTCTGGTATATAAAATTCTGTCTACTAAATCAGTCCTGGTGCCAGGGCTGTGCTCATGACTTTTAGTTCACCAAAAACTCTTGCCAAAGAGCTGTCAGCTGTGCCCCCCCCCCCTACCCAACCCCCAGCAGTCACGCAAGAGGGCAGTGGGAAAGCTGGTGGGGCAGAAGCAGTACCCACCAGCAGATGCATGAACAGAATATTCTTCCTGGGGTCATTGGGAGAAGAAATGCTGTGGCAACAGGAAAGAGGGTACAATTTCTAGCTAGAGACGGGAAATGAATATGTTAAATCAAACAGAAAATATGAACATTAACACAGGCAGAAAACAGAAGAAAAGAAAGAAGAGAGTGAAAAACAAGACAGAAGTGGGAAGGGAGGGCATATATTCTCAGTGGAGACAGGGGTGACTCAATGGACCTGTAGCTGATATAAGCAGGAGAAAAAGGGAGATCAATATTTCTAGTGAACTGAAAAGAAAAGTAGCAGTGGATGGAACAGAGACCTTGAACCTCAGGGACCTTTCAAAAGAAACTGCACTTCAGGAAGAGTCTCCAGCTGCTCAGAGGGTGTTTCCAAGTGATCTGAACATATGTTGTTTCCCCTAGCACTGCTGGAAATGTCCCAAGCTTAACATCATGACGTCAAAAGGAAAATCCCTGATCTACTTTGCAAAAACAACACCCTGTCCAGCGACAAGTATTAGTGAACAATTCTGGAGTATCTGAATTGCAGCAATATGACTGCATTCTCATTTATAGAACTTCTGCTCTCAAATAAGATCCATCTGAATGACCTCTCTTTCGCCAAATCTCAAGGCATGCTGTCTGGTGTGTGTATTGCCTAGGCAGCTGCAGAAGGCGAAATGCAGAGTGGGGGCAGGTGGGGAGCCAAGCTCATTGTGGGTAGGTTTGTGTGCAAGAACATCTGCGAGTTCTGAGGGCTAGTCTGCAGCATTTCTGTTTGTTGATTTATGGCTAAGGAGGCGCTTAAGGCTCTGGAGCAGTTTTTTAATGTTTATTCCAACAAAAAAAAAATTAAAAAAAAAAAAGAAAGGAACCCCAGATAATTAGGATAATTCTGCTGCATGCAGAAATAAAGATGTTTGATGACAAAGCTGAGATTAAAATCATTATGGTTGGAAACATCCAGGCTAAGTCAAAAGGACCTGGGGGTGTTGGTCGACTGTTGGCTGAACATGAGCCAGCAGTGTGC
>JAOXJM010000001.1:46717747-46749986 GCA_026413425.1 Tringa solitaria
TCCCTGCCCATGGCAGGGGGGTTGGAACAAGATGATCTCTAAGGTCCCTTCCAACTCAAACCATTCTATGATTCTATGATCTTTCTTGCTAGGTTTAGTTCTAAAAGCCTCCTTAACAGTGATTACACAAAACGGGAAGGCTGAGGAGAAGTTGATCTGGCCTTGATATTGGGTTTATTCAAAGAAAATATCACTCGTATCCAATCACAGCCTTTCCTAGTACTTGCGGATTTTAGATCCAGGCACGTGTTAGACTTGTTTAGGTTTATTACAAAGCAGTCATCTCTCAGGTCAGTGTAAGGCCTATATTAGTAGTCCCTGGAGACCATCTGCAGAGTTTTCATGTGCCATTTCTTTCTCTGATATTCCTAGAACAGTCATATAAAAGTAAGTATACATTTGACAAAACACTGATATTTTAGGAGGTAGAGGTCTTTTGGTAATGCTGCCTGACATACTCTTCTTGACTCCAAATTTTCAGCTCCTTTACTTGTGACTCACCAAGTTGGGCATGTATGCGTGTGTCTGTCAATAATTTTTCAAAAGAAGAAAAAAGCCTGATTGTAGAATAGCTTAATAGCTTCAGTGTCTGTTGTTCATATGTGTATAATGACCAGTTCACTCTATTTCATTGCTATCATGGTATTCTGGATTTAGAAACCTCTATGGCCTTGCCCTCTCTATGAAGACAAGTGTGGACACTTATGCAGCTCCAGTGAGCAGATGGAGAGACTCTGACTGCAAAAGCATGAGGCACATGCAAACCAAGGACAGGATTTGCAGAAGACATCCTGAAGAACCCAGATTATTGAACAGATGAGATGTTTCTCTTCATAATCATTCGTGTATGAGTAAAATACTCCATTCAGGTGTAAGCATTTTTGTTAGAGTGTTTGATTTGACAATGTCTGTGTAAGTAAAATAGTGTAACTTGTAATTACACTAAAGGGAAG
The DNA here is from genome assembly GCA_026413425.1 of Tringa solitaria. Taxonomy (NCBI): domain Eukaryota; kingdom Metazoa; phylum Chordata; class Aves; order Charadriiformes; family Scolopacidae; genus Tringa; species Tringa solitaria. Next base: position 46,718,701 of record JAOXJM010000001.1, read on the forward strand.
CTTGTATTTTGTTAATCTGACTAGTTAACTATGAACAAGTAGTTCAGCTTTTGAATGGGACATTTCCACAAAGAAATAATGAAAAAATGATACTATATTAATGCTGATACTTGAACTTGACACGTAAAATCATATTAAATTACAAACCGATCACTCATGTAGATGAGTCAAACTGTTATTTTCAGTTTCTTAACAGTTTTTAAGATGGCTTATACCTTCTTAACTTGTAATTCTCTTCATTTAATTGCCTTTCCCTACTTGAAAGAATCTTGGTTTTAGTGCATTAATACAGTTGCATTTCTGAGAAACTTGGTTTTCATTAGTCTGATGTCCACCCAGAAGCCAGCAATATAGCTGGGTTCATGTCCAGATATTACTCTGCATAGGTTGTTACAGTTACACCTATCACTTACTAGGTCATAAGGACTCTTCAGAGAATAAAGAGGCAGTACTTACTTTTTGGAGGCATATTTAAAGAGTTTATTTTCCTTCTCTGGAGTTTAATTTCTCTTTTGACCCATACCATTCAAACACATTTGGTTTCTGGTTTTATTGAAAAATGTTTCTTTTTCAAGGTTATCTGAGGTGGAAATGGAATTAGATGGTACAGTTCTGTGTTTCTCATAGTAATTTTGCTAAAGGTTATTTTTCAAGAGCAAAATAAACAGTACACTAAATGACATTTGGATGTTCAGATATTGTTGCAAAATGGAATAATGACTCATTCATAAATTGAGTAAGTAAATACTTTGAGTAATTGAACATCCTTTTGTTGTCTTATTTCAACTAGGGAAAGTATTCCTGTTGCATATTGCTGCTGTTACGTCTGTTGCTTATTGCAGGACATAAGCAATCCAGGAGGTTTCTGGAACACATCGACAATAACTTTCTTCTCCAAGTGATAGAGGCACCACCGAGGAGAGGTGCCATGCTGGACCTTGTTCTCATCAACAAGGAGGGGCTGGTGGGGAATGTGAAGCTCAAGGGCAGCCTTGTCTACAGTGACCATGACATGGTAGAGTTCGAGACACTTGGGACAGTAAGGAGGGTGCACAGTAAACTCACTATCCTGGACTTCAGGAGAGCAGACTTTGGCCTCTTGAGGGATCTGCATGGTGGAGTACAATGGGGTAAAGCCCTAGAGGGAAGAGGAGCCCAAGAAAGATGGGTAATACTCAAGGACCACCTCCTCTGATGCATCCTGACAAAGAGGAAGTCAGACAAAAACACTGAGGCCTGCATGGATGAACAAGGAGCTTGTGGACAATCTCAAACAGAAAAAGGAAGCCTACAGAGGATGGAAGAAAGGACAGATAGCCTGGGAGGAATACAGAGAAATTGTCTAAGCAGCCAGCGATTGAGTCAGAAAAGCTACAGCTCTGATAGAATTAAATCTGGCCAGAGACATCAAAGGCAACAAGAAAAGCTTCTGTAGGTATGTCAGTGACAAAAGGAAGACGAGGGAAAATGTAGGCCCACTCAGGAAGAAAATGGGAGACCTGACTACCTGGGATACTGAGAAGGCTTTTTTGCCTCAGTCTTCACTGGCAAGTGCTCTAGCCACACCACCCATGTTGCAGAAGGCAAAGTCAGGGACTGGAAGAATGAAGAACCACCCTATCCTGTAGGAGAAGACCAGGTTTGAGACCATCTAAGGAACCTAATAGTGCACAAATCTATGGGACCTGATGAGATGCATCCATGGGTCCTGAGGGAACTGGCAGATGTCATTTCCAAGCCACTATTCATCATATTTGGGAAGTCACAGCAGTCTGGTGAAGTTCCCACTGACTGGAAGAGAGGAAACATAATGCCCATTTTTAAAAATGGAAAATAGGAAAACCCAAGGGACTACAGGCCTGTCAGGGTCACTTCCGTGACTTCCTGGAAACTCTGCTAAGGCACATGGAAAATAAGGAGATGATTGGTGACAGCCAGCATGGCTTCACCAAGGTCAAATTGTGTCTGACAGATCTGGTGGACTTCTATGACAGTGTTACAGCGTTGGTGGACAAGGGAAGAGCAACTGACATAATCTACCTGGACCTGTGCAAAGCATTGCACACTGTCTCATACAACATCCTGGTCTCTAAATTGGAGAGACACAGATTTGATAGTTGGACCACTTGGTGGATACAGAATTGGCTGGATAGCCACACTCAAAGAGTTGCAGTCAATGGCTTGATGTCTAAGTGGCAACCAGTGATGAGTGGTGTTCCTCAGGGGTCAGTACTGGGACTGCCACTGTTTAACATCTTTGTTGGAGATATGGACAGTGGGATTGAGTGCACCCTCAGCAAGTTTGCCAGCAAGAGCAATCTGTGTGGAGCGGTCAACATGCTGAAGGGAAAGAATGCCATCTAGAGGGCATCTAGAGGGACCTGGACGGACTTGAGAGGTGAGCCTGTGTGAACTTCATGATGTACAACAAGGCCAAGTGCAAGGTCCTGGACAAACACAGGCTGGGTGGAGAATGGAGCAGCCCTGAGGAAAAGGACTTGGGAGTGTTGGTTGATGAGAAGCTCAACATGACCTGGGAATGTGTGCTCACAGCCCAGAAACCCAACTACATCCTGGACTGCATTAGAAGAAGTGCGGCCAGCAGGTCAAGGGAGGTGGTTCTGCCCCTTTACTCCATTCTCATGAGACCCCACCTGGAGCACCGCATCCAGATCTGGGGCCCTCAACATAAGAAGGATATGGACCTGTCAGAGTGAGTCCAGAGGAGGGCCACAAAGATGATCAGAGGGCTGTAGCACCTCTCCTATGAGGACAGGCTGAGAGAGCTGGGGTTGTTCATCCTGGAGAAGAGAAGGCTCTGGGGAGAACTTAGAGCAGCCTTTCAGTACTTAAAGGGGGCTTAGAGGAAAAATGGGGAGGGACTCTTTGTCAGGGAGCGTAGCAATAGGACAAGGGGTAATGGTTTAAACTGAAAGAGGGGAGATTTTCATTAGATATGAGAAAGAAATGCTTTACTGTGAGGGTGGTTTGGCACTGAAACAGGCTGCCCAGAGAAGCTGATGATGCCCGACCCCTGGAAGTGTTCAAGGCCAGGTTGGGATGGGGCTTTGAGCAACCTGGTCTAGTAGGAGGTGTCCCGACCCATGGCAGGGGGGCTGGAAAAAGATGATCTTTAAGGTCATGTCCAACCCAAACCATTCTATGATTCTATGATCTCACAGAAGAGACAGCTACGGGTCAGTTGTGAATTGTTGTCTTAGTGCAGCTATTTGGGGGTTCTGTGTAGAAAATGAACACTAAAGGCTCGGGTGTGTATCTCGTATCAGCAAAATCCATCATATATATATCTGGAAAGATTTTCCATATTGAAAAGAAAAAAAAAAAAAAGAGATCTCTTTTGATCTGTGAAATTAGACTACCTAATTATTAATTCAAATTGATAAAGGAAGAAACCAACTTTCCATGTTCTTCTCCTGTCTTCTCCCAGTGCAGAATGTATGTATTTTTGGCAGCCAGAATTATGTGCCAGAAATTCTGTATTCTTGACAGTTCTGATGATACACTTTTAGTAACATACAAATGATGAGAAGAAACGGGAATGTGCTATCAATGCTGTCATATACAAGACTGCTGAAAAGCTGGCATTCGCAGTGTTATTCCTTGTATGGCTCTAAACCTGTCCTTGCTTTTATGAACACCCAAAGTCAGCTGTCTGACCACGTTACAAGAGGGCACTAGGCCATCTGAACAGGTGGCCATGAGCATTGACACAGAAAGATGCTCCTCACGTGTGCTCGCCAAGGGCACAATTTCCTGCTGGACCATACTGAGCTCATGCACAGTTAAAGGGATGTGCACTCATTAATCCAGCTCTGAGCTGTATTAACTTTAAAAATAGCTTTTGTGAAGCATGGTGAGAATTTCTGACCCATTTAAACTTAGCAGAACAGCATATAAGCAACAGAGATTTCTGGTAAGCCTTCAGTGTTCAGCAGAAAGGATCAGAGGAGTGCAGGCTAATTTAGTCTAGCTGGCACCGAGACAGTCACTAGTGCTCCAGAATAGAGAGGAGGAAGATCAGCAAGATTTGAAAGCAGCCTTGATACCCCAGCAGACAGAGGTTGTCTCTGAGTGTGCGTCTCAGCAAGGAACAGTGTATTATTAACATAAAAACCCATCCTGTAAATCTAAATATAGTTTAGATGGCAAAGGAGTAAAAAAAGCACTAAAACCCAAGAATGTATTTCAGAAAAAAATGCATTTACGCTAATGCAGCATTTTTCATTCACTAAGAGGAGCATTTTCCTACACGTTAAGATATCACATCATAAAAGATTCAGGTAGGTAAGTTTATATGTTACTGTTTCCTGTATTGCTGTAATCTAGCCCTGAGCAGTACTGTAAATCAAAGCAGCTTCATTAAACAAAACAGAGGCCCATGAGTTTACATCCTCAGTAGCAGCAGGAGCAGGTTTGTCTGTATTGCAGCAACTTAGGTTGCAATCCTTGCCCATATCCTTCATCTTAAATATTCCAGGAGGGAATGAAAGGAGTCTGTGAAGGTCATTTCAAATTATGTTATGACGTGTAAAGTACACTCAGTGTTTTTTTGGTATATTCAGTAGGCCCAGTTGTGGCAGGGGGGACCCATCCCGCACTACATCCCCACTAAATGTAGCAGCTCCAAAGAGACCACAGTTTCAGAGATACAACTGTGTAAAAGATTACAAAAAATATTAGTTTAGTTGCTTGAATGAAAAGTCACTGGTATCAGAGAAGCCACATCTGCTTTGAAAACACTTTTTCTTTTGAAATCATAGTTGTCTAGATCTGCTTCATGCACATCTACAGCTGATCTACTCCTTACACATTCTTAATGCAGTATGTGGCATTTCACAGATGTTTCCCACCAGAGGCATCTTGACATTTCAGAACTTGTTACAATAATAGTGTCTGTGAGCTAATAACTTCTCAGTTTCACTTAGCTCTTTTGCATGACCTATTCTTGGCTGAAGCTATTCTAAACTGAAGCCACTAGAAGGCAAACAAGCAACGTCTGGATTTCCAGGGTAGGGGCTGAAATTGCCGCAGGGGAGGTCTATGAGTATTGATTGCTGCTAGCATTGCTCCCATGTATTCTCTGCTTTCCCTCTCCCTGTACGTAGGGCTCGCTAACATTCAACTACAGAAAAACTTCTGAAAAATGAATGCTATATTTTAAAGTGCATGCATTTTCAGTTAGTGTTCCATTTCATGTAATAACAGACAACGCTTAGCATCACAGTGTAAACAGTTCAACAGTGTTCAACTCATCTCCGCACAGCAGTCCTAACGAAGAGGCAGTCGATGAGAGTTAAACATCCCTTGCAATTAGGACCCTATACACTTGCACTTATCTTGTGCCAGTAGCTCTGGAAGTAACAGCAGAAGATACACCAATGTTAAGATTATAAGGGATTTGTGTGGTCAGGCCTGCAATATATGATATAGGAAATGTTTCACGTCAGTAGCTGATTTAAATAACTGTAGTTAAAATAGAGAAATATGTTTTAATAATAGGCTTGATTGTGATTTAAGAATGTGAGAAATGAGAATCTACCCTGAAGTCTAAAAATTGTTCCACTGCTTAAATGCCTTCATGTTTTAAAATTGCATCTTATTTCTATAACAGATTTCTCTAGCCTTACCTTCCATAAGAAGCTGTTACTGTTTTGTGGTATAGATTGATGAGCTGTCTCTTCTAATATTTCTGTTGTAGATATTTATAGGGTGTTTTCATGTACCTTCCTCCTTTCTTTCAGTAAGTTAAATGGACTGACCTTCTTGAGCCTTCTATTACACGAAAGTTTTCTAATTCATTATCATTCTCATGGCTCTTTATAAAATTTTTGTCATCTTTCTGGAGTGCAGATACAAGAAGAAGAGTAATTGTAGGAGTGCCATCATGAGGAAGGGAAGGAGGGAAGAAGGTTACCATGTGTGTATTTTCATTTTTCTTTATCCCAAAGTCTGTGCGTATCCTTCAATATATAAGTCCTGGTCACTTTTTTACTATGAGCTGAGCCTTTACTGATTTCCTGGTATGATCTTAATTCTTTTCCAAAGTCGGAAAGGTGGAGTTTCCAAAACTTGAAGTGTGTTTGGTAGAGTTAACTCTTACTTTAAATGCAAGCTGAACATTGACAGCAACTCTCCACTCATCTTCATTCCCTGGTGAAGTTTAGTCTCTGGGCAGAAATGGTAATGATCAATGTTAAGGACAAAGTCAGTGATGTAAACCTGCAGAAGAAAGGCAATGAGAAAACTGCTGTTATTGTTGTATATTAAGTGAAAGCATAGCCAGTGGTCTGCATCTGGAAAATCATGACTTCTTGTTGGTCTACCATTTAACTGCTGCCAAGTTAATAAGAAATTCAAATCACTCAGTCCCCACAAGTCCAACATTTCCATTACATGCCATCGCAGCATTCTTTGTATGGCTGAAAATTTTCAGTGATGATTTTATATTTTCCAAGCCAGTAAGAAAAATGTAAATGGAAGAGGTATACAATTCCTGTATGTAGTTATATTTTGGAGATTATCCTATACCCCTGATATCTTTAAACCAAAGAGTGTGCAATGCTAATTTTGTATAGGTCTAATTTTAAATCAAAACAGAAAGTAGTTACAGGTCCTGACTAAGCTATTCGTTTATTACCCAAACTATTGAGTTGCATATGTTTTAGTGCAATGCAAAGGACTCATTTGAAATAGGAGAAACCTGTCAAACCTGTCAACACTGGAAAAGTTCTCCAATAGAGTTCTGACAGACCGGCAGGAAATAACCTCTGATGGCACATACTGCAGATAAGACTACATGTTCCTGTGAAAATGAGTGAAAGGAATAGCGTGTTTTAATGTGCATTACACATATGCACTTTTTTGTAAGTTTACGTCCGAACAGGTATGACTTTTCTTGCCTACCAAAATTATTATTGGGATATTTCTGAAGGATACTGTTTCTTACACCTGTTACAGAAACCCAATTTTCAGTTTCTTTGCTATAAACAAATGATTTCTCCAGACTTCTCCTGGTTAGGAGAAATGAGGAGAATGAGGAGAAATGAGGAGAAACTTTAGAAATTATGTAAACAAGTAGATAATCAAAAACTAGTGTGGATATGTGGCTCCTAATGTAATGCATTGATTTTAGAATGAATTATTTCATTCAGGAATGTGAGCAATGCATTTTCTGAATAGTTTAATTCCAAAGAAGTCATTCTTTCTCAGTAAAAATCAGTGGCCTAAGCAGAAATAGAAAGACCAGAAGTTTGCTGTGCTTCTATGTAGAGAAGTGCACTTCTGTGCACAAGTACATAGTACTAACACAAAAACCAGCACCCTGTTCGGCTGAAACAGGTGTGGTGGCAACCTTCCCTTCTAAAAGATCATTCTTCTCCTTCATTTCAGCTGTAGAGCTTACAGGGAAGTTACCAGTTTGTGTGTTTCATACCTGGACTGGAGAGAGACCAGACTGCTTTTAAGTAGAAAGGGTTGGCAGTAGTTACCAGGCTAGGAAGTGAGACATTCTGGGTGGGCCTAAAAGAAGATTTCATTCATTTTTATCTCAACAATGCATTTATATTTTCCCGCTGTTTACTTTGTATGCCACACCAGTCTCCACTAGAAATAGCACTGGGGTAAGCACTCTTTGTCACCTGCAAGACGTGTTCAGAGCCTGCACTGCTGATGCCCCATCAGACCCCAGGCATGGCCAGCAGCCCTGGAGCAGTGGAGTGCCCCAGGAGGAGCAGGGACTGGGATGGCAGCAGAGAAAATTCTCCTCAGCAGGCCCGCCACCAGCTGTCACCTACCAGAAGGGAAAAGCGCAAGAATAAACTTTAACCTGCCAAGGACAGTACAGTGGCTGTGCCCACCACAGATGAAGACCAGCATGAATCCTCACCTACATGAATCGGTCCCCACTCTAAAAGTGGTGCTTTCTAAGTGTGGAAAAAGTACATTCCCACGGCTGCAGCAGGGTTTGCTCAGGCAAGCAGTGTTTCTCTGCTCTGGCAGAATAACGGCATCTCTCAATGTTGTCTGGGAGGCCCAGCTCTTAGGGTAAGAAAACCATTTTTTTTAAATTTTAAATGCTTTTTCCTCCATGTTAGCAATCTAAAGGAGATGCTGTTTTACCGCAAGTGCACTGCTGCATTTTCATTTGACACCAATTACTATCCCTTGAGATTTCATTTGAAAGTAACCAGTTATTGGGTATAGTTCCCTTTCATTTGCTACTGTCACAAGGTAGAATTGAATCAAGATTTAAAAGCAGAAATATCTCTTTCTCATTAATAAGCTTCTAAAATATTCTTTCCATTATTTCTTACATTTATTTAAAAAAAAAAAACAGAAAACATTAACAGCACCTTCTAGCTTCTTTTTGAGAAGAGTACCAGTAGTCTGTGCATTTCAGCATATAACATTGCCAGAGGTATTAAAATTAAGATCTTTCTAAAGGTGTTTGGTGACTCATCTCCCAGTGGTGTTCTAAGAATTGATTAGCTAATGCCAGTACAGCAATACATAAATGCTAAGTATTATTGTTGACAGACTAAGGTTGTCAGTGCTGAGTGGCAGCATAAGCTTTTTTGCTGCCAGATGACTCCATCTCCAAGCAGAAGAGACCCGCTCTCAGGAATGACATGGTAAATCACACTTCCCCACTTTTCAGTCTTTTTCTCACAGAATTACTGATGGCACGAGTCATACTGGTGTGGTTTTGTGACACTAGTCCAAGAAGAATTTGCAATAAGCTAAAAATCAATTAGGTAGAAGTTTCCTTTATCGTTAACTGAATCGTAGAGCAATATCCCACATACAGAACCGTCAAGTCCCATTTGTCTGCTGTTCTGCAGCCATGCACTGTGCAATCTAGGATCAATAAAACAAAACCTGGAAGGGGCACAAGGCACAGCACTCATTTCTGCTGTACCAAGCATTTAGAAACTGATGCATTTATGGTTCCAGCCCCCAGAAGGAGTCAATGCAAGTTGTTGTAAATGTACATTCAGCTCATATTCCAGTTGCTCAAACAGCAACCATCAATCTTAAATGACGAGTTTTAGCCGTGACTACTCTAATTCAAGTAGCTACTCTCCAGTGTGTTTATATCTTTATATTCTAGAATGTACTGTGCCAGGGATTATTTTCTTCAATTTATATTATTTTAGCAAATATAATCAGCAGAAGTGACGGATTTGTTAAAGAGGCAATTAAAGAGGATAGAATCTGCAAAAAATTATAAACAGTCATGTGCACATGAATTACGGGCAGCCTCTCTCTTATTCTCTTGCTCCAGCATACACAATGTGCTTAAACATAATTATTCAAAAACTTCCTGACTTCCACTGGGGAAAAATAATGAGGCTGAGCATCACATAGAATTCAAACATGGCAAACTGCGTTCCCCTTCATTATAAGTTGCTCTCTCCCTCAACCCTTTCTAAATGTCTTAATTTTGCATATTTTTCATGTCTTCCTCTAGCTAAAGTTGCCTCTTTACCAAGCACCAAAAAATGATAGCATATCATCACAGCATATCTCACAGCAAAATAGCAATCAATTTTTCATTTCTCACCTGAGAAGACCCTTGGGAAAAAATAATACTTTAGCAAACCCATTGCTTAAAATTTCATTTTACAAAAATGCCCACCATGTCTTACCTTCTGCTGGTCTCAGTTACAAAAAAAAAAAAAGGAAAAAAAAATTAAAATAAAGCTTGTCACTTAAGAGTGAAAGAAAACACAGGAGATTGGGCTAAATTTGGCCTGGTGGATCAAAACTACAGATCAGGCCCTACCCTTATGATTACCACCTAACAAAAAGGGGAACTCAGACAAGCAAACTGCATTAAAAATACACATACAATAAATGCTTGCACAGAAACAGGATGTTAAGGCATCACCTGCAATGAATGAATGCCAAAGTTCTGAGGACCGGAAAAGAAGTCACTCATTGCACAAATGATAACATTTTTCTGATTGTTTCAACATCAGGCCAAATTCAAATTTTAATCTAAAGACATTAAAAATAAATAAATTGGTATTTCCCTTTGAAATATTTTCCAGAAGGTGATCACCTCCAGTGTTGGGAAAAAAAATCTATTTTCAATTTAACATTACACGGGTTTAGCTTGCATTTCTGGTTTCTCATTATGCTGTTCTCTGCTAGCATAAAAAATCCTCTGGTAACCACTATTTAATTCCTACTTGTGGTACTTACACTCGATAATTAAATACTCTTAAATTGTTGTAATAAGTTAAACTGTAAATCTTTACAGTCTTTTCCATTTTCTTCAGTCCTTGAATTATTTCTGAGGCTCTTTTCTATGCCCTGCCCTATGCAGCATCACCCATACACTACACCTGCCTTCTACTCTATGTTGTTTCTCTATTTCTACTTCCAGACTTAGCCACCATATCCTCACAGCTAAAATTCACTGATTATTTTCTGTGATTCAAATGTTCTCTTAGAGAACAGAAGCTCGTTTCTGAATAACATCCAAATATCTGGGAGAAAAAACCTTTCCTTTCTTTTCTATTTCCTACTTCTGCACAGGCAGTTTTGCTTTGACTGCACTAATATATATTTTGTATAACAGGGACTTATTTTGTTACACAGTCCAGGTTGTTTTGTATGACTGTCCTGCCCTCTTCTTTAATTATCTTTCTGCCCATCTTTTCTCATCTGCAATTTTTTCAGCAGAAGAAAACCCTGCACGATGCTATGGCTTACCACCAGTTCCTGCAAAGCCCTAGTAGAAGCACCTCCATTTGAGAGCAATTCCCTTTGGCAATTGTTTTTGTTGGCCTGCCAGTGAGGCAGTTCTTATTGCTTATAATGCAGTATGCTTGAGTATACCCTGTATAGCATTATCTTTTGTAATCAGAAAACCATGTAGTACTAACTCAAAAGTGTCCAGAGTATGTCCAAACAGAACACAAGTTTGGTAAGTAAAGGAATTTGCATGGAACTAATCTCCTCAGAAAATGAAAACATATTTTTTTGGCCATTTTCTATAGCATAACATACAGTTGTACTGATTATACATATATTTCTTTAACAGTGAAATGCCAGCTTTCTTATCATATTGCCTGGGAATGAGGACATGCATAATTTTCTACTGAGATCTGGGTCATCCTACCTGATATTTGGAAAACTGTTACAATATTAGCACTCAGAATTCTTTAATGTTCGTAATATGCCACAATTTAGTAATCACACTTAAGATCAGGGATTACCTCCACCAGTTTCTTCAGGCCAATGAATGAAAGTTGACCGGTCCTATTCATTTGAATTGCCAATTTAACATCAAATTTGAATAAACATTAGTAATATGCTAAGTTGCTGTGCCCTACTCCTCTTTCCTTTGCTAATCTTGTAACTTCCAATGTTTTTCCACAGAAGGTAGCCCAGAGACCTGTGCTGAAGTAGTGTGATAAAAAAATATTCATAATGAAAAATGCAGTTCCCCAAACGCAGGAATGTACAGGCACTGTTAGTCCACTGATTAATTTGTTAGCTGTGCATATGAATAAGTGACCGAACATGAAAATACTCAGATGTACAATTTCCAAAGTTTTCCAAGAAATTTTCCTGTCACTATGCAATCCACTTTTCAAAAAGAAGTGCTTATTTCCTAACCTCTTTTTAATCCCTGTGATCCCCATAATCCTGTGTGGCATTGCCTTGGTGCCAGATTATCTGAGACACTCTCCACCCTCTTGGTCCCCTTCACAAATTCTCTTTGGGCAAATTCTCTTGTCCAAATTTCTAATTTAAACCTTATATTCCTGGATTGCTGCACAGTCTAATAATTATGTATCACGATTCTTATCGGCTCGTGATTCACCTCAATTCATTCAAACAGAGCCTTTTTGTGCCATTCTTTCCTGCAATTCATATGGCAGACTGAACGTGTTAGAATTAATTTAATTTTATGCACTATCTTGTTGAAAGCTGGACTGAGTGTCACCATACGGAAGACTGTTTTATGGTTGTGTGCAGCACAGTAAATGCCCACCACCTTTTCCTTGGAGACAAGAATTGTGTGGGCCCCCGTGATACACTGCCAGGGGATGCAGGGTGAATGTTTTCAAGATGAGACGAGGGAAACAATTTGTGGAATACTTCTGTATCGCTCACAGTTAGCGTGTAGGCTGCTGCCAAATGCTGGTTATTGTCTTCCTTCCTGAAGCAGTACCGCTTGAACACTGCAGCACAATGCTATTTTCAGCTCCTTGACGAGATGATTACAATGTAAAGTCATGCTGCGTGACCAACATGCCAGGTGTTTGCTGTTCTAACTCCACTTTTATTACTTTGGGGATGAGAGAATGATGAAGAGAGGGATCGGAGTTACTTAGGAGATTTTCCAACAGCAGGTCAGCTTAGATAGCTCGGCTATTTTTGCTTAAGGCATTGGTATAATCTATATGTCCGTTTTTCTTTGTTCCATTTTACGAGCAAACTGTAGCAATAAAATCAGCCAAAATAAAATGCAGTCTGTCAAGAACTTCCAAAGCAAAGCTTTCACTTCTGAAAGATTAAGATAATGTCAAACAGGTAGGTTTTTCCTCTACTGAACAGGCATCGAAAAGGCTGCAGTGAAGCAAACTCCCCAAACTACACAGCATACATGCTCACTGTCACAAAGTGGGGTGGAAGGGAGAGGTGAGATGTAGTACAGATGCCTTTTCCTTTTGGACATTCAGTCCCCTGCCAAATCTAGAAAAAGTGGAAAAATAAAGACGGCCCTTGTGATTCTGGGTTTTAATATGTTTTATTTTGAGAAAGAATTTGAAATGCGTCAAATACACTACTTAAAAATCAAATAGCTGTAACAAGTGATTACTAATATGTTTTTTTCAGAATGTGTGTTACATATATTACAACTAAAAGACATAATTCCCAATCTGATCTCATAGCAGCAAATTTTTCCAAAGGATGTCTCATAACTAACTGACAAATACAAGTCTGTTTCAAGATATTTCTTTCAAGTCTAAAAAGACTCAAATCTGTGTTGCTGGATCCAGATGTCTATATTAGCAATTTCTCTTTTTGATGGAAATGGGTCAAACTCCAATGTGAATGGGACAATAGTGGATTCTTACACTGATTTTTGTTTTTTTTCAGGTTTAGGAGGTTATATAGATGTAAAGAAAGGAAGCACTGATGATATTAGCTAACAAGGACTTCAGATATTTTTTCATAAATTAATCAGTCTAAGGCCAAATTATCCCCAAAGCTATTTATGTTATAATAAAATAAAATCAATAGTTTATTACATTGGAGTCACAAATCTTGATTGCCTTTGAAAGAAATTACAGGAAAATTTCATTACAATGCTAAACCTGAAAAATCCTGTAGGTCACAAAATTATCACACAATTTATGCAAAAGCCTCATGTCGGTAGAGACATCAGAGTAGAAATAAGCTTTTTAAAGCTCCATCATTAAACTGTGGCCTAATAAAACAACATCAGTGACCCACGCCCCATTGACACAAAAAGCTTCTTTAGAACAATTATATGCATTCAAAAGGGTCTGACAGTGACCAAACCAGCTCAACAACCTGAAACACCTCTAACTAGCCTTAGGCTGAACTCAGTGCAGATTTATGGTCTTATTATCTTGCTTAACCATATACGTCAATAAAAGTGGAAACTATCTTTCCAAACGTTATGAGAGCCAAGGAGAAATTCACCAAACTTGGTGGAATTTGATTATTCACCTATACAATCATGAAGATCACTCAGCTGCCAGATTTGTGTTGCCATTGATTATAGTGAAAAAGGAAAGACAATCTGAGCTGCATGATGCCTCAATTCCCTGAGGCTCACTGAGACAGTCACATACATGAACCGGACTTCTCAAGGCTGAAAAAGTCTACATTCTCAGCAAACGAGCAAACTTTATAAAACACCTCCCTTTTCAATCAGCTGTTGCTCTGCCCAAACATTTAGTGATGATCTTGACACCTTTCTTTCAGTAGGAGAAACTGCTGATTTGGGCGAGATTATGTTTCCCCGCTGAAACCTGTGTGTTTGCAACAAATGTACACAAAGTCCTGTTTCCCTGAATGTGCTAGGAACAAACAGCAGAAGGTTATTTCCTTGCTGAGAAATCCAACTCTCCTTTTTCAGTAGGTACTCTGCTCAACAGAAGCTTTTTCTCTTGGCTTTCTCCCTGGGCCACCCACATTGCCTATTTGTTTTTTCCCAGCTTTTAAACACATAGCTCCTATCAGTTGATGTCTCAGCCAGTGAATATAAAATAATTTCCCAGGAAAGTTCTTTGTTCTCCACAAATTAGTTCATGCTTCAGCTTTTCTTTGTAGGATAACTGCCTGGGTGGTGGCTTCTACTGTTTTCAGCAATTTTACTTCATACAGGAGCTTAGCTGCTGCTTCTTGTTTAAACTGAATGGAGGGTGCCCACCATAACCAGGGGATTAATGAGGCCTGGAATTTTCTGCAGATCAAAGACAAACTTTATATGGTAGCCATTAACATCTGCCAGCTCAGCAATAGCATTCCTGAGAAAAGTCAAAGAAAAGCTGATAACGATCAAGCCGCAACATCACCTAATCACCTGTTTCTCCTGGTTGAAGTATTTCCCTCAGGTTATCATGCAAAGTTACACTTAAGATAGAAAATTGAAAAAGGAAAAAAAAATGTCTTTTTAAAGGTAAAAGGAAAAGAAAGCTAAAGAACTTATAAATAAAAAAAATAGACCTGGGAGGAAAGGGAGAGAAATAATAGGATTGTAGGTTTCCATAGGTAAACTTCAGCATCTATGGCTCTGATTTATATATGGCAATAAATGAAAAATGGCCAGCTGCAGTATATATTGTTATTTAGTCTTTGCCCCAGCATTCCTTTGAATGTGACTGCCTCTTAACAGCTTCTAAACTATGGTAGTTTTGGGCTTGGTTTCGTAAAGTCAGCAGGAATTTGCATTGGTTTATCATTTTGTGAAATGTTCCAACAGTTCAGGAGCCACTTATGAAGAAGTTAAGTCTTCCTCTCTTCAAGGGAAACAACCTCTATCAGAAAGATGGAGATCATAATCTATCACTTGACTTTAAACACTGGAGTATCTATCAGAGCCTTAAGACAGACATTTCCTGGTAAAAGAATTGTGAATGGAATGATCTCAGCTATGGGAAAGAAATTAAGGATTTCTGTGATTCCCCCTGTCTCTGAGTAATGAAAATAAATAATCCATCCTCCTCTCACCTTCCTTTCCCCAAAGAAAACCATGGAGAAATAGAAACCTAACAAACAGAAACATATGTTTCCTAGAAGATACAGATAGTGCAGTGCACGAGGAGAAGCACAGAGGTTTCCCTAGGTAGAAATCAAATTATATTCCCCGAATGCTTCTTATTTGCACAAATATAGCACCAACAAAGACTACAATTATGCTGCTGGAAGCACTGATTTTCCCAGACCATGAACACAACAAGCCCATGTCTGCAGGCTGCCCTCCATGTGCATGTACAACACATTTGATAGCCTGGTTTCGCTGTGCTTGCTCAGGAACTCTGTGCCCTGGCAGCTGCCTATCAAGTCATAGCAGCTGGATGTCACATGGCCTGAGACCCCTAAACCCATGCATTGTGAGCAGCCTAAGGGTGGCCACATCACTGTCAGGTATTTTGAGGACCATGCTTGTACAAGCTGTCTCTGAGCACTTCCAGAAAGAACCGGTTGCCCTGTGATGAAATCCCAATAACCTGTATCTTCTTGTATTGGAGATAATACAAAAGAAACAATAACAAAAAGGATGACTTGTCCACCATTACACTGGCAATATTACTCCTCAGCAAATTAGTCTGGGAAAAGCAGTACTAGCTGCACAGCACTGTGTTTGTAGTAGCACATAACGAGTTAATTATACTAGGCATTGAATTCATGCAGTGATAATGTTTCCAGTGAGCTTGATGTCCAAAGTAGCAGGGACAATCTAGATAATCCTATGGATAAAACTGAAAAGTGGGCAAATAACAAAATAAGGTAGCAGCATGCCTTACCCGGGCACTTTTGCTCAGTTTTGTAATGCTATTTTCATTTCACTTAGACAAGTAACTTTTTTCACAGGTTCAAGCTATCCACAGCAGCATCTCTCTAAAAGGGCTTATCTGACACTCACATTTTGGTGTTAATTGTTTTGAAAACTGAAATTGGGAATTAAAATCATCTTCAAATACTAATAAATAAATACAATAATGAAAGCATATAATGAAAATAACTCTTTAGTGGGATTATTTTTTTTTCCTATAATGTTGTAAAGAATGTATTCAGTAAGACTGCTTACTGTCTAAAATTAGTAAGAGTGGTTAATGAATAAAAAACCCCTATGTCCAGAGTTTTAGAAGTTCACTGACAAATTTTAAAAAGCAAGTAGGTCTGGTTTCAACTCTGTTAAGTGGAAACAACTTTGATATTTTTCAAAATTTAATCCCTTCTATCATCTCAACTCTGAAGTGGGCCAGTTTCTATGCCATGTTGGTACTTTTTTACAAGATCTCCAAAATCACTAAGACTCAGCAATTGTGAACCATCCAGTAAAAGCAAGAATAAGAGCATCTAAGGTTGCCACCAAGTGGATCCTTTAGTTTGCTGAGCCTCAGGGAATCTTTTAAATTTGACAGGGCAGTGGTTTGGCTGACATGACAATACATGCACCCTGAGCAGTCGGTAAGGTATAGCCATAAGCATGCCAGCAATGCATAACTGAGGCAGGAGTCATCTGCTGGCCAGCTATATTAGTGTCAAGTCATTGACAGATTTAGTCCTGTGTGCAGAAGGACAGTTTTATAGTGTCCTGTGGATGGGCGAGAAGCAGTGAGAAATAGTGTTTAGTCTTGGGATGAAAGAAAAACATGAAAAACAAGTTGAGGTTGTTATCTCTTTTACACAACAGAACAGCAACTCCATGCTCCCAGGTTTATTCATAGGTCTATGTGCAAATCTCTCTCCTTGTAAGCATGCAGTTCCCACTGGAGGTATAAGAGGGGAAAGGCAACACAGAGGAGAAGCAACACACTGAAGACTAGGTCTGCAGGGCAACAACTGAAAGGAAAAGGCAATTTTACTTCTGCAAAGAGTCCAAAAATCAGCAGGATGCTAGAGTTGGGGTAGTGAGAGAAATGGTGTAAGTTTTAGGGAAGCTACAGAGAGCTGGTGGGATTCTTCTTTACTGCGTGAGCTGCTGAGTGGCCTGCCAGAAAGCAGTACATCCAAATTGATTTCCTTCTTCTGCCAGATGGGAATTCAACTCCCTCATAACATCTCCAGTAACAGCTATAATCACTTGGTTATGTTTGATGGCTGATAAATCTGAATATTTGTCATTGTAGGTGTTCCACTTTGCCTGGATTGCTTAAATTAACTCAGAGAGGATGTGAATGAAATACGTGTCATGGTCAGACACTCAGGACACTTAAAGGAGGTAGGCTTTTACTGGGGTCAACCATCACCTGCCCAGTTGAACAGTTTAACTCAGTCCCTAGATCCAGAGAAACAATAAAAAATATTACATGCCTCCATCTAATGGATTCTGTCCACCCAAGTGGCCTCTAAAGCTGGCTGCTGGACGGCTTGGGTTGTAACCTTAACGCCCTAATGCTAAGAGCATTTTCATTCTTGGCCATGAAGCACTGAGAAGAGCCTGGTTACATCTGCTCAGCAACCTTCTCATGCATTTTGGATGGCTGTTGCTGGAGCCCCTTAAAGGCTTCTCTTCCCCAGCTGTTTTGTGGCTCTATCTTTGACAATTAATTTCCCAGTTAAAACCTATTCTTCAAATTCATACCTAGCTGACTAGCTGCTTGGGACAGAGAAGTCTGTTGCTCTGATGTCCCACAGTCAACAGAAACAGCAATTGTCAATCTTCAGTAACCCTTCATTTTGCACCTCCGGTCTGCACAGCAAACTCCTCTGCTGAGTGTGTAATCTGGTCCAGGGCCATGCACAGTCATGGGGAAAGGATGTAGAGATCTTGACCTGCATTGTTCACACTGAATACATGGAAGAAGAACATTGTCCACCCCCAAGGACAATTTTTGTATTCTAGTTCTCATTGTAACCTACAAATAGGACCCTAAGCTGTACACCATCTGAACTCTCATCTGCGAGACTGTCATCAGTGGCCTGAGAAACTGGTGTAGGAATCAGGCATAACAATTGTATTTCTTAAATTTATACATGAAGTGAGTGTCTGACACAGATTCAGGCCAGTTTCCATCTCTTTTGGCCTTAGGAGGACTTGGATAAATGTAACCCATAAACAATATTTCATAAATATATCATGCAATTCTCTTTGGCAATGTGTGCTTTGTGCATGAGTGGAATATGAGAAATTAGGCACCATTCTGTTCAGTAAGACCATGGTCTAATGAAAATTCAATATGTGACACACATATACCACTTGTGTGAAACCTATGCAACTGAAGTAAATTCATGGCAAGTGCACTTACAGAAATCAGAGCAGAGTCTAGGAGAATAACTGCTATAATAATTTTTATTTCTACCATCTTTTTTTATTCAAAGAAATTCTTGTGAGGACAGGCACTTATCAGAAATTTTTAAACTTCTGAGGAGAAAATAGTATGGGCAAGTACACATAAACATCTCTGAAGATGAATTGCTAGTAAAATTATCTGACCCATTTTGTGTGAATTTTAATTATTCAGAATTGTTTTTGAACACAGAACAGAATATACTTCTCATTTTCACCCCCACTGTTTTTACGGACTTGGTGCAGTGTACCATAACTACATATTCCTGCTATGGCTATACAGTAACCTCTTCCTATAGGGTCTTAGCACTCTTGTCCCTGGCAGATACATTCTTGAGTGGGTTATCAGGCACTATCTGAGCAGAGCAAGTAGTACCCTGTGTGACAAACTGTACTTGATATCAGTGAGGTGCCCATCTTCAGCCTGGTGGAAAATTAAAGAATGAAACCATAGCTGTTGAAGAGACTTGACAGCAGTTTTAGTTTAATGATCCACTTCAGGCCAGCAATCCTATTATATCTCAGAATATTCAAACTGTATTGCCATTTTCAAGACTGCATGAAGGGCATAAGTCCGTTTTTCTGAAGGACTTCGGGCCACGTGCAGCTTACCTATTTTTATCACCTCATTCAGGCATTAAGTTAATTGATATAAACACATAGGCTCCAGGGATTCAGCTAGCAGGTGAGTGAAGGTTCCCAGTACATATTTTTTTTAATTCACTGTTTGCTTACTGTTGCGTTTAGGTAGTCTAGGCACCAAACTTACTTTGCAAAAGAAGTGACTAAGTTACTTAGTTTGTATAAAAGTGTTTTTCTGTCTGTTTATGCTATATATTCTCTTTCATATAGCCTTCAGTCAAACAGAATCTGAAATTCATGTGATTATTGAATTATTTAATAACATGCTTCTATTAAGACTAATCTGACACTTGGAAGTAATGCAATATCAAGCCTGTCATGAATTCAAAAATTACTTCAGAAATTCTTTATTGTGGTTGTTTTTTTCCTAGAAGCTTTAGGTGTGGGAAGGAAGCAGGGGAGTTTAACTCCTGTGTTTAGAGGACATAGATTGTCTTGCTCTAGAGTATGTCCCCATGGCCCTGGGGCAATATTTTGTTCTCAGAAGAGTCTGAAAGTCTTGACAGAACCAGCGTTAATTGGATGATGTATCTGTCTGAGAGGAGGATTAGGTAACAAGAGAGCTTGAAATCCCTGTGGTTTGAAATCCCTCCTTATGCATATTTAGACAATACAGTAATCTCGGTCACTGCTTAGGAGCAAATTAAACAGGATGACACATTATGAACACCTGCATACATCCATTTTTTCCTGGTTTTGGTGCACTTTTAAGAGAATCTACTGAAACACAAAAACCTACTTGGAAAGCAGGGGAGGAAATCTACTTCTGTAAAAGTTAAGTTGAACAAAGCAGTTTATGATTGTTTAGTACTTATCTTCTCTCACTATAGTTTCATGAGAGATATTTGAAGATGAGAAAGCCATGTCTCCTACTGTATGGCAGGGAACAGATTTTTGGCACTCAATAACTAGTAACTAATAATAGTGATAGACAATTAAGTCTTCAACAAGGCATACCTGCTAGCCAGTAAACATTTACCTGCCAGGTAGTTGCCAGATGGCCTTGCACATCGAAAGTTAAGATACCTGCTTTCTGAGCCTTTTTTTTTCCGTTTGTTTGCTAGCAGGTGTCTCTGCATGCTGGCTTTGTCAGGAGGAACCAGACGCTGCCAGGCAGGACACAGGCCTGCCATTGCCAGATGAACAGTGGGCAATGAATACCACCAACAGGAAGCTCAGGGACTCCGAGAACCTGTTGCAGCTGAAATCAATACCAGTGTGAGGTTAAAAATGCCGGGAATGAGAACGTTATCCTTTGACAAAATATTTTCGTGTCATTCCTTGTTTTAAGCCATTGCAAAAGCACAGGCTAGTGCATTTAATCAACGACTCACAAAGAGCCGGTGAGGGAGAAGGTTACAACTCCCAGTGTGATCTTTTAAGCAATCTGATGCTTCCTAACAATGGAGAGGAAAAATCAATCGCAAAGCTGTTTGCTGTATTTCAGTCACATAGCTCCAGCCTTTCTCACTGGCTACAGCATGCACAGCTGACTTGGGAACAGGGAGATCTGAGGTGCAGGAAGCAGCTGAGAGTGGCCAGCTGAAAAAATCTGACATGCATTAACAACTGTGTTTCACATAGCCTGAGTAAAAGCAGGAGGACCGCAGTAGCAAATTAACTATGAATCGCTCTATCTTTATATTTGCATGATTTTCCATGCTTATTTACACCTGGATGGCCAACCTTGTTGACTGGATGTGTAATATGATGAGGCAGGGTGTCCTGCCTGCACCCTGTGGTGTCACCAGTGCTCCTCTGAAGCGCCAGCGCCCACCATCCATGTACCTTAGCTATTTTTCGTGATTTAATGCACATGGATGTATTTCCTACCCACATTCCCTTATCTGCATCTGAGAAGTACTCAGGAAAGAGGAGAGGTAAGAACAGGCTGCTGTAGCTGTCAAAGCAATTTGTGCATGATAAGAGCACCTGTTTTACATGGTAATATTGCCAAGGGATCCCATTAGAGATGGAGGTCCCTTGGACTAGGCACCATACAAGTCTCTGGGGAGAAGCAGCTCCTGTATTCAAGAGTTATAAATTTAATTGTGAATAATGAAAAGTGGTTGGAATAAGTAAAAAAACAAACAACCTTCACTTTCTGCATGTCATTTAGGCAAGCTGCTCCTCATAACATCTTGCTGTATTGCATCAAAGTTTTGTTCTACAAGTTCTGTAGAATATACCCCTCTGCAACTCTGTTATGCCACACAGAATAGGGCTTTGCTTTCCTAGCACAAATACATTTTGCTGTGAACTTCAGGCCTTAACTACGGCACAAAACATATCAGCAACCCAATCACAGATCTGGTTTCTAAAAATGAGGTAGGCTTAAAATTCTTCAGTCAAAAGGCATGAGTGCCTCTGGCGTGCTCAAAGTTTATCACTCATTTATTTCTTCAGCTAAGCATAAAGACTCGTCGTGCTCCCTTCTGTCCTAGGGTAAATCCAAAGTGTCTTTACTGACATCATTGCTGTTCCTCCTGATATGCAGGAACAGTATAATTCATTTTTCTTTTCTTCTTTTTTCTTTATTTCAAGCACATTTTTACTCAGCCTAGAACACGGTGGCAATCATAACACAATTCACTGAACTACCTCAGAAGGATGTATATACAATTACACCCTAACAAAAGCCTCGCTGGAACAAAGTGACATTGACAGCAAGAGAAAGTAAGATCCTCCTGAGAGTGTTTCAGAGGGAGAGAATAAGCTTCTGCTGGTGTCAGACCTTCCCTTTCACAAGCCTGTAGGAAGCATTTAAACAGGAGGAGGGAGAGGGTGCATGGTCAAGAAATGTGCAGATGGCCTCTGTATGCATTTCTTAAAGAAGTCACCTTGTGACTCTGTCCTGCCAATCCTCCCCGTTCCCCTCCCCCCCAAAAAAAGCAACCAAAAACAAAGCTTGGGTTACAAGTGTTTGAACACCACAAGCTTCTCAGTAATAAAATCACATCATAATAAATGACACATATTCCAGTGTCTCCTTTGCTGGGCCTATCTGGCATGCCTGCAATGTGGCATGCTGTTCAGGAGAAACAATTTCCAGGGAGCCTTAATCTCTAAATCTAAACCAGGGTTTCCTCACTGAGCAGAGACAGCACAATCCCCAACACCACCCCCGCCAGGATGCCTTTCAGCAGTGATGCAACCACCAGATGGTGGCATTTCCACTGCATAAGGTACTATTACTGCATTTGAATTGGCATGTAATTAACGTGATTCACTGGTAGCATGTGTGTAATTTTTGTTACAAAAGGCAGCGGTGTTTTAAAAGGACCTCTGACTATAAAACAAAGGACAAACATTTTGCAGGACAGGCTCAAACTGTTCACCCACAGGTTCCACAATACCTAGCAATACCAGGAAGATAGCAACTGGGAATTAGAGAAAACTGGCTCTGAGAACTAGCAACGACAGGCAGAGAGGAATGTTTTTCTCCTGGGGTACCTGATGACATCTGTGTCATATCCCTACTCCCGCAGATATCTTCCTCTACATTAGTAACTGGAGTTTACATTCACCTCAGGAAGAACTGTTGCTTGGGATACAAGAACTACAGCTCAGCAATGGAGACAAGGAATAACCTCGGTATCTATATATCCATAGTCACTATCATTTCTTCTCCTGGGAAGTCCATCAGTGAAGTACCCCACAAAGGGACCTGATGCGAACAGAGGAGAGTGGTTGGATACTGCTCCCTCTACAACCTTCTGCAAACTGCCACAGGCTTCCCCTTAAAAAATAACTTAATCCACTTAACTTCAAGCTAATTTCTTGCATAGGTTTTACACATCATCAGGGGCTCAAACAGCTGTAGCCAGGAGTAACAGTGTGGAGTAACATTGATCACCTAGACATTTTTTGGAGCTAAGACTCTTTTCCATCTGACATTTGGGAAACAGCACTCTTGTCTTTCTAAATTTTTACTGTCTTCTGTTGTAACTCCTAAAGTGTTTTTTGGAACGTAAGGCTGGAAGGGCCTTCCTGGGTCATCAAATGCATTGGTGACCAATTTCCTACTGTCAGTTCCTCAATAGTTAACGTTTCTACCTCCTACCATTTCTCTACTGGAAAGCCATTACAGGGTGTTACCCCTCTAATGATTAGTATTTTTCTTGTTCTCCAGAGTAAATGTGTTCGTGTCCAGTTTGTATCCATTTGTTCTTGTGCTTATGTTAATGTTTGGGGTATCAATATTTCACTTCTCCTTCCCGACCTTTCCCTTCTAGATTATTCCATGGGATGATGCAATTCCATCTCATTACAAAATATAAATCCGCAGTTGTCTGCATGAATGAATCTCAGACATCTAAGAACTTCTAGAGGACAACTTTAATTGCTCTCTTTCATTGCTCCCACTCCCCCACCTCTTTTCGCTCACACATGCATTTACTCAGAAACCTACACTCTGCACACAGTAACATGGAAGGTGTATTTCATGGCTTTCAGCTCCTACACCTCTATCCCAACATAGCTGCACCATCAAAAGTCTTTAATTCAAAAAGTGCTAAGCCAGAATAAAATGAGCTGGTTTGCTCGCACTGTTGTCTCACTTGTGAGGGGTGGCTTTCCACAGTTCTGCTATTGTAGCCTGTGACTGCATGAGAAGCCTTTTGTCAGTAGAGTACATCGTTATTCTCCTATCAGCAAAGAACTCCTTGCGTAAATACAACCTTGTTCAACATCCTGGCAACCCTGGCGCAGAATGAATAGAGCAAACAACCTGCTTTCTCACCCCTGAAAATGGATCTAAGCACATTAGCTGGTGCTGTTGGGCAGCTGGAACAGACATTTCTTGCCCGGTACTTCCTGTGTCATTAATAGGTGATTTCAAACTCCAGGGCTCTAAGCTGGAACATTGAGAGAATACACAATTAACAATGAATATTTTAGTGCAATTTGACTGAGAACCCATTAACATTGTTTCTTCTAATTAATTGCACTTGTTGTGCTGTTTCTCCAGTGCCTGTGCCTCTGTGTTACACTAGGTGACAGCGTGAACAAGGGCATGGAGCTCAACCTGAAGTTTACCCACCTGGCACTGGAACGGTGTGTGCTGGGAGAGAGACATACGAAACTTTCCTGAAAATCTCTGTTGCATAAGAAAAGCTGTGGAAATGTAGGGATAATAGGGGCAAACAGCATCCAATGTCTTTTATTAGAATACCATGGAAATTTAGATAGAGAAAAATTACTCCCTTAAGACTGGAAATCATAAAAGCAGGTATAACTTATCCAGTTTAGCAAAACTATTCCTTTTCTTTGAGAGCTTTTACGGACACACAGGAAATGACTCTGCAAAGTGCAGTTGCCAAACTGTGCGGGAGCTTTTATGTGGAGCAAGGGCAAGTCTGGTCTCTGCTTCTCCATCTCAAGTGAACCAGCTGTGGACACAATATGCCCAGGGGGACATCTGCTAAAAGCAGATTTTCTTCTGTAGATTTTATTTTGTACTGCCACAAATGAGAGCACATCCCTCAGAACATGAAGAACACTACTGTATGTTCACATATAAGAGCAAAACTCAACTAAAAGCGAAAAGATCCCTCCAGGCACGTTACAGGGCACTACAACAGCAAAGTGTATTGGACACTTAGAACAAGCTAAAACTTTCTTCCCCTCCTTCAGCTAGTGTAGAACAGAAAAGTGCTCTTAGGACACTCAAGAAAATTAAAACAACTCTTCTGGAGTTAATATTAAAATCCCATTTTATTCCAGTGAAGCCCTTATTTTACTTTACAATTGGCAAAATGCCACAACAGCATGGTAGGTCATTACACTCAGGTACTATTCCAGTTGCACTGGGTTTAAGTCTGCACTGCAGATCATCACTTACCCTTCCTCTGCCTGTCCTTACAGACACACGATATGCCTTCCCTACCTCAAATAATAATGGACATCTAAGCTTTTTATCAAGTGTTGAAGCCACCTGTCCTTATCTTTTATATGTTGCCACTTGACCCAGAAAACCAGTGTATACAAAAAAGGGCTTGTTTTGCATCACTTACCCCATTGAACCAGTGAAATAATACATGAGCACCATTCAAAACACTGGAAATCGTGTCATCATCTTTAGTGGGCCAGGATTTCTCTTTAAAAGCTGTGGCTTTGGCAGTTACCTGATGTCCTCCATTTTATTATAATAAAATTAGAAATAAGATGTCCATTAACTCACTCACTTCAGATAGATTATAGTAAGAACTGTCTCCTTGATTTTGCTGCAGCCTGAGATGCAAAGTATTTAGGAAATAAGTTATCTGAATCAGTCAGTAGATTAAGGTTCCGGGTCTGATTTCAGGTTGTCCTTTCCTTTACAACTTTCAGAAAAATATAATATCTACCTACCCTTTAAAAATATCTTTAAACTCATTAAACAGTAACAGTACCCTCAGGTCTTAATAAGACAATCAACCTGTGATTATGGGGTGGAAACTAGATAAAGCTCATTAAGACTGTAGAACTTATTAAAGCATTAATATGGAAGTACCAGTACTATAGAATATCATTTCTATAGACACATTTACTGAGAAAAGCTGAGTAATATCTCTGAAAGACAAAGAACTGCAATCTGCAGTCAAACCTGAAAGGCATCTTTTCGGGTGAAAATGCACTGAGCAATCTGTTAGCTAAAGCTGGAAAACAATAGGGCTTTCTTTACTGCTGAATGTGAAACTAGAAAATCCTAGGTAATTGCATTATTTGAGAGCACAGAGGTGGTACAGATCAAGAAATGTCACAGAGTTGCTCCGAAGGCAGCTGGCTGGGGAGGGGGGAGCATATTTTTACAGCAGCTGGAAGATTGTTTTCAATTTGGGTATCAGAAATGGACAAACAGGACAGCAGGTGGCAGAGAGGGAGAGACGCTCCATGACTTGGTGGAAAGATAAGGAACCTGGACATAAAGACTCAAAACCCAAATAACATTCTGCGAACAGAAACCAGAAGAAAAAAATGCATCTAGGATTTAGCACATTATTTATTTTTTTTCCCCTAGATCTGCATGTTTTCCATTTTAGTAAATAAAAACTAACATATTGTTTAATCTCATGTAAAATGTGTGTGTCTGCACATATAAGCACACCCTTGAGAAGAGACACCACAGACTCTGAGTCCCCACTGAATAGTGCCTCAGGGAAAGGTATACCGGAGCTACAGGGTGGACATCACTGCTCGTGGGATTGCAAGGCAGCAGAGCTTTCCTCCCATGAAGGCATATCCCCCAGATCCAGGTTACAGGAAGGAGCAACGTTGCTGTCTACCTAAGCGAGGGAAAGCTGAAGATCATGCAGGTGAGGTGGAGTGACAGCTACGTGGCAGCCTGGCAAGGGTCCAGCGTGCCAGGGGAGAAGGTCGAAGAGATGAAATCCTTACCTAAGGTGATTAAGCAGAGTCCCATTTACTTCAGCAGAGCTATGACATTTTACACGAAAGGAGGATGTGGCCCCGTTTTCTTCCTTTGTTTCGTGTTCTTATTCACAGTCCACGGGAAGGCTGAGATTGCGATCACATTACGCCTTGTTCAAGACACGCAGACCTGTACACCTGCTGTTACTCCCTGTACACCTTCCTTTCTAGTTCACTGGGTTTTTAATGGTGTGCTTTCATTTTATGCTTATGCAGGGACAAACATGTCTCTTTAATTCTGCCTATTAGCATTGTCCTCTAATCCTACCCTTAAATAGCAGAACAAAGGCAGTAAGTAAAATCTGGTTTGCCTGAATGAATTCAGAATGTATTTTTTAAAGCCAGAACACCAGGCTTTCATTAGCAGAGCAGTGAGTCACCCTATCAACTGTACCCAGAATAAATAAGAACTGCATCCATTGAAATTGAAACTGTGTGCTCTCCCTTAATGGGCAAGTGTCTCTGAGGAGAACCTGATGGGAGAAAGCGATCCAGCTTTTTGGGATGTCATTCCATTCTCCTCAGCTGTGAAACTTTCTGAAATATTTTTTTTCTTGTTCCTAGAAAAACAAAAGGCACGTAAGATGCAAAATAATACTCTGCTCTTAGCTGCTAGCAAAAAAAGTCTCTATCGCAAAAATTTTCATACTAAGGATACTCCTGCAGTCATTCTGATATCACAGCATTTATTATCCTTCATGCTATTAACAGTAATTTTTTTTGTGCAGCGGTTTCATGCAAAATGCTATGCATGAACACATAGGAGGAGAATCCCTGTCCCCTAGAGTATACAATATAAGGACAATAAAAACCTGAAAGCAAAAAAGGAAACCACCATACTAGCAAAGGGCCGAGTCTCACACACTTGATTACCTTAATGAAAAGTTTTTTATTCCTAGAGCAGTCCCATTGACCTGATAGGTGTTTGAGACTTAAGTCTTATAAGCATATCAGAATTTGGCCTAAACTCTGGATTAAAATAAGGTGATGAAAGACTGCTCTGCATCAGTTGCCCATCAGGGGTCAAGGTTACCAAGCAATCACACCATCACACCAGTTCTCCAGAATCAGCCTTTGGCTGTCATTTGCTGAAATTTTCACTAGTACACAGCTGTGTATCATAAGGATTTGGCTTGTGATTTAACTGAAGAACTGACAAAATAATAGGTTTGTGTAATTATCTACTGGTCCTTTCACTACCTGCCTTCTTGCTTCAGAAAGCAAAACCCAGTGAATTTGCTTATACGTTCCATTTAATGTGTTATGCAAAATCTCAGTCAAAACTCAGGTCTTTTTGCAGTTCATTATAACTATTTCAAAATTAGACCCAAATTTACCTAGAATGTTATGTAGTTTACTTCCATTCATAGTTGCTATTACACCCAAATAATGGTACCTTCAGTAATTGAAATTCAGTGGCATGTCCAGAGCAAAATGCAAAAAAATAAGTCTTCACTAATATGGTAACTACGGCCTCTTCAAAGAGTGCCATTTTCTATAGTCATTTTATCTTTGTAAGGCTCACAGGTTTTGTACTTGCAAATGTCTGGGCTTTGTCTGTTTGCTGGCCACTCTGAATGATTTACCTAAGATCTTGTGAGGTTATTCAAAATTTCCTTCTAGGAAGCCCAGCAGCTTCTGACTTCTACTATTTGTGTATGCACTTGCTGTCATAAGAAACCTTGCTGGCTGCCAGCTACTCTATCAGTTCCTTGAAACAGCAGACAGGTAGGACAAGCTAGAGCAGTCAGAAGGTTGTTCTAATTGAAGATGGGACACTTATCTGGCAGATGACTTCCTTAGCGCTAACGATTCTATGCTCACTTCAAGTTTGCCACTGCAAAAGAGTGTCACTACCATTGTGAGAGGTGAAGAGTCACATTAGAACCTTATTTCAGCATAGAATTAATCTTACCTGTATATTTCCAGTGGATTAGTCAGTCTTATGCAAATCTTGAGTTATGGCACCTGCATATTTTCTGTAAGAAAGTACTCCACCATCTCATATGCTTCCCTTATTAGAGAAGTTACCTTTGCTGATTTTCTCCATGTAAAATTTAATCCTCCTCTCTGTATAATAAGATGGTTTATCAGGGCTCTAAAAGTTCAGGATTCTCTTTGTGGTCTAAGTTATAACTGGGTATATAACTGGGTAACCCAGATATTTCTAGGGCTTTTATCAAACAAGGCCCTCAGCAGTGAAATTTCCTTCATTTATAGATAGCTAATAGTCCCCTTATAATCACACGCAAATCCAGATCAGGTATACTAAAGCCTAGTCATCCAGCGACTTTTAATATATGCATCTGCAAATGGATACCTGTGTTGAGAAATCATAGATTTCAATTTCAGAACTGCAAACTACCAACTGTCCAACTGAAAAGGTAAGTGCTCAGCACCTGTGTAAGCCAGACCCTTGTTGTGCCTCAGACTGGGTGTTCATAGCTTGGGGCAGGGAATACATATGAATGTATTTGGAAATACAGACTTTCTTCGGTTGTACTAGCAACAAAATTGCTCTAGCAACCACTTCTTTCTCCATCATCTGTGATGTTCTCCTCAGCATCCCATCTAATCCCATTAGAGCTTGTGGCACAGACCACTGGGAATTCAATGCAACAGTTAACTCTCAGTAGCAACCAAAAAAGAATCCCTTCAGGCCAAATGTTCCCACAGGTATGTATACTCAAATCCCTCTAATAGCCCTCTAAGCTTAAAGGAAATATTTCAAGTGATAGAAGGAGGGAAGCACTCGTGTTCTGCCCCTTGGAGCATGATTACAGTCATCACTTGAGGCATGGAAATTGCAGAGTATACTTTTCCATTTCAGATTACTTCTTTCAGATGTTTCATCATAATCTAAATTTCATCAAAAATGGACTGTGGAAGAATTTGATGATGAGATTCACATTGGGATCTCCATGATTTATTTCTAGTTCACTGTCACTTAACATATTTATTAGTGACATTTTTCAGCATCTTGCGTCACTTGTGACTGCAAGCCAAGACACGGTGTGACTAAGAGAGGAGGGAAATCACGCATAATGAGATACAGCTAAGTATAAATACCCACCTTACTTCAAACAAAAAAGAGGAGTGGAAAGGAGGGGAGAGAAATTCTCTGTTACATATATTTTTAGACAGATTCATGAAAAAGTCATTTTTGGAATGGTTTTGATTACTCATTTTAGTCTTTCAGAACTTCAAGTACATTGTTACAAGCTGTCTCCATCTGTCAAATCTTTCTTAAGTGATGCAGAGATCTACGCAGAGAGAAGAAAGAAATACCAGATTTTCCTTAAAAAGCTCTAGGCCAAGAGCTAGTTATTTTAAAAATTAAAGTTGTTTTTTTCTGGTTTGTTTTTTGGTTTTGTTTTTTAATTTCTTTTTTATTTATTTTTTCTTTTTTTTTTGGCCAGACAGTGGTAGTACAGTGAAGATTTCCTGTGTCCAGACCACAAAAAGACAAACGTCCCTAGGGAGGTGCTATATTATAGACAAACCACCTCTTCTGTATTTGTGTGCCCTGCTTAACTAGCTCATGTTTGCTAAAAGCCAGTAGTCTTGGGTTTGTTGCTAAAAGAAAAATTGCTTTAAAGATAAAGGCAGAGGTAGTTATTGGGTCATTCCAGGTTGGAAAAGATAAATGCATTAAATGTTACCAGTTTCTGTGTCTTTGAATGTTTTTGGTTTTCTGCTTGGTTTTTTTTTTTTTAATCAATAAAGTATAAAATTAGAAATAGAAAGATTTTGCTTTATTGAATTTTCTGGTAATATCTGCTTTCAAGCATTCTACCCCTATATTGATTTCTGACAGTGTGCATATGTAAGACGTATGTGCAGATTTCTGCGTGAGTCAGTTGACAAGAGAAAGGAATGCCAGCAGCGGTGGGAACCCTGCCTCCCACCCCCGTGCCTATGCACTAGCTGCTGAGAGCATTTTCAGATTGCTATTATGTCTCATAGCATAACAAAATAAGCTCCAAAAGCAAAAACAACTGAATGCCCCACAGCAAGCCACTGCTAAGAAGTGTTTTTGCATTCTTTGATTAGCATCCGCTGTATTAGTAGAAAAACAGCCTCTAAAAATAGATTCATAAGATTATGCTGCAGAAGTGTTAAACTTGAACCTGAAAATGAGAGACATCCAGTATCTTGTCCTGATAGTCTCCCCTTACCATTTAACAGCCCAAGGCTATAACTGCTGCCTTCTGCTGGGTAGTTTCTTCCTTTTCCATTTTTTTTTTTTTTTTTTTTTTGAGGTCACTGAGGAGTCTTATATTCTGCATTGTCCTGCCTCAACAATAGTTGCAAGGAGTATAAGTAGTTGATCCTGATCCATTTAGGAACTCTGAAATAACCACCCTGCTCCAGCACTACGTAAACATTTTTTTCCAATCACTTAAAACTCAGTGGATTTCTTACTGAGAGCATCTATTCATTCAAAGAAAATAGTATGAATATCAATTGAGAAAACAGTGTGAATATCAATGGAGAAAACAGTGTGAATATCAATGGATGACGTCTAGGCAACTCTAACAGGAAAGATGTAAAATCCTTTCTACCAAGATCTGGTCCTCTAAGTGATTTAGTTCCCCTCAATGTCCACTGAAATCCAATATTCAGCATACGGCAAGAAAAGGTTTATCAATGATAGATTACAGGGAAAATGACAGACAAGACGTCAAATCCTGAAAGAGAAGTG
>JAOXJM010000001.1:46749993-46770985 GCA_026413425.1 Tringa solitaria
TTTATTTGTTATAAATTTTTCTTTGTGTGAAATTCTCTTTCATATACCAAAATTAATATCAATTTGCTGAAACTTCCTCGATCTCAGTAAATAGCTTTGAAACTGCTGCAATTCCTCAGCTGCATTTAAACCATTTGATAAGCAGCCTTTTGTCGTATATCGATGTGTGGCTGAAATGTGCCTTTAACAAAAATCAGAAGTGAAGAGATCAAATAAATCTCTGGCATAATTACAGGGCTTCCAAGTGAGCTACGGTAAGATGAATTTGACTTGAGGCTGTATATTTAGCCTGGAAACAACCAGCCTGGGCATCTCGAATCAGACAAACCCAGCACACGTGCAAACGCTACAGCTGCCGCCGGGATGCAGATGCTCATAATTCAGCGGCTTTGTACCCTGTGATTATGCACGTGCTGTGTAGTGGTTCAGATTAAAGAGTTAAACAAAGTGCATTTCCCTCCCCTCTTGGCGGAAAGATAACTCAAACCCATCTGATATTCGCAGACAGTTGGACGGCAGCTGAGGTTTCATTAGGAATCCCACGTATGGCCAGAAGCAACATACACCTCGGTGTTTCCGGGAGCCGCAGGCAGCCAGAACAGATGGTAGAAATCATCATCCCCAGACAGTCATCAGGGGAACCTCAGGCCACATGCTTGAATTTTTCTCAATGAACCGCATACAAGGCAGGCATTCGATCCATGTGACGGCAGCTGCCGGGTCCTGGGGGAGCGGGAGGCGGCGGAGTGGAGGAAGGCTCTCGCAGGTTATTAGCAGGTCACGCTGTGACATTAGCAGTCCGGAAGCATCGCCTCTCCCAGGGGGCTAAAACAAAAGCAAGGGAGAGGTTCCTCGTAATTCAAACACAGTTCAGTGCTTGCAGATTACAGCACATAATCTGCTTGGCAACAGCACAAGGGCGCAGAGACACTCTGCTATCTGATTTCCCTCTTTCTTCTAGCTGTTTCCATTAGAAATGTCAGAAGGAATCCTTGATGCAGTAAATGTCCTATGCAAATCTCAAGGGGGGAAGAGCACAGCTTTTCCCTGCGATTTTCAGAATGAGACCTGGAGGCGAGGCTGATGGTGACGGCTGAGCTCCCTCGTTCAGATGTCCCCAATCTTTATGTTCCGTTCGTGACATGCTAGACGCTGCTTTGCTCATTGATCATCACCGCCTGTCTGAATCACCGAGCCCCTTCTGTGAGCAGAGAGACTTGCTGCAACTGTCTGCCTCATTAGAGGGAAACTTTCCTTGGTAATATTTGGAGGTAACAAGACATTTGGAAGAAGAGGCTTAAAATATTGCATTTGACAAGGCAGACGGTTTTAAAAATCATTACCCCAGCCCTACAACTATCCACCTCTTTGCTCTCGTCCCAGCCCTCCCCTGCATAGCCAGACATGCACACCAGTCTGCAGATGGAAAATCTCCAAATCCTGGGCCTGCTTTAAACATTCTCTGTCCAGCACTGGCAGGTTGGGGCGATGGTACTCAGCTAAGTACTCTGAATTACATCCTGGAGAGCACAGTAATACAAATATATATACGTGTGGGTTTGTGTGTACAGAAATAAATGGGTGAGGGTGTGTGCATGCATGTATTTGTAAATACAAATAGAATTACTTTATACCCAGAAGCTACTTCCTTTTTAATTGCTTATACATTCTAAGTTTAAAATGGAGTTTATCAGGTTCTGAATCAGAAAGATTCCGCAAATAAATATGCCTTAGGATTTTTCATATGCTAAGTAAAGTTATTCAACAGCCAGCTTTCTCTATAGAAAAACTTGGTTATCCTTTGCAGCATTTGTTTGGTTTATTAGGTTTTTTAGTTTCCTGCCTTGCACAGCAGACAGACCCCACTCATGCTCCTGGTTTTATTTCTTGTCTGCTGTTCTGGGCACTGCATTTCCCATTCTCCTGCTTGCCTATCCGACCCAGGTAGCTACTGGGAAGGTAGATGTCAGCTGATTCTTCTCAGCTTCTCCAACAAAACTCAGTGCTCACCGGACCATTATGTAGGACACCAAATCCTAAATTCTATCCTAAGAATCCTTTCTTTGTGTTGCACTGGGAAACCATAAGTGTGGACTGTGCAGTGTCTGATACACCTGGATTTTCCAGGATCCATTGCATGTGAACTGCACACATTGCCTGGCCAAGCAGCAGAAACCTGGATCTGCCATGCAAACACTGACCATTTGTCTGCAACTTCCAGGAGCCAAGAAGACTGGCTAGGGAGGGAGAGAAGTGAAGCGGTACTTGGTACTGTAAATTAGTTGCAGCACTCAGCAGTCAAATTGGCCTATTAATCCCCTTTGGAAGCTTTTGCTCATGCCTGAAATATGGGGTCAAAACCTGGAACCCGAAATTACTTTGTCACTCTGTTAAAGTTTAGCTAGCCAAAATGAGCAAGGCTGCAGATCTGCTCATGTTGTCAGTCCTGAGGAGACACAGTCCGTTCAGCAGCTCTGTGAATTCAACAGGCATCCCGAGATCTCCCCCTTGCACTGTCATCAAAACATTTTCTAGAAGTGACTGAGGGCAATTTAAATAGGGGCATGTATCAAATTTGGAGTACTGGGCTCTCCCACGCTGAGCTGGTGCCTGCAGAGTGACTCTGGGCAGGAGCCTGTGCTGGCAGGGCAGATGCAGGAAGGCTTCCCCGGCCATTAAGAAAGAGGCAAGGTTTGCAGGTAGAGGTTGAAGTCTTTTATAGAGGACCTGTCAGAACTGAAAAAAGTTAGCAACTTTTCATGCCCATAGGACCCTCTTCAGGCCTGAAGCTGAAGGAAGTACTTCCTTGGGTGGGAACAATTAGCTGTTAAGAGCGGTTCTTAATTTTCACAGCCACTAAGGTTTGTCAGATTGGAAATGATGATGCATTACATCCTTGTGCCAAAGTCTCACACTTGACATCCTTTCAAATCCTCTTATTGTCTGTTCGTATGTAAAAGACATCAGCTCTTACAGACTGGAGCTTGTGCTGACTTGTTGTAGTTTATGTACTGCTGGCAGTTTTTTAGAAGAATATGTGGTAGCAACAGCAAGGACTCTTTTCAGCACAGAAGATTAATAGGAATGCAAGTGAGAGGTTTTTTTTATCTGGGGCTGCAAGAAGCGTGCAAAGTTCAGCCATCACAAAACATTACTGAAGAAAGTGTTCTTTTTTTTTAAAGAGTTCTATAAAAAATACTTTTTTCCTTTAACATAGAAATTACTTTTATCCTAGTAAGAATTATCTACAGTACTAAGTCTAGACACATTCTTCTTTATTAGAGAGTACTTTTGTATGAGTTACTTTCAAAAAGAGTCTTTTATGTTCCACCAACTGATGAGTGTTAATGTCAGTGCAAAGAACAGGATTTAAAAAGAAAAAAAGTTAATGATGTGGGATGAAATTACAATTTGTGAAAGAAGTCAAGCTGACAGTTCCCCATGAACTCCATATCCACCCACAGATGGATGCAGAACTACTGGGAGTAAGGACCTAATGGGACACTACCTTCTCCCGCACCTAGGTGACACTCGGTGCTGTATGTGTTCTCTGGCCCAAAGTCCCAAGTGGCCATCTCACACTGCATTTCCTCCAGTCCAGCCCCATCACTGCTGCAGCTGCATCTGCTCTGGCCCAGGTAAGCCCAGAGATTTTCCATGCTGTCTTACCAACACAACAATTACCCCATTACACCAGATGTGGCACATCAAGTCCAATAGTCATTTTTTTTAAGCTAGGGTAGCTAAGGTTGTACCGTCCATTTTCAACTTATTATTTTGTAAAGTTTCCAGTAAAGTTTCACAGGTTAAATTTTTTCTGCTGTGTCTCTATGCCAGTTATAACCTTGTTACCTTTAATGTTCCTGTTCTTGTACTCCAGTGAATAGAAACTCTAACCGACTTGAGGTCATTCGATCAATGACCTTCAATTTTTATTCCATCACCATGTATCCATTACCTTCCTAAAATAATTCTGTTTTTTATATGGGAGGTCTTTAAACGGAATCTTCCTTTTATGAAAGGATATCAAGAGTCATAAATATTTTGTGTTGCTCCTTTTTAGACTTGAAGTTTTCCTTTAGAAATGGGGAAAAAAGAAGTTAACACTCTTTTCAATGGGAGATCACACCACTTATTTTTTCAAAGTGTGAAGATGTGCGCTTGCAACATGTCTATTTTCATGCTCTGATTCAAGACGACAGCTCAGTTACATGTCCATTCACTTCCTGCAGGTGATAGAAGGCAGTACTGGTGAATGACATATCAATGGAAATTGGACAAGGCTGTTCAGCTCATTTTACCATATGCCACAGCCTCCTAGACGCGACATCACGTCTTTCCTGCTAATATCAGCTGAATGTCCAAGTTTTGTCCTTTCCTACTACTACGAGCTGAATGTCCAAGTTTTGCCCTAAGGAGAGCTCATACAAAATCAATAAATGCACGGGTAAGAATCTTTGCTTTGTAAATAATATCGGCGTGAGTTACTGTGCCCCACAGAATGGTAAGGGAAATCACAATAACAAGGCTGGATCGCAGCAAAAGTATTTGGTCACGTACCACTTATTAAAGGAATAGCCTGTGCCAGTCCTGTGGCACTAGCACAATATGAACATCCTGAAGCAGAGTCGTGATGAGCACGTTCCCTTTGGCTCACTATGGTGGAGTAAAAGGACAGGGCTTCACTAAAAATGTATGAGCTCGTTTGCAGACAAAGCAGGGAGGATATTACAGCTCCTGGCAAGGCAATGAATGATGCAAAGCCAAGAAGGAGCAAACTAGACCACAGTAGGGAAAGAAACTATCTCAGAGCAAGCTTATGCTATTTTCCCACCCTGACACAGTAGTTCAACAAATCCTTGGAGTGTCATAAAGAAGCAGGCTGAGAAAGGTGACGGGAGGATAACGGAGATGCGGCATTAATTCAGTGTGATCAGTGACTCAGTCCCAGAGTTACTGATTGCCAAACATAACCCTGCACCTTCAGAGGATATGAACACACAGAAAGCCTTAAGAAAAGCAAAGGTACATTAAAAGCATGCATGAGAAAGGCAAACTCTGAGAAAATAGGAATAACAGAGAATAGCAAACACAGAAAAGGAAGCAACAGAAATGAAGGCAAATATGCACAGAACGAGCAAAGGATAGAGAGGAAGGTAAACACATAAGCAAAAAGTAGTGATTAAAAGAAAGGTTATCCCATAAATCTTTCTGGAGTTTTTCTTGAGCCTCCAAAGGAGACATTCAGTCGTAACAGTGATTTTACAATATGAAGCCAGAACAGAAATTAAAAACTGCTTTAATTAATAGCTATACAAATTCTCTAACACTAAATCATAGACTTCTCTTTTTAAATTGCTTGTCCCTCACAGTTGCAGAAAAAAATGTGAAGTTGCAAAAGAAGAAAGGTCAAAATCTATGAAGCAAATAAAAAAAACAGGAAAAGAAACATTTTTGGGGTTTTGCTTAGTTTTGTTTTGTTTTTTTAATGAATTTTAGATGGTGACAACGGTGTAAATACTGTAACCTTGCTTTGTTATCACTCTACCAACCATATCAGCTTTCCACATGTGCAAATACTTATGCATTACTGATTGACTGATGCGAGAGCAGGGGGAAAACTCACTCTTCTGAAGTATTCTCTCAGTTCCAGATTATTGGGTTACGGTCAAGATTTAGTTCAGCATGATTTCCCTTTACAAAATTTTGCAGCTTGCACCAACACTTCTTGTAGCCACTGAAATAAATTTCAGATAGCACAACCCAAAAGAAAAGAAAAATGAGTTTCTGTATTTTTCTAACACTGTGTCAACCTGAAATATGAACAGTGCCCAAAGAAAAATCATGTTGCATTTCTGAAGGAACTCCCCCCCACAGATGTAGGTATTTTCTGCCATGAAAAATTGGCCATCTAAATTGGCCTAGCAAACTTCTAAGTCCGAATTCAAGTTAATGTCTTAAAAAATATTCTTGACAAACAAATACATCCAGTTGTTTTGTTGCTTCTTTTAAAAGCATGACAAAGCATCAGGTGACTAGCTGTCCTGCTGAACAGCTAGCTTTGACAGGAGATTATTTTCCAGGGTCAGTGCTAAGTAATTAAAAGATCTCTTTCAAAATTCCCCTGGGATTATTTCTATTGACTTAGAAAGCTATAAGTGGGACCCCTGATTCTCCACCTCCCCACTCAGTGGTTCACAGGAGGCTGCAATGTCAATAGAAGTGGAAAGGACTTCCCCTGAAACAAATGAGGACGCGTGCCGGTTATTAAAGGACTGCATTAGTTAAACCTTTATAGACAAACATTGAGAGACTTCACCAATTCCAGTAAACAACGAAGTACTAAAAAGTACTATGTGTCTTTTTCTGATAGCTAAGCTGGGAACCCACCTAGAACTGCTCCAAAATAAAAGCAAGCAAGCAGCCCTTCTCCTTCCCAACACTAAAGCCTTTGAGACAATGAACTATAATCAAAACCGGCTTATGTGTTTTATTGCAGACTTTGATTAACTCAAGATACAGTCACTTCCTACTACACAACACCTTGTGCTGCTAGTTTTCCTGTCAAAACCACGGTCTATGATACTACCAAGGTCATCACAGTTTGTCTGATTCTGCACTGGTGCAAAGTGGAATTGTCTCAGAAAAAAATAAGGGATGTAAAAAATTATGCTCTGAACTTGGAAGAACTCCACTGCAGCAACAAAAACTGCTCTCAGCTGGAACCAAAATCTACCTTTAGCCACAAACAGAGTCTTCCAGCAGCCTGAACAACACATACCAAGGTAAGGAAAATAATTTAAGTAAGGTAGAAGTGAAACAAAGGTGAAGTTAATCCCCAACAGAGGTGATTAAGAAAGAAACACCCTAATCTCTTGCAGACAGCAGCAGAACTCGACTCCTTCAGGAGCTGCCATTGCAGTCAGCTAGTGCTGAAATGTCCTTCCTTCCTTCCTTCTTTCCTCCCATAAATGGGTGATGTAGACAATTTTAATTCAAAAATTCAAATTAGCATATACAGTACAGCAGGTGCTCTAGCAAATCATAGGCATCTGAATAAAAGCTTAAAGGCCTTGGATTATCTTTTAACACCAGAATAGGAGACTTTAATCAGGTCTGATATGTCTGGCACATACCGAGAGTTAATTAGGTTTAGCAGTAGTAATCATAATGGAAATGCTTGGGTTTGTGGGGTTTGTTTTTTTCTTTTTTTTACGTCAGTAGCAAGACCTGAGGAGAACTCAGCTTACTGTTTCAAGGTGATTTCTGTGCTGCCTTGAGGTTCTGAGCATTTATTTTCCTCTCGTCTCTTCTGGTGGCCAAATTCCAGACTGTAGGTGTTACTCTTTTTAGCTCTGCCTTACGGATAATTACTTAAATGCATGGGTGTTTCATACCTGAAACATGTTATCAGGTTAAAACTGAAACACAATATGTGTATTGCAGTAAATTAGCATGCAAAGCACCCAATTTGCTTCAGGGAGAGCAAATATTTAAGAAATGGCATCTAAGAAAGGACATGTCTGAATCGGGCCCTCCATCATGGAACTCTTAGTTACCTCAAAAAACCCTCTGCCCTGAGGAGCATGTTTTGTGTTGCTTTTTTTATTGCCAGTTGATATAGGACCCAGTCCCAGAGTCTTAAATCCCCTTGGCTTGGGCAAAGATTGCAGAACTGTTCCATCAGGTTGCATGTTGTTGTTTTCCCGACAAATTATTAAAGCTGTTCATGACCCGAAGTGCTAATATAGCTTCTTCAGACTTCCAGTAAATCAGTTTGCAATGTATTAATATAGAAAGCATTTGATCTCAAGTCAAATAACTTCATTTTCCTTCTTAGCCCAAACAACTGTTATTCCTTCTGCACCGGAGAATCAAAATTTACCAACTTCCTTATTAAAAATAAATCCGTATTTCAGCACAGTAACACCGAAAGCAACCAGCCAAACAAAAGGATAAGAAATGAGCATAGAGGCCAGAAAATATGAATGCCGGGGGTTTGAGCAGAAGGAGCTAAGCTACTTCCACACTAAGAACTGGCCTCCCAGAAGAGACATTGAGTACTTGCATGATTAGACCAATGAAAGTGATTTCACTTTGGAATGAATTTATGACCCACTTTCAAATCCCTGAAGAAAACAGGGATTTAAAATGGGAAAGCTGAAAAGCCACAACAGCAGCAATGCAAACGTCTGCTCTTTTTCTCAGTCTTATAATAGTGTCATGGCCCTGATGTTAAAAAAAAAAAACACAGTATGTCAGCGACGTGCTGGAGGCAATGGAAGTTATCAATCAGTAATGTGAAGTGGATTTAAGCAGCTTAATAGAGGGCAAAATTCAATTGATTAATGGTTAGGGAAGTATTCACTGACGTGGAGGTTTCAAGGAATTACAATCTGATTAAAATTCCATTTTAGAAATTAAGGGATATAGGATGCTAATCAGTCTAAACCACAGATTATTAGTGCCAGCTATTTGTAACAGCTGGGTCTATTGTGATAAAAACAAAACGTGACTCAATTTTGGTGAGAGGGGCGATCATTTATTTATTTTGAGAACTAGAGCACATCAGAGAAAGCAACACCCATGCACCAAGCTTGCTGGTCTCTGGCTGTCATTTAACAACTGAAAATCCAATTATTTTTTGGTCAGCTTTGGTGGGAAAGGGAAAACACAGATCTCTTCAGTCACCTACAATGAAATAAGTTTTTGTATGTTCAGCAGAGCCACATCAGGAGGCTCCAGAGTCCTCTAGAGCCCTTCAGACTAGAGAGATTCAGAGGTCCTGCCAGCAAGACAGGTTATCAGAATGTCTCTTTTTAGAGATGTTATGGTAAGATAAAATCAGTGCCTGTAGGCCTGAAAGATTTCTTCTCCCTTTTACCACCCTTATTTCAGGATGAGCGTCTATTTGGGCTAGGAAATCAAAAACTCAAGGAAATGTTTCAGCAACAGTAGCTGAGATCTGCCTCATTACATTTAGGTTCCCCATAAAGAGGCAATCTCATGGACTTGCTTGAGAAAGAAGAAGATTTAAGGCAGTATTTCTCATCAGCTCCTAAATTAAGCAGACCATTACTGTGCTGCAGTATTTATGTCATGGTTTTAGGAGCCTCAAATGTGAGCTTT
Source organism: Tringa solitaria (assembly GCA_026413425.1). Lineage (NCBI taxonomy): Eukaryota > Metazoa > Chordata > Aves > Charadriiformes > Scolopacidae > Tringa > Tringa solitaria. The sequence goes on from JAOXJM010000001.1 coordinate 46,759,123, forward strand.
TCCAAACCACATTTGTACTGTTTCTGGAATCCAGTGTCTTGTACTTTCTGTGTTTTCTTTCAGCTCTGCTATTGACAGTATTGGTTTGCTCTGGCATGGCTTCTAGTTCTGAGTACAAAGAGCTGTGACATTTCAGAAGACGTGTAAAGTCATACTTAAGATTTAAATCCTTTAACTTGAGCCAAACATCTGTTGTCAATTGAAGTTGTGAGCATTGATCCAAATTTGGAGTTATTCTGGTGAATTAGGTCAATTTCTAAAGATTAATCAAGACAACCTCTAGGTACAGAGATTTGGGTTGATAAGAAAGAGGCAGAATATGTTAATAACTCCTAACATATTTGATTCCCCTGGAAAGAATGGTGTTTGGACCTGAAAAAAATAAAAGAAAAAGGATTTCTAAATTATTTCTAAGTACCTACATATGGCATTAAAATAGAAAAAGATATTTGTCACATTATTATTAACTTGTTTGAAAAACGAACAGTTCTCTGAGCTTAATGAATGTAAGATCAATTGGGGGAGGATATCAAACATCCAAAGAGAGAATTAAAAGCAAACAAACATACAAATTCCAGTCTGTTCTCTTCATCCAGTGAGGACCACTGGCATTCAGACCTCTGGAGCTTAATTTAGGCAATCTTTCACTTCTGGAGCTGACCTCATACTATGAAGCAGAAAATACCTGGGGCAACATGAACATCTGCTAGGCTTGAGAAGATTGAATTTTCCTGACAGGCTTGTTGCATCCCTGCCTAAAATAAAGAATTTTTAATCTGGACTCCATAGACCTAAGAAATCACAGGGAGAAGGTCATTAGTTCTTCAGATGTGTCTAACTTTGAAACTTACATTTCCAGATAAGGAACAGTCCTTTTATGTAAGGGTCAATTTATATTTACCTTATTGCCACGGGAGAGCTTCTGAATGGAGACTACTCCCAATTTATAGCCCTCTCTCTGTCACCCACTGATATGGGCATGTGTCAGGCCTTAAAAACCTATTAGAAAGAAAAGTACATGGCAGAGGTGTTTCGACAGTCAGAATGGAAGCTGTGTTTTAACACACATTATTCAATGACACTAGATGGCAGAGCAGCTGTTTTGAATTAGTTAAATGGCATCTTCCGGAGTGGTTTGCTGTTATTTTATTTTATGACATTACAGTTTGAAATGGTGTTGACTTATCTGTGCTGGCTTTTGATTTTAATGAACTTCTTGGCTGGTGGCTGAAGTCAAGAGGATCAAAATGAATTTTTTAATCTAGTCTAAGGGTGACAAAAGACTGAAAAAGGAGAACAGAAAGGACCAAAGGAATGCCCAGCAGCTATTTGGCCACATCAGCTGAATCTCTGTTCCTTTGACAGGGGAGGATATAAAAGTTTGGGGTCTAAGAGAAGTTGTTGACTTGAGGAACTGGAAGATTTTGGACAAGAGTCTGAAAGAAAAGTTCAGGGCACTGCAAAAGGATGTCAGAAGTTTGGGAGTAGAAAAAAAGAGTGCTGGGTCTGGGCTTTAAGACATAGATGCTGTTCCTCCAGCTCCCAGGGCCCAGCCGAGGACATGTGCCCTGGCAGTGGGAGCCCCCGAACCCAGTGGTGCACTTGTGTTAGAGCTACTCACATGGAATTCTGTGGACCTTTTGCTGGCAGCACCTTCTCACCATCACCACTGCCAGCAGGCTGGTTTTCACCTCATAGTTATCATTCTACAGGATAACTGCTCCTCGTTCAAGTCCATATCAAGCCTAAGGCACTTGTCCACCATGACGTGTGGAAGGGTGGGTGTGCTGCAGCTGTTTTCACCCTCCATATCCCAGAGAAGCATGACATGTGCTAGCGTGACCAATTGCTCACCCAATATTGCTTAAAACTGTTCACCTGTAAACACAGACGTCTTACAGGGGTCCTCATAGGGATGAGATCAGTACTAACTCTCAGTGAATTTCCAGGAACATCTACACATTTTCTGAAATAATACAATTTTTCTGGAAAAAAAAAATCTGGAAAGCGATAAAACCTTTCTTATTGTCAAGCAATAAGACCTTTCACTTTTCACTCAATGCTCAGCTTAGAACTTATAAAGAAGGAGATGTACTATTTCCTTGCTGCCACACAAGACACAAGACAGAAAGACACAACTGCAAGGAACTAGTGACATTATGAGGAGCAGAGACTCCAGATCCCTGCCCTACCCCCTGGACCATGCTGCTCAGTCATCATGTTGCAAACCCCACTCAAATGTGGTGCTGTTTGGTCTAAAGTGGCCTTGTGTTCTTTAGAGCCACAAGGCAGACTTCTACAGCAAAATGCACTTTCTTTTCATCTCTCCCTCAAATCCAGCTGACCTGGAAATGTTCAACAGAGCCATGTAAATAGTCCAAACAATTTCCCTTCAGGACCAAAAAAAAATCAATTCAGATAGCCTTGCACCCTCTTTCTGTCTCCTTCCCCCACAGACCCAAATGCGGGTAATTAATGAAACGGGTGTTTGCAAGTATAAATTTCATAGAATCATAGAAGCATAGAATGGTTAGAGTTGGAAGGGGCCTTAAAGATCATCTTAGTACCAACACCCCTGACGTGGGCAAGGACACCTCCCACTAGAGCAGGTTGCTCAAAGCCCCATCCCGACTGGCCTTGAACACTTCCAGGGATGGGGCACCCACAACTTCTCTGAGCAGCCTGTCCCAGTGCCTCACCACCCTCGCAGTAAAGAATTTCTTCCTAATATCTAATCTAAATCGATGTCACAGAAGAGATAGATCAAAATAAAATGTGAACAAGATTGCTTCTACAACACTGTACCATGAGATGAGGGCTGCCAGGGCTTGGCCTTCTGATGTTTTGGGGTCAGCTGGAGCATGAGCCAGAGCGCAAAGGAGAAAGCTGTTTGCAGAGGGTAATTGCTGTCCTTTGGCTCTGCACGTGGGGTTAGGGCCGTCACCCTTTCCCCTAGCAAGTGCTGCTGCCAGCAGAGAAGAGGATGTACTCGGCTGCCAGAACAGATTGCAGACACACATCTGTAAACACAAGCTGTAAACATCACTTTGCACCTCTGCAAACTGGACAAAGCCCACAAAGAGAACTGAAAGAATGAATTAACGAATTCAAAGAGATGCTGGCATGGGAGTTGCTATGGAAGCAAAAGGAAATATTTTTAGATTGTTCTTGCATCACATATTCTCCCACACAGAAACTCCCATTGCCTCAAATTACCTTTAGCAAGGAGTGAAAGAGGAGCATCTCTTCACTTCATCATCCATTCTGCCTGTTTTCTGAGCTGGTGGTGAGCCCATGCTGGACTTATATTGCAGTCCCCCGAGAACCTGAAAGTTATTAAAAGATAGAAAGATATATGTGGCTGCTGTACAGAGAAGGCATGAAATTTTTTTGTAATTTGAAATCCATGGCTGACTTCTGTGCATTCCTGTAATGAACATTCATTTCTTTCTTTCTTCTGGAAGCGCACCTGACATAATACTAACTCAGATGCACAGATCTCCCGTGCAAGGAAAAAAGAGTGCATTAGTTAAGTTATATGCATTATGCAGAAGACATAAACAGCCACATGTTTGTGCATAACTGAATGATTCCCTAGGGAGTAATTAGCATTTTGGCAAAGGAGCTTGCAACTATTTCTGCTCTTCTGCCAGAGAAATTTGATGGGGAGGAGTCTGTTTTGGTTACTAAAATCCAATTTATTGTATAATATTTTAGTATAGCTACCAGATACATTTCAAGGTAGATAAGCTAGCCAACTCTGATACTATCTTTCTACCAGTGATCTCCTCCCTCATATTCTCTTGCCAGTTTTAGTGACAGCTTTAAGATAAAATGTGAACTGGAAAGAAAGTGTACTGCTAATGGATAGCCTTTCTGAAGTATTGCTCCATTCTTGAAAATCTCCATTTTTAAGCAAACATTATTTTTCCCTTAATGTTGTCATGCAATAAAATTTATTCAAAGTAGCATTAAGGAAAAACACTCTTTCAGTACTGGCAAATATCTTACTCAGAGGAAATGACTCCTACAGTATCTGCAAGCCAGCGGGTTGTGGGGCTATACAAAGACGTACATAGAGTTGCCAGACTGCAGATAAGGATCACTTTCACAGAGTCTCTTCAGCAAGTCGCAGGATGGTGGGGCGAGAGCCCAAGACGTCCGGCTTGCACAAGTTCCTCTTTATAGTCACGCTAAGGAACGCTATGCCTCAGATAAGACTTCCCACAGCAGACATCTCTTCCTAGATCCAGTGCAGCGTGTTCAGAGGGTGCCACCAAGCACCCCAATGCAGCTGGGGGCAGGCGTTCTCAAAGCCTTAATGTTTGTTTTTACAACGGACTTCTTTAGCCAAAGAGGGGAGTAATGAAATAAATGTCATATGCCATGAAACGAATGGGGGATCCCACACTTGTTCCTTTCATCCTGCAGCTGTACGTCACAACCAGCCCTTTTTCCCCATCCCACAGGAGACAGAGAAGATGCTGAGGCAGCACACAGGCGCCTGCGATTTCTGTGTTTCCTAAGAGATTGGGAAGGCTCCCGACAGCCCTACCATGCCGACAGAAGTACCACCGCCCACCCCGCCAACAGCAGTGAGAAACACCAGAACATCAGGCTGGAAATGGAGGATTAGTTCCAGCAGCAAACAGGCTGCACTGGAAGGAAACCCCTAGGGAGGAGGCAGCAGCCCTGTGACGAGGGGCAAGCGAGTTTCAGGAAGAGAGCTGCTGATAGATGTCCAGTGAGACCAGTCTCATCCATTCATCTGTCAGGAGACTTCAGTTGTTTACCATGGCCTCATCCTCACCATGTCAAACAGTGTGCTTTATTAATAGGGTGAATTAGCTTGCAGCTCTCAATAAATTAGTGATTGACATTATGTTTTGGCTGCTTTTGATTTGATAGAAGGAGGGAGATGCAACAGTAATCACTGAAAGGAGTGGATATCACCATCCATCACATGACAGGGTGATTAATGGTACTGCTTTGACCTCTGCCAGTTAGCCCTAGCCAGGAAATAGAAAAGCAGCTTCTCTCTGCAGCCCTCTCTGGGACACGCCTTATCTAGAACTGTCTTTATGCATATGGGGAAGGAGGCCTGATGTGGCCTCCATCACTGGGAGGAAGAACGAATGTAATCCATCTCAAGATCAAAGATGCCCAAGGGAGCAGAAGTCCTTAAAGCTTTACTCTTACCTTGGTCTGTAGAAAGGAGGAATGTTTGGAAAGAGATGGATTGTGTCTGGTGCCCCTCATATTTTACGAGTCTGAAGCATGGTGTACAAATCTGGAGCTACACTTTTTGAATGGAAATTACTTTCAGTTTGAAAGCAGGCTTTAGGGTTTCCCATACAGTACATGCTACCTCTCCAGGAACAATCTGCTAAAACGTGCAGAAAGCTTTGCACAGCCTCTCCCTGCAGATTACTGAAAATGCATTCCTCTGCTCAAGCTCCCTTTTTCAACAGGCTGTTTGCTGCCTCAAGTTAAAATGGTTATACCTTCCCTCACTATTTTGTGAATCTTACTATTTTCTCTTCTGATTACACTTCAAAAGCAGAGCTAAATCCCCTTTATGCAGCACAAGAAAAGCCCACTGCCCTGGTTTCACGGGTTTGGGAGAGGCAGAGCTCCCACCAGACTGAGCCACGTTTGAAGAAAATACCTAACAGACCATCTCCGCTCACTGAAGGTGGAAACCATGGAACCCAGACAGGCAAAACTCATTTGTTTGTACGAAGTTAAGTATCACTTGAGACACCAATTATTAGTTCAAAACCAAGACAGGATAATGGGCATGGTAACTCGAGACTAGTTGCTAGGCCAGTGGGAGAGGGACAAGAAACCAAAGAAAACTAGAGGAGATGGTTTTGCAGCATGACACGCTGGGCTTGGATGCTGGGAACAGCTGAGATCTGCAGCAGTAAGAGTGATCTGGAAAACAAACAGATTCAAATGAGTGGTTTAGCAGTGACTGGGAAGGGAGCTCCCAGCAAAAAAGTACTTTAACAAAACTTTCAAAAAGTTTGCAGCAGCAAAGAACATCAGTGACTTCAGCAAGTGATGATGTTTTATTCTGCAGACGCCAGGGTTGGGCAAGGGCCACTCGGGTGATTAATCAGGTGAGAAACTTAATCTACCTACTTAGGCCATGGAAGCTGGGAACACTGTAGTTCTGCCAAGGATAGTATTGCTGGGTAAAGTGTTTGTTCAACTCAGAAAAAGGCTGCATTGTTCCAGAAATAAAGACGATGTTGTCCAGTGCTCTACTGTAGTGCTCTGTTATACCTTTCTCACAGCCACATCATGGAAGTAAAAATGGATCCTGCCTGGGAGGTATTTGTCCTCGAAACACCCCAGGAAGAAAGGGAAGAACCCCTTCAAACACTGGGTGTGCAAGGGACCACAAAATAGTGTAGCAGTATCCATTCCTGGGGCTAAGCCCTTGCCTCCCTGAGAAGGTGTGTGTGTGGGCAAGAGGCAAGAAGATCACTGCAGGTAAGTAAAACAGGATATGGGTTTGCGTTCGCTAACCACATCACACCCATTTACTCAGTTCCTTCTGCATTCCTTACCTAATGCAGGTGGGACAAAGCCCCAGCAAAACTGCCCTGAATGAAGGAGCCATCATAGACCCATAGATCATCATCTGTTATCTATGTTTCCAGCGCAAGCCCTGCAACTCTGGAGTCAAAGGACAAGACAGCGGTGATGTGGGAGGCACACCGGGCTCTGCCTCTGCTCAGCTGGCCCATGGTTACCTGGGGACAGCATCAATTGTGGCAGTAATGGCAATAGGGGTAGGGCAGCAAACCGAGGGCTGCCTTCCTCATTGTAACATGGTCCAAATAATTCTACTTACGTTACATTTTTTATGTTGTCCTTCAGTGGGGCTTTTAAGAGAAGGCTGAAGAGTGCTGGTAGAACAAATAGGGCTGGGATGTGGATTGTACAAAGTGTTTTAGCAGAGCAGAGTCAGCTGTGCCAGTGCAGGCGGAAAAGAAAGGAGTAAGATAGTAAGATATAAGAAATACAAATTTTCTGGCTTAAAATGATGGCCATTGGTTGGGGTTTTTTTGCCTTGCTTCTGTTCCTGACTGGCTCTGTGATAATTGCTTTCTCTATTCACCTCATCAGTCACTGTGCAGGAGGTATTATATCAAATAAAACTGTCTGCAGTGGAAGACCCAGACTCTTCTGTTTTTATTGTTGTGAGGAAGTTAGTGTCAGTAATGGTTCATTACCCAGTTTATCTGCCTCAGTGATCTTTCCTTGACTGAAGTGAAAACTTTTGTCAGAAACTTCCAGTTCCAGTCCCTCACCTTAGTATTCTGTGCTGAAAAGGACTCTGTGGCTGTTAGAGACATTCAAAGGTAGATCTCATTAAAGATATTGTTAACCATTCTTTAGAATAGGTCAGTGATTAAGAAACTTTGCTTCATCTCACAGGCTTTAAAAATCTCTCATCTTCATTAATGTTAGCTGATGGTCTTTACATTGTTTCGTTGCCTATTGTACATATATTCCTAGTTAAACCAAAGCATATATAGATTTTTGTGTTATGTCAAAGTGATAAATAAGGCATTTAGGTCAAGATTCAGACCATCCAAGCTGTGATTGCAGCACAGTTTAGGCACATTGATCCTAAACAGCAGATTTGGAAAGCCTTCCCGCTGGCACTGCTTTACGTCAGTCATGTTCACAACTCACAGGGGAACTCCAGATTGAGCCTTGGAGCTCTCAGGACCACAAGGTTTAGCTCCTTGGGTGCAATTACCCACACATGATGAGCCTGGCACTCAGTCTAGCATTTGGGCAAAACCTGTGATCCCTGAGGAGGTACATTTGCATGGACTAAAGCCGGTGACCACAACACAGAGCACCAGAGCTACAGTTATTCTGAGTAGCATTGAGCTTCAGGTTAAGACACCCGAATATGGGTGCCTGCTTGTGTGCAAAGTGTCCCATCATACTCAGCAGACATATCATATAGGCAATAGAGGCAGGAGAGTGATTCAGCTAACCAAAGTTTGATATACAGAGATGGACTGAGCTACCCTGATGTAGATGCCTTGTGCTATTTTGGTTGCTGTGGGATATCCTGCTTGGCCTCTAGCTGCCACTCCAGGACATGAGGATCTCCTGTAAGTCACAGGTCATTTCTGCCAGCCCTCTGCAGACATCTCAAATGGCTCTGTGTGTGAATTGCAGCCCTAATGGCTGGTTAGCTGAATATCCCTCTCAGCTCCAGTGAGACTGGTCTGATTAGATCTACCCTGACCTGTAATGGGACCATAGATTCAGGTACTGTAATCTCAAACTGAAACCCACCACTTCATTAACAAAAACAAGTGGTGATGGCAACATCCACTTATATATAATTACTTACTGGTCAGTACAGTCATTCAGCAAACTGGTGACTTGATGTGAAGCTTTCTCTAAACCCAGGAGACAGACTCGTAGCCTCTGTATCTTAGATTGTATCTAGGCTACTATGCAATGTACTGCCCCAAGGGCAGGACTGACATCACCCTCCCTTTAGGTTGAAGAGCCCTGAGCAGCTTGGGGAAATAATAGGAAAGTGTGTAAAAAGGAACCTGGCTGTGAGGTCCAGCAGCCATGGCTGGGTAGGATCTATCTCCTGGATTTCTCTTTCGCAAGGACTTTCCAATGTAAAAGATACAGAGAGAAACAGGGCCAGATCCGTCTCCCAAAGCTGGCTAGAGGTCCCAACCAGCAGGTTACACAGCCAAGTTCCTGTCTCAGTTATTCACTTGTTGATCCCATGAATCCGTCAGGTAATCACAGACTCATACAATGTCTTTATTAATGTATTTTGTGGTTAGGCAGAACATCTATGTCTGCATGTGTCACGGACCATTATATTTTACCTGTACCAAGGCCATTAATTTGGGCTTGATTAAACTTATCCTTCCAGAAAGACATCCAGAATAGATAATTTATTGCTTCTCCTGGAAGCCTCTTTCAAAGGTTAACATTATACTCAACTCATTGTTAAGAAATACGTGCCCTCTTTTTTATTTGCATTTGTTCAGCTTGCGCTTCAAAACATCAGTTCTTGTTATGTTTTTGTCTACTAGGTTCAATAATCTTTTAGCAAACAATTTTTCCATGCTGGTTCTAATAGCCAGTAAATGAGACATCTCTTAATCTGTTTAGTAAACTGATTTGTCCTTTCTCAATACTCATTGCAAGTCAGCCTTCCCACCTCTGAATGGATCCTGCACTGTCTTCCAAGGTTGTTAACTCATTTTTAAAATGTCATCAATGCACCTGCATTTGTTCTCACCAAAGGTGTATGAAAAGGTTAAATCATGAAGCTCAGTTATACATCAGACATTAGCGAGACTGTTGCACAGGGAGCTCATCTGGAGTAGCTTGTTGCTCTCTAATTTGCCTTTTCTTCGTCTCTCTTTTTGCACCCATTCCCTTGCCCAGGGGCAGACACTTCTGTGCCTAAGACAGGAGAGAGCAGAAAGGGAAGAGAAGCCCTCTGCTATGTGAGGCTGGTTGACATGGTTCTCAGGAAAAGGAGCAGCAAGGGCTGGCAGCGGTGATCAATGGGAGATTGGAATCCAGAAGAGCATGCAGCAAAAAAAGCAAATAGCTTGTTCCAGAGATGACTATAATGTTAAGAACTGGTTGAACTGAATGATTTCTGATACAGCTCTGCCTCCTTGTTTCTCTGGTTTTAAAATAAAGAACAAGGAGGATTACAGAGTGGTATTGCCATTATCAGCCCCCATGCTACGGCTGCTAACAGGGAGTTAGCTGATGAAGTGTATTTGATGTTCTTGATGAAGTGGTGGCACAGGCTAATGAAATTGTTGTTCACTCAGGCATGTGAAGATTTTTACTATAATCTCAGCTCTGACTGTTCTTCTGCTTCCTAAAGTAACTTAATCATAATGTATTTCAGTTTCCCCAGTATCCTTTATCCTCCTTTTATCTAACTCTCTAAAGCTAGGACTTAGAGGTATCACATCTTTTAATAAAGAACCCTGAACCCACTTTTAATCCCTAGGCGTTACTTTCATGTCTTTCCTATTCTTTTGGTTTAGCAGTGGCAATGGAATTAGGTGTAATGTTTCTGCCTAATTCCTGTGGGTAAATGTTCATCCTATATCCAGATTTCCTCCTGGTCTCACATCCAAGTGTAGGACAGACCTGTAATTCCTTATCGTCTGGCTACATGTCTCTAGGAATAGCTCTAGTTAGTAAATATTGTATTCACCCTGACATCTAAAACACCACCAGCTTCTTTGATGTGCTACTGTGGGGACAAAAATGGCAGGAATGTAGGAATCATTACAGAGTAAGTTAAATATCGTGCTTTCTAGAACAGGCACTTCATGCAGCTGCCAAAATAGCTCTGCTGAAAAGCAGACTCGCATACCAATTTTCAGATTTTCAGATCTTACACTGTGCATACCAATGCATTTGTAAATTCCTTCTCACTTATGCAACTGCATTATTATGCATGCAAAATTTTAATTTATTTCAAAAAAGACACTTAAAACTACGTTTTAAATAATCCAATCATGTAACCCTGTAGGAAGGTCACAAAGGCCAAAAAGGTTACAGCTTTAAATTTTGCCTCTATGAGACAGAATAGAAGTTTGCTATTTTCCACCATAAACTATGAAAAAAGTTAATTTTCCTCAAGGGTTTAGTATATCAGGCTTGAGTTTCATGTCTTACTATGTCATCAGGCTCGCAAAACACAATTCTTTTTCTCTGAGTTACGGCAGCGCTTCAATTATCCTGATGACTATACTTATAGAGGGGGAAAAAAGAGAGAACAAGGTTAGTTTCACTAGACTCAAGTCACCCACTTGGTCTCGTGCCAGCATCCACAATAACACTTTGGGCAGGAATGGGTCTTAAAGCATTGCACTTGCCAATTTTTCACCATAAAAATACTGGCAGTATTAATAGCTACTAGCATTTCCGGCATCACACTTGACTTCTGGAAGGGGATCCCCTGCCACATTCCAGAATTGACGTCTGCTGGGGACAGCCGTCTTTGCAAGTGCCAACTGAGTTCCTGCAGGGAAGGGCCCGCATCCAACATCCTATCTATCAAGCAGAAGGCAGACAGAGCTAGCAGTAGGATAGAGAATAGATGTCATAAAATCTTGAAATCAGGATGTCATTCTATTGATGAAATAGAAGGAAGATATGAAAAGAAGAAGACAAAAAGCAAACAAGCAAACAGCTCTTGGTTTGTATGTAAACAATTTTGTAGTTTTATATATTTTTATTTAAAAAATTAATGAAGATTTAAAATCAAAGCAAGAAAATAGAAAAAACTTATGTATTTTAAATGTCTTCTATCCCTGGCCAACAAAGTCATTGTCCTCGTTTCTTCCCAAGTCTTGCATGTTTGTATTTTTACACATCTATTTATGGTTAGAGCAGTCCAACATAACATTAAAAGAATTAATCTTATCACCACTGAGGAAGTACTGGAAGATAAAATCAGGATTGCTCTTTGATCATTAAATGGCTGTAGAATTCTGCACACAGACAGATCTCTCTCTCTCTCTCCCTTATCAAATGTCAGAGACACAGTTATGGCTGCTTATGAAAGATATCTTTTTTCCTGCTCAAACATACATACACAGATCTTCACATGGGACACATGCCCTTTTAATTTCAAGTCTTTTCTCAGATAGATAAATTGGTTCTATTTGTAGGAAGCGGGAGGGAAATTTTGGGGTTTGTTTTCTGTAGGGGAGGGAAGAAAGGAGAGTCACATAGAGGCAAATTAAAAGAAGGGTCTGTGTGTTATGCAAAGGTACTTGTAATCTTGGGGCACAACTACCTGCCTGCAGGA
>JAOXJM010000001.1:46771033-46792138 GCA_026413425.1 Tringa solitaria
GGGAAGTTAAAAAAGTTTCATTACCATAATGATTTGCAAGTAAATCCACAAACAAACATGGAAATGTTTTGGGTGATGTTGATATGCATAATGAATATGCTAGTTAGGATGCATTTTAGGACATAATACACATGTTCACTATATATGTGTATTCATACTTAAGTGAGGCATCTTTATGGTTGATTGTGATCAGCCACAGGTTGGGGGTGGGCCGCGGTGCATCTAAGACCGGTGTGGACAGTGGGAGTTTGGTGAGAGAGAGGGGGCACAGCAGCATCAGGGGCTGTGGAGGATGGAAATGGAGGTGGAAGCCAGAAGCCAGGGAAGGGAGTCTCAGAGTAGGTGGTTAAAGCATCAACATAATCAACCCTTTTTTCTTTTTTTTTTTTTCCCCTCTATTCAATTATGAACTGACATTAATAACCCTAGTAGAAATCTGGAAAATTGACTTGGATTGAATGGTGACAGGTCAAGTAGAAAAGGGGGCAGAAGGACGCACAGCTCATCTCTTCTGTATCAACCCCTGTGATTCAGGCTTACTGCTCACTGCTGCTTACTGCCTGGCATGGTAGCTAAGAGAAAAACTTGTTTCAATGAATGAGAAAAATGTTTGGCCTGAAATGCAGTTATACAAAAGATTATGATTTACTGCTTTTCTATAAATTTGTGCTTTTCCCGTAGCCCAGCATTTCCCTCACACCCCTCTCAGGCTCTCGACAGACATGTTTTCTGTGTCTGTTTTGCAACGGAGTATTTCAGTATCACAAACTCCATGGTGTGCTGAGCAACACCCAGTCTTGATATGCCCTAACAGAAGGATCCAAAAATTAAATTGCTAGTGTCTCCTCAAGACAAATTAAAACAAATTATTAACTTAAAGTTTTAGACATTTTTTTTAATTTAAATTCTTTTTTTTTTTTCCCAGGAAAATGCTTTCTTTTCATGCAGTGCATTTGTCTAGCTAAAGCGTAGACATACAGTTGAGTAGACCTCTAGAGTCAATAAATTAATCAATGGGAGGAAGCACTTTCACAGTTGGTGTCTATATATACCATCATATGTACATACAGGCATACACGCACGCTGCAATTGCTTAGCAAAGGCTCCTAGAAACCAAAGAGGCTGCGTAACACCCTGATAAAATTTTCTCCATTTTCTGACAACAAGACAACAACATTTTTAATATTTTTTTTTTCTGGGTAAGGCTTGCACACCCACAATGCTGCTAATCTGAATAAACCTGGCAGACAGCAGCAGGATCTAGCTCAGCACAGAGCCCGGGAGCGGGGCACAGCATAACAGGTCAGCCTAAAAATGACACTTCCCAGCATGTGCAAACTGCGTTGAGGTGCTTATGCCAAATCTACGTACAGAATGAAGTCAGTGAAATTACACTGGGGATGAATTTAGCCTCATAACTTTACTGATCTATTTCCTACAATTCTCTTAAGTATTCAGTTGCTTCCTGCTAATTATTTTTGCATTACTTTATAGAAGGCTAGTGTGTGCCACATGGGGCTTTTGCAAAATGTTCTTTAATCATTGTCACTCAAAGTAATTTAAGTTTCTGAATGAGTTTATACAGTAGTAAAGAAGCTGTTAGAGAAAAAGCTATGGTTCTCGTTTTATTAGTTATTAAACTGAAGCTAGTACTTTCCATAAAAATCTCCTTAACAATATTTTGTAAAAGTTCATGCCAAGCTGAATTTGTGCTTTGGTGAAGTTAATGAAGCTCCCCAGGCATTCATAAAAGTCTGGCCTGGATGTGATGGGTTTATGTACACGTGAGAAAAAGAGTGTTCACACGATGATCTAAGCTTGCAAAAGATAGCTTTAATTTTTAATTCTGATCTCCAGAACTGTTTCTTTATCCCATATCATAGGATTTCCTAGTAGTAGGTAGAATTAAGCATGCACCTTGTCTCTAGGACCCTTCTATTTTTAATTACGGTGAGGCGTAGGACTGGGGTATTTTGAAAATATGTAAAAAGTGTAAATATGGTTGCAAAGCTCAGAAAGATCAACCTCCATTGGGGCAAAACAGTTTGTTGTACATGGACCAGTTTCTGTAAAGTTAGCAATATGTAAGATACGAAAACAGTGACAGACATTATGCACAAGATCCATTTACTTCAAGTACCCCATATTAGGCGTAACATGGTCCAGCACAAGCCTGAAAAGATAGGGACAATCTCAGATTCTCTGCTTTCACCAGCATGCAGCCTTCTCAGAGTAACTCACTCTTTTCTGAGTCATCTCCTGTATGGATTAATACTACAGCTTTCCAGATATCTTGCAAACCACGCCAAATATTGCATTTACTTTAACAAGCAAACTCATAACAAAACAAAAAAAATAGGAGCTTCAGTGTAATTTCCAAGCATGGCCAGACCAGGCCCAGGATACCATGAAGTCAGACTGCTCCAATTCTTATTCTGATGCTTTTTTAGCATTTCTACCTTTCTGAAATATGTTAAGATGTGGTCCTGCAATTGCTCCCAGTGTTAGGTAAATGTTTTTTCCAGTAGATTCAACCAAACTGTCCAACACTAGCTCTGAAACAAATCAAATGAGAGAGTGGGATAAAGATGGCACTTGCTGTCTTGCTAGTGCCATCCTCTTAAATCAACCAAAAGGCACCTTAATGCCTTATGGCTACTTCTGCGCTTAAATTTAAGTATCTGCTTATGTAAATTCTGAATTTAGTTAGAGGCCTGCTATGTTTTCCACGACCAGGCCAAGCACACCTTGACATTACAATTCAGGGTTCTTTTTTTATATCTGTTCCAGCAAAAGTCTCACAGACACAATGAGAGTTGCAATTGCACAAGACATTTCAGTAGCTGAGCCGTAGCCTGGACAGAGGCCAGCTGATCTCCCAGCTTCTTTTCCAAAGGCTGTATTGCTCTGACTCTAAGAGCTTCTCTCCATGGGTTATCTGGTGTCGATTTATAATTTTTCCCCCTAGACACCAGTCCCTTGAGCATTATTTCCCAATCAGATCATTCTTCCATTTAGCTCCTCTAAAATATTCTCTGCTGCTTTGAAACAGAGAGGCTGGGGTGCCTAGCTCATAGTCTTTAAGCTCTGTTCATGCAGCTGAGAGAAATGACTCATGCTGCCAATGTGGATTTACTCATTAGGTCTGTTGTGCTAGTAGATGCTCTGGGGAAGCTGACGGTGACCAAATATTTCTTTTTTATCAGTGCAGCTATTTCTCTCTCATCTTGATACAGAGCAGCTCTGGTTGTCACTGGTGTGCGCTGCAATCTTATCAGATCTGCCGTCTCTTTCTTTCCTCCTTTGCTCATGAAAAGTTACTCCACTGACGTTCTCAAAGTACATTATCAGTGCAATTTCACAACCCCATCACTTTAATTGCCAAATGCATAAAAAACATTTTAGTCTCAAAGGAGATAAAAAATATTCAGAGGTGAAATGAATAACACCCACATGTTTTAAAAGATCTTCCTGTTCAGAGTCTTATTTCGTCCTTTGATATGGCTTTCAAAATTAATTCCAGTCCTGATCTCTCAAATCATTTGCTGACTAAGTCTGCAAAACCTCAAAATAATTGGCAAATTTAACTTTTCAAATCATACCTTTATGCATGTGTGGAGCTGAAAAAGCTTTACCACATCTTTCACTCCTTTTTGTCTTTCTTTATCTCACAGCAATGAGGAGAAAAACTTGCCAGTGAGGAAGTCAAGGACTGATTTTGTGATAGGCTTATGTTCACCAAAATAATCTGCTGTTACTGGGAATCCAAAGCAAGCATGGTCTGGCACTAGGGGCTTGACTTAGTGCTCCACATGAGAATCTGTGGTTGTTCTTATGCTACTTTTCCCAGAAAATGCAAGTGTGTGTATTCAGTTCATCAAGTTTTCTCGTGAGTCAGTGAATAATAACTGATCATCAATGCACTTTTTTCCAGGTTAGGTGCGGAATCATTTTGAAATGCAAAATAAAACTGCTCTGGAAGTAAAGGTACAAGGAACTCAGTAGCAGCATGTCCTTTTTAGATAGTGAATTTTAATAGTATGTTAATAGTGGGTAAGGAGAGATACAGTACTACCTAATTACTTCAGAAAGCTGCCTGGTATTCAGATTTCAGTGCATCACAGAAGCAAGAAGATAATTTATATAAAACTGAAGGGCTTTTAGCATGAGGAAGGATTGAATGTTCCATTTCATAGAAGTGCATCAATACAAATTAAAAATATCTAGTCTTATGGCAAGTAATATGCCCTATGATAGTCCTTCCAAAAGCCAAACAGCAACCTGGCTGATTTTTTTCCTCTGGAGGAGAAAAATGCTATAGAAAATAATTTATTTTTAATGAGCAGTTTATAATTTCCTTTTCTTGTCTTTTCACCAGGATAGAGTGAAAAGTAAGTATAGGGGAGCTTTTTCATGTTCTTTATTTCTTTTAAATGATCCCAGTGTTCCTCAGTGCTAAATCTAGAGAAGCCTCTTACGTTTATGCAACTAGACCATGGTTCCTCCCTCCATGGCTCAGTCATTACACATATAATTCATAAAGAAAACTCTGTCTCTGCAAAGGAAATGTTTACAGTGTTTATAAGTCTGTTTTTCTTCTCCACTTAGCCCCTATGCTAATATTTCGAAGGATAGGAGTGACAATTTTCCGTTTAACTACCTGGCTTCATACTTGTTGTCAAATACAGAATACAACTCCTGTGATATGCACTTGGGAGATACGTAGACATCAGCATTATAAGTTGCTTGATTATCATTCTTCAATAAACTCTTTTCAGTGTTCAGTCACTGCACTACAGATCCATTTGGGGTTTGGAACCTTCCCACGTGAGCAAAGCTGTAGTTGTGATTTTCTGTGATTGTGCTCCCAGACTCTGGTATGGGCACCAGTCCATAATAAAGACAACAGCACTATTGCACATGGACTCTCTTAAAACTTTCATTCGTAGGTGACATGGACTTGGACTGAGGCAGTGGAATAGAGGAGCTGGAAGCCCTTAAAATCTTGTTAACCAAAACATTGGAATTATTTTTGTCTCAGTGGAGATCCCTTAATAATAAAATGCTTGACTCCCCTTACCATATATTCAATGAGAGAGATTTACTCTAATAAGCTTGTCCAGTTTCTTTTAGCAACTCATTATAACTAACAATCACTTTCATAGAATCCCAGAAAAGAGGTCTGCTATGGACTTTGAGGATATGTCTTCAGTGCTAACAGAGAGCCAAGGAGGAAGCTTGAACACTGGAGCTCTGACTGTCCACACTGTTTTATTGTTCAGTCTGTGCAGCTAGTTTTCTTCAAGACAAATCTGCTACAGAAGGGGCAGGACATGACCCAGTCCATGTGACTTTGTCTCAGGATCAGGAATCAGCCCTGAGGCCAATTAGACATAGCCTGAAAGGTTATAGAGCCATCTTTTCTTCTCAGAATAGAAAATATCATCATGCAGTAATTTGTTCTGTTTCTATATGAACCAAATCTAATCAATGAGCTTTGTGGGCTGAACACTCCAGGGCTGTGCTCTGCCTAACAACTTTCACTATTTCTGAATTTTGCTCTGCTCCCACTGACATCAACAATTCCTCATTGTCACAAACCGGCATAAATAACTTCTTGCCGCATGGGGTGGGTCTCATGTTGCAGTATTCCAGTAAATCCACAGTTAAATATTCATTTAAACCAGTTACAAGATTCTAGTGAGTATACCAGTGTTAGCTTGTATACAGTTTTCATCTGCTGAAAATAATGTATGCACCTTCTCAAACCTCAGGATAGAAAACCAGCACTTCCCTATCAAGACAGCCCTAATTGTAAAGGGCTGTAAAGCCAGGTCCCTCCATAGACAACAATCCACATATTTCCACTGGAACGGTTAGGAAAATCATTCAATAAAACCACCTCAAATTTCTTCCTGGGCTGTGGTCCTTGGAATGCCCCTGGGAATGCAGGAGGTAACTCCTAGCAGGAATCCTTGCAACATGTTTGTAGCCTATGAAGTATAGCAGAATAAGCTTGTGTTAGATGATGATACGTGGAATCAGTACTGCAAGGCATCAGTGACACTAATTTCTCAGTTAGACCACTCAACATCTTCAGTCAGGCTTTATAAAATTAAATGAGGGCAGAACTTGGCCTTGTAATTCTATCCCCTAAGCTGAAGGAGAAGTTCCAATTACGACCAGTACTATTAATATTGCTACCCTCATTCAAGACATCCAGCCACTAAGGGACAAAGCAATTACAATTCATTGCTAAGGTAATACAGATGCCTCCATGTGACAACTTACAAAAGCAAATATTTTGAATTGTGCAATGGTGCACTTTTACTTTTCCCACTTCTTGACTGCTACTCAGGCAGAGGAAACCTGGAAAAGTCCAGAGTCACTGGGTTTATATTCCAGAAAGTAATGGGGGATTTTACAATAGCTTGTGGGCTCTGGGCCTGACTTTCAGAAGTGTTAAGTGGTTGTACCTCCTGTTCTACTCCACATGAGCCCTTACTGTTCAGCTTATGTTGAAAGTAGGTCTTCAGTCAAATTTGTACTGTATCAGGCTTATGAAAACTTGGGCATCCATTTTGTTATAAAGCAAAGGACATAGGAAATTGTGTGTGTATATATGGACGTGGATTTTTCATTTCAGATTTGCTAGCTTTTCTTCTTTCCTGTTTTGTTTTATTTTATTTTTCCAAATACAAACGACTTACAGCAATAAAACAAGAGGATAAAGCACATGGAACAGGATAACTTTTGGACTAAGATAGACGCGCACAGTGAAATGAGAGAATGTTTCACTTCTGTCTTCACAGCAGAGAGATGTTCCCAGAGCAGGCAAGATCCCTACACAGGAAACGGACCTGCTGATCCAGCCCCAAGTCCCTTCTATTCCCCAGGCCTGTGAGGCAGCGGGAGGAAGAGTTTTACCCTGTTGGCAGGGTAAAACTCAGGAATAGAGAGAGATTTAGTCTCCTGTCCCTAGCACTCTCACAGTATTAGTTCCCTGACTCCAGAAAATATTACTGTTTTCATCAGGTTAGTAGTCCAGGCACCAAAAGCTACCTTTGTGCTCTGTCTGTAAGCCATGAGACAGTGTTCAACAGCCTCTTCCTCTATATTTATCCACAGAAGTCTCGTGGATGTCCCAGGACGCTTCTCAGCTGGTTGTGCAACACTCAAAAGCCCCCGTTGTTGCAAAAGAGACTTTTTCAGTTCCTCTCAGCAGGCTGCTGCGTTATGGGCCTTCAAATCAAGAACAGACACATCCTGGGTTCCTCTTACTCTCTTTAATGCGCCTTTTCCCTAGAGATGTCTCCCCTCCCCACTTTTAAATTTCTTTTCCTCTTTTGCCAGTGTTAATGTTATGCATTAGATACTTGGCACAGCTGTGATATAGATTTCCTCCCTCCTAACTTCAGCCTGTCTTTTGTTCCTAAATGAAAGCAGACTTCAGAGCACCCACCCCATGCGGCCAGTCTCTCTGAGCTGTGAGCTACACCTGCTTTCACCTCACCCAGAACACAGGGAATCATGAACAAAACAACTCAAAAAATGCCAGCTGGAAATTACGATACCATTAATAAATTACCCAAGAAAGTATGGCGCTGCTAGGGGATTCCAGCTACTTCCTGCTCATATAGCAGCAAAAAGTGTACCTGACATGTGAGTAGATAGGAATGGAAAGCTGGTACTTGTAATGGATTTTTCTGGATCATATCTTTCTGGTTTGCAAACTATTCTTTAGATTATTCTGACATTTTAATTCTCTTTTTTTCTTTTTTAGCTTGCAGAACATGGACAACATGATGTCCTAATCATCTTTTTCAAGTCTCCCATCTCCAACAATAGGCAATCGACATTTACAGAACACTTTGTTTAAGAAGTTTCTCCCCTCTTCTTTCTCCAACTGTGGGAGGCTGAAGGAAAAAGAGTAGGAGTTTTTGGAGGCAAAGTAAGGAGCAGAGAAGAAGAGCCTGAGGCAATAGTGG
Organism: Tringa solitaria; assembly: GCA_026413425.1. Taxonomy (NCBI): domain Eukaryota; kingdom Metazoa; phylum Chordata; class Aves; order Charadriiformes; family Scolopacidae; genus Tringa; species Tringa solitaria. Next base: position 46,779,022 of record JAOXJM010000001.1, read on the forward strand.
CAGCCACTGTATCATACCTTACCATGACATCATTGCCCTTCTGACAAATATGGCACCGCCACCACATTACCATAGCCAAACACGTCAGGATCATTACAGACAGCTGCTGAAAGTACTTTGTCAATACCTAAATTTCAAGATTTCCTACCCATAGCACATTGTCTTTTCTTATCCCTTGCCTTCATCAGCTTGCAAAAAAATAAACATATGATACTTGGTTTTGGTAGACTCTGAAAATGTGTTTACATCTTTGCTGTGGTTATTATGGTATTTTGCTTTGCAAATGTGATCTGCATTATTATTGATGCTTACTCTTTGGTTTTAAGGAGGTTTCCACTGCTCTTACGTGAAACAGGGTACCACTATATTGTCCGCTGGCAGTGTACAAAAATTATGCATTTATAATATGAACTGATGGAGCTGTCAATGTATAAGAGGAAGAAAGTAGGTCCCATATTACAACTGGGGAATTGAGGTGTGAGAAAATTGACTTAGCCAAAGTGGAGTTGAAGCCTGAACATATTTTTCTTAAACAGTAAGATGAATGCAGTGGTTTCATCACAGCTGCATAGGTAGAGTATATTAGTTTGGCATATGCCGTTGTGGTTTATTGAGAAGGTAGAGGGCAGGAAAGTGCCTTAGGGGCTCTGCCCCCATAATTGCAACTTCTGGAGATTAATACTGCACACCGCACACCGATTCAATTTCACTAAAGTTCTTGGGTCCCAGAAAGGACACGTGTCCACTCATGTTGCTGGAACCAAGACCTGAGGGGACAGCTCAGTCACAGCTGAACAGGAAACCAGGGTCAGCAGGCAGCGAGTGTGCAGCACTACGCAGGGATGTGGTAAATGATCTGCAGCAGCTGCAAACTAGAAACTGGAGAAAAATAGTGTAAATACTAGCTTTTCAGAAAATAAGTACTTGAAGGTGGAATTTTTCAAGAGGAGAAAATTCAGATTTGGGGTTCCAACTTCTCTTGTACCTAGGAGCAGATGAGCAGCACAGCTGGCTTTTCTTGATGTTTGTAAGGTAATAAAAATTCACTGGGTGTGTTTGATCTTTCCTGTTAGTGTCTTGGTGTTTGTGTTGGAGATATCCAAATCTTGCAAGTCTGGAGCCAAATATTATCTGTGTGAAATCTTTGTCTCAGTACTACATCCTCCCTTGCAACATCATTCACATGTAGTTGTTCTGTTGCCAAATTCTTCAAAACTCTAAGTAACATCCCTTTCACTGACTCTCAGCCAAATCAAGTAACTGAATGCTTGCTGTGTTTCTTGGATTCAGGTTATAAACTGCCATACAGTGCTACTGATTACATTTACTTCAGTTCTCCCACTTCCCCTTAACCTCCCATATGGGCCAAAATTCCCCTCCTTCTCTGCTGCCTTCTCTTTCTCTTTGGGGTGAATAACAGCATATGTCTCAGCAAAACACAAACCCACCTGTTTTTAAGCACTGTTTGTCACACCTCCTCCCCCAAACTCAGTGTCCCAAAGCCCACATGTTATATGTAAATGTTGTAAGGTAAAATCTGTTATTGATTTTGAATGGCAAATCAAGGATCTAGGCGGGCTTTTTTCCGATGGGAGGGATTGAGATTCATTATGGGTGAGCTAACTGGCATTGAATAAAGACCCTTATCCTCCAAAATAGAAGCTAAAATTGACCAGATGGAATACTACAGGAGTTGAAGGGAAATGGAGAATAAATCAAAGGTCACTGCAGTAAATGACAAGTTTTCCATTGACTAAAAAGCACTCAATCAAGCCTTAAGAGTACAGAATAAGCTCCGTTTTTAGAAAAGAAAAAGTAAGTCTGGTTTAATGAGACTCGAGATGTGGAAAGTCTCAAGAGCTAAAAGGGAAATCAAACTGTCTGGCTTTTTCCTGGGATGGAAGCTAGAGCAGTGACAGTCCTAGCAGAACAGGGTTAGTTCAGGAGAAAATCTCACCAGTGACCAGCAGCATTTACTCAGTTGGCTGGGTCTTGTGTGGTCACTATGTTAAAACTGACTCCAAAATATCATGAATCCCAGTGATAACAGTGCGTTCTAAGGAAGGTCCACTTCTAGGACCTTCTCATAGAAAACTGTCAGTGACAAGGATCTCTACAAAAAGATCCAGCTAAGGAGAAATCTCTTCCTGCTAGTTGTTTAAGGGACAAGGGACTGCCAAATCTGTAGGTGAGGAAGTAAAGAGAGGAAGGAACCAGTCTTGGAGCACTGCAGCAAAAATCTCTGTTGTAGAAAGGAATGTACAGGTCCAGCTGGGCAGTTTCTCTTTGCAGATATGCCTGAAATAATCACCAGCACTACCATCATCACAGCTCCCTTCAGTTTTAAATAGTGTGAAATAAAGCAATTTTTTGGTTTGCTCTGAAATACTGCTACTGTAGATTTGCAAACCAATATGGAAATTATACTGTTGATAAAGGCAAAAAATAGACACTTGTCAAATACTGGCTCCAGAAAAAAAGGAAACACATTTTTAGAAATCTCTTCAATTAGAAAGCAGAATTTTGGATTAGATATGTTAAGGCATAGACTGAATCTGCTAAGATTGTAAATGCCTCTGCACTACAAGTTCCTAAAGATCCATGCATGTTTTACATGCAGAGTACATCTCTGAGATTAGGCCTATGAGCCCTCATTTTTGGAGCAGAGATAATATATAGAACTGTTAGGGTATGGTGAGATGGTATTTTAGTCATACTTTGCAGTGATGTAAAGGATTGTAAGAGGACTAAAGTGGTGGCAAGCATGGCTGAGGTAAGATAAGCCTGAACAGATATATGAAGAAGCCACCTGTATAGGGAATTCATACTGAGCTTAGTGTTAGTGAGCTGAATGTGTTATCATCCAAGCTCTAACCTTCCTAAGTATGCACATACACAGCCTACAAATATGCAGATTTTAATGGTGTCTATGGCTTTCTAGATAACTTTAAATGCACCTTGAAAGATTCATCTTCAAACATGTCAAATCCAAACTCTTCTAAAATTCTGTTTCATCCAACCATACCCGTAGACTGCTATGGAGCTGTTAGACCTGCATTAGACTGACGACCTTCATGCTTCAAAAATGTAATTTTTTTATGAGAAATGTGGGCTAAGTTTGGTCACACCTTGAAAAAAACATGCAGATGAAAAAGCAAGTGATAGCACGTAAGGCATCACGAATCATTCCCTCAGTGACCATTAGTTGTTTTTTTTCCTGTTTGCCAGTCGTTCAGGAACACTCCCTGTCTGTCTGCAGTTCTAGGGGTTCACCGCATGATTTATATGGACACATCCTACTCTGCAGATAGTCTGCCAGGAGACCACTTCAGCATTATTCACTGTGTACTATTAGTGGTAAGCAACATGTCATTTAGGCTGTACAGTTTTGTTTATACTATCTGGTTGTGCAACTGCAATGCTGAAATAATGAATGATGAACATGCTTCCCAGATGAATTTCAGATGAATGACTATTCATGGTAACTACCATAAGACTTTCATGATTTACTTATGTTTTCCATGAGTATGCTTATAGTCATCCAAACAATAAATTTAATAACCAGAAGAACAAACTTGTTCTGCAGATTCCTAGAAACAGATTCAGGTCAAGAGTTCCCTGAGCTATAAACCTTTTTCAGATACTGAAGTGAATTTCAGCATTTTCAAACCCTGATAAATGTATTCCTCCCTTTTTTTGCCCCCTCCTTGGAAAAACAAAAAACAAAACAAAACAAAAAAAGTTGATTAAAATTTTGTTTGCTTTCATGCAGTTCACACAGGAATTGAAGTTTGGGAAGAAAGAACTGGAGGACAGGAGCTCTTGATTATTAAATCCAGCTCTAACAACAGTTTCCATGACTGTTGGTCAATGAAGTGTTGTGACTCAGTTTCCCTGTCAATGTACCGAGAGTGTTTGTTTCCTTCAAGCAAATAATGGGCAAAAAATAACTTCTCTGATAAAGCTGGCCTTTTGCTTGTGAAATATCTGTCATCTGTTTGCAGTTTATTCACACTATTAAACTTATGCCTCACTTTTTTTTTTTCTTTTTTTGTGACTGTGGAAGGAACACAATGCAGCCTTTAGAAGGCTTTGTGGTCAAAGGTGTTGTATAACCACCAGTTATTTATTATGAAATGAATGCACTCTTGTTCAAGTGAATTCCAGCATGAATATCATATGACAGGACTGAGAGGAAGCTTGTTTATTCTGTAGGCCAAAGTAGTATTTGTCTTAATGAAATGATAACATTGTTCATTTATCTTTAGAGAACTGATCTGATATGTCTCTTGGTTAAGCTTTAGGGCCAGATTTTTCAACCCAGATTCTCCTTGCCAGCTATTTATTCCTGTAAGCAGTCCTACATAAAGTTCAGATCATACTGTGTGTGAAAGGAAAAAAGGAACAGCTTATGTCTTAGCCTCTATTCTGGGCAGCCCTCAGTCTACCAATGACATTGGCTGGGAATATAACTGAAATAATGTAGACAGTAATGTTCTTACATTGGAAATAATGTAGCGTTAGCCAAAAGAAAAAACAGTTAGATTTGATTAAACTAAGATATGCAAAAGAGTCAACGGGGATTCTTGCTGTCGAAAATGAAATGTTTCAAGGTGACCCAAGGAGAAGTTTACATAGCAATAGCTCAAATCAAAGGATGGATAAATTATGAAAATAATCTAAATATTTAGAAAACTAGAGTAAATGAGAGAGTAATAACATTGGAGTCAGTCTGCAATGAGAGTGAGCTACAGCACCTTCTTCATTGCTCAAGCATCTTTTCTCTGTGGGACAAGAAAAGACTAGAAAGAAACACACTAGCATGTGTATAGTAAAATGTACTTTAACGGAAGTGTTTTCTGATCTGCCACTATTGCTTGTACAAGAATATCTTTGTGGAATACTGTACCCATAGTGCTTAAACAAATGAGTTTCATTCAGCAAATATTGAATATGATATGGACCCAAGGGCCATGACAATCACCACAACAGTTAAGAAACGACATTTCTCATGAAGTCATGGCATACACGTCACAAAGACGTGGCATGCATGATAGGCGAAACGTGTGTTTCCACCTTTCTCTGAGAGGCCACGTCCAGGCCAGTGGTTGGCCCAAAACAGAAGAGTAGCTAAACTAGCAAGGTCTAGGTCATGTAGCAGATCCACATTAGGTCTAGATCTGAAGTGATTTTTCCATGCACAACCGGCAAACAAACTCATCACCCTTAGCACTGTTTGTTGCTGAATTCACAATAATAACCACAGCTGCCAGGTGCTCTTACCCTCAAAGCATCAAATTCAAATAAGATAGAAAAGAAATATATCAAACCAGAAAGCAAAGCAATCAGGAAGAAAGCTTGCATGATCTTCAGTAGGGGAATGTTTATTTTTGGATTTTAAAATTTAGTACATGAAAGTCTCAACGCTTTCTGTCTCCTACACACTCATGCAACACATAGCTCCAGTTTCACGTTATGAAAACACCACTGTAATAGCCTGCAGACCAGTCCCCACATTATTTTTTTCAAGTGAGAAAAGCCCTCAAACAAAGCAATTATTTTGCTTTGCCATTATTTTTCTTTGAAATTATTTTGCAATTATTTGCCCCCAACAGGGGCTCCACTAGAGCAGCCCTATTTCATTTAGCATTACAGATGTAGCCAAAATTTCTCTACCCCCTATTTTGACATGAAGTGCCTACCAAACAGTGACTACCACCGTAATAAGCATTAAATCTGCATGATTTATAACATTCTTGCAAACACATTGTTTGAGGAATATCTGCATGCTACTGCAACCCCTTGCATTTAGCACTTAGGCCACAGAGGCAAGATTCACTCCAAGTATTTACAGCACTTCAGCTCGAACTGAGGCTTGTGATTTTTAGTTCTGGAGGTCCCAGCTTCAGTTCTCTGCATTAGGGCCAACAGGCGACTGCTGTGTTGTAAATTCACCTGGAAAGTTATGGCCATGCAATGACATAGTCATGACTGTGACTATAATTCTCAGCCTGAATGCTGTTAGCAAGCTTCCCTTCCTTCACTGCTGCATTTTTAATGCCTGAGCTAACTAAGATTATTCGAATTGCTTCAACCATGTAAAATATTTATGCTGCTACGGAAGTCTTAAGGTCATAAAGAAATTGCTACTAATAGAAGCAATGTATTACCAGAGTCAGTGTTTGTGAGTCTTAACTTTTTCCTGCTACATGACTCACCCCATTAAGGTATTTAGAAGTGAATATTTTTTAAAAGGACTGACTTTCTTACTGAAAGGACTCTTTGCTTAGGTATAATCACAATAAAACAGATCCAAGAAATTGAGTTGAGGGAATGAAATAAAAAGGAAAGTATAAAACTGATTCCAGTACTGCTATTTTTAGGTATTCAGTTTTGCACTGTATGAGCTGCCAGAGGAAAGCCAGGGGAAAGACAGCAAATGCAAGAATCTACATTCAAAATATGTTCAACACCTGACCTGGAAACTTGGTTTCTAAAATAGCTGAGGCCAGAAACATCTCCACGCTTACAATGAGGAGCATCTGAGCAGAGGCTGCCACTTACTTTACTGCACTGGTTTGGAGGGGAAAGGAGGAGAGACCTGTCTCCTGGTACAGACCCATGTTTATGAGTGCTCCCCTGACTTTGAACTGGATCAAACCTAAATTCCAGACCAGGCAAGCAGAAATGTGGAGGTGTACAAGCTCCAAATCTGAATCTTTTACTTGCATTTTGTACAGGTTTCTAACCCCAAGGAAGAACAGGAGGAGAGTGAGAGTAGCTTTAGATCAGAATAACACTGCAAGTTAAATTATCAGAACAAATCTTTCTGATGCATTTCAGGGCAGTTGATCTCAGTTCCCTACCTCGGTTCTCTTCCTTCAGTCCCCCAGCTCAGCAAGGAGGGGCCAGCACTGTCACCCTGCTCTGCATCCCACCAGCAGACGCCATGGTGCCAAGCAAACAGAAATAGGAAATGCATCAGAGGAGACAGAGAGACAGATCAGAGGACACACGGTTCAGTAAAGTCCTAAAAGCTGTGTGTGAGCAGAAGCAGCTGCTGTGCAGGGAAGGCCAGGCAGTGAACCGCTGGGAAGCAAGAGCTGCTGGCAGGTCAGATGTTGCCCCAACAGGAGGTTTCCTGAGAGCAGCCAACCATCAAGTCGTAGCTGTGCATGCATGTTTTCAAAGAGGAGGGATTCATGCATTGGGGTATCCCTTTACAAAATTATTTTCATGTGCCTATACTAGGCATTGTGGACGGCTAAGACATTAGTTTAGATCCAAGCATTTCCACAGATCAGGGATTAGTACTGGGACCAGTGCTGTTTAACACTGAGTGCACCCTCAGCAAGTTTGCTGATGACACCAAACTATGTGGAGCAGTCAACACACTGGAGGGAATGGATGGCATCTAGAGAGACCTTGACAGGCTTGAGAAGTGGGCCTGTGTGAACCTTATGAAGTTCAACAAGGCCAATTGCAAGGTCCTGCACGTGGGTTGGGGCAATCCCAAACACAAATACAAGTTAGGTGGAGAATGGATTGAGAGCAGCCCTGAGGGGAAGACCTCTAGGCTTGGTTGATGAGAAGCTCAACATGAGAAGGCAATGTGTGCTTGCAGCACAGAAAGTCAACCACATCTTGGGCTGCATCAAAAGTGTGGCCAGCAGATCCAGGAGGTGATTCTGCCCCTCTACACCGCTCTGATGAGAGCCCACCTGGTGTACTGCATGCAGCTCTGGAACCCTCAACATAAGAAGGACGTGGACCTGTTGGAGCGAGTCCAGAGGAGGGCCACAAAGATGATCAGAGGGCTGGAGCACCTTTCCTATGAGGACAGGCTGAGAGAGCTGGGGTTGTTCAACCTGGAGAAGATAAGACTCCAGGAGACCTTATAGCAGCCTTACCATACTTAAAGGGGGGCTATAGAAGAAGTGGAGAGGGACTCTTTATCAGGGAGTGTAGTGACAGGACAAGGGACAATGGTTTTAAACTGAAAGAGGATAGATTTAGATTAGATATTGGGAAGGAATTCTTTACTGTCAGGGTGGTGAGGCACTGGAACATGTTGCCCAAAGAAGTTGTGGATGCCCTATCCCTGGAAGTGTTCAAGGCCAGGTTGGGATGAGTCTTTGAGCAACCTGGTCTAATGGAATGGCCCATGGCAGAGGGCTTGGAATCAGGTGATCTTTAAGGTCCCTTCCAACTCTACCCATTGTATGATTCTATGATTTACAGTAGTTTTGTGTTCATGAGCTAGAAGAAATTCTGAAATCCTATGCAGGCCTCTTGCCTCATGCCTAGAGGAAGGTGGAGTGTGCGACTTGTTGGACAATCAGTTGCAGTAGGAAGGGTTGTAACAAAGTTAGATTTATAGATCTAGAGCTAACAGAGAAGCAGAGAACACCCAGAAGTAACAGGGATCCCTACAGCTTGTAAGCTGTGTCTAACTCTTGAATTGTTGTGCCATGGCCCCTGTGGTGGGGCTGCACTGGATGACTGGCAGTGACACTGTACTGGTGCTGTTGGCACAATGACTCCCCCTCTGCAGGAGAAATTAATTAGCAAGAGCTACTGAGCCCAGCATATTCAATGGCATCTCAAAAGGCACTTTGGGAAGCCACAGTCAACTCCCATCTGTGAGCACTTCCCTGTCCTTTGGATCTCTGAAAAAAAGCAGCACGTGGCTTGCAGCTCCCATGTTCTGCAAAAGCAGTCCCACCTGATTACAAGAAGCAAATGTTAGATGTTATGTCCTGGGAAATACCAATCTGCATTACCAACAAGATACTTGAAATACATGCCAGATATTAACAGCTGTGTACCCAGAGGAGCAGTGAGGAGGCATGACCATGGCTGTGGTCACAAAAAATCATGTGGTGAGCATCTGTGTGTTTAGCGACTGACCTTTCTGTCCCACATGAAACCAGGATCATGCAGAAGAGGATGTCCTAGTATGTGAGTATGTTACCTCTGAAGCACAGGCCCTACCTGGTTTACAGAAAGCAGCTCTGCTGGTAGCCAGGGTTAGTTAATGGCAGAGTTGACACTAAAGGAGAGGGACTGCTTTGCCGTGAATGCTCCCTCTGACCTGCCTAGGGCATGTTCCTAGCGCTGGAGATTTTCTGTGAGTATCTGTGAGGCTGTGGCCAAGTTGGTGTCCATCTGAGCATCACTAGTGCATGACAACACTGCTCACAGTCTCAGCAGTGATCTCCTGCCAAGCTTGTCCACATATGTTTACGTGTCCCTGGGCTTGATACGTACAGCTGCATGTAAGCTGCTGCTGATCCTGCTACAAAGCTCTTCAATAGCAGTTTATTCAGAGCAGGTTAAGTATTTGTGCGATAGGATACACAGTCTAACTGCCTGCTTTCCTTGCTCCCCATACGTTCTTTTCATCTCACCTTAAGCCCCTGTTCATTTCATTTGCAGCAGCCTACTTCCGTCTTACACAGCTTTTGAAAAACCAAACAGAAAACCCCCTTCATGTTAGCTGGATTGTTTCTGTAAATGCAACTTTTGATATTAGCCTTAAAATTTAACCCTGAAATTATTTGCCGCTGTCTGCATGCTGTCACATTTTTTTGTGTGACACATTCAGAAAACACAGCTGTATTATATCTAAATCTGCCTAGGCTCAAAGCCTAAAGAACCACAGTGTCCTTTAGTTACAAATCATCTGGCTTAGCCAGCAGAGATATTTTTGTAGTCTCTTTTTAAAAATTTGCGTTCTATGTTTTTTTAAGTGGTGTCATGAAATAAAACGTCATCATTTGTCTGTACAGCATAGTTCATCAGTACAAATCAATTCCTAGTCGTAAAGCTTGAAATCGGACTCAAAGTCCCAAAAGATTTTGAACACTTAAAATATTCCAAGCATTTGAATGGATTTCCAGCATCACTTGTTATTAATGAAGGTTTATTTTTACTGGAGAAACAGAATGACTTCTGATCATCATGTTATAGTAAACTTTGTTAATTACAAAAAGTAACAAAATTATTTTTCAAGCAGAAGCTGAGGAGTGCAAAATATGATACTGTTTTGTTCATGGTTATTCAAAATCAAAATAAAATTGTGAAAATTTTGATTCTACAATATGTAACTTCCACTTATGGAGTTAAACTAGTCATAGCACAGACACTGTTCCTCAGTGCAGACAATATGTCATCATTTGAAATCTGTTTCCTATGAAAGCTTCCAAGGCTCCAAAATGTGGTACATCAGCTGAAACTGTCAATGTTGGTGACATCTGAGATAGTCTGACACGAGGCATTTGCCACACTATAGACACCTTATAAATGTTGGCCCGTTGGGCTCTGCCTAGATTTGTCTAATAGTGGAAGCCAGCATGGAAATATTTAAGTTGTCAGAATATATCTGTGGATTTTAAAAGTCTGTAGTATAAGAGATAGTTCATAGTATAATTTTTCCCTGATGGCATTGTTCTTTTTAATGAATGTGTATGAGGTGCAACTTGCCAGGCCGTGAACCCCAGCCTGGCTTGAAATATTTGCGCTGCTGGAACAGAAAGGACTGTGTGCCCACAGGTGACCTCAGGGGGCTGAGCGCCACAGTGATCCAACATACCCAGCCCTGGAAATAAAACACATTAACCAGGTCTGACTGTGCTTCCTTCCTTGCCTTGTAGAATATACAATATTTATGATTAAGCTTTGTAAATGAAAATCAGAGCAGTTTCTGTGCTCGTTCGAGCTGCACAGTCTTATTCTGGGTGATTCATTCATTGAGTCAGGCAGCCATGCATGCAGTCATTCATAAGTAATGCCACGCTTCCCTTCAGCATGCAACAATGATTTACCTCCCTGCTGCCTTTCAGTGTTTGTTCAGCAAACAGCCAGGCTAGAGAGTTCCCATTTCAAGCTTTACCCTTATTTTTAAAGGAACGGTGTTATCCAAATGCACACATACCTGGTGCTGTACAGAGAACTGAGCAGAAATGTTGGTAAGAAATGGTTGCAACCCCTGGTAGCCTTCCCAAATTATTGTCTTTACTCGGCATCCATGAAAAGAGGCTTGTCTTTACTTACGAGCAAGATTTCAGCTCCTTTTACAGTCATGCCTTGCCACAAGTAGACCTATAAAAACAGAGCCATTTTAACAGTCGCTCAGACTCCTAGTAGCTCACCCTAGCCTCATGTAATAAAACCTGGAGCACCACACATTTTTTTGCTAATTTCAGCAAGTAACAGGAAATAAAAAAAATACAGAAAATCATAGACCAAGGAAGAGCTTTTGACCTGTGCATTTTTAAGGAGCTATGAAGAATGAAGACCTGGCCAGAGCTGCAGATTGGGCAATAACATGTGCTTGATCTTTTTTTTAAATCATAGCATAGGGGATTTGCCTGATTCAACATTACACAAATAAAAGTGAGGCACTTCATCTAAGCGAATCATTTTAGTACCCTCCCTACTTAGAGAGCTGGAGAGAGATTGATTTTACATGGAATGAAAACACTATGTGACACTGCCTATATGATTGCTGAGTCTTCTGGCACCAGCTAATTTCTGTTTATAGTGAAATTACAAGGTCAATGCAAGCAAAATTCAACAAATACACGACTCATGGCAACCATCACAACTAACGAAATCCAGAGAGCAGATGCACTTTGAGTGAAGCGAAAGGGTTATGCAGCGTGAGTGCCTCCTCCCTGTTTTGGGAGGGGAAGAGATTTTTTTTTTTTCTTCATTTCTAAATAGACTTCTGCACCGAGCATGTTCCAGTTGGGAAAGCTGGCCTTAAGCAATGTTTTGTTTCATGTAAATCCACAGGAAAAAAGGAACTGAAAGTTAAAAAGATTTCTGGGTGTGATATGCTCATACATCCCAAACATCTGGGGTATCACAATTAGAAACCCTTTGTGGATGCATTTTCATTAGTCACAAAAAAGACAACTCATTTTTTCCTGTTTCTCAAGATTTCAAAGCTCTACAGTGTATCCTTAAACATAAATCATTAAATTATGTTTCAAGCTTAAGGAATTTCATGCTTTGAAAATCTTTTGAAGTTGGCAGGTGATTTTATTTTTCTGTTTTGCTTTGGTTCTTAAAAATTTTGGTTCTTAAAAAATGGACTACAGTTTATCTTCCATTATTGTTCTCTTTTATAGCTCATCAAAGGACACCCTTACAAAAAGGTATATATTCATGTTAAAAAATAATGTTTTGAAACAATCTGCTGTATGTTGAAATCCTTGGTAACAGCAGCGTTTTAAAAATACCTGTTTAGATTATTCCCCTTTCTTCTTTTTAATTGGATTTCCAAGAAAACATTTTTTTCTTTGAATTGTTGTTTCTATGCTGTCTATGAATCTTATGTATTGCACCAGAAAAGCAGTAATATTTGTCCAAGTTTATCTGTTGTCTTTTAAGTTCTGAAGCATTTTAAGAATTTACTGTATTGAGGGTACTGTATGGCCATCATTCCAGGTAGCAGTCTATTGTTGATCTTAACTGTTTATAAGAAAGAACAATGCATTTGCAGAGAATACCGGCATTGCCATGTTATGGATTTACTGAAGTGTCTGGCTGAGAATAATTTTTAAAGTAAAAGCAATAAATTCTGTAGCATGGCTGGCTAATGCAGAAAGTGTTGATTGTCAAAAGAATCAAACACTGTAAAATCTGAAGTACTTTGGTTGTGGTACTTTATTTCTCTGTACTTAGAGTTTTGAGTCAAATTTCTTCCAAATTTGTATTAGTATGCGTATTTCCAAATACGCATGCTAGAGCTGTAAATGTTTCCTTTTTACTTTATGGAATTTCAGCCTGACTTTGTGTGTGTAAGAAATGAGAGAAGGAGCTCACCATTGCTATGAATATATGGCACCCAGCTTTCTGAAAGATCACATCACAAACTGATACACAATGAAACAAATCAAGGGACAGAGCAAAACCAGAAGGCTGTGGGTGAGGTAGGAGAAAGATGAGCCCTGTACTGTGGCCATGAACATGGGATTCTTCTGGGCTCATTTGGACTGAAGATCTATGACCCCACATACTTTCTATAAGCTTCTCTGGACTCCGATTGCTCATGAAGTTGTGGACGCCCCATCCCTGGAAGTGTTCAAGGCCAGGCTGGATGGGGCTT
>JAOXJM010000001.1:46792238-46802257 GCA_026413425.1 Tringa solitaria
AACTAGATGATCTTTAAGGTCTCTTCCAACTCTAACCATTCTATGATTCTATGATATAGACAAGCATTAAAATCAATTATATTTGACCATAACTGATTGTTCACGACACAGGGTAAAATCTTGATGCACAGCAGTGGTATGTTTAGTTCAGTAATACTATTATGTTATATATAAAGTGATAAATATTATAGTAAATGCAGTAGTGCCTTTTCCGGACAGTACTTTGCACCCAGCCTAGCCACTTCTCTACATAGCTGGGTACAGATCTAGAGTTAGAGCATGGAATGTAACTTCTTCCTGATTAAACAATATTTGTAAAATAAATATGAACCTGACAGAGTTTAGGTGTACTGATTTTATATACCTACCAGATCAAAGAGGCTAATGTTCTCTCTGTGCTTGAGGCAGAACCGTGGAAAGAGCAGCAGAAGCACAATCAACCACCAGTGTCTTTCCTGATGTTACTTAAAACTAGCACAATTATTATTGTTAGTATAAAGCAGCATAATCTGCCCTCAAGTAAGGATGGATCACCCTGCTGTAGGAACAACTGGACAAGATTTAGATCCTCCTAAAAGACCTCAGAGCTATAAAAGGCAAAGATTTGGACTTTTTCTGATTATCTGCATTTTTGAGATCTGGAAATGAGGCAAATGAACCTAAAGTTTGCATCAGGTCTAGGAAGTGAATCCAGAAATTGTGATTTCACTTAATTGCTGTTTGGCAGGTAGTCTCTTGCCAGACAGTCACTTATGTAGGCCAATGCAGTATCTCCTGCCATGACCATTTTCTTTTTCTGCTTCATTTTTAATTGCCTTTGTTCACCTTTCTGAAACCTCAGTAATGCCTCACTCCTCTTCTGACCTTGTGTTCTTTATAGTGTGGGTGACTGAGAAGTTGTGGCTGAGTTAGCTGAATGCAAATCTGCTGCTTTTTTACACAAGTGGGAAGGAGCCTGTCATGACTGAAACATATAAACAACCAGTATTTCCTTCCTCACAAAGGATCTGTTCTGTTCTTTCTGGGGCAAATTAGACTCTCTACATTAACTTCATATCTGAAAGAAAATCTCTGCTTTCCATGAAGATGGGTCCTGGAAACACCGAACTGATCTACAAAATAAGTCTTTAGCAGGATTATGCTAATGAGGCCCAATGACAATTAAAATTATTCTAATTTGTTAGTTTGTCTTTGTTCTACAGTGCACATCCCTTTATTAATTTGCTGTATGCTATGTAAATATCAGGTTGAAAATCTTGTGGAGCAGATGTTGGTTTAGGATTATTACTCCAGACAGCCCAGGGGGCATCATATCTTCTTTGGAAGCCTGACCACAACAAAGAGAATGAATAATCACCAATACGAATCTACAGAATGAGCACGTTTCATACGCCAACCCCCCGAGAAGCACAAACAGCTCAGTCATCAATGCACCGTTCATCAAGGCATTTCCAAATAACAACTCTAAGAACCAGGATATTATGGGTTGAATGGCATTTCTGCTCTACTTTTCTCTTTCACTTTCAATCCATTCAGGCACCTTGAACCCACATGTAGAAGCTGCAGTGATGCTCGCTGGAGAAGGCTGAACTGATTACTTTCTGCTTCATGGGCTGCTGAGACTCTAGGCACCAGGTTCTTTATGGTACTGATTACCCTTGCATTTTAGCCCATTAAGCATTGCATATCTGCTGAGCTATCCAACTTTTATTCAGAAAGCTAAAAACCTGTGCCATCATCCAGCACTCTGCAGATGCCCCAGATACTACAGCAGCACAATCAGTCTACTGTTTAGAAAACTTTGTTCCTGTCTCTGTGAATTATGGAATGTCACATCATGGCATGTGTCGCTAAAGTAGGAGATAACCCAACATGACGTGACATAATGGGATATTGCCTGTGGGTGTGGGAAGGGAAATACAACTAGACCCACATCTGATGAAAAATCGGTGACCAAAATAATTACCAAGCAGTTACTTGAATAATCTTACCAGATTATTCAAAGAAAGAATCAATTTTTTGTTGCACAGCAACCTAAAAGCAAAGTAATTTGATTACATAGCTGTAGAAAATTAGACTCGAAATCTTTATTTGTACTTCATATAGCTCATAACTTCTGCTGATCTGAAAGATGTCCCACTTTGTCAGCATTAGCAGCCTCTGTTAAATTGAAACAATCTACAGAAGCCCTCCCGTTTCACCAGAGTTAGGAACAGACCAGGGATGTGTTTCAAAACCCATAGGTTTCTGTCAAAAACATGTGTATGATTTCCTGTCGATTGCATCTCTTCCCACTCCTCCCACCCTTGCAGCTCCTTGGCAGAAAAAGACTCCAAAGATCCACAAGTCTGCTCTGAGTTCAAAGCTCCTCTTGCCTTCAGAGGTAATCCTGGCAATTGTGGTTCTCATTCCAAAGCAGATCAGAGTCAAATGTCAAAGTGCTGAAATCTTTTGTGGAACGGCTTTACCTTTCTCCACACAACTCTACTCAAATGTTACAGGATGAACCAAATTAACTGCGGAACTGCTGTTGCAATGACACATAGAATCAATTCCTTAGGAGGTATTTAGGGTTTAGTTACCCACCAAGATCCTTTCCCTCTTTTTGTCTCATCACCTACACCTAAGTACTCTCAGCAGCCAGCAGAGAGGAGGAGTCTCTCAAGAGAGGCATACATCAGCCTGCAGCCTTACAGTTCTCGAGGGAGAAGTACTTTCCCTGTCCTAGAATAATTGTTTTTAATTGCAAAACATCCTCTGCCTAAATAAAAATAAGATTCCCCTTGGCAGATTCAGACAGGCCAATGATTATTTATTAGTTGCAATGCCATTAGACATAGGAACTCAGTCATGAATCAGAATCCCAAGGGCCATCTTGCTACATATAGATGAATCTAAATGTACTGTTTCTTATTCTTCCATTTCTGACTAAGTTTTTCGATAAGTGGTTCATTGAATTAGAGAAATGGGCACAGACAGCAAATAGCACTGGAAAGCTGTTCCCTGCAAAGTGTTTGTCTTCTGTTAATGTGATACTTGTCCTGTTGAGTGTTTTTGAGTGATACATACAGGGTTAGTTTCTGAGAGCAGAAAAAGAGAATTGAAGAAACATTTCAAATGGCTGAGAAGATTTCACAGAACAGGGAACAAACAGGAATCTTTCACCTGCCAACTAGAAAATGTATTATATCCTCTAACCTTACAGGATGCAAAAGTTTATGTTCTTATCAGGTAGAGCCCTTATTTCCAACTCGATTTTAGTATTTTCTGATAAACTTTGGGAACAAAATTCAGGATTCTCTTCCATGATTTATCAGATCCCTGGTACCTAGCCTTTTCTTGCAGCTGTTCACTTGTTTCTGAAAAGTAAAACAGAACAGAAGAGCTATGTGGTGGTTTGTCCCTGTACATTTAATGAAGACCTTTTTTCCTCTGCTCCAAACCTGCCAGTTCCATCAAGTGCACACCGGAAAGATTTGTTCTAGTTTCCTGTCTAACTGTATCTCTGCTGTATCTCTACAGCAACAGAAAAATCTCTTCCCAAATACATCCAGAAAAAGAGTTTGGTCACCGTATGCTTTCCCCGCAATCTAAATGTTTATAAAGTCAGTCCCATAGGCCTCCAAAGTCTGTCTTAAGGGCACTGTCTGATGACTCACACTCATGTTCCAGATGAGAACTAAGGTGGAACAGAATCAGCAACTCACTGCATCTTTGCTGAGTTGGCAGAAAACTCAGAAATCATAGCTCTGGATATGAGAAATCAGAAGCAAAAAAGCAAAGTAAGTCTCCCTACCCCCTGCAGACAACCAACTCCACTCAACTTTGAGACATTATTAATGGATGTCTTCCTAGACAGATGTTAAAAATGCATTTTAAAGAGTAAGGGTTAAACTCAGTAGCATTTTATGCTGCCTGCACTAACCTTACCTCCCTTAACTTTACTGTTGTGTGAATGTTTATAGTAGACATCAGCTCTGTTTTTCTATATTTTCCCATCTATTTGCCAGTTGCTATGTGAACCTTTGCGGTGTTTTGAAAAGATGATTTATCCGCATCAACCAGATGTTCCTTCTGGGTTGATTTTTCAGCCTGGGCAAACAGAGGATGAATTTTGTCCTATGGCTCTGACTACATTTCCATTCTTCCTTAGACACAGTCCCTCCAATCATGGGGAAGGATTCTCTCCTCCCAACAAGCATCTGAAACTGGACACAGAATGGGGAGGGGAAAGAATGAATTTTCTCAGATGCCTCACCTGCTTGTATTGCTCACAGGCCCAGGGACATACAGCTCCCCTGATTTGGAGTCAAGAAAGGAGTTTCTTCTTACTTCAACTTCTTTGGGAGTTTGTAATGTTGAGGGAAGTAAATTTATTTGCCTTTTTATGTAGCATGGTTCACCAGCTGCTGTGCTCTGGGAGTTTTGAAAACGATACCCGTTTTTCGGCACTAGTGACACTGATTTCTCCTGTCTTCAGACAATAGCAAATCTGGTAGGTTGGTTTGTTCAGTTGGGTTTTGAGAACTGAGGCATTTGATCTGACTAATGCTTTCCTAGGAATGGAGAGTGCTGTGTTAGATCAGGTGGAATTGGTGCTGGATGAAAGCCTAGTAACCAGTTCCCAGCAATGGCCCACAGTGGATGTATAGGTGAGAATAAAAGAACAGGATAAGCGTGTGTAGAGATATTACCCCACAACACATGCCCAGACTGCAGAAAGCTACCTTAATCACTTCTTGAACATCCCTAACACATCCACAAGTGGCAAGGAAGTCTGACAGTACCTAGGGGGATAAAATTTAGCAAATCAGGTAACCTTTAGTAGTTTCTTGAATTTAAAAGTTGTGAAATTTTTCAGATTACTGTTAATTGGCATCTTATGTCACCCCTAATATCAAGGACAAAAATTTAGTCCTAGCAAAATTCCTTAAATTCTATTTTTGCTTTAATAAATAAAGAATTCTTCTGTATCTGTGCTTTCTCTATAAAGCAGTGTAGAGCAGCAAAGGCTACAAGCCATATAAGCTTACATACGTACTGTATTTGTTGCTTTTCACATTATCATTACAACATAACATAAGCAAATCATTCCCTAACTCTTCTTTTGGTCACATGCAGATTCTGAATGGACTTTTCTTGGATCGCTTGGAGGAAATTCTTATTAAACAGGATGTGCCTCTTCCTCAGGGTGACAGGTTATATACAGAAATTTTTCATCAAAATGAAAACTGCTTCATTTACTGCCAACCATATGTAAAAAAAGAAGAAAAGTCTGGCCTTAGTGACTCCTAGGAGACTGAGAATGGAGACTAAACGGAAAACACATACATTATAAAACCTCTTTTCAAAACATAGTTTTACAAGACTCTCAAAACATGGGGAATTGAAAAATATATTCAAACAAATAGGTAGTCAGGGATGCAAGCATATACAGTTTTGAAGATATTTTGGAGATAGGTTGGTGGATTTTAAGTCTAGAAGGGACAGTTGTGATCACTTGTCTAATATCCTGCATACTGCAGATGGACAGATAGGCAGGAGGAATCCATTTCTACTTTAAGTTCAAATGTATTCAGAGTGACAACAATTGGTCTCATACACTTGATGATCTGGATTAGGAGTTGGCTGGATTAGGAAAAAAAAGTGTGTGAAAATTCCGGTGTCCAGAGTACCAAAATTAACTATTTTTTTTTTCCAAAAAGACCAACTTGATCTCAAATGTTGATGATAATGCTGGATCTCTAAAGCATTCATTTGATATATTTATGTCCTGTCATTGCCAGTGATGGGGCCATTAGTGGGTTGAGGCTTTCATTTCTCAGTATAGCCTCTTTGTTGTGTAGATCAGTATTAATTTTATTATATAGTACCACTGACAGAAAAGACCTCTAATTATCTATCTTGGGATTCTTTATCTGGGGTTTAAAGGCTTGCTATGAACTCATCCTAGAGAGTGTGAAAGAAACACATGGCAAAAGATAAAAACCAGATCATGTTAGTGAGTTTAAGAGTGTTTTGTGATTTTCCCTCTTTTTTATATTTTGACCAGATATTTTTTGTCTGGTTTGATGTGAAGTGTGGCAAACTTGGAAAAAAAGTAAATCTTGCCTTGAGATAAGAAGAATACCAAAGAGGTTTTTAAATTAAACCATCAATTATACAGCAAGACTTTTTGTATACTTGTATATTCTCTGGAATATTCTTGTGTATTCTGCTATTACTTTTTAATAAATATTGGGAATACACATAAACTCTTGCAGATTCAGATGTGAAATCAACAAGTACCCTCATTTTAAAACTTTCCCTTTGGGAAAGGAAGTAAGCTGGGCAATCCTCATACAAACCTGAAAGATGTAATACTGACTGCTACAGAAGTTGGCTTGATGGAATTTGTTTTTTCAGACTGTGTAGTATTTTCATAGTTATGCCATTTAAGTGGTTCTGTTTGAGTCTGTCATCAGTATGATGACGCCAAAGAACTACTGCAATAACCCTGACTCTTACAGTGTCACTACACCTCTGAGAAGTGTCAATGGGACTTTGGTTGCAGAGGTATGAGGTAAGGATGTCTGTTTCCTGAGTAGTCATCTATGGCTTAGCCTATGTGATCCTTCTGTGTGTGACTTCCTGGTCCCATATGCCAAGAGGGCTACTTCATCCTACAAGGAAGGCTACTCCAAGATGACATCAGTGGTGGACCCCTTTCTATGTCTCTCATGATCCCTGTGCTGCTTGGTTTTTGACCCTTCCAAGACCCACAGATTCCCACACACATCAGACGTGCAACAACTTCAGTCTGCTCAGGCACTTTGCTAGGCTAAAAGTAAAAACTGGTTGAGTAAGGTCATATCGTGGACGGTACGATGCCACCTCCCCACCACTTGAAGCAGATTATGTACAGAATCAGGGACACAGAAGGGCTACTGGTGCTGCTCAGGCAATGCAGCCCTGAGCAGAAGGCACTATCGCTATGCCAGCCCTGTACCACCGGTATTTTGGGTAACGCATGTACTGTAACTCATTGGCTGGTTGGTCCAACACTTGCCTTACTGCTTCTCTCTTTTCTGCTTCCCAGTTCTGGCAAGTGAAACTGCCTGTGCTCCCTATACAAGAGGTTCCACAAATATGTTACAAATTACCCTGCAAAACAAATATGCTTCCTTTTTTGCCCTAATTTGGTATTTATGTCATCATTCAGGTAAAAAAACCTGTCCTTCTTTCTCACAGAATCCATACAAGTCACCAGGAGAAAGGTCCTACACAGCAAGGGAGGTAGATCCTAAACCTGTCTCTCATCTTAGGGCAAAGTATTGGTGAATACAATGACCTTGTGTATAAGGGTATATTGACTAGCAAGTGGACAAAGATCTCACTTTGCAGAGTAGCCCAGCAACGAAGAGTAAAAACTTTTCAGAGACAAGGCACTAACCTGTTTCACTAACTTCACTGGGGGCAGGCACTTGCCTGCATCTCAAAAAATAGTGGGGGTGGATTTGAACCTGAGATAGCAAGTGGTTTAAGTTACCTCTGTTTATTTCACACTTACAGCGCTATCTTCCTATGATCTGTACCAAAGATAAATTGTTCTTCTGTGGGCATGTTACTTATCTTAACAGTACTGCTCAAAACAACTAAAGGTCATGCTAGGAGACAATAAAGTGTATCAATTCAAATCACATTAGCACTTCAGAAAGTCAAAGATATGAACATCTGTGGGGTTATTGTGGGGGGAACACAACATTTGAGGTTAACAACTGAACACCCAGCCTTTGACAAAATCATGTTCAAAATTCCTCTGTTGGCTCATGCACTGGAGCAGCAATCACAATTTAGGACAAATAAAATAAAAGGTCAAAATGCTAAAAGTTATAGTGACAATAACTCATGCTCAATGGGAAGCTAACTAGCTATTTAAAAACCACCTTTTTCTTCTGTTCTCTATCAATATGCAAATGTTAGGTTTTCAGTGCTGGAGAGCCATAATTCTTAACAGACAGAAATTTTCCCAACATGAGAAATTGCCCAAATTATATTTCAAGTGCCTTATGAATAGGAACCATGATAATTTTGCCATTGGAATCCACAGGCAGTCAAACCACATTAATTTATTTGTACTTCTTTAATGTAAGACTCAACCCCAAGGTACTTTATATTACCTTTTTTTGGAGGGGGAAGTTAGTGCCATTTTGTCTGTATGTGCTGAAAGTGCAAAAGTTACAGAGAACCATTGACCTACTAAAAAGGAATAAGAATACCTGTTATAAAGTGTTTTGAACATTTTTTAAAGCCAACACCCAGCTCTATTCTCCGTGTGAGAGCTTAACACAATGAGTTTCCACATCGCAGCAGTGGGAATGGACAGTAATCCCAAAAAGTGGGCTGCATAGCCTTTTGGAAAATGTTTTCCCTGGGATGCCATGGTAGTACATCTTCATAGCACAGCTTTGCTGGGTGTCAGAGAAGGCCCAGCTGAATAGTGAAGCCACAGTAGCATAGCTCATGTACAAAATCCAGCCGACTTGCCTGAATCCCAAGGAATGAGGCTAGGATAGGGGCAGCATTTGTTATTTTGTCCAGTGGGAAGACATGGGAGAAATTCCTGGCCGGATTCCTGAGGAATATCCTCCTTACTGAAACCTGTTCCTGCTTCAGGCTTTTCTGCTGTAGAGGGGGTGAGAGCATGGGCCCAGAGCTGTGTCACCTATCACCCATGTGCTGTGACTTGGCTCTTTGTCCAGCCCCTCTGCGGCACGTGTGACAAACCTCACCAGGAGAGACAAGCCGAGACCCAGCAGATATCACCCTGCCCGAGGACCTCAATGTGGAAGGAGGCAGTGATGTCAGAGGGACACAGATGAAGAAATATTTCTCAGAGGCACCCCTGCAATGCTGGAGCAGCATTTGGCAAGCAGAAAGGCACCCATTGCAGGTGCTAGAAGGGGAAAGTCACATTCAGACAACATGGTGCACAGCGGAGCAATTGTGTTTTTGAGGTCCAACACACACTGTGGTAGTGGCAACTGTTCACATCTCTTCTCAGGACTCAAACAACCTGACCTGGTTTCACATCGGGATGTGAAGCCTCAGTCTTTGCCTTCAGTGCTAAGAAAATCCATGCATGTAGGTGGCTACCCCATGGTAGCAAGTGCTTAGCTATATTGCAGCACTATCTGCATGGAAACAAAGTATTGTAGTTTTCTACCCTGAACTACACTAGGCCCTGCCGACCACAAACCCACAGTTGACAACCCCGTGATGAAAAAAGGTTTCTGTTATCATCAGTGACAAAGTCTGAGGCTTTTGGTATTTGTGAAGACAGAGCAACCAAACGCTGTTTTGAGTAGACAAAACCAGATGCACTAGCACATTCAGGCTCTTACTTCATTTTCAAGTCTTTGGGAAGAAAATTATTAGGAAATAGCTGCAATTTCAAGGCCACAATTTTCCAGAACACTTTCTCCTAATTCATTCCTATACTAGAGTTACTCTGGCTGCTGTTAGTGGAAATTGCATCAACAGTGTCAGGAGCAAATTTTCAGCCTGTTTCTCACCTCCAGCAGTTGATTTCTGTGTCTTTTAGCAAGCTGTGCTCTATTAGAAATGTGACAGGAGATTTTTCCCAACTGAAAACTCAGTGTACCCTCTTCTGCCACAGATGTACCTCTGCAGCACAGCATCCTACTGTCTGGACCGCACCTTCAGCAGGGAGAAAAAGCAACGATGCTGGCAGCAACAGCAAAGCACGTGGGAAAGCTGGAACATGCTAAAGATAAACAAATTTATACAAAATTAGTGTTTCCATAAAATGTACTGTAACAAGAATCTTCAAACCAAACAGGACAAAGACTTTCTGGCCTAGAAATATATTGTGCCTCGTAATCGCAGTACTTGAAATATTTCCTACAGTTTTCTATAAGAAATACTGGTGCTTAAGCATGAGGGAAAACAGCAATGGGTGAAATACTCTGCTTGTGAACAGAAGGAATATTTGAACTACAACATTATTTCGGAGACTG
>JAOXJM010000001.1:46802937-46824656 GCA_026413425.1 Tringa solitaria
TTCCAGTGAGGCCAAACGAATAGTCTTAAGAGACATGGTCCATGCATTCAGTGTTTCAGTTAACCTCCTATGAATGATTAGCTCACTGTTGCACATAATGAAGATACCCAACTGGTCTTAATTTGCATTAGTTAGTTGTATCCTAAGCCCAGGCTAAATGCACATTGAATATCAGATTAAACTCTTAAAAGGCAATGTGATCTACCAGATAAGGTACAGGAGCAGGATCCAGAAGAACTGGATTCTCTTCCTAGATTACTGCAAGATATCTAGCTCTCCCATCTGTGCCTCAGATACTCAATTAGTAATGCAAGAGAGCAACTTTTCCTGAACAATGCTCTTCAGTGCATTCCAAATGTCAGTGTGGCAACTTGCAAAACATTTAGGGTGTACCTGCCTTTGCACATCAGAGAATGGCAATGGCATGTCTGCTTCAGGAGTGATTAGCGTTAAGTGCAAGTGCCTCTTTATTGGTCCCCTGAGCATGAATGACTAAGCCAGTGAGGTACCACAGTACGTATTGCAGTATAATTAGCCTCTTGTGCTCTCTATCAGCAATGCAACCGCTTCCTTGTAAGCCAGTGACCTGCATCCTTGTTTCAGGAAAACCCTATCTTTCTTCTGTGGCTGTAAAGATCTCCTGCAGAAGCAGTGAGTGTTTTAGTGTTCAAGGTCTGAGGAGCTCAGAGAAGAAGAAAAATAATTAGATACATTCACCTAGATGAAAATACAGATACTGAGCCAAGTGGGCAAACATTCCCTAACTTTTTACCCAAATCTCGAAAGCTAATGGTTGGAAACAGCTTGTTGCATTATGGTCCTGTGCCAAAAAACCACTATGAACAAGGATTTCTGGAGATCACTTTGTCACAACCTAAAGATCATGGCACACTTCTTCATCTCCTTCAATTAGTTGTAATAGTCACACACTGTCCCTCCATCACAGGATGTCTGCAGATTACTTTAGGCTGGCTCTCTTCTGTACTGAGAAAAAGAGGAGCTTTGACGGAAGGTAGGATTCAGTGCCTCGTTTTAAGCATAGTGAAGGTTCACTTCCAAAACTGTTGTTTCAACTGTATCACTCCTCTTGGTCCATCTCTCTATTTATTCCTCTTTCTTTATCACCTGAACTCATTTTGTTTCATTTTTTTGGCCCTGCATGGTCAATACATCTCATTCGTTTTAGAGACAACTCCTGCCTTCAGCCAAACCATGGTACCAGGGAATATCATCCACTTCCAACATTTTTTAATAAATACTAATGATTTTTTCCTCAGTTTACTGTGTTCCACAGGGTGGAGCTCCTTTAAAACATCCTACAAGCAATTCATTACCCACCCTCAGACTTCCCTTTTCTGCCTATAAAAAATATTACAACACTTACTGTGCCATTTCACCACCAGCTTGAGCTGGTGAGAATAGAGAACATTGCCACTAAAAAAAGGCACTTCCTTCCCACCCATAATGACCACTCCTTTTTGATCCCCTGACAAGTGCCAGCTGAGACAGTTGTGTGGCAGCACAGTGAAGATCTGGGAAGTTGACGTGGGTAAAAATATCTATATTTTGCTTAGTTAGCTGTTTTCTGCAACAACGCTTGTGCCAGGCTAGAGTAGCTGGTGAAGGGAAGGGGCAGAGGGGATGCAGAAGCCAGAATAATCAGCCAGAGAAAAAGACAGGGCAGAACTGCCTCTTTTGGCAGCACTACTGGTTTCTGTTGGCTTAAACTGCTTGTAAAGTCATGGTACTGGGCCACTGGCCCTACTGCCTCTCCTGCAAAGGTGTGTCACCTCACTGTTTCCTTGTACCTCTCTGTCTCTGTCCTTCTGACCGTCTTTTGTTCTGCCATTTGGCACAGTGGAATTTTAGAACGTGTTGGATTTTGTGCAGTGATTAAAAAAAATGTAGTAATAGTTACAGTAATAGCAGCAAATACATGTAGTAAGAGAAGTGTCTCAACTAACCTAAAATGATATTTTACTCTTTCTTAAAAATCATAAAATTTCCTTACAAAGAACGAATTCTGGTTCATGTCGTTCTTTTGAGCATAGATATATCTTGCTGCAAATTGGAACAAAAAATCCACAGAAGTCAGATGTGCCTGTACCCAAAAAAAATGTTTCCTGACAATTTGCTTCTCTCTGGTCAGGGCCGTTGTCCACATGTTTCTCACAGAACTATTTCCTTTTATTTTTTAAGAGCTACTAGCAGTTATTCTTTTGAGATAAAATGTTATCCTTCTGAGAGAGACAGGCAAATCTTGCTGCCTTGGAAAGTCATTTCCTACAGCCAAAGAATCCACTGGTCTGAATGTTCCTGAAAGGGCTTTAGCAAAGCAACTTCTTTTCTCGCTTCCCCTCAGCTGTCGTCTCTCAGCTGCCTGCGGCTTTGAAGACCCAGAAGGTGAAACAGTATCTAGAAGCACTTCCACATGGCAGTGACAGGAGTGAAGGGACCTTTTCGGGCTGAAATAGCAGCAGAGGAAGTGCACAGATCTGATGAAAATCCTGGGGAACTCAAGGTATCTTCACTATCTTCAGTACTCTTTACTCCCTTCCTTCCTGATGACGGGAACAGACTCTATCCAGGTTCTGCAGTCCTCTGGGAGTTCCTGGGGCTGGAAAGCGACCTGTAAAATCAGCACAGACAGGCTTATCAGTAGGAATTCCTTGTTCCCTGGGAATGATGCTTTGGAGAGCCTCCCTCTTTTTGGCTTGTCTCCTCTCTTCTCTCACCTACCTACTGCCTTGTTTGTGCAATCTCACCTCATTGCCAAATAACCACAGAAGTGGCAACCATGTGTGAGGCCAAGAGAAGATGGCTGTGAAGCTCTTAGAGGTGTACAGGAATCTCTCTTCTCTCTGTCTTTAGGGGAGAGGTGAGTACAGGCCAGTTTCTCTGGGCTTGCGAAGAGCCCATGGTGTTGCTGCACCCCAGGTTTAGCACACTGTACCAAGATAAGGTTGGACTCAGGTTAGCACATGTTGCTGTGCCTATACTAGCACTTTGGTTTGGGGGTTAGCATGGTTGTGAAGTGGTTTCCTTGAGGGTCTGCACTTACCACAAACACTGATTTGGCTGCAGAGCTGGTCAGGTGCACCTTGTCTAGATTCCTCCTGGGAAAGGCTAAATACATGCCTTTCTGTGTGTTTCAAACCCTAAATCAGGCAAAAGGGTGAAAGTCAAAACCAATTCTTTGGGCAGCTTTGAACAACATTTTCCAGGGATGTATGATGCAGGATACAAGACAAAATCCATTCCAAGTTAAATCCCATGAGCCACATGACATGAAGTTATAAGGGCCTCAGTTCCACCTGTTTCTATATAATAATCCACTTCTCTCATGCAAAATCACTTGCTAATGAAGACATAGCCACTGTTGTGTTATTATATCCTCACTAATTTTCATCATCCAGGCATGAGTTTCTTACATTTCCTTCTCTTCTCCTTACCAAAAGCCTTGATTGCAGTAAAACAGCATAAAGAAACCTGCTGTAATACTGCCAATTTGATGTGTACTTTGAACTGAATTTTGAAATATATTTGAAAACTTACTATTAAAATGTTTAATGTTCTCATTTCTATCTTCCACTGATTGCTGACAGTAGAAATAAACCCTCCTCCCTTTTACATGTATTTTGATGATTTTAATCGTATTTTCTTGCTTTGTTAACAACCACATGAAAACTTCACAGGGCAGATTTAAGCATGGGCTATGCACACCAAGTTCTGTAACCAGGGTCACTAGGACCCTAACAATAACTTCCCCTGGGGTTTTCCCCTTCTTTTTCACAAAAAAAAATCCAACTAATTTCTTACTCTGCTAGCTTTTATATCAATATCTGATCTATGTTAGAAAACTCTCACATTTCTGCTGTTGCCTGAATGTCAGACCACTTTCTCCTCCAAGAACTTATCACAAGAAACAGGCAAAGTCCCAGGAGTGCTAATAGTATTTTTCTAATGACCCTGTCTCAGTTGCACCAGAGTGATAAAACAGCAAAGAGAGCGAGCACTCCGGTAAAAAGCTTGTCTTTGAAGGTGTATGATATCATGTCAAAACCAGCTACAGAATATTTACTGGTGGCTCCGAAATATTTCTCACCTCTGTCTAAACGTAGCACATTTGAAGCAAGTAAAGAGGGACTACATCACAGACAGGAAACATTAAATAATTAATTACTTCTTTTTGGCACAAGTTGTACAGCCCCGAGCTTCTTATAATGTGTAAAAGTAGAGTACACCTGTCATGTCTTGAATGAACATGAAACTGGGACTTGCAAAATTAAATACATCTGCAACAAATTGTCTCAGTTTCAAATTGGAAGTTATATTTGTAGTAGGTAGTCACGTAGTAGGATAAGTTGTTTATGCATGTGTGGTTTTTAGTAGGTGGATTTCAGTTTCTACCTTCTGCCTCAGAAGCTGCAACAGTATTTTGACATAAAGTCTTATACTGGGAGTAGGGGAATTGATATTCTTTAATTTAAAACATGCTGGTTGTCCTAGTAGTTTGATTCATAGGTATATGCTTTATATGACACATAGAAACTGCTTTTGCCCTAAAGGTCACAGGACTGAGGATCAATGGTGCTGGGCTTCGATTCTATCTCGTATCTGCTGCAAAACGTTGGTCAAGACTAAGTCAATGCTGTGTCCATTTTTACTTCCAACCCCTAAGAAGGTACACTTTGAGCAACCTAAGCTCAGGTACCAGAAATTTAACAGGTATAAAATGTGCCTTTGCCAAGACTCTTTTGCTAAACTGAAAGCCATGTGTGGGAATTGCTTCCAGTACCCTTTTTACGTTAACCAGAACTCGTTCTAGTATCTTGGTGCTACAGTGGGCTGCTTCATGTAAGCAGAGCAGGTCGGCCATGCACATGCCATAGAGCTGATCTGTACATGCCTTAAGGTAATTTGTTAGGTATTTCCTGATTTCCCACAGCCTAGTCAAAGCTGTAGCTTTGCCTGGGCTGGCAGACATCTAAAGAAGCATCAGCACTGTAGCTGATAACACGTGAAAGCAGTGAAAGGAGATGCAGAGATAAAAAAGAATCAGAACAGATTTGGTGACTATGGCTACAGAAAACCTGGGGGTGCTTCTTAAGGTAATACTTGGAAAATGAACATAATCTAAACCCTTTACTGCCAAAAACTACTGGTCTTATTTTCCTGGAAATCAAAGTGCATCATTCTTTTCTATCTTTCTCTATTTTCTAATTTATGAAAAAGATTTAAAAAAAAAAAAAAAGAAGAGTCATCCAGGCAAGAAGGGACCTCCAGAGAGCTTCCAATCCAGCTTTTTGCTGAAAACAGGCCTTTAGACTAGATTATCTAGGGCCCTCCTAAGCCAAGTCATGAGCATATTCACCCCTTCTCTTGGCAATCTGTTCCAATGTTTGACTGTTCTCTTGGTGGAAGGATATTTTCTTAACATGAAACAGAATTTTCCCAGAAACAACTCACCCCCATTGCCCCTTGTCTTGTCACCGTGCATCTGTGTGGTGAAGGTACCTCTCTTTACCGTGAGCCCTCTCTTCGTTAGTCTGAGTAATCTCAATTTGCTTAATTTATCTTCATATGACTATTTCTCCAGCTCCCCAATTATCTTATGGTGGCCCTTTGCTGGACCATCTCCAGTTTTTTTAATCTTTCTGTTGAACTGGAAGGACCAAAACTAGATGGACTATTCCATGTGAGGCCTAGGAAATGCTTAGTAGAGTGCAATAATCACATTGCTTGATCCTAAAAAAGTTGGTGTTGAAAGTAGTAGACTTCTTCATCTCTGTTCTAACATCTCCTAGTTTTGTCTTTCATTTTTCCAGGTAATTCTCCTGGTTTCTCCCTACATCCATTCTATTATATTTTCCTTTTATCCAAAGGCTAATTCAGACTGACAACACTCATTGTGAAATATGAATCCTTCCCAGGGAACAATGAGATTCAGAGTGAAATAGCATAGCAAGTTTTCAGTGTATTCCCTTGGCAAAATGGAAGGCAGCTTTATAGCTTTTAAAATAATAGAGTGGAGAAACCATTGCTTCTCCTACCGACCAGTAGCATCTTGCTAGAAGGAACTTGTGTCATCAACTAGAAAAAGAAAATTTAGCAAGTAAACTTCCCCAGCCCTTCACCAAAAACCAGTGGGAAGAAATATGCTCCTCCAGACCTTGGAAAAATAATGAGAAAAAAAAATAGAAATATTGTAAACTGTTAATCTTTCTACAGCATGAGTGAGCAGTGTTTATGATGGAAAGGGAATCACCCTTTTTGTAGGGTTTCTTAATGCCAACAAACACAGGGGATTATTCACTTCTGTTGCTGAAAGTTCTGGAATGGCTGCTTTGGCAGAGTTGTGGCTCCCTGGCTCCATGACTGTCTTGCAATTTGGCAGCAATGTAAATTAAATAGGGAGAACAGTCACCGGAAACCTGGGTACCTGTGGCAAGGCAGCAAGCCAGGGCGACTTGTGCAATCATCCAGTTTTGGAAGAGAACAAATGCATCAGGAAATAGGAAGGTTGGGTTCTGAGAAATGTCTATGGGTGAATTTTTTCTTAATTGTCATTATGATAGCTCAAGAAGTAAAGGATCACTGGTCCCTTAGTTTGTCAAATATGTCAATTACTTTGTTTTGGCAGATATGCTTATAGTTCAGACATTGCTCAGCATTTGCTGTCCTTATCCTCTATTATAGCTCTCAAGTATGTTTTTATTCTTTGAACGATAATGAGAGCTCTCTCCCTGGAAAAGGGAAGTTCGTGAGTGACTGAGCCACTGAAACAGTACCTGAGGTCGGCTTGGCAGCACGCACAGCTGGTGAGCTAATAAAGTCAAAATTTCTTACGGATTCTTTTCATTGTGGCCATGTGATGAATGTCATCCTATACCATCTCCAGTTCTTCACAGAGGAAATAGGAGGTTGGAGTATTTTTGGAATATGCCTCTATCAGAACATGCTCATTCTCTATCTCTAAAACACCTTAACTGAATGCTAATTTCAAAGCCTGAAACATGTCAAAGTGCATTTTGATTCTTCTGCAAGAATTGATTATTATGGGGAGAAAAAAAAGTGTGCTGATCCTTTAGATCATAGCAGAGCTGGAATACTATGGTACGGAGTATTTTATTACTTAGATTTCATTAGGAAGAATACTTGGTCTTTGAAATTCCCATTCTGTTCAGAATAATGGCAGAGTGTTGTTTCAGTTTCTGTGACATTGCTAACACTGATTAGACAGGGGCCTTGGGTTTTAAATAAACTGAAGAGTTTTTCAGATTCTCCTAGAAGTAGATCAAATAAGAATGGCTTGAAAGAGCAGGCTGCAACATCACAGGGCTTTGCATCAGCATGTTTCCATGGTCACAATCAGGTAGTGAGGAATGCTTTTGTAAGCACATCTCAGGGTTCTTTGCCGACATCTCCCTTCTGGTGTCATATGGCTTTCTTAAACACTATCTGTGTTTCATTGTGAATCACTTTCCATCACACAAATCAGGTTACAGATAGGGAAACAACCATGAATGCATCTTGCCCAAGAGTTAACAGGACTTATATTTGCAGAATGTTTTGTAATCTTGGAGAAGGCAGTGACTGTCTTCTGCAAGGGTCTGAGCTGCCTAAAGACACTCAGTTGGAGTGGGAATACCCATGTGTAGACTGATAACTTCAAGCAACTTAACAGTAACTGTGAGATCCAGTGCAGCTGTATGTGCTGTCATATCACTTATGAGACCCAGGTCTTGGAGCTTCGTGCACTGGAAATGTGTCTCTCTCCATACAAGAGGGAGCGTGAATCTGTAGAGTAGAAGAAGTAGTAGAGTAGAAGCATCCACTTGCAGTTTGTGTGCCCACATGACTTGGGCCCCTCTACCATCTGCAGGGATGGTTTCTATAATGCACTGAGTGATGCTTTAGTGTTCAAAGGTAATTAGCATTCTTGTGGTGGCCTGTTAAATACAAATGTCACAGACTGCCCTATTCCCAGCTTCATCTGCTTCCTTGAGGAG
This sequence comes from Tringa solitaria, assembly GCA_026413425.1. Taxonomy (NCBI): domain Eukaryota; kingdom Metazoa; phylum Chordata; class Aves; order Charadriiformes; family Scolopacidae; genus Tringa; species Tringa solitaria. The sequence goes on from JAOXJM010000001.1 coordinate 46,810,950, forward strand.
AGTGAATGGAGGTTTAAAGATGTTTTGTGCTCAGAAGGATACTGTCCTGGGTTTCCTATTCTGAAGAGAGTGATTCACAATATAATCCTACCAGAGTTGAGGGTTTTTCAGGTTCTGAGTATAGACACTTTGTTCCACCTGAGTCCTAGTTAAGATGTCTAAATCCTCACCTGATTTAGCCCCCACACCATCACACGCCTTATAACACGAGGAATACAAACAACAAAAGGACAAGTCTTACCATTCAGTATTACACAAACATCTGTATGCATTTTAGTCTCTGAATAGCTGTTGGCAAAACTCAAACAAAACTGTCCCAGCTGAGGCCTGAGCTCTGGACCAAATGACAATGGCTGAGATAAAGCCACCTTTTGGGAAGAAACAGCCACTGAACACCTAATGCAAGGACTTTTCTGTCCCCTGGGAATGAGGTAGTGGTCCTCAGTGAAGAACAGGATGCCAGTGCCTGTCTGGATGGTAAGGTCACAGGTCCCTTCCAGTGGTGTCCTCTACAGCTGAGGGAAGATAGCACCGAAGGTTTGGAAAAGTTTTAGTCCCTCATTGACCCAGCACATTACAGTCTGGAACTAACCTAAGTGAAGATTTCTGCGTGAATACTAAAAATAAGTTTGTTTGCTTGTTTGTTTGTTTTTAAGGTCAATTACAAATATGGCATATGCATAATACTTTTTTTTTCTTTCTTTTTTCTCAAGAAACAGGAGGAGGTTTCACGGCTGCCGTTCCTTACTGGAGAGCAACTGCGAAATCAGCTGTGTTCAGGCATGTTGTGCAATGAGCTTCAGTGGAGAGACCAGAGGTAGCACAGATCCAGCCCAACACATCAGCACTGCCCGGTGCAAGGCCTTTGAAAAGGACACAGGATTTTTCACGTACACCTGTACTGCTGCGGATCAGAAACTAGATCAGGCGAGTCTCTGCTCTGCCCCATTTATGTGATGAAAACAATCCTCCAGTCATTTCAAGTGAGTGAGGCGTGACCAGTTCAGAGGTTTTCGGCAGTGCAAGAAAAATAATTTTTCTGCCCAATGGCACTGGGTCAGGTCCCACTGAGGAAACAGGCTGCCAAGAAAGCAGAGCTGGAGGGAAAACCCTGTAAAATCAGCATTGCTGATTCTTTTGGAAGCACAGGAGCCTCTGTTGCCATTGGGAATAGCTGTGTTCCTAGTCATAGCTGCTCTCTCGTATTCCAATGCCACCGCAGCATTTGTGGTTTTCCAATGTTCTGGCATCCACAGAACATGGACTAGTGACAAGCACTATGGCTAATTTGCTGGCCCTAGAGGTCTGTTGCTCTAAACAACTGCCAAGTTTACCTATGCCTAGAGGCAATCCAGTGGAGGCAAGTCTGACACTGGTTAAGTTCTTCATCATGATGAGCAGAATAATTTAAAACTGCACTGGAGGGATCTTTCAGACCATTTATATTCTCTGTATATGTAAGAGATTAGCAAAATTTCACAGGCAAAATTTTTCTTCTTGAAAAATGCGTTTTCAAGTTGAAAGAAACAACCTGGAACCTGTGTGATATTCTTCAAACCACTTTAAGTAGAGTAAACCAGGGAAAATGTTCAACAATTCTGCCACTTGAGTTTGGGTGTTTTCAGAATGAAACATTGCAGATTTTTTTCAAACAGTGACTAATTTTGAAATTTCTTTAAATATGATGAAATTTAAAATGAGGATGACTGACAATCCTGTAAACAGTTCTTTTTGTTTGATGGGATTTGCAGGGATTTTGACTCTCTGGCTGTGAACCAGAGAACCCAGTTACTGTACACATCTAGCAGGTACAGTTTCCATTCTCCTCAGATCAGAAGTTTCTAAAAATTCATTGTGCTCAGAATTGTTATGATAGCTCAATTCAGGACCTTTGTAACACCTGACTGGGCTCCAGTGTGGCTGTGGAAAGCAGCAGAATACAGCTTTTCAAGAAATATTGGCCATGAGGGTTGAATGTAGATGTGATCTGTACACTGAGTAGCCTGGAGGAGATAGCAGTATAAAGAGCAGGAATATAGTTGAGGTAGCAAGAAGGGCTATGAGATGGGGCTTCTACTTTCTAATGTCCCCTAACCTGTGAAAATTAATGCTTTTTAGATTTTCATGCAAGCTTTCTTTAAGTTTCCTTTAACGTATTTCAGTGAAGTAGCTAAGCTTTTAAGAGTGCCCAAGCCAAAGCATCTCCTCCTTTTTTTAGTGTCCTCAATGGGCTGGCAAGGTTGAAAATTAAGGTTTTCCCTACAGATGAAGAATAGCTCTTAGGAGCATTGAAGCAATTGAGGTGTGTTAAAATTCAGATTCAGACTTCAAGAATTTACATGAAAGGTCTAAAGTGCTTCCATTAAATGCCACGGGCTATAGGATAGTCCACAGACTGTTAGATTCCATTAATGTTCTTTAAAATACCTTGATATACCAAGAATGCTTAAAAATAAAGCAAGTGTACTATTACTTGTTTCTCAGCTTGTAAGTTTTTTCCCCAAATTATTTTTTATTTTCAATGAATCTTTCAAATATTTTGGGAAAAATAAAAATGGATACAAGACACTTTTTGTTGTTGAAGTAAACACATTAGGAGTGAAACATAAACTGATTGTTTCAGGGGAGCAGAGGGCCAGGGAAAAAGTAGGGATTTTTTTCTAAAGTAATAAAACACACCAAACCCAAAGACTATTGTGGACACTCCAGGTGGACAAATTTCTTTTTGCTGTCATGCATACAAACGCTATGTGCTATTGGTAATGATTGTTAACTTTTTTATAGCACACTTTAAATCACTAACATACTATAATTCTCTAATAAATTAAGAAAATAACATATGCTCCATGTCACCTGCTAAACAGATGGCAAAGAGTGTAAATTCATTTATTTGACTTTCTTTTTTTCATTGCTTTAGGCATCTTAAATTTAAATAATCAGATTCAAAGCACTAACTTCAATCTAAAACAGGCATGCTTTGGAGAGAGGAAGGATCCTTTTTCAAAGGAAAAAAAGGCTCTGGTAAACAGTAAGCAATTAGCCACAACATGCTACCAGAGATTGTTTAATTGAGGCTGCCATACTAAATTAACCAGATACATGCCCTTGGAAGGACTAGTAAAACAGAATTACTTACAGATGTTTTCAATTATTCTGTATGAAACCATGTGCCGCTTCTTTGATTTTTTTATTTGTTTTTCCACTCCAAGTAAAATTAAAATGCAAAACAAAGTAACCCAGTCCTTCTTTCTCCCTAAATGGTAAGACTTGAATGATTACATATTAGCTGCCAAAATCTCTCTGGGCTTCTCAGCAAAACTCTCTGTGGATGGATTCATGAGATATGAATAACTTACAGTTCTCATCTGACCTTAATGCCCATCCTATCAAGTTAATCTGCCCTAGTTTCAAGCTTTAAAGAGCAGATATGACTGCTTAGCTTTATGTGTCCCATAGATCATTTGCTGTGGGAAGCATCTGGAGAACTGTAAACCAGATCATAAAGTAATAGGGAAAAAGTCCTTGCTGCCACATCCGGATTAAGTGCTTCAAGTATAGAGAGGGTCTCTCCCAGCACTGAGCCAAAGATTTTTTGATTCCTAGTTAGAATCGCTCTTTGAACGGTCTTGCAGTCTTGTCTCAAGTTTCCTCACTTTGTTTTTTTTGTCTTTTGTTTTTAGATCTGTAGATACCATTTTCAGGAAGTTATCATCTTATGAGTTCTCAAATGTCATGTGAACTAAATTTGTGGGCCAACAACAAATTCTCTGTCCCTGAGGACATTTTGTAGTTAGACAGCATATGTGTGCACTAGGGGTAGACTAAATGTACAAAAGTAGAGTGAACAAAGAAAAAGATCTTACTTCAGTAAGTCATCAATGAGATGAGCTCAAATCTTACTATCGTTTCTTTGGAAAAAAAAAACAAAACAAAACAAAACAAAACAATCTTTAAGCTCTTTAACATTGGTTTAGCTAGTATCTAGAAAGGCTCCTGTAGCCTTACTTGAAGTACTCAAGATTTTGTCCCAAACTCTAGTTGGCCCAGTAGATAGATATTCTAGGTCATCCTCTGGGGCACCAAACTATTTGTGGTGCCACCATAATTTGAACAATTTAAGGCTAAGCATCTGAAATTCAGATATTCCAACACTGAAATTTTTGTTTTAGTACACATCATTCCCAGCATAGTCCTGAACAGTGGACTGGCTTGGACACTTGGTCACTGGCTGAGGGCTCTGTGTGTAGCATATATGGAGCCAGCACATGAGAGAAGCCAGCTGGGACGTGACTCTGTAACTCTGTGCATGAGCGCGACCTGAGCACTCTGTGGGTGGATCCTTGATTTTGTCCATTCTCAGCTTGGACCTGTACATTGTCTAATGGCTAGTAAATATAGAACTATCAGGCTAAGGAAAGTCTAAACCTTTGTATGAAAATAAATGAAATCTTGCACTATGCTCAAATCAAGAAGAGATTATATAAACCTGGTACCATAAACAAGATACAGAGTGCTTAACTACATGCACTTAACAGCAGTGCCAAATTAGGACTTTATTTGCTTCTCTTCTAGTCACTGGTGAAAGACTGGTACTTCCAGCATAGAGCAGGAATTCACCCACAGCAGAGATCTGTGCAAACACAGGACAGCCATGACACAGGTCTGGGATGGGGCACAAGTTTGACCCTATAGAGTCTATATTGAGAGTGCTGTGTAGACTCACTCAATATGACTCAGAGTGTCAGACTGCCACAAGCTGTTAAATTTATTATTTAAAAACGTTAAAGAAGTCAGGTAGTTACAAAGTATCTGCAAGTATATAGAACGTAAGGAAAAAAAATGCTTTGGTTATCTATTTAATATTTTGCTTCCTATGACTCAAGAAATACAGACCCCCAGTCTCTAGAATGAAAGGGTCTATGTAGTATCCATTTTTAATTTAGCTTTGCCCCAGAATCATGTGTCTCATACAGGTAAAGGATGGTAAACAGTGAGGGTCAGTTACTTTTAATGTTAAGTATAATGATCGGTATATGTACCGTCCTACAACCAGCATGTAATATGAAGAGATCAGATAACTTCCTGTAGAATTGTAGAGGCAGTGTGTCCCATCATTTAGCAATATCTCAACACTCTATGTATTGTCAGCCTAGGTTTTCAGACGACTTACCACACAATTTCCTAGCTTCTGTGGGTTTAAGTTTATCCCTCATGTTATTTTAATGTAGCTTTGTGGACTTTAATTTCCTTTGAGGGTTTTATAGAAGTAAAAGTATTACCCAAATGCATTAAAAATATTAGTATGTGCAGACTGTGTTGTTTTTTCCTGTAGTCTGGAAGCAACTCCCACAAAACAGGACGCCATTAACTGCTATGAACTGTGGAAATATTGCATGGGGTACTTATAAGACATTTACTGATGGAGATAAGGGGTTGGTTAGGGAAATACTGGCAGCAGTAGTATTCTTTTCATTAGCATCACAAGACCTTATTAAAAAACAAAACAAAAAAAAAACACAGAGAGAGAGAGAAATCTGAACTTTAAGGCCAGTTGTGAATATTTTCAGAGTTTGCAGTTACAGGGAAGCCCACAAAAAAAAACCCCAGTGCCTCATATAAGTTATAAATGTGGGCAAGCTTAATTGCTTTTCCAAATCTGAAGATTCACAGGCAAGGAATGGCCTGCCACTGGCTCCCCTGACCTTCACTTTTAGGAAAAAACATACAAATTGATGTCAGTGAATGAAGCAGTATGGATGAAACACAAGCAGCCATTGATGAGACCTGGGAGATTTATGACTTGAAGGTGGCTGGAATTTAACCCGAAGGTGAGCCAGTCACTGCAGTGCAACAGTGATAAAGACTTTTACTAATCTGCACTGCTCCAAACATTGGCATCTGCATTCACTGCACTAATTTAACCTTCTGAGTGGCCGGAAGGTTCAGTCCCTTATTTAGCACTTTCCACTGAGCTGTAACAGAAGCTTTAAGATTGCTATTTGCAACCATTATCATATCCTGGAAGATGACAGTTGGAGCAGTAACTATGGTCTACAAGCTTGAATTTGCGATCTGTTCCCTCGCAAGCGAATCCTGAGTAAAGCCAGAAAGAAATAGAAATGCAAAGCCAGTCCCAGTTTCAGAGAGGAAGAAAAGGGCAAGTTTACAACAAAAAAAGAATTTAAAAAAATATGTCTGAAGTCAGAGAAAATCCAGAGGGAAAAGGGAAACCTAAAGTCAAGCCAAAGAAAAGGCCATGTAGATCAATGAACAGAAACAGAAGACATTTATAGACAGCCAGATGATCATGGGGCAGTGCAGTCCTCCTGGCAGCTTCTGAGGTTGAGATAGCTTGCCCTTTCCTTTGTTAAATTTCCATTGAGGTACTGTCAGGGTCCAGAATATTGTTAAGCATTTCTAAAGTGAAGAGAGCAAACAGTCTAGAAAACACACAAAGAAATAACAGTCTCATAACCCCTGGAAATTTAATGCTTGTAACCTGAGCTTGTGAGCATCCATTGTGCTCCTGCTTCGAAGAATGTTTGAGCAACTTGTTTGCACCAGATTTCTGTTACATTTAATCCCATGTTTCAGGTGTCCTCTGGTAGTTTGGAAGGGCCAGAAAAGAAATTCCAGTCTTGTTCGTACTTGGTGCCCATCTTGGAAAGGTGAAGGAGAAGACAGCCTTCCTCTGGTTTGCCATAACTGGAGACAGGATTTAGGCAAGGAGTGCTGTGGCACATGGTGGCATTCAGTTCCTCTACCACTTGTAAGACTATCACGTTCAGGATTTAGCCTGTAAACCTATCTGGGGTCAGATGCTAATTTATTCCAGATCAGGCAGGAACCTTGCTCTTCTTTGTAGCATGTATGCCTCATAAATAAGCTAATAGCATTATTTAACACATTTGCATTTTTTTCAAAAATTCAAGATTTTCAATTCTTCTTATTGCTAGCAACTAGAAAGAGTGGACTGAGAGGAAGCATCTTTCCTGACCACATATACATCTCTAAATGCCTGAAGCTGAAGCACTAAGCTTTGAGGCATGAAGTGCCATTTCCTGTTCCTATTCCTCCTCCTTACCTACCCCTTAATAGTGGCTCTAGCTTCCCAGTGATTTGCAAAAGGGATTTAAAATAACGTGGGACAAATCTGTGGCATCCTTGTAACACCTCCTCTTCCCAAATTTGGCTGCATTTTAAGACTGAAAAAATCCATTTTAGGTATTGTCAATTGACTAGTTTAGTAGTTTCAGAAACAAATTTAGCAAAAATTCTGTCTTCTGATGAACAAACTCCAGGTTTGCATACCCAAGCTGTGTGTAATCCAACCCCTACAAAACCAATAAAGACAAATGATAACATTTCTGTAGTGACTGCTCCCAAGAAGGAAGGAAAGAGGAGCTCAGAATAAGTAGTTGCTGCTCCCACTGACCCCCATTTTTGGCACACCAGAAGCATGCATCAGGAAACCTCCTTAATGAGGTGTAAAAGAAACAAGAGTTTTCAAACTCAGTGTTCCTGTCCTGCCAAATATTCACAGAAGCTGCTGGCAAAATACGTGCCTCCTCCCATTTCACTGATGGTCCACAGACAGAAAACCAACCTTCTTCAAGAGCCCTAGTGCTGTGCACTTTTCTACAGCACAGGGCAGAATTCACTTCCCACAATAACCCAGAGCAAAGTCTTCTAGTGTCAGGAGGGTAAGTGAAAATAAGAAAGAGACTGGAAGAGGCAAGCCATGAGGTACCTTACAGTTCTATGCCCCCCAAAGGAAAAAATGACAGCATCTGGAGACAATTGTCCACATTAATTTCTGTAGAATGTGTTGGCACAACTCCAGTGAAGTAAGGCAAAACCTTAGATCTGCCATTCTTTCAGTAAAATCAAGGTTGCCCCCACTGCAAATATATATATGTATATGCTGAGATGGGACATGAAGACAAACACAGGGTCCCAGTTAAATCCCCAGTAAGTAGGTAATGCATTTTGGATTTGTTTGACGTTGTTCACCAAGGAAGGTATCACCACCAAAAAAACTAGCTATCAGAATGTGAAGTGTTCCAGCTTCTTGCAAGTTCCGCTATTGCTTAATAATCCTAAGAATTTAGGGCATTTTTTCAGGTTATGTTAAGTCAACTAAAGTGTCACATGCTGTTAGCTCACTTTAGATCTGATCTTATATAATGCTACTGTAAAGCATATCCTGGTAGGACACATCAGAAATAAGAACTAAAAGCACATGGCTCTGTGTCCATAGCTCAAAGAAAATTTGCCTATAGACTGGTAAAAAAGGACATTTTCAGTCACACCTATGCTGCGTGGTTCCCAATTGCCTGTCTGTGGCTTAGCAATTCAGGTTTTGTAGGTTTATACATGCATTATTAAAAAGTATGAATGAACCCATAAAAATAGGGCTCAGTATTCCTTATTCTTAATTTATTTTCATTACTGTCTGAAATGTGGCTTCTTTTCTATAGCATAACTGGGTATTTGGGTTTTAAGAAGGTACACACAGAGATATTGTTCCTGGACAGCATATTACTGCTGCCAATGTTCATGTTTATATGATTTCTCAACTGTAAAAATTTTAAAGCACAGATCTTGGCACCAAATGACCTGTGTAAGAATCCTACACTGACTCTAAACCTTCTGAACCATCACCATCATTCCAACTTCATTTCCCCTGTTACAGCTGGGAAGAATGTGTAGACGTCCTCACCATACCCACGTACTTTGTGTCAGAGACCCCCGAGGTGGTTCTGGTGAAGCCAGTGGGTGCACATGATACAACTTGACACAGAACAGGCTGATGAAGCCACTGTCATGTGGCTAGATAACCTGTGGATTCAAGCTGGCTTGGCTGGACAGGCAAACTCTGCTGTCCTCTGTGTTCTGCTTCTACGGTTCACACAGTCAATTCAGGTATCTGCTATCACCTAGACACCTCCAAAATTTTATGCAGGGATATTTACATTACTCTACATGTAGTGTAGAGTACATGTAGCCTCAAGTTTTCATCTATTTAAAAAAAATAATCTTTGATTCAGTTCAAAAAACAGAAAACAAAACTTTTGGCCGGCCGAGCCTGCTACTTGGACATGCAAAGTAGGTGATAAAACAGTAAGAAGATATGCAAATGATCAACCATCAGCATTTATTAAGCAATATGACAAAAACCTTCACATTTTCCAATCTGATTTCCTCAGTGAGCCCAGCTAAAATTGTTTCATATACTCCTATTTAACTAGTCAATAATGCACTGCCCAGGCTAGATATGATGAAGTGTAGATTTCAGTGACTTCTGCAATGACCAACATCTTCCTTTATCCTGTCTCCTCTGCCACATCTTATGTTCAAGGTGAAAAATGATCCTTGTGGAAATCAGCATAAGAACGGGTGTCTTCCATATAGAAAGCCATGTGGTGTTATACAGAGATACAGAGATACGTGAGACACACAGAGCCAGAGATACAACCCTGTGATAGCCCAGGCATTGCTGGAGATGGACCACTGTTGATCTGGAGTAACATTGCTCAGAAAGGGAAGGTTAAGGGAAAAAAAAAAAAAACAATGGTGTTTTGGAATGAAATACGGTTTCTTAACACTGATTGGACTGTGATGTATTTCAGTTTGATTAACACCTATCATCTCCCCTTGAGAACAGCTTTAGTGGTCTCAGGGTTGTGTCCATAGTCACTGGCTAATATTGAAGGGTAGGGGGTTCATTTTTTACGTGAGTGATTCAGATTTGTCCCTGTGCTTACAGAACAACTGATTGCGTGGTTAGGTTAGACTCTGTCCAGTTTGTCATCCTTTGTTTCTGTTTCTATTGTTCCAGAGAAAACAACACAGATGTGGGTGAGCTTTTCCGTGTGGTGGGATGAGAACTCTCTTCAAAAAGAAGAACTTGGTTATGAGACAGATTTGAGGCGGTGTGGGGATATTAGTCACTCTGCTGTCTGGAACACTTCTGTTAACTGAGATTTTTCAAATCTTGCTGTAGAGGGGATGCAGAATTTCTTGGTCTCTCCCAAGGGGTGACATAGCAGGAGAGTAATGACGATTGAGATAGTCTTCATGCAAGCACCAAAAATGGGCCATTTCCTCTTACCTGCATATTGCTTGATTTTCCTCATTGTATTCATTCCTCTACAAGTCCATCCATACCCTCTCTTCCAAATGGTTTGCCTGTAATATTCTTATCCCTATGCCTCCAATTCTGCTTCTATATTTCTCTTTCCAGTCCCTCCAGATTTTTCCTTCCAGCAAGGATATTCCCCTGATTACTCACAACTCAAAGGGCTTGAGCACTGGGTAGGGCAAAGCACAAGTGCCAGGACCAAGACTGAACATTAACAGGAGGAGAAAGAGCTGCCACCAAGGCGCCCCCTCAAGGAAGGTCTGTAGTGACAGGCAGGGAGGGTTGCTAAAGTTTTTTCAGTGAGTTCAGCAAACAGCAATGCTTTTAATATCCAGTTCCACAGATTGAGCAGCAGAGCCTTGGTCTCCATTTATTCCACATCAGAGTAGGTCCTCACCACTCCTTTGGCATCCAACTCTTTCTTTTTCCTTGAATGTACACTTACATTATTCAGGTTAGTACAGCATTACATGCTTTATTGTGCTATGCGTGGTTGAGCTACTCAAGCAACTGGAAACACCCAGCGGTGTAATACAAGACTCTACCCAGGCAACATTGTACAGCATCACATAGGCACACTGTTACTGCCAAACCCCTGACTTTCCCTCATGCTGGCTTGCTCTTGCCTACTGTTTGTCCCATCCTTAAGCAGACATTTATATTGTATACAGTACTATCACATCCAAGCACCATCTCTTCTTCCAGAAAAAGGGGAAGTAACAGGAGGTTTCTTTTTTTTTAAGGCTTCCATTCTTGTCTCTTCTAATAATGCCCTTTAGACCATTTCTCTGGCCTAAGGAAGCTCATGAATGCTATAAGAAAAAGTCATCTCTCTCTATTTTGCTTCAGGCACTTTCACCTGCTGCTGCACCCTATTTTTATTTGATTTTAGTAATTGCTTGCTCTCCCTGCCACCATTGTTCCCACATGTAGTCCTTTTCTTGCTTTTACTGTTGATTGACAAGCTTACCAGAAAAGGTCTTCACAAGAAGAGAAAGGAATATCGGGCATTGGCATTCCAGTCCCATTTTCCCTTTTGAGTTTTTTCTTTTTTTTTATTTTCCTTTATTTTTTTTTTATTTTCTTTGTTTCATGAAGTGCTTAGGTTACAACTGTGAGGAGTGTTTTAAAGAGCAGCAATAGACTGATGACACTTTGTGTTCCTACGTGTTTTCATCCTCTTGCATTCTCTGTGGGGATTGCTTTTTTGCTCTTTTTGTCAGCTTTGATCCTGAAGACCTTAACATGATTTGGACAAAACCTCTTGGTTTAGGTATCATCCAATTACAGAAGCACTGGTAAGAATACAGCAGAGCTTATGTTGAGTTCCTGTAAATTCCTTGTAGACCTGTTTTTTCTAGATCACCACCCAGTGTATTACCCAGACTGAGACTTGGCAATTTCTTCTTGTGGTCACTGGTGTTTGGTTTTGGTTAAATCAAATCCATTTTTCATTCAGCAGTTTCAGTTGCTCACCTTAAACAACATTTCTAGATTGCCAAGGTACTTGATTGCTGTATACTTAGTTATGATTTCGGTATAACTCAGCAGTTCATTACAGCCAAGTGAGATGATTCAATTTTCTTGCTGATATACTGAATTCTTGTTATAGCAGGAAACAAACATTTTCTTGGTAAGCTAAACTCATTTTTTACGGTGATGAATGACTCACTGAGAAATCATTCTTGACAGTGGCTGCAGTCATTTTTAAACACTATTTTTCTAAGGGAGGAAGACTGTGTTTAGTTGTTTTATTTTATGGTACAGGCTAGCACATCTATGGGTATTATTAACATTTTACACCCTCTAGAAGAGAACTGTGGCATCCATACTAATATCACAGATTCTCATTTTATTTCCCATGACAGCTAGCAGGATATTTTGATCTCTTACTAGGTAGAGAAAACACATTTTTTCCAAGATGAATTTACCAGTTGACAAAAGAAAGAGTAATAGCCACACTTCATTAAGTCAGTCTTAATTACCTTGTACATATAACAGGCCCTTTGCCTCTAAGGGGTTGTAGGTAAATCCTTACTGATAACAATTGTGGGGTGAATGACAAGAGTTGTCAGAGGCTGAAACTTCTCTACAGCATCTGCAATATCAATATTTCTATTCACAGGCTAAAAACTTGGAGGAGTGGTTATATTTGCATCTTTTATACAGCAGCAGTTTCCACTCTGACATTTTATGTGCCAAGTCTCGGCTATCAGATGAGCAGTCTATGCCCCTAAAATGTAAAGCTAACAGCAAAGATGCTGATGGATCTTGATTTGTGCTACTTACTCTCCTTATACTGTTTCTTATGCATGTGCCAATATGTGCTAGACTTACCCAGAGGAAAAAAAAAACAATTCTGCAGCCCTAAAAAGATTATGCTTTAGAGGTCCTTTTCACTCATTACTGTACAATCTACACCGTGAGTATTTCCATACCTATTTGTAGAATCAGGGCTGTAAAGTCTGGCCTTGATGTTTCCTGACAGTTTAAAATTACTCCTGTTTTGATTGTCCCTCTCTAGGCCACTTGAATAGAGCTGTGAGGAACACAATCAGACATGACTACAAATGGCTGGGCTGAAATACTTTTCACTCAGAGGTGAAAATCCAAGACTCATCCACTGTGCATCTAATGCAAGTGTGGCACTGGTGAAACTTGCCATGCCTCCAAATTCAAAGAATGCCAGACACTTTCTATTTAAATAGACAGTTTTCAAATACTTTGCCAAAAGTGAGTTACTGAAGGAAATGGAAAGAGGAGGGTGGGCGGCCATGAGATCTGGACAGGGAGAGAGAAAGGGAAATTTAGACTGGTAGAGAACAGGATAGGAGAAGACGAGTGGAGTCTGAGACTGGATGAGAAAGAGGAAGTTAAAAAGGGGAGCTATAATTAAGAAGATGGAGTTACACGTGTCACAGACAGAAAAAAGAGAAAGGGGCACTGGGACTGGGATTTAGACTGGAACCCAGAGGACAGGAGAGGATTTGCCAGCAGGCTCATCCTCTGCTCCAAAGGGGCACCTTTCCCCTGTTGTCAACTGAAACACAATTTTAAAGTACAGGTTTCAACCTTCACAAAGTTAATTTGCAGAGAAAACTACCTATTTCATGCCCTAGCTGCCTGGTACTATTTATTCTATTAGCTCCAGAGACTCGATAGACATCTGCCTAATTTGTCTATCTTCCTGTTGTAGAAACCAGTATAATACTAGACGATGGAATTTCATCTTGTAATTTTCTCAAAAACCAGGAAATAAATGAAAGCTATATTTCAAGAACATTAAGAAAACAGAACAGCATACTCAGAGTTAAGAAGGTCCAGATGATATCCTTGAGCAACTGTACACATTGTGATAGCCAGGAGTTAGATGATTATATATTACCATTGTTTGCATAAGATGCTTCATCTATCCTTGCTTAAACTATCAATACCATTTCAACAAATCTTCAATATTTGAATTTTCCTATAGTTATTTCCCCAAGTCTTATTTAATACGTACAACTCAATATCTCTGAAGGCAGAATAATTAATTATGTCACAGTTTTTTTATTGCTGTCATC
>JAOXJM010000001.1:46827174-46871205 GCA_026413425.1 Tringa solitaria
ACGTGAGTAGCCACAGAGCTCATCTTCCTTTACTTCTTGTTCACTGAAATGGCTGCACGGTGGATGTACCCAGCCTAAGGCACTGTCTCAGTAGTAGTGCGCAAGATACCCCTGAGCTGGAAATAAAAACAAGATATTCCCAATTTCTAACACCATGGACAAAAAGTCAGATACTGTGCTTAACATGTTACACATGGCCACTCAAACTGAAGTCCTTTGTTAAAGTTAGCTTGTTCCTGAAAATATGTGTTCAGAGAAAGATGATAATCAGACAGCTTGGTGCTCTGAAATAAGTTTCAACCGTATAATATATGCCCATGAGAGCAGGGAAAGTTAAATCTGGACAGGCTTAAGTAAGTACTAGGAAATCATTATATCCTTTTCCAGGACTCTTACATACACAGGTTTGAGCTTTCTTGAATTTCTGATTCAGGCCAGAATGAGGACAATAATAATAGCAATGAGAAAAAGAGCTGTATTTAAGAAGCTGAGATGCTGAAGAGATCTTATGTAGCTTGTGCTGGCAAATTCAAAGCATAATGTAACCAGAACCATCCTCGACTAGGGAAAACTCTATGAAGCAATAACATGAGCAATGGAAAGCATTTGACATTGGTGGAATTATAGGAATGAACAAAGCAGAATTTGGCTTAAACTGTTTAAACACAGTGCTGCCATGGCAAAAGATTACACAGGGAATAGTGGAGTCTACAGTCAAATCCACGATCTTCTCTCATACCAGTTTATTTTACTCAGAAAATACTGGTTTTCCAACTGTCCTTCTTGGCAAGCTTTGCTGACACCTAGAGAATAAGCAGACGAATAGTGGGCTGATAATGGCCTCCAGCTAGCAGAAGAGGTTATAGTCAGTGGAGGTGCACTCACTGTTGTTATCCACCCACTTCCTAACACCTACCCCTCTTCCTGGTGTGATGCTTGCCCTCACAACTGCCTTGGAGGTCATAAGGTCTAAGGAACACAATGGGTCACAGGCAGGCACTGGCCACTGCCACAGGGACATGGGGAGCAACCACCATATACCTCACTGGGACATGGGAACACACCACACACTTCAAGGGGTCATGCACGCCCACCAGGAATTTCATGGAGACATGGGCACCCTGCCGTGATGTGGAACCCTCCTCTTGTCACTGGGGCACCTATGGGGCACCTCACACCCATGGATGCCTGTTTTCTTTTGCCTCACATCCCACCACACATGGAGAGCAGCACTCTCTTGCACCACTGCCTTTCATGTTTCCAGTTCTCTGGATGTACACTATAGATGGACTTGCATGGGGAGCTAGAGAAAGCTCTCCTCTTCCTGCTTTTTCTTACACCTTCTTCTTGGAGTAATAGTGCCAGAGCTCTTTCAGGTGGAGGCAGTAGACATGCCTCAGACACCTGATCAGCAGGTGTTGCCCTCAAGCCAGCAGAACCATGTTGTAATCTATGTAGGTACCCTTTCTTTAGCAGTCTGTCCCCATGGAAGATGAAGCCATCCATCCTCTTCCCTGGAAATGACAGAGTTGGAGATACAGGGAAGTGGGCAGGGGCTTTGGGGACCAAGAATTGTTCTGCCGACTTTGGCTTCCGCTAGAAGAACTCCAGCCTCACAACACTGGTCCAGCCAGCTGAGGAAAGTTCCAATAGGCCCTTTGTTGTGCTGGGGGCTCCAGGGTTTTAAGCCCTGCAGCTTGAGGTGTCCCTGGGGAAGAGGCAGAGGACCTCTCTGGGTCTGCTGAGGCTTTCTTGCCCATGTTGGGTTTTGTTTTTTCATTGCAAACCTTCTTGACCAAGGCTGGTTTTGTTCCCTGATCTCCACAACCCAGTCCTTTCCTGTGTGACTGATATCAATTGCCTACCTGTCCCTGGGGTCTCTTCATATTTCTCCAGAGGTCAAGTTCAGTCCAAGCCATGGAGAGCTGCCATGAGAGAGGACCGAATGACTGCTCTGCACATGTCTGTCCAAGCTGTGTTCAGTGCTGTGCCCCAGCTGGGCAGCCGTGACACAGTTCTGCTCAAAATTCTCTTGAGGGCAAGTGGCAGCCCATGGTAAGAAGAAAGCCAAAAATTCACTCTTGGTTTGACAAAAATCTTAACCATTGAGAATTAGGAGTATGACTGGTCTAGAAATATTCCTGGAGGGACATGATCCTAGGTATACACTGGTCACTCACACCTCACTGGGACATGGACATTCCCCAAGGATCCTCACTGGGACATGGGCACCCAGTCAGGATGTGGGTTGTTTCTCCTGGGACACAGGCATCTCACACCCATGACCCATCCAGGGTGACTGCAAAGGGCAGTGTCAGAAGCCTGGCATTCTGCACCAGAGGCCAACTGCATTAGGCCCTGTGAACTGTGTCCCTACACCTAACTCTTAGTGTGCCATATTGTGGGGCAGGTGGCCATTAGATGTGGGCAAGCTTGTCATGTACCCACTTTTCCTTTGAAGGGGTCCTGGATGTCTGGGAACTTAGACAGGAATTAGACCAGAGCTACTGCTTGCTGGATGCCAGGCCTGTAATCCCCCAGTGGCTGGTGTTGCCTCCACCACAGAGTGCTTCCTCTGAGGCTTGAGTGAGTTTTGTATGTGCACTTTGACCTCAAGTTAATGTTAAAATTACCTGAACTGCAGAGGATCTCCAATACTAGCTTTGTAAAAGGATCTAATCTGCAAAAAGTCCAGGTTAAAATAAAGTTTTGATTGTAATGAAAACTTTGTGTGTCATTGTTCTACCAATGATCTCAAATAAATCTGCCTGTCCTCATAGCATTGGGTGACAGAATTCATTGCCATAGTCAGGATCCTTGGGTTGGAATGACAACTGAATTCCCTGACAAATGGTATCTATTGCAAAAGGGGTTTATGGAAAACGGATTACAAGATCCTAAGTGGGATAAGGAGTGACTAGAGGCAATAAGCCATGGTCTGAAAGCCATATGGTATGAATTTAGTAATTGGAAGGATATGTATAAAATAAAGACAGAGGGAAGGATGTGCTGGTGATTAGCTACAATATAGAAAAATGAGCACTGAGGGGATGAGAAGTTAGAAGAAGAGATTAGAAAGTGGAACAATTAATGTTTAACAAAGAATAAAAGTTGCATTAAAGGCTGGCAGTGAGTTTGGGAAAAGGGCACATCTTGAAAAACAATTATTGCTATAGGGTATAGAGTAAGCAAGAAAGCACCATGAAACACTAGTACAAGGTAGCGATCTAGACCCCATAAAAGTCTGCACAGCTACGTATGATAGTGGCTGGGACAGAGACATTTGGAACTGGCCAGATGGATCTGATGAGGAAGTAAGTAAAGCAAGCAAGTCTGTGCCAACATGGCCCCTGATTAAACAAAAAATCACTACTGATGACCCACTTGGAGATGAACTGCTGAGATGGGATACCACTAAAGTTCATGATTTTAGTAGAGATGGTTTGCAAAAAGTTCAGATAACATGTCAAGAACAACCTGGGGAATCAATATTTGAATGGTTATACCAGGTTTGATGTGATAGGGCAGGAAGAGTGTCTATTTGCAAGAAAGGCAGAAGATTTAGATGTAGACCCCGGAATTTTCCTCTCCCTCCGAGAATATGCCACTTGGACCTTATGTACTCTAACTGTTAGGTGGGGTACATTATGAAGACTGGAGTGAGGAATCCATGTTCTCTTGTCAGAGCCCAGATGAATTGCAGGGACCATTGTACAAGCAGCTGTTGTAACATTGCATTAAGCCAAAGCCTAGGGTGCTGAACCTAGCCCTTGAGACATTACTGCTATGTCCTCTGATTTGAGATCTCTTGGGAAGAGGGCCATGGTGACACGAAAATTAATTTTTATACAGATACATCAGGGGCTACTCCTTTCCACAAGTGCTCTGACAGGCCATTTTGCAAATGCAAGAACTAAGCTCTGACAATCAAGACTCTTAATGACCTTGGCCTGACCTAGAAGTTGAATGAGCGCTCCACAAGACCAATGGACTAATCCAATCAAATAAAACAAGACTCTTAGTGGATTTACCAACCAAACAGAAAATGAGCGAGCCATGCAAAAAGAGTGGTGGTGCACCCATCTAGATCAGGGGTACATTTGCAACTTACTTCATTTTTATAAATGATAAGATGAGAGGAAAAGGCGTCAAGTTGCACGAGGGGAGGTTTAGATTGGATATTAGGAAAAATTTCTTCACCACGAAAGTTATCAAGCACCAGAATAGGCTGCCCAGGGAAGTGGTGGAGTCACTGTCCCTGAAGGTATTTAAAAGATGTCTAGATGTGCTGCTTAAGGACATGGTTTAGTGGTGGACTTGGTAGTTAATGGTTGGACTTGATGATCTTAAGGGTCTTTTCCAGCCTAAATGATTCTATGATTCCATGAAGTACAGAAGAGTATTTGGGTCAAATTCTGGTTTTAATTGCATCTGTGTAAAACTTACTCTCAAGCTCTTCTTCTGAATCAGAAGGTCATGTTTGGCCTGTGGGAACAGGAATTTAGACCGATTACCATCCCCCTGGAAGACTACTGTGAAGCCTGCTACAAGTTCTGCTGGTGCTTTTGCAGTTCCCAAGGGACTGCATTTTTTCTGAAGTCTGATAGAGACTTGGCTCCTATCACCATTTTAATGAGCAGACTTTTCCTGTATGTAATGACTCTTGGAGAGGCTAGAATAGAAACTTTGTTTGTTAACTGTGCTGAGTAGCTTTATGAATGAACACAGCAAGAAGGATCTGTGGTACCACTTCTATTCTGCAGTTTCACAGAACAGCATTGCCCTTTACAAAGGGAGAAGGTCAGAGGCAAAATGCAAGGTACAGAGCAGGTTTGCAAGTTGTCACTATATCTGGGATTGTTCAAAGATGAGGTTTTCTTTCAGCCGCCTCTAGATAACAAATTATCTTGTTTACTTTCATCATGCCAGATGTCACCAAAGTAATTTTGATGTTCAGTGGCTAACATGAAAGATTTACAGTGTAAAGCTTTACCAATGAAACGTTTGAAGAGCACAAGGGCCGCTTTAAAAATAGACATGGATCAATAGCAGCAGAGTTCATTAAGACAACAATTTCTTTATTGTGTTAGGAAAAGGCATGATAGTTTCATTAGTAATAAAAGGAAGATTCCCTAAGAGTTTAAATCTTACTGTATTAGTGTTTATATTACTTGTAAGGAATTGATATTTAGGCCTTTTTCTTGGCTTTATCCTAGTTGCTAGGTAACAGAGTTGCCTGTGACATGCTAATCTTTAACAATCGAGATGTAAGAAAATTATATCCAACAAAGATTTGTGTGAATGATTGCTCTTTTTTCAACCCCGCTCTAGGAAAAAGGAGCTGGGAGAACAGTTCTTGGAAGAACTCTGTTGAGGTTATGGAGAACCACGCCTGCTCCCCTCTGGTGAAGTTTTAACAGCACATGACTGGAAGAATAAACTTATTTTCTCACATTCCTTAAAAGAGACTGAAACTAGCACAATGGCAAATGACCACCCGTTTTCTCCTCTGCGGTAGGCGCTGGGCTCCTGGCACCCTGCCGTTCTCCTAGTCACCTTTCCAACCCTGACTGCCTTGTCCCATTTGCCCAGGGCAGTTCCACCAGGCTCGATCCCTTCACCCCCTTGACCATGGAGCAGAAGAGAGCACCAAGATCAGGCAGCACGGCTGCAATTTTGCTCCCTGGTGTCCAGCTGCCAGAGATCAGCTTCGAGATTTACGGGTGAGGCAGGCTACAAAGGATTTTTCTTTCTCCCCCATGCCCTGGCAGGCTGTCAGTCACCCATCAAAGCTGACAAAACACTGGCAGAAGCAGGTTTTAATGTCATCAAGCACAAGTCATTAACCTTAACTAGACAAGAGGAACAGCCTTCAGGGATCCATTGTTATCTCTAAAGGAGACGGAGGAAATGAAAATGTGACGTGTCTCTGTGGGGTCTGTAGATCTCCGAGTTCATTTCTTTTAGTGCCTTAGGAAAGGAAAACAAAGATGGATTTCAGCTTTTAGTGCTTTGCTACTAAGATTAATGGTTTGTAGCACTCATAACAACTATATTATTCTTGTAACAATAAGAATTATTATCTAATGGTTTTTGCATTGTGCTCCCCTTTTGCTCGCAGCTTTGGTGTATCTGTCACACACCTGCTTGGTTGGAACAAGGATAATGAACAGTTTACTTGACAAATTCCAACTTTCTGCTGGCAAAGTGTGAATGCTTTTCTCAGGTAGAGGGATCAGCACAGTATTTTGAGGGCTAGGTCTTCTCTTGATTGCTGGGAACTCATTCCACCCCCTGTTCACATTGTTTACAAGGGTTTCCACAAAGGAGGGCAAACCGATTTCAACAGACATTTCACCACTTAACTTGCAGAGAGACATCAGCAAAGGCACCAGACTAAGGCCATCTCTGAACAGTTTATTGAAAATACTGAAATGTGAACTCAGTTCTGTCCTTGTAATTGGTTACAGAAATCACGTGTCTCATTTTTGTTCCACAGACATAATGAAGTAACTCTAAGAATTACAGTACAGTTACAAAGATTATTCTAATTCAGATAAAAAGAATTTCATCAATATTTTTGGAACATCCGGCATGTAAGGATTCATACCCATTTACAAGTAAACAAAAGAAATGGGACAGGTGGGACCGAAGCCAGATCTTTTATATTTGAATTCATATATTTGCAGAGATCCTTAACCAAATACCTAGAGAATGTAACTCATAAAGTGTCAAGGCACATTAAGTCAGGTATTGCAATGCCTGTGTCTTACATGTGTCGGTCCCAGAAGAAAATCCCAAACCCAGAGTTAAGCATTTACCTCTCCTAACTGGCTGACATTCATCAAAATGACTCCCAGCTCTGATTAGGCAGGTACGTAAATACAGCCAATTAGAAATTGCACAGAAAAGTATCTCAACTCACTCCCTTTTCAGAAGTTGAGTTCCCACTTCAGAGCTAACAGCAAGCACCTCCAGCCCCTTGGGATCTGGAGCCCACATCTTTTCTCCTACAGCTCCCTTTTAAAGAAGTGGGGAAAAATTATTCTATTTTTCCTTCTGTCTCCCTGCAGGAGTGTGAGATGAAGATCCCTCATCCCACAGGTTCTTGCCTAGGAAGTAGGAAGCTGGGACATCAGTCTCTCATACTCTGCCATGGCCAAACCCTCACCCCTCTCCTCAGCTCCTTTTTCTCCTCTAGATCCACAAAAGGTTAATTTAAAACATGAAAACACCTGTGCTGCTTGTGCTCTCCAGGAGGAGCAGTCAGGGCATTGCTGGGGCTCTGTCTCCAAGGCTGGATGGTCCAGGTGCCTGGAGGAGAAAGTAGGTATAGGGCTGCTCCTGTCGAGGCTGCTGGAGATAGCCCTGTGGAGGCCAAAAGAGCCTTGAAGTCACAAAACCAGAGGGCTTTGTCCTGTAACTTTAAGCCTTAACCCAGGTCACTTGACCTCCTGACAGCAGGATGGCAATTTGAGTTTTTAATTAGCATCCTCCTACACTCTAACCAGTCAGAAGGTAACCAGTGAATTTGGCTCTTTATTTTGCATCTAATAGGTACTACTGGCACGTTTAGGAGGATTTATTCAGCTTGTCTTAAAAACCTAAGTACTGCAAGAAATTAAGAATACATCTTTATTCCTTCCAGATCAGGCTAAAAATACACAAATTCTTTCCAGTTTATAAAAAATTATTACAGGTTTTTCATTTCTTCCTAGCTTAACATAAAATGAAACTCAGTATAAAATCTCTTATGTGCATCATTTCATACTGCATCATTAAAAAAGACTGAGCAGATCTGCTCTATTTGAATGATACTACATTTTTATGCATATTGTCCAAGCAGATAGATGAATAAACATATACAGAGGGAATCACACATGCACTACTTTTTTCTAGTCATAAATATACCTTCCTTTCGGGACTATTATTTTCTTTTATATAAAGCTAGTCCCAAAAAATATACAAATTATCTTTAGGTAATCAGAATGACACGGAGTGAAATCCTGAATGATTTAACAAACTGCATAAAGCCATTCAGTCTGATTCTCCATTGTACGCTGCAAACAATGTAAAACGAAGGTGAGTGAAATCATAGCCTGAATTCTTCACGCTTGGCTTGCAGAGAATGATTGTTCAAAGTGAAAAGTGAAAGACATTGGGCTTTTGGCAGAATGAAGAACATGGAAAGGATTTTGCCCGTTGTGCCTGTTATGATATTGGTAAATATATACAATTTCCATTACTGCAGCTGCTGATTGGGCAAGAGTTGCAATGAACAATAAAGATGTCATTTTGCATTGTCTGGATCTGCAAGAAATTGCCCATTTAAGGGCCTAGAGGTTTTTTAAGTATAGAGTAGGAGACTCACTCCTGTAACATGTTTCAAGAGGTGACTTATGCAGTATATTTCTCTCATTTCAGTGATATTTCCCACTTAGATCTGCAATATATTTGAGTAATATGGCCACTGTGATCCTTTAAATTTATAAATAGGTTCACTTACCAGTATATCTGCCCAGATATATAAATACGTTTGTCTAGAAGTATCTATCTGTGCATAAGTAGATAGATAGCCACAGCACTTACAGGCGGGCATGTATTCGTGTGTCTATCACAGGCCTGAACCGCACACATCTTCTCAAGCATTCAGGGTAAACATCAGAAACCTCATAGTCTGAAATCTACGGGAACACTCATTGTTTCAAACTTACCTTGTTACCAAAACTTACTTTTCATTTGAAATTATTTATTGATATCACAAAATATTTGCCAATTTCTAACAACAGATGTAACACAGTGGCTGTATTGTTATTAATAATATTCATACTACCTAGTGCAAATACAGTGATACTAATCACAGATTGGCCTGCTTATGTCTTACCTTCGTCTTGCAAGAGACTGAGCACTTCTTACCCTAATGAAATACAATTCTGTATTACTCACAGATTTTATAGAAGCCCAGTAGTACTAACTGATGGCATCATTTTAAGGGCCTGCTGAACCAGCTTATTCAAATTCCTGTCCACAGTATTTGCTATTAAAGATGTAGTAATTCAGCTTCTTTCTGCAATAATTAGGAAACTTTCTGCACTCTTTTTCCTGGGTCTAAGTCTTGTTTTCTAGTTTTGCACTTTCATGAGCGTTCAGTGTTGTCCTTGTTTTTTCTCTGGGCCAAAGAAAACAACAGTGACATATTGGCTTTAAAGTTTGCTCTTAAAACCTTACACCTCCTTTTCCTGGGCCTAGGAGGGTCCCAGTGTAGCTTAGGCTGTCACAGTGGGGTTACAACAGGAGACCTGAGGGAAATAAAGTCATTTAACAGAAGGCAGTGGTTTTTGAAGCAACACAGGAGTCAACTGGCAAGCATCATGCTGACCAACATGCTGCGTGATGTTCACCCCAGAGGATCTCCCTTAAGCACAGTTAGTTCCTGCATTAACGTATCATAGCAGAAATAGTAGGTGATGCACTCTAATTGGTGCCAATAATTTACCACTGCTTGAAAGGACTAGATTGTTTCCTGAATGAATCGGGAAAGGCTTTTGTTGTGACCTGAAATGATTTCATGCAGCCATAAGCCATCTTCTTCATGACCTGGAAACAGCCTCTATCATAGAAGATTTTCAGAAAATGGGGTCATTCACGATGCACTCTGTACTGTCAAAGGCACCAAACCAGTCCTGAGTGGCCAGCTGCATGCCAAAACATGAGCTGCACAGTGCCTTCACTGTAACCTAGAAATTTATTACAATCATCAGAGTTTTTTGTTGATTACCACTGAAGAAAACTCAGTCCCCTACTCTGCCACACTCAGTCAAGCTCTTCTGTCAGCTCCCAGGTTGATAGTTCAGTTGGGAAAGAAAGGAGGGAAAAAACAGTTACACATTATTCATGTAGCTGCAGCCGGAAGGACTGAAAATATTTTTATTTTGCAGGCACCACTTGTAAGTGAAGGCTTTGGTGGCCCTTTGGTCTCAGAAGACAGGGCTGTAGCAGAGAGCTATCAGATGACTGTGTATTGTTACACCAGGGGCTCAGAGGAAACACACAAGAGCTATGTACCCTCCCAAAAGTGTAAAATCCTCCCCAAAAAGTCCTTTGCAAGCACAGAACTAAGTGCTACAGTAGAGACCATCACGAGGAAAATCACAGCCACTGTTCAGTGCCACTAGAGCAAGGCCAGGTCTGTGCCTACCAAACCTCATCATTACAGACCTCCATTATCCTTGTATAACTCTTCTACACGCTATGTCCCTTCTCTGTCCCTACACACTGACCTCTTTTCCCAGTCTTATTCTTGAGGGTTTTCCACCAATCTCTCTCCTCAATTTCAACTTCAATGCAATTTTCTGTAATACTTCTGTTCCTCTCTTGGGTCACCTGACAACAGCAAACACAGGGACACCAGACTTGTGAATCATTATGGAGATGTGCGGGGTGTTATGTACCTGCTCTGCTAATCTGTTTCTTTCTAAAAGCAGGCCGAGGTAGTGATACTAATAAAGATTCCAACATCTAAATCATTTGAAGATTAGAAGCTGTGCATAATTCAGTGTTGAGCTCTGAAGAAAGACGAAGGGACTTGCAGGGTTATGTCCTGACATGCACATTCACACCCACACATCACACATCTCATGGGTTTAATTTCAGATTTAAGGGATTAAAAGGGCAGTCTTTAGCTTGAGAGATGCAAAATTCACCTTTGTTTCTAGTACCTGCATAAGGTATTGCAAAAATGAATGAGTATATTTGGGATGGAGGAGCTTTTCCTCTAAGAGGAAAAGCTTCTATTATTGTTTTTCTATGATTCATGATAAATCTGTCAACTTCTTAAGCACCTAGTAATAACAAGTCAGCATTCATATGTGACACTGGACAAAAAAACAATTCAGCGAGGACCCAGAGAGTTTCTCCTGTTCCTAAGGATAAAATTATTTTAAACATTCTGGAAAGTGCTTTTACCTTTTCCTTTCATTTGGTTTGAGTGCTTTTGAGGCTTTCATTCTCCTAATGATGACCAGAGGCAAAAGCAGATGACAGAAGGTTCTCATGTCAAGCAGAGCAGGTTCTCCTGATCACAGAAGAGAGACTTAATTAAAGCCCTGTCACTAGGATGGTGCGGTTATTTGTCACACAGCAGAGATTCCTCTACACAGAAATATTTGTACAGTCCGCTGGTGGAAGTTCAGGGACAAGCACCCAGCTCTGTATCTGCAGGCAATTTTCACAGCAAGTGTTGATGTCAGTTCATTGTGAAATTTGAATGCACCAATCAATGAAGCAACAAATATAAGTCAGACTATTGTTCCCAGTGGAGACAAATTTCTGTCTTGAAGGAAGATAAATATTATAAATCCAAAATAATCTGATCCTGGAAATATTTTTATAACATGCCTGTGAGGCTTTTAACTCAGGTTATCATTTTCTGATGAAGAATGAGGTAGTTCCCACTCTCTGAAGTGTGAATTTTAAGTTGATTCTTGAACTTAAGTAATCCTGCAACTAGTTTTAGCTCTTTGAATTTTAAAAGTCTATTCCCAATAATGTATTTGACACCAATTTTGAATAGTCTATTCAGAACCTGGAATAGTCAGAAGTTTCTGCCTTTGGAGCAGTGGAATACGACATTTATAAGAATTGCATATTAAGTCTGTGTAATACATTGTTCTGGTTACCATGACTACCTCCAATAAATGTTTGTATACCTCAGCAGTGTCTACATCCAGTTAAAAACCCTTTATTGACATTCACTTCCTGCTGCACTTGGCACAATAAACTGAAGCCAGGAACAATTATGATTTTAAAGGAAACAGATATCGCATGTTCACACTTTCAAACCTGTTTTTTCAAAATCCCAGGTGGTTAGAGTAGCACATACACAATTAAAGCATGCACAATGATTTCAGTCATTTATGGAGCAGCCAATAGGAGGGCTGATGCTGGATTTGTGCGTACAAACACTTGCTCAGGCAGGCTTTAGTACCCAGCTTGGTAGTGCTAGTTGAGTTAAAGTACAGATTCCTGCGCAACCTGGAGCACAAAAGGGTTTAGAAGTCCTACTTTATATCTCATTATTTTGCCTGAAAATATCACAGGCAATGGATACAATTTGAGACTGGGTTTTAGGGAAAACATCTTTACAAGAAAGGTAGTGAAGCACCGGAGTGAGGCTGCTCAGGGAAACAGGGAATCTCCATCCTTGGAGGTTTTCGGGACTTGGCTAGACAAAGTCATGGCTCACCTGATCCAGTGGTAGCAACAGACAATCATTTTTTATGGGAGGCAGTACACATTGACCACCAAAGTTTCTCCTAAGCAGCATCTGTTTTTTAAAGTTAGGAGATCCTATTATATTAACTGGATGCTGTAAGTTTAATATTCCCATATATTCACATAGCTGTATACATGCACACATATGCTTACGCATACAGAAGTTGCAACCTGTACTTTTAAGAAGACTAAGTATAACCTGTGTATACTTGTACGTGTATATATAACCTGTATATAACCTGTACTTTTAAAAAGACTAAGTATGCACGCATTTTCATTCATACCTCTGCAGACAGCTAAGTTCCAAAAGAGGACTTCTAAATACCTGCTTGACGTATGTGTGTGCACTGTTTTTTCTCAGGTTGTGGTTGTGGTCTCCGTTGGGGTTTGCAAGATGATTCAGGGAAGGGAGGGTTGAAAAACGTAGAGAGCAGCCGTCAGCAGCAGCTCAGGTCCTCCAGGGTGGAGGCATGAGAGTAACCAGCTGCTGCAGACATTTTAGCTGGTTCTTACTCTCCTTCCCAGGAGGAACCAAACCTCCGCTGGCTCAGGAGATGGCGGAAAGCGAAGATAAAAGTGTGTCACATTTTCTAGGGGTTTTGAGAGGTACTGATGTTATCTATCTCTTGCAGTGCAGAACTTCTGAGTTTTAAGGTTATGTGCATTGGATAGGTTTATTAGCATTGGACTCCAAGCCTCCATAAGGGTAGGCTGGTTTTGATGACTAGACCAGCCTGTGAGTAAGGTGTATTCAAAGAAGACCAGCTCTTTTGAGCAACCTCAATAAATCTTTGGGTATCTGGAATGCAATGAAAAGGAGAATACACCCCTGTGGAACAAGGCCAATCTTCCATTAAGTGAATTTTGCTGTGTTGGACTGATGCTAATTTGCAGTGTATATTTTGATGGGAAGAAACCATCATATTAATTGAAGAGTTGGTTTCACTCTAAGTGTCTCGGGCACCACAATGCCACTTGCAGAAAAATTAACCTTTGGGTCACAACTTCTTGTTCTTTAGTCAAAAGCAAATACTTCTAGAAGTTTGATAAAGTCTGCTTTAAGAAGAACACAGAACAGGCATTTTATCTGCTTTCAGAAATATTTGCTAGCCTCAAAAGACACTTAGGTTTTAGACTTAGCCACATGTATACAGAGTTTACAGAAAAGAAAACAAATCCTGCAGATCTGATGTGTTTAGCACATTCGCTGGCCACAAGACTGGTGGTGTCTCTTTAAGGCTCTGATTTATGTTTCCTTATGTAGAAATCTTCCAGCAGCCACCTGAGCAGCAGTGGCAATGCAGAATAAAAATGGTTCAAACACTGTCTAGCATTTACTCCTATGATTGAGTTGCAGCACTGGACAAGAAAAACATTGTTAACATACTTGTAAAATTCAAAATGTATTGACATTGTCAATATTGTGACATTGTGACATTGTCAATATAGTGACATATAGTGACATTGTTCTAAATACTATTTGCTCCTGTCTCTAAATCCTTCCTCACAAATCATTCTGTTTCCTGTCCTCTATTTCCAGCCAAAATAATCCTTGCAAAAGTGAACTTGGACTCTCTGGTGCACACCAAATCACACACCTTTACATTCACCTCTCCCTGATCCCTGATATTTCTGGCTCAGTGCAGTCCTTCCTCTTTCCCAGATCTCAGTTTTCCAATACATCCCACTTACCTGAGCTGGTTTTTGGCAGAAGGGGGATAGTGGGAACTGGCAGCTGGCAAGCAGCAGCTCCCAGCAGATGCGCAGCACTGGGAAGGAAGGAAATTATGCAGCAAATGGTGCAGATGGAGCCTGACCCCATTGTATTCACTTGGCCCTGCCATTCAATGAACAAATCCTTTCCTTAGCCCTGACCAGCTCTTTCTGTGGCTGCTGCAAACCCAAGGCTAGTCAACAACTCATTACACAACCGGACACCAGGAGTCTGCTTTCTTAAATGTCAGACTTGCCACAGGTTTAGTCTGAGGAACAATAGCTTCTGCACTTACGAAGAAGTAACCCATAGAAACAGTAAAATAATGGGAAATTGCTAAGAGTCACTTTAACAAGGTGTCAGGTAGGAGGCATTCCAGATGAAAATGCCTAAACATCTTTTTTGTTTGTTTGTTTGTTTTGATAAACAACAGCAGTAAGATATCTTATTGCTATGGATTCCTCGCAAGCCAGGTGCACAAGTGTATATTACACATAATATGCAACAAGCTGTGCTAGCAAGCAAAAAACAAGTGAAAAAGCCTAAAATCTATCTTCAAAAAACATCAGAAGAGAGCTTTTATATTAAATTGTTGTGTTACATCCTTGTAAAATTCCTTCTAAGACAATTTATTAAATGATGTTTTCTATTCAGCCTTAACCTACAACTTCCTGTTTACTTGAAACTGTAGTATGTAGTTTATTTTAAGCCTTGTGTTTGTTTTCTTTTCTTTTCTTTTCCAAATTATTTCAATGACTGGTAAAAAGCTGATAGGGAAGTTCGTTCCAAGAATGAAGTTAATGAAGGCAGCAGATTTTGATTCCATACAGTTAGAAAACTGTGTCCATGGAAACAAAAAGTAAAACCTGTGATTCCCCTTTTCTGCTGTATGACATGATGAGAAATAATCAGTGTAGTGATATCTGAGGACAAATATTTTGTTGTAGCAACTCCAAGACATGAGGCGCCAGGAAACTAGCATCAGAAAAGCTCCAAATGATGACACATACTAAAAGGTAACACCTGCCATTCCACCGACTACTGTGTCCTGGCATGCAGGTTTGCAACAAGTATCCCTAAGCTATTGGCTTGCAGGTTTGTGTTGGTTTTGTAGCTATTGGTTCTGTACAAAAACAGAAATTAGTTTTGGTACTGGTCTGTGGAAATCCATCATGATAGCTCTTTAAACCATGAGTTAACGCATTGCCATAACTTATGTTTTGCTGATGTCCCAAACATGGTTTGTGAGATTATCTTGCTCATACAGCTGCTTACATTTTATTTGTATTGCAATCTAGGAGGTTACAGCACTTTTTGTGGTGGTATGTCAGAAAGCCTGATCTGAGGTGTTTTTTTTTTCTCCAACCATGTTTTTTGTCTTCCCAGATTTTTTCATTTTCTAGTTGAGAATTGTGTGCACATACTAGTTATCTCTCTCAGGAGAGATCTATATTTATAGTACATATTTTTAAAATCTTTGTTTAAAGAAACACATCATACCTCCCCTCTCTTATTTCCTTCTCACATGATTCCCAATTGCCTTTTAACATCTTCTTTGCTCTTCATTTAGAAACGTATGCCTTCTATCCTTTTATTTTCCCAGAGAATACAGACCTGCTATCCCTACTCTTTTCTAGTAGCTTGGTTTTTCTGTATTGCTCTTGGAGCAGTCTACTCAATCTTCTCTGTTGCCACAGATATAAGTTAACCACCTCTACTTTAATAACTTGTGGCAGCCCTTTCATTTGAAACCTATGAAGGTTTATACCCATTTGGGAAATCTGGAGGAACTATTTAGCAAACAGTCAGAGAGAAGCATGAGTCATGTTGAGGTAAAATACACACACACAAACTCCCACGCACACACACGTATACTGGTCATGAACAGAGCAGTTTGATTTAATTTTAATGACGAAAAGCTAAGCCTCATCACCTATTCCAGGTAGGGTTTTGCTCTCAAAACTTTCGGTTCTTCCAGACTGAGGCCACAGAGACAAAAGGCCCAAACTATGTTTTGACCAATAGCAAGAAACCATATGCTCAGACTCCACAAGACCAATACAGAGCTACTGGTTTTCTCTTTACTTTTTCAACAAGTCAATACAGTCCACCCATTCCTTCCTTCCTTCCTCCCTTCCTTCAGCTGTTTTGGTATCTCCTATAACAGCAACCCTGCTTGTTTAAAATGCAGATCCCATTTATCCAGCTGTACTTCCCGATTGCTAATTCAGTAGTGATCAGAAGCCTGACTATATCTGAGAATAATCTGACTGACTAGGTGAAGTACAAGTCTAGCAAATGGTCAGCAGAGGAACATCAGTAAGGTCTACTCTGATTTAAAAATCAGTCTTTTCTTGTTCATCTGCCCAACTGACTAGAACTGAGTAGGAGATACTGAGCTATAGCAAAAGTGATGGTAGTTTTCCATTAAATTAATCTCTGTAGTTTGCACTAACTTAGTTGGAAAAATGCCCTGTTACTTCCTCCTAGTCTGAAAGATCCCTACAGCTGAGTCTAGAATTGGCAAGGCTTCAGATGTGTCTTATAAGTGCACCAAAAAAACTGTCTACCCCATGGCAGTGATTAATTTGCTTTGCATAGACTTCAACATAAATCTTCTCTTGAAAGAAACAAATCAGACAGATACTTATACTGTAGCAAGAGCATATCTGGCTAAAAATGTTCCATAATCATATCTCTTCCAACTCTGAGCAACTTCATCTTTTAGATATCTTTGTGATACCTTCTACAGGAAGGTTGATATCTGTCCTTTAGTAGAGATTACCTAAGCACTTCTTCAAACTATTTGAATATATTTAATTTCTAACCTCAGAGGGTCATTGCCTTCATTGTAATGTCAGAGATACCCAGAGTGGGTGCTAAACAATGTTATCTTCCAAACTGGAAACAACATTAATTATGCTACCACAATGCTCCCCTTGGGCTAATTAGCCCTGATTCAGGGACACAACACTGTGCTAAGAGCTGTGCGGCTGCCAAAGTCCCCAGATAACTCATATGCAGAGATAGCTCATGTACCTGTGCTGGCTAGACAAACCCATAGTGTAGGTTTTTCACTCGCAGTCCATAGAAAACTATTTAGAAGTCCAGGATTATGAAGTCCTTGGCTTTCCTTTGAAAATCTTTCTGGCAATTCCTCCAATTAGTCATGCGTGACTTCATATTTAATAGCTATAATTAAATCATAATTTATCCTGTGCTTTAACTACGATCTACATGAACAGCTTTGCTTTCCCTAATACGACAGTTACTCAAGTCAATAGTTTCCTGGCTATTTTCCATAGAAGCAACTCACATGGCAGAAGTGAGATTAGCTTCTGGAGGGTGCTAAAACGTCCCTCATTCCAAAGGATGGTTAAAGTATTTGAACTTGTTTCTTTGCCTGGGGACAACAACAAGAAGTCTTCCTGACACAAGAACTTTATTATTCCTCCTAATTTTTGCTTTTTTCAGCTTGCTTCTGGTAACATATCCATTTCTTTGAGTAATTCCTCTTCCTATGGAGGAAAAAAATCTTTCCTGTATCCACTCCTTTTCTTTACCTTATATGGTGAAAATTACTGTAATGTTTTAGCAATGTCTTTACAAACAAATTGCCACCTTTTGGAAGTCTGATAGCCTCTTTCAGATGTTTCCTGTTTTTCCTACAATAAAAATGACTGATTCATTAGTGCTTTCTGTGCAGTATTGCTTTCTGTTAGGACCACCTGGTTTACAGATATGCAACCCTGCTAAGGTGACACTCTGCTTAGGCTGACTGCTAGAAGAAGAGACATGGGGTACCGAAGGCCATGTCTCAAAGCATACCCAATACCTTAACCTATAAATTATTCTTTCCTTGTGCTATTGTGCTTTTTTCCCCATTTTCCCTTATCTTTAAGGTCATTCCGGACATTCATCCTTTGACATTTTGACCCTGAATCATGATTACAGCAATCTGAAAACCAACTTTCAAATCTATCATTTTTAATAATTTTCAGTAAAGGTACCAAGCACATAGAACACAGAGTAAATACAACAAAAAATGAATATTCTTGGGTTTAATTCTTGCCTTTTTTTTTTTTAATCTTGATAGATTTTCAAAATTCATCTCAAATTACTCATCCATCTCTCTCCTGGCTGCTGGAAATGGGTCCTCTTCTAATTTTTTTGCCCTACCTGGCTAGTTCTGTTGCTTTTAGAATTCTCTCTCATCTTTCTTTCCCCATGCTTAAACAAAATAGTTAACATTATTCAGGTAGAGATTTGCTTAGCCATAATTTTCAATATAATCTTGGTTTACTGAGATCCTCTTGATCAAGGTCCATATTTTAACTTCCCTGCTAACTTCTCTAATATCCCTTTATCTATCTAACCATTTAGCAACAATTCATCACGATGAAAAATTTTTCAGTTCAGATGATACTTATTTCCTAGTTTGTCAAAAGTTTTTTTAATTTGAGACTGTGCATCTTTCATTTTTTTGTCTTTTTTCTACCTTTTTTTTCCCAGCTATATAAACATGATCTGTTTGAAGTTGTTTCTTTGGCAGGCAAGGAGCAGAATATTACAATATAAGAAGTGAGGTACTTTGGTTGACCACGTGTCTATCTAGCCCAATCTACCAATCTTGATAGTGGTTAGCAAAAGTTGTTTAAGGAATAGCAGAAGCATATGCAATTAATTCAGTGACCTTTCCCCAAGGTATCCAACGTGCTTCTGACAGTCAGCTTATTGACTTCCTGAGCCAGAGGTTCCATCCAATATAGCTGACAAGGATTTGTCTGATCCCTTTTCGAAGACATGTAAACTTTTGGCTTCCAGAACATCCTGTGGCAATGAGTTCCACTATGTATATTTGTGCTGCATGAAAACAATTCCTTTATCGTATGTGTTTTAAACCAAATCACTTCATTGGGTATGATTTCGTTTCCAAATTGTTACAAATAGTGAATCATGGTTTCAAATTTTTTCTTCCCTTTACCATATAAGATAATAGAACCTCTTTCATAGGCCTCAGCTCTTTTTTAAGCTCAAATCCTCCCTTAATCTTCCTCTATCTGCAAGGAGGTGAATAATCATTTCCAAAAAGCATCCAGGAACACCTTGAGCAGACCCACAGAGTAATTGATTTGAGGACCAATGTTCAGGTTCCAAGCACAGCCTCTCATTTGTAAGGTGATGATGCTCTGCATCACTGTCCAGCCACCCGTGTGGCTCACTTTTGGACTAATTACAATGCCTTTAAAGTCTGAAAAGCATGGGGTTGCTTTGCATCTTGCCCTTTCAGAGGAGACTTACAGCTGTAAGCTGTACATCAGAGTCATTTAGCAAAAATATGTAAAGGGAGAGCACAGTACAGGACAGCATGGCAAGATCCTTTAGATCCATCATATCTGGAGCTGAACTGAGCTTTTGGGACATGCAGGTGAGTGGCCAGACAAGCACCTACTTAGTACTCAGCCATCTCTCTGTTACCACATTGCTTAAGAAAAATGTGTAATTACGCCAGCAAGCAGTTTTACATGATATGTAGGCAGACTGTCTGTGCTATGCTTTAACAGCCTCTAGCTATAAATAACATTATTAGGAAAGCACATTGCCTTACATGGAGAGAACAGAGATAATCACCTTTCTGACTGTCTAGAAATATATTTAGATTTCATGTTTAAAAATTAAAAATAGACTCAACAAATGCATTCAGTTTTAGACATTGGGTTAAGCTTCTTACCCAAATGATACAATTGACACAATAATGCCAACAGTTTATTAGAAGTTTTAAAACTCGTTAAAATGCTGGTCAAAAATCTGAGACCTTAAAAGGCTCTTTAATTAAAAGGTGAAAATTAAGGCTGTGACAGATTTGTTCCAGAAGGTAAAACACAGGTGGCTGACACAGCTACTACCACCCTCCCTATGGACACCACTGCCCTGAAGCTGGGACAGATGAACTACCACTGGTTTCAGCACGGGTTTGAAGCTGGTTTATGTAAGATGTCAGAAAGCAAATTCTGGTTGATTTTGAGGGGGATATTCTGCATGATCCCCTGCCATGTCAATGATGTTATGGGCTAAAACCATGTCTCTGCTGTCCCTGTCCCAGGATCAGATGGTGGGGCTGTTTGGCATGTCCTGCATTGTCCTCTTCCTGGAGCAAAATTGAAAAGCAGTGGCTGCAGCCTATCGGTCATGTCTTTCTTGCTTTCATACCTTCACTTTCTCCTTCTTTACGTGATGCAAAAAAAAAACC
Organism: Tringa solitaria; assembly: GCA_026413425.1. Taxonomy (NCBI): domain Eukaryota; kingdom Metazoa; phylum Chordata; class Aves; order Charadriiformes; family Scolopacidae; genus Tringa; species Tringa solitaria. Next base: position 46,847,412 of record JAOXJM010000001.1, read on the forward strand.
CTGATCCCTGTGCCTCTGTTTCTGCTGTTGTGCCACTGTGCCCATTCCCTCCTTCAAGCACCACTGGCCCATAGACATGCTTGCCTGCTTAAAAGGCCAAATGTCCCACCTGGCAGAGCCTAACCTGGAAAGCTTGAGAGCCATTTGCCCAGCGAGCATCTCCCCAGGAAGCTATGTGACCACACAGCACACAGCTCTCTATGGGTAGCCACTTCAACATACCTTCTAGCCTAAGAATATATAGCTTTGTGGTAAGCTAAACGAGCAGGTTTTCACTGAAGCCAGATTAACCCAGCCATCCTGCCCTCTTGCAGCATGTGGATGTTGATGCCACAGCTTTCATGAGCATTGTTAGGAAGCACAGAAAGGTCTGCGCTGGGTGTCTCTGGTAGACACCATCAGGACCATTAAAGTCCCTTATGTTGTTTCTTTCAGTTTGGTCCATTGAAGGTCCAAGCAGCCTCAGAAACAGCAACTTTGCTCCGAAGCCTGCCAGCCTGACCTGTGACCGGCTGCAAACAGCAGTGAGAGGTCAGGTGGAATTTCACCAAGCGGATATGCATATGTCTGTGAAAAAAATTAATTGGCCAGATTTATCAAACTAGTGAACTACCTACCAAACTAGGTCAACTACTTTGGACTTCCACTTTCTGTTTGTAGAGATGCAAAATAAGTGCATGCATACGCTGAACCACAGCACCTTCGCAAACAAGCAGAGGACATAACTGGCCTGCAGCCCATACAGGGTATTCATTCACACAGGATACCTGCTCCGAACACTCCTCGCTATAAATTTTGTTTTGGTTGTTTTCTTGACAGAAGGGCAATCCCACACCCAGGCACTCCCCATATGTTCTCAGCAAAGTTGTAAAACGAGCTTTCTGAGTCAGAAGTTACATATTGTGAGTAAATACACCTGATAAGGACCCACAGCCTCCCCAAAGCCTTACGTTCTACAACGATATCTGGTGTGGAATTTCGTTGGCACGCATGGTCTTGTGTGAGTGCCAAATCCAGATGAAATCTCCCACGTGGGATAAATTATTTTCATAGTTTATGGAGGGTATAAATAAGGTAAAAGAATCTGTATTTCTGTCTTTATCATTTGGTTCATCTGAAATCAAATATTTGCACTTTCTATTGATTATCACATATTTGCCTCTGCCCATCATCTGCTCACCTAGCCAGAACAACTGGTCCTCGATCTTCATGCCTTTCCAAACTTCATAGTACTGGCTTATTACAGTCGTTATCTCAATTATTTCTTGAGAAGGAGAGAATGACCACAAATAGAGATGTGTCTAAATATAGAAACACTAAAGACATAAAAAACACCTTTATCTTAATGGTTTTATCACATGTATACAACATTAACTTAGTATCTGAGAAAACAAGTGACATCCAAGCTAAAAACAAACAGCTTCATTATAAGCTGGGCAGTAAACAGCCAGCTGGCTTCTAAAGAATATTCTACTTCCTGCTGCTTTCAACATACGTAATGTTTACTTTAAATTTCATCGGGCTTATGCAAACTGGACAGCTCTACAAACGTCTGATTAGATTGTTTAACTTTCTGGTGAATGAGTGGTATAAATCCCTCTTTGTGACAAAGCCCAGAAGTCAAATGTATCACAGACTTTTGCCATGCAGATTTGGCTCCTTAATTTGAACTGTAGCAGCTCCAGGTCCTGGTGTGATGGTGAAGAAAGAATCATCATCCTTGCTTACACACAACATTCAGCTAGTGGATATTTAATACGTGCAAATTTTGTTTGATTGATTCTCAATACATCCACTTTGTGAGTGCTAAACAGGGAAATTAGAAGCTTCATAATAAGATCTTTCTCTAGTTAAACCAATTTCTCCCTAGGTGATAAGGCTGTTACCACACACTTCTGTCAAATACAGTGCTTCTAAAGCAAGATGAATTACATGGTCTTTTCGCATAAGCATTTCTTATAGACTTTTTTTTAGATTAGTTTTAGTTGCTATTAATTCCCATGAATATTCCTGATCTAATCTCCTTTCCCACTAGGGCCGTGACCCAGCTCTCAGCAAAATAGATGGGAACCTTTCCATTAATTTCAGTGGGAACTAAAGTGATCCCTAAAGATCAATTAGCAGATCATTGTTTAGTTATCTGCAAAGCTCTGCTAGGGTGGATTTTACAACTATTTTGTAAAGGAGCCATCCAGAAATTGGAAGTTTGTTCCCCATAATTCATGGCCCCATCGGGTAATGCAGTAGAATGCATTATGAGTGCTAATGTGAGCACCAATATCTAGACAAATATCTCATTTAGTCACTGCCATCAGAGCTCTTGAAAAGAACACCCCATAAATTCTTAATGATAAGTACCTAAAGTAAGTGTCACTGAGGCACAGTGGATCAGAGCAGAAAATAAACAATGTATCCTATTCTGAGATCTTTTTAGTAGTGTGTAATTATTACACCTGAAGAGACTACTGTCCTTCTTTTTGAAGGAAGTAATTCTTTTGAAAGAAATATTTTTCTAAAGGTGACATTTACATAGATCATAAAATGATGTCTCCCAATTAGAGTAGATAAGGGGAAATCAATGCAGGAAAAAGGTTGCCTCACTGTTTTGTACCATCTCCCATCTTAGACGGCTAAAAACAGATTCCAGTTTCCAGAAAATCCACCTTTTCCAGAACTAAATACTGACACTTCTTGTGTTTTTTGTTAAATCAGTAACAGTAGCTGGATAACATTTTGAAGAAATATTAGTTAGAGATGTGGAAAACAAAGAAGAAAGCAAATAAAGTACAATGTGTTTATTACCATACCAGGTTATCCAGATGTTTTTCTGTGATAACTGTATTTCAAGATGGACAAAAAGTGGATAAACCATTTGAGGAGTATCACTGGGAAATTATTAATTCAACACAGAGGTTTACTGCAAATAATGAAAAGAAGGCAATGGGTAGTGTTGAAAGGAGAACCTCAGGCTAGAGAAAGACTAGCAAAGGATTTTCTAAAGATCAGAGAGTATTGTTCAATACTGTCATCAAGGAATTTAGCACATTTCTATTGGAAATAAAAATGAGCTATTGAAAGCTGGTGACAATTCTTACTTGAAAGTATTTGTCATCACAGTGAGGGAGCAGGCTGTTTAAATGAAGAACTGGGCAACTTTGAGGTCTGGAGTAACGGAAATGGCATAAAATGCAACATTATGTTGGGCTCAGTGGTCTTAAAGTTCCTTTCCAAACTAAATGATTCTATGATTCTATAATTATGATCACAAATTTCAATTACTAATAAGATTTTTTGCTGGTTTGAAATAAATGGGAGGGAGAAATAACTGAGCTTCAGTTTCTCACAGGAAGATTATGATCTATCAATGTGATCTGACTGTGAAGAAGGCAATTCTCATAAATCCTGTTTCCAGGAGAAAAAATAAACTATTAATGTCATTATGACAGTGAAACCTTCTCTGTATATAGTTCTGATTGCTTGTGTTCAAAAAAGATAAAATTAAAGAAATATAGTGAACAAAATAATGACAAGTACCTGAAAGTGCTTAACTTGTTGAGCAAAACAAGAACTGTGAGGCAATGTTTGCTGCCTCTCAGGGCTAAAACAGAGGAGAGAGGAAAAATAGTAAAGCTAGAGGACAATGTCAGAATTATTAAGGCCAAGTATAAACTGGCCATGGGTGAACATAGACTAGAAATTTGGAAAAATTTTGTAACCATCAGAAGTTTATGACCTGGAAGAGCTTTTCTCCTGCAAGTGTGGGGCCATACTTTTACAGTGGAGCTTCATGAGTTTGTAAAGAAGGGAATGTAATGTGGCCATCTGAGATAACAAAGATTTGCACTTCCAGGCTAAAGTTTTATGTACATTGGTCCCAGTCTTCACTTCACTTAAAATCTCCTGGCGTGTTTTTGTTGAGTAGATAGGTGAATCTGGGTGTTTCAGGTGCCCAGCTGTAGTTTTGCCACCAGCCCTTGAGGCTGATGACTGGTTGCAGCAAGTTCAAGAACAGATAAGCAATCAGACTGTGAGACAGAGGATGGTTGTAATCTTTGCCAGAAAATTTTCTCTCACTGCAGCACCACGTGGTATGAAATGCAGTGAAGAAGTGGAACAAATTCTTTTTTAATTCCCTTCCCCTTCACTCCATATTTACCTTAATAAATGTAGTCCATCACACTGACTGATGTATAAGTATTCCCAAAGGAGAGAAGGGGGGTAATTCAGATTCATGACTTATTCCTGCTACAGTTGAAACTAGGACCATTTTCTGTGATCATTAAAAAAGCTTTCCACAGGTAGAAACTGTAGTGATAACTGTTTCTTCAATAAACACTTCTTGGTATCACCAAGTTTTCTGTTCAGATCTATAATTCTGCTAGTCATCTGTGTGGCTTAATTGTAAAAGCAAGAACTGTCTCATGTTGTTGGAAGGATTCAGATACCAGCAGTAATTTTTGTATCAATTACTATCTTTAGCAGTCTTCCCTTTTGCTGAAGGAATGTCATGTGCTAATCTTCACTGTGTTGTGTGAAGTGCTGTTACCTGTGTTTCACACATGGGCAACCTGAGAGACTATATGACTCACTGGGGAAAAAAAAGTATAGAAATACTGTGAAGAAATCATAAAAAAGATCTCCCAAGGCCTGGAGTAGCAGTCCGGCCGTTGAATAACCCTTCTCTTTCACCCTAGAAAACTTCAGCTGAGGTTACTAGGGGTTCCTGCATGTGAAAGGCCAATGGGATTCATGCCTGGAATAGAAAGTACACAGTGAAGCCACATATATTTCTAGTCTGTGCAGCTGAAATGAGAAACAAAAAGCCATCAATACTTCCTACAACATAGAAGAGATGTGGCTACAGAAGGACTCTTGGCACTCAAGCCCGTTAATTTTGGCTCTCTGAATAAAGGGTTGTGCTGTCCTGCAAAAAAAGGCATTCTGTTTCTGTTGTAAAAGGGGCCATGTAAGAACAGAGACAGGCAAATACACAAGAGCGCTTAAAGAAGGAAACCTCTGACACACTATGTGTTTCAGATCTTTATCATTGATTTAACTTGTCTGTGGCACGGAGCTGTTGTTTATAGACCTCATGTTCCTCTCTGATGAGGGATTTGGGCTGCGTTGATTTATAGAGTGAATGGTCTGACTAAGTTTTTGAGTTATCTGCTTTGCCTACTTGCCCTCTAGAAGCCACCAAGAAGTTTTTCCAGTGAGATACTCTCTGTGGCTTCTCATATTTTCACTTATGTTCTCTGTTCAGGCTTAAGCACCTATGAGAAACACAGGATAAAGTTATACTCACATTGCTTATTTTTAGGGACAGGATTCTGTCAAACACATGAACATCCAGTACGAGTTGTTAGAGTTACACATCTGAGATAGGTAATTTAAACAGCCCTCTTACTGGGCCAGTCATTCAGAGTTAGTCAATAAGAAACACCAAGATTAAGGTTGTGTTTGAAATCACTTTTTCTTTGAGAGTTCAGGTCTCTGAGAGATATCTGCAAGGAAACATCTTGCAATATCCTTAAGGTCCAAAGCCCTAGACTCTCACCTCTGGACAGGGTGAATCTGCATTTTTTCCTTATGTGGTATCCCCAGAGAAGGAATCAACCTTTTCTATTTGGCCTAGTGGTTGTAGTATCTTTCTTTTGCCTGCAGAGGATTAGAGCCATATCTCCTCTGTAAAGTGAGGCTACATGGACAGACAAGTTATTGATCAGCATGGAACTGAGGAGACTCTTATATCCCTCTGCTAAAATATGAAGCAAAGAGGTAAAGACTGGTAAGAAAGAGGTCGTAGACCCTTATAGGAAAGTCCATGGTCCTAATCCCTTATAGGAAAACTCGACAAAGTGGCTGCTACTAAAGCATTGCAGTTCTGGCCCCCTGCTGAACAGTGCCATCACTGATGAAATAGATGGGTCTTCCTGCAAGTTAGGTTTGAAAGGTCTCATGCTAAGAATGGTTCCAGATCTTCTAGACAATATATGCCATTACACAAAAGCTGGACTCCTAAATCCCTAGCTTTTCAAAAGAAAGTAGCCAGCAATGCTTTTCTGAGGGGTGTTATGCTACCAGCATAAATTAAGGATGCTCTGAGCATGAGGTGTTTCCCAAAGAACTTAGATGATGCAACAGCTACTGCTAGTCTCAGGTGAGACCTGCATGTCCTTTTGCTCAAAAGATATGTCTGTGACAAAGCACAGACATATAACTCTAGGCACCAGGAAAATTTCAGGTTAAAGAGGTAAACACATACTGAGGTTTGCAGCTTTTTCTGCCAACAGGATTTTCTTTCATTATTTTAGGTTTAGGCTCCTCAGAAACACTTTGTTCCTGCTTTAGGATTAAAATCCTCTGCAGGATATAGCCCTTGGTCCAGTCACATGCATTAACTGTGAAGTCCAAAAGCAAAACCAAACATGAATTGTCAGCTTTGTCCACACAAAAATACTTATCAAAAGTGCAGATGCAAAAGGTCTCTGGAGGCTGTTACTCTGGCTATGCACTGTGCCAGATTTTGGACCCTGCTGACTTCAGAGGCATGTAACTGAGAACAGATCTGCACCATGTGTATCTAAATGGTTTTGCTTTATATGCATTATCTTCAGTTAACTCGCCTTAGGTGATTACACCTTTTATTGAAGGTGTAAGTGAAGCTAAAGTGGTAAAATAATGTCTTACATACCCAAAAAGCCTCTTGCCTTAATTGTTTGAACTCAGCCTGTTGGCGTTGGTGATATCATGGTATGAGTATCTCCCAGACACTGCAGGGACATTCCTTGTGAATACACCAACCTGTCAAGAAAGTATAAAGAAACCACATTCAGAGAAAGTTCTTTTTCACTCTGGTCACACTACGTTTAGAGAAAAACTGGCAGTAACCAGCTTTGAGGAACAGCTTTGCCCTGCTTGGCAGCTGCGTTCTCTGTGCTGGCTGCCGGCAGAGCTCCGAGGTGATCTCACCATCACCTTCTCTTTAGCCTCATTTCCTGACGAGCTTGAGCTTTCTCTATTCAAGATGTCTTTCCATTTGTATCTCAGTTTGTCTGTCATTTGCCTCCTACCCCGGTAGCTTTTAAATCAGACAACTGCTGGCAATCAATTCAGACAAAAAGGGAGAATTTCCAATGGAAGATGAGTTCCTACAACCCTTGTGAAAATCAATAGGTGGGTAGAGGAAAGCAGCTAATGCAAATTAGAGAAAAGAGAAACAGAGAAAAGTTTCAATATGAACTCCACAAGACCTTCTGGCCGGACATCACCATTGGTGTCTCTGCTTTCTCATCAGCATGTATAGGGTCACAGCATCTGTGGTACTGTGCTACCTCAGCCTGTAGTTAAGGGACATGGGGGTGAAATGAGGTGAAGAAAAAATGAGGAATTAGAGGAAGCAGGAGTAATTAAGGATTAATGTGAGGATGTGCAACAGACATGAGGGAACTGGGAAAGTCTTACAGACTTTTGAGAGAAACTATGATTATAATGAGAAGGTCAGATGAAAATCCATAGGAAATTGGGCTTCCTTATTCTGCTTCTCATGAAACAGGATGTGTGATGTATTCAAAACTGAACCAGCTCAAAGTATAGTGGCAAAAATGCAGGCCTTCAGAGTATAGCCAAGCTACAGTTTCATTAGATACTGTCTTCATTCCAGATTGGGCCATGTTTGATGACACCTGTAGCTGCACCTCTGCAGTAATCGTGTTCAGAGTGAAAAGGGGCTTGCAGCTAAGCTTTCAATGAAGGCCCTTGCTGTGTAGCTCCACTGCTGCAAACTGAGTATCTAAGTTTAAACTAAGGAAACATTGGCTGCAGCAAGTACTAAATGTGGGTTATTTTCAAGCATAAACGAAACCCTTGCCATGGATGAAACAAGCCTCCATCAAAGATCAACAGACATCTCCACTGTCACAGGCTTCAGCTTCCTGTTTGCTGCCAGCATCTGATCCTCTCATCATTCATGCTGCATATATGCTCGCTCACTCCCAGGCTCCCTTCTGAAGTGAAATGACTAGTTTCCTTGGAGAGGAAGCCTGGACACAGTTGACAGAATAGTTTGCTCCAGGCTCCGCTCCAGACAGACAAAATGGACTTGGACTGCAGGAGGTTTAACTCCCTCAGCCCATGACAGTTGTCTGATGTTATTCCAATAGGCCTTGTGTCCTCAAATCCCCTACGTGCTGTCATGGCATGCCACAAGCAGGCGATACATACTTTGAATTATAAATAAATCACAATTTGAATTATGAATAAATGACAAACGCTTAATAATAAGGTCTTAGGGCCATACAGGGCCAGAGGAGACCGGGGCCAAGCACTATCCTGAATCTGACTGTGCCGCCCTAAAAAGAGCAGTTGCTCCTGAGCAACATGGACAGAAGCCATCTTGCACCACTTGGCCTGGGGTCAGAGACCAGCCTTGGGGTGGCTGCCCTGGTAGCACAGATGCAGCCCTGGAGAAGCCAGGGCAGACGCTGGAGCTCCCAACAGGAGGACTTTGCTGGGTTCACGTCAGGCTTACGGCTGGAATTTGAACTATTCTCACTGATAGGTGCCACCCCTCACCATCAGCTTTCACTCGGGAGACTCGGACGGCCCCTCCAGCCCTTCTCCTCAGAGGCCGGTTAAAGTATTCTCTCAAAATAGATAACGAGGTAATAATTTTATTTTCCTAGTTGCTTAAGGAGAGTGTTAGAAGAGTTAATCCAGGGATCAAAGGTCTTTGTTAGCAGAGAGTCTTTTGAATCCCATGTGTGCCAGTCACAAAAATAACACAGAAAGTGTACAGATCTGAAAATGACAGCCAGGATGGAAACCAAACCAGCCACTACCTTCTAATGGCATTTAATGTGTTTTAAATGTTTGGGTCAAGTTTGATTTCACTGGTTTATGTAATTTGTTGTGGGACTTAGCCAGCTGCTGAATCTTTTCATGCAAGTAAAACTTTCCAAAAGGGCCTTAAACTCCAGTGACGAGTACAGTTATTTGTATGTCAACTGCAGCTTCTATTTATAGGATGATGAAAATATCCCCCAATCAGTAACTCTCTAAGAGATGGGCATTTCATAAAAATAGATTATAAAAAACAAACAAAGAAGCAGGCATGCTTTAGGTTAACAAAAACATTGATATTCTAAACTCTCCTCGTAACCCTTATATGTAAGACATTGGTAAATTCAGATAGTAACACCATTCAGACACAAACACACTAACTTTACACAGGATAAGGAATTAGGGTGTTCAGGGAAAAGGAATATTAATATATCCTATGGTGATGAACACAAAAATAAGTGGAGATTTTTAATGACGCACATAAAATGAAATTAACTGCTGTCTGTTATACCCAGTAAAGCTTGCATGAAGGCACTTACCAGAGGTGTATGTGCTTTTAAAGGGTGTTGATTTAAGACCTGATTTGTTTGAAGACTGACTTGAAAGAATTTCAAAGGATGTAGCTTAATTAAAAATATTCCAAACTTTGCATTCCTTGCAAAACCTTTTGACCTCTCACGACATTTAATGCTTGAAGGTGAGGAGTTGACTGACTGCTTCTCACTTCACCAAAGGCACTCCTGATCCTTCCCCCCATGCAACAACCGTCATTAATTGTTGATAGGTGCTCATTACACCAACCTAAAACGAGCGGCTAGAGAAGCGGCGGGTTAGTACGTTGCAGGCACCTACTGCACTGGGGGTACTTTTTCCAGCTGTGTGTTGAACATAGCGCAGCCTTTCAAAGGTCCCAAGAACAGAGCGTGCCCGCGAAGGGTCTGCGTGTTGCAGCCATCGAAGAGCCTGACATTCCCACCAGCAGAGGGATCAAATGGAGCTATCCATTAACAGGCCAGCGAGGAGTCATTAGAGGGACTCCGCTGACCCCCGCTGCCTCCTGTGACGGATGGCCTGCTGTCACCCCCTCCGAGGGGGCCTCTCGCCATGCAGGCTGTTTGCATTCAGTCAACACTTTGCTTTAATAGGCCTGTGGAGCCAAAGATTGCTAGACTTTTGAACCCCAGGCTAACTTCTGTCTGGCTACAGCCTCATTTTCTGGAGCCAAAAATCTTTTTTAACAACTACACAATAACAAGTAATTAGGGTAAAGTCTGCTAATCTTCTCCTTTGGGCCTGGAGGTTGTGTATTCAGAATCCGTTGGGGTGAAGGTAGAATTACTGCCATCAAAGCCTGAGGTTACTTTGTAAAAGGGGTTGAACTCTAGGTCAAGGAAATGTTAACTGGACAAAGAGAGATCAGGGCAGATAGTGTTAAAATTAAAACTGTCCTACTGAGATAATGTAGAATTGACTGCTTTTGCTCTGGAAACTAGCTGAATGCAAGACGTGAAGGGAAGGCTAGAGAATTTCTTTCAAAAGGTGAAAGCATAGTTAGCAATAAAGGATCTATTTACTTACTTTCATTTGGGAATTTATTTTAGCCTTTTTATTCAGTAAGACAAAAGTAAAAGATCTAATTTTTTATGTCACCTTGCATTTGTTTCCTAAAGCTGCTTGATTTACTAAATTAAATAAGCTATTTCTTAAATATCTTCTCTCTCCCAAAAGCCCCAGTGTAAAATTCATTAGAAATGGAGAGGTTTCTGCTCCTGAGAACAAACGGGACTTGCTGGGTGGCCAGAAGGATAAACAAGACCAAAATCACATATACAGTGGAAGAAACGTGCTCCAGAAGAGTGGTGTCCATGCAGTGTCCTAAACATAGCACAAGGCTGGGTTTTGTGCCCCCACTGCTTGCAAGTAGCATACATAGGCCAAGAAGAGACTCCAGTTTTTCAAGGGATTAGAGCCCAAGCACGGAAAATCTTTAAACAGTCAAAATAAGATCACAGATTTTGCCTGGAAATCCGTCACAGAGCAGGGCAGCCCTCATTCCACAGCATGGAGTTGCTCCAAAATTAATTCCGCTCGCTGCCGTCAAGGATAACAAATACCCGGCTACCCCCTCGCCGGTATCAAAGCTGACAGCCCCCACAGGATCGGCGGCGCTTTGTTCTCCCCGGTCGCTGTGAGCAGACCTTTGCCTGCTGCTGCCAGTGGATTTTGAGTCCCTATATGGGGGCGGAAGAGTGGAAATGTTGAGGCCAGCTATTTCCCGTGCCAGGTCCCGCTGGGCTCTGCCACAGCACCCTGGCCGCCTACCTCGCTTTCGGGAAATGGGCAGAAATGCTTCAGCTGACACAGGCAAGGGGTATCTTTGGAAAGCCTCAGTATGTGATAGCAATTAGCACAGCAGTGGAATCGCGTCACAGTTCAATTCTCAGGGCAAAGATGCATTTAATGGTGCTGCAATTGCTAGCTGGATTAAGCCAAGCACGGTAAAGCAGATACGGCTTTCTGCTTCCAAGCTGAGTTGTCAGAAGGATCCTCTCGTGGGTCCTCTGCAAAGCTGAAGCCTCCCAGAGTAGCTGGTACCGGGATCATCATGGCAGGAAAAGTGCTTTGTAGAAGCCTAATGTTAGCAGGAACAACTCTCAGCTCTGTGGTGGTACACTTGAGAACACAGGGATAGATGCCTCCAGCTCCCATCTTCTTCCCAAGGAGGTGGCATCCTAGAGCACTCTCCCCGGGCTGTGGACAGAAGCAGACTTTCCAGTCTCTCCAAAAAAAAAAGGCAATAGCCAGTCTTCTTTAGTTCCTTGTCATTTTGTTGGCATTTCCCATGGGTTTTAGGAACCTCAGACTGGCATTACCTTCATGAAAATGTAAACTTTCTCCGTACATGAGTTAAATGAAACAGGTCTCATCAGTGCTAACTTTCTTTTGTGATCGGTAGGCTTTGAATAGATCTTCTTTTAATTATATCAGTGTAAAATAAATTAGTGGTGATGACTAATCATGGACACAAAGAATTTTATTTTTTCTTTTGAAGCATTCTCCTGAAACGGAGATAGAAAATCACAAGTGGATTTTTGTGTTAATTATGGCCATGTGACTTATCCTGGGTAGATGGCACAGCAACAATGCTAAAATCCAGCAAAGTGAAGGGTGCCTTCTTTTCTCAAACTTATTACAGGACCAGTGTCCATGGTGCAACAAATGTTGGAATATGTTTCTTCAAGGATCAGATTAGAAGTAACTGCTCTCTGCTGCTCTAGCAGCAACACAAAATCTAGTTAACTTTTCTCTGGTTTAAATGCCTCCCAGGTTAAACTATGCAGTGTAACTGTACTGTCAAGCAACTCTGTATATATGTGAATATAACAAAGTGGTCTTTAGTCAAATACCTCAGACTGAAATGCAAAACTGTCTCCTAATTTAAATGGCTCCATTCATACTCTTTTCCATTTAACTCTTCAAAAAGGCATTTTGCGTCTGTCGGTGAAAACTTCCCATCAAAACACCACACAATACTTCTTCAATTAGGACAGCTTTTGATTTTAGAATATGATTTATAAGCACACAGGGCTGTTACAAAAAGGTCTCTTCAAATGGGAAGAAAAATTAAAGAGAAAAATCATACTGCAGAATAAAAGCCTTCTTCCTTGAGGAATGTGTAGTTTTGGACATGGTTGTTACCTTGTGGGATAGATAACAAGCCAGTCTGGGGATCTTGCAGACTTGTTTCCTTTAGGAAAGAAATCAAGTGTGTGAGTCTAACGTGCCCTCTGGTACAATCCCATTTTAATTCTTGAAGATTTTTTCCATGAACCCAACAGATGTTTCCACCAGGAGGCAGTTTCCTTGTCCAGATACCCCCCCAGCCTGTCTTTCCAATTAATCCTATGCCCAGACACTCAGGCATAGTTGGATAGTTGGATTTCATAGCTAACTCAATCTCAGCTCAAAGTAAAAGATTCAGTTCTGTCCATCTCTCTGTTGCCACTAATTGATTCCCAGCACAGCACTGTGATGTTTTTCTGACCTCATGGTGTGCTACATGAGCGCTAGATCACCAGAAGAAATAGCGGTAAATTTTGCAGACAGGCAAGTGCTTTTGGCAGCAAAGGAGGAAAGAAGAGGACACAGCTGAAAACTGAGAAGGAGGAAGGGAATAGACTGCCTTTTCAGAGGCATCTGATCATCTGATTGCTTGTACCTTGCACCCTTGCTGTCTGCTCTGTCTCAACATGATGACCATGACTGTTTTCCTTGTAGTCTGGTGACTTTTTTCTTTTCTGTACAAACAACAGCTTGCCCATCATATTTTTGCTCTTGCACACACAGACCAAGCAGTTCAGCACTGCTCAAGCTTTGTCACGCACTCCTTGCCTTGGGCCATAACCCATGTCTGCTTCCTACCATCTTTGTATAAAAGGGCATTTATTAAACTCTCTGATACTGCAACTTAAGGAAGCAAAGGCATCGTCTTTAGCCAGGTCTGTGCTTACCTTTAGCCAGGTCTTTGATCTTTGATTGTCAGATCAAAGACCTTCCTGACAATGACTGTGACTTCTAGGCAGGCACCTAAGATACAAAAAGAGCTAGAAACTTCTACAGGGAATGAATCAATCATCATCACCACCATAGTTGGAAGGCGCAAGGAACAGAATCATCTGACGTTCACTTTGGAACAATACATGTTCCTTTCTGTGTTTCTTGAATAACAGTAACTCACATTTACAAGAGTACATTAGAAAGTCTATTTTTCCTTTTTTTCCCCCAAGTAATGGCACTCACACGCATAGCTCCTGGGCCTGATTCATCACTGTATTACTTCAGCTTTATTTCAGGGACTCCATTTATAGTGTCGCAACAACACGAACTATGAGTTCTGTCTGTGATGCTCTCAAAAGGAAAAGAGTAAGATGGACTTTTAAGTGGCTCATGACTTAGGACTGAGTTGGCTAAGTTCCCTGTTTGATGCTCCTCTGTGTGACCAGCTGTCCAGGGTGTGAGGGTTCTGTACTTCCCGAACAACCTGCTTCATCCTCCCTTATGCTGAGCAGCCAAAATACAAGGGCATTTAGATCATTAGTTAATTCAGAAAATTCTAGTAATGTGAGAAATTGCCCTGTCCAAGAATTCCTGGCTTCTTCAATCATTCATCCATATTATCAATTATTATGCAGTCTGCAGTGTCCAGTGTGTTTTCACAGCCAAAACAATGCCCCAGTGTCTGATTTGGCCGATAGTTAAGCATGTGTATAACTTTACTGACAGGACTAAGCTCATTGAACACCGTAATGAGACTCAACAATCCAAGGATGCAGATAAGAACTTTCATTCTGGAATACAGCAACACACACATTACGTAAGTCAAGCTACACGCTGTACCTGGCTGTGCAGGAATCAGGAAAAAAGGGAAATTTTCTTTTGACCACAGATACCTACCGTATTTATTAACATCACAATAATGCCCCATAGCTCTAACCAGCTCTCATTAGCCAAGGTACTGCATAAACACACCAGACGATTAAATCCTTGCCAAAGGAAGCTTACATACACTTTGAAGCATAAAAAATGAGAATCCTGTTAATTTTTAGTCCACTGTAATTGACAGTGTCTTTTAAAACCTTAATACTGTAATAACAAACTGAGGGCTTGAGTGTGATCTTCTCTACTCTTGTGCAAAGCCATAGGAATGCCATTCATTTAGATCTTGTCAGAGAGGTTGAAATACATATTCCTGGCATGAAGCAAAAAAAAAAAACACCCCACTATTAGAAGAATATTATTAAGGTTGCAATGTCGAGCACTTTGAAGCTTACAGAAGAACTTGTGTGCCTAGCTGCCACCTGAGGCATCCTCAAAGTGCATAAAGTTTAACTGCTGGTGAACCCCAGAAAGAGCTACATTTTCTCATCTCTTGCTTTTCCAGCAACATCACTGTGGTGCCCTGCTTTCTGTCAGCTGATGTGCTCCCCTGTCTAACCCCAAAACTGTTCTTAGGTGACTGATCTCATCCATATTTTGCCCAGGGATAACAGGGATGTAAAGAGTATTTATACTGCACAGAGCAGAGACACTCGAGCTAGCTGAGATTGGTACTGCTCAGGTACAGAAACAGTAGAGCTGTGCAATCAAACTTATCAATTTTGGGGCCGATTTGCTGCAGAATCCTCTATGCTACTAACACAACATCCTCACATTCCCTCCCAGTGGCTGGGGAGCTCCCGTCGCTGTCCTGGGGGAAGCCTGTGCCCTCCCTGCTCGGCGCAGCTGGCATTTTCGCAGGCTGCTCAACAGCAGCAGCCGCCTCAGCTAAATTTTACCGCTGCTAACTTACAAAGAAAGTTCAAGATGCAACTGCTTGGCATGTGCAAATCACCATCTTCCAACTGCTCAAACCTTGGGCAAGCTAAGCTTTTCAGGGAAGCAGCGCCAGGCGCGTTCCCGACGCACCCTGCCAGATTTGGTCTGCCTTCCTCCAGGCGCACAGTGCAGAAGCTGTTCAAGGAAACAGTAACAGATTTTGTTACACAGACAAAAAACAAGGCATTTTTCTTTAGCAAAAGGGGCCAAGTCTTTCAGGATGACACTTTCAGAAGGATATTCTCTTCTTTTCATCTTTATAGATCAGCCCGAGGCATTTATATTCAAGTCTAAACAAAGTCTAGCAAAGTTGTAAACATCTGAAAAGAAAGTCCTCTTATAAGAGGAAGCAATGAGCCACCTTAATAATAGACATTGCTGTCTCCTCTGATGGTAATTTGCAAATATCAAAAAGCTTTTGTTCACATACAGTGTCCTGCAAAATTTCATTTAAAACAAACCAGGATAAAAAAATGGATGAGTGATTGTAAAGGTGTGTGTGACAGGCTAATTTGTGGTTCCTGTTTTGTATTCCCAGAAATCAGACACATTTTGTCTGTATTTGTAACAAAAACATCCTGCACAGAGTCCAAGTGTTACTGAATTCCTAATGCTTAAATGAAGCATCAGCTCAGCGCTGGGCTTCAGCGTGGGCTCAATTTCAGCCCAGATGAGAGGTGCTGCTCTACATTTCGTGACAGAGAGTAAGATTGGCCTAGAAAACCCTCAAATGAATATGGAAGAAATACTGACACAGAAAATGGAACTTAGACCCTAATCAATTGAGCAATAGCTGAATTCTCACTGATCCTGAATTATTATTTATTTATGTGTTAGTAGGTCCCCAGGACACTAAAATTATCATTTTTTTTAAATAAGGAGAAAAGTTCTTTCTCAGCGCATTGAGATATTTTGACTTTCTAGCTCTATGTCTAGCTCAGAATCGTATAATATTACTGTACACAAGAAAAAATTATCTACAAAAATCAATAATGTCCATAATGGTCTCGATATAGAGGCAGATAATGTCTTCAAGGGGTTTAAGGGTATTATGACCACCAGTCTGTGGTGGAGTCTCTACTGCTAGTCTTGGCTGCTATACTGATTTACATCAAATGAGTGTCCAACCCACCAACAGAACAGTTAATGTGTTTTCATAAACGCTAAATACTAGTGCTTTTTTGTAAGCACTTACTCTGTTTTTGTAAGGACACCATTTCCCAGCAAAAGGAAAATACGCCACTTTTAAACCATAAAGAACTTTTGCCCTGAGTAAACCAAGTGTCAGCCATCAATCTGTTTTTCAGATGGCTTCGCTTGCAGATGGGAATTTATTTCCTACAGAGTTGAGGTCAGCAGGAAAAAAAAGAGATGAAAAAAGAGAATTCCATAATGCTCCAAAACACAGCTTTAACAGAAAAACAGAGAAGTTCATTAAAATGAAAGTCTTGGAGTTAAGGAAGGACATTGCCCATTTGGGAAGGTGGAAGATGTTGGCGGCAGGACTTTCCAAAACACTTGTGCCTCCAGCAAAATGAGCAAAGTGCTTCACCATGGTCTCCACATTATGGTAAACAGACCTCCCACATAGTATCATTTTATGTCACTGGTATCTGCAGTGCTGGAACAGCCTAGGGATGGGAGAGAGCCAGCATTTCTGCGTGCTTCCTGCATCCTGGGGATCGCAGCTGTGAAATAGAGCAGGGCGCACTTTCCGTTGCATCTCTCAAATATAGTCCTGAATGCAACTTCTGTCATTAAGAAATATTTCCTAAACAGACTCCATACCCCCACTTTCCATCTGATAATCATCTCCTTGTGTTTGTGGTAAGTCAACATCCTTCATCTTTGCCTTATGAGGAAAAGCTATGGCCATGAGCACTCCAAAATTCCCTCAGCGCTTGCAGATCCCTACGATAACAAACGACAGAAAGCATCTTACGCGCTTTTTTCCTTTCCTTACAGAGACAGGCACTTTACTCAAAAAAGAGCAGCTCCCGTACCAGCTTTCTGCCCGTGCTATCTACTGAGTTACAGCACGTGCTTATCTCTCAAATTTGGCAACGGAGGAAGGGGGCGCGTGATGCAGCACCATCCATTTCTGGCTATTAGTGGGGGGAAGGAAAGGGCAGAGCTCATATACCCCAATGCCACCGCACGCCATGAGAAAACACCAGTGGGGTAGCCTTTATTTCCCTTTGGCCGTGAGGTGTTCGGGGCAAAACCAGCCACCTTCCTCGAACGCCCACCTCGCTGGAGTCCCAGGGGTCACTCACATCCACTGGTGCCCTGACGGAGGGGTCACAGGCCCCACGCTTGTGCTCCCGGGGTAAGTGAGCAATGCTGAACACGCACACTCGAGGTCTAGGGGGGCACTGAACTGAGCTGAGCAATTTGTTCCACCACCTTCACTCAGGCAAAGCGTTTGGTGATTTACAGCAGTGTGGAGAGAGGGCCTAAGCCGTAGCCCTGTTCAAGTGTTCACATGCAATTGTTTTTCCTTGAGCTCTGAATAATGTGTCATCACGCTTCTCAACAGGGAAAAAAATTTTTGGACAAGCTTTTCTGAGAAGCTGAAGAAATGCTCTCCAGACACACGGTGGTTAAGCCCGCCCTCAGTTTTTGTTAGCAGAGCCGCCTTTGGCGGCCACGTTTTTGGTGTCTCCCTGCTTTTCTCACCACTCGCCGGGGGTCAGTGGCCTGTGATGCTGGACAGGCCCTGAGGAAAGGCTGCTTCCATACACCCCCTTTCCCTCTAAGCAGCGGCAGAGCGCTGCGTGCTATAGAGAGGGTCCCAGGGAAGCCACGCGGAGCCAAACCCACACAGCGACAGGGAAGGGAGATGGGGAAGAAGGTCATCTGCTAGGAAGCGGCAAGAGGACAGCAATGGTGTTTTCTTACTTCTTCCTCTCACACACGCCTTTCCCGTAGCTCACAACGACTTACTGAGTCCGTGAGACTCATCCTGTTTTTGACTGTGAAAACAAAGAGGGAGGCTTAGGGCTGGGAGAAAGTGAAGTTGATTTAGGAAACATGAGACAAACAGCAAGAGAGTAACAGGGAAAAGAGAGAGGACAAGAAAACAGAAGTAAGAAAGGCCCATGGAGCTCATGAAAAAGTTTGTGGAAGAACAGAAGGCACAGGGAGAAGAGCAGCATTAAAACAGGACAAGAAAGAGAATGAGGAAAGAATATTATGGCTACAACAACAACAAAACCCAGAAAGAGTTGGAAGACATTTCGAAGGTGGCCATAAAGAGGTTTGAGAGGGTGTGAGCAGGACAAGGGAATGCAAGGAGGGAACAAGCACAATGAGCTGCCCGGTGTTACTGCACTAAAAGCTGGAAAGCACAGTGCTAATGTGCACCCAAACACTGAGGAGAACCTTGGCCTTACCAGAGCAAAGGGGACATGGATGCCACAGGATACAATCTCACCCTTTGTGCTAAAGGCAGAGATGGGTCATGTAACAAAGCTCTGATCGCTCCTAAGGGTACAGTTTTCCTCTTAGTAGCTCCATAGCTTCTTGAAGGAATTCAGTACCTCACACTCCTACTTTATAATATAAAGCACGTTGTGATTTTTTTAGCTGCAAAGGGGGATTATTACCCTCCTTTCCCCTACAGACATCAGGCCTGTCCCTACAGGCACAAAGGATTTATTCTTCCCTTTACAAATTACTTTACCAGCTGAGGAACTGCAATAGCTGCCAAACCCCCCAGAAGCCCAAGATCTCTGCCCCATCCCAGCAAGGACTGAAACGAGGGAGGAGAGAGAGGAAGCGAGTTATTTTGAAACAAGTGCTGGGGGGAAACTGCAGGAGCAGAGCCCAGCCTCAGAAAAGCTGGAAAGTGCTCATGTAGCATGAGCCATTCCCTTCACTGTGCTGGGGCAGAATTAACCAGGGAGCCTGCGTGGGGGAGGTGAACGTTGCTGGTGAGAGCCCTCACCACTTTTCCCACCAAACCATTTGTAATTAAGAGCCGGCCCACGAGCGAGTGAGAACTCCCCCAGCAAAATCAGAGCTTGAACCAGGTTTTGGTTTAGCTCCAGTTCTGGTTTGGGTTTGCCTGTGACTAAAGCTCTTCTCAGCCACAGTCCTGGTTCAAGTTCAGCCAAGGCTTCTGACTAACAGCCCTGGTTCAGGCCTCGCTCGAGGAAAAATCTGGAACAAGTTTTCTGCCCGACTCTGTTTTATATGTGTGTGTGTGAGCAGAGCTGGTCGTCTTTACTTGCTTGTCCTGAAAAAATGATGAATTGCAGAAGTACCCATTTGGTGTTAGTCATTCGGTGAAGCAGGAAGGAAGCAGGAAGCCCTTGTGAGCACTAACTTTTCAAAGCAGCTCGCAAAGAAAGCCAACACACACACACACACCCACACACACACACCCACCCTCCCCTAGGCTACCTCGCTGCACGCTGCTCTGTGCCTCCTCACCTTAACAGGCACCTAGTCACAATTAACATTTGCAACTCATTCAGCCGGAAATATTTGCCCAGTGCAAACAGCTGAGGCGTTTGGTGTCAGCCCTTTTATTCTGTACAAGGCATATTAAAAAAAAAGAAAAAAAAAAAAAACCACAAACAAAAAAAAGGGGTGTGTGGGGAGGGAAGAGGAGCCCTACACTTGCTGAACGGGAGAGGCCCGATGGCGCTCAACAGGTTGAGTTCACGCTGTGACCCTGCCCGGCTTCCTGCTATTCAGATGTGTTACTTCCCCTTTGTGGTAATGGCCTGTGGCAGCCGGCCAGAAAACACTATTAATTTCAGAAGTGGCCTGACAACAAACCCACAGCGAAAGGAGAGGAAGTGGCGGGGAGGCCATCTGTTGACTTCAGCAGAACAGTAGGGACGCAGCTATGTAGGTTCTACAAGGAAAGCAGATTAATAATCCACAAAGAGGAAACTGGCTAAAATTATCTGCAGACCATATTAAAAAAAAAAAAAAGAGAGAGAGAGAAAAAAAAAAAAAGGAGTCACTTGAGCTGCAGCTGGACAGGAAATTGCTAGAGCTGCTTGCAAATCTCCACTTTGAACAGAGCAGCACAGGGAATGCCAAGAGCGGAAACCGTTCAAAACTGGATTAGCACAAGCCAAGTTTAACTGCAACCCACTTCTACTTTCACAGTTTATGCACTCAATCTAGGCCACTACTGCATGAGACACTGACTCACTTTTTTCCCATGTTTTGTTTGCTTTTCATTTCACACACTTGCAGTTTCTAAAATTACTTGAAATGTGCTCCGGCTGCCAGGAGTTCTGCAGAACCCCAGCCGACAGCCCCAGCTGCAGCACCAGCCCCTCACCCTGGTAGGGGTACTGCACGCAGACTTGGGCACCAGCCTACCTTGGGCCACTTCTCACCAGGAAGGATGTTAACTTACTAGTTGCAGCAGGAAGTTTTGCAATCTCTATAACCCCCCTTTTTCCTTCTGCAGAGACAGAACTACTTGGAATGGTCCAGAGAGGAAATGAGGTGACTAAGGGATATAGAGACTTTTCCTCCATGCCTACACCTGCTAAGTTGCAGTGTGGCTGAACAGAAAAAAAAAAAAATAAAAATCATTTACTGGCTACAGACTGTTGATAGATCCCTGTGAAATGAGTTCCTGCCAGACAGATAAGGAGAGCATGAACCCATCTCCCAGCATCTGTAATAGAGTGTTCAAAACTTGTAAACAAAACCAGAAAACAGCAGCTCCTTAGTCCTCAACAAAAAAAAAAAAAAAAAAAAAAAGAAATCCTTGTGGCCGAAGGTCAGGTGCATCCCTGGGGTAGCAAAGGGATGCTAGAATATTTTGCAATTAACATAAAGGCCTTCAAAAGCATACCCTTCACCAGAGCAAGACAAGAATCCAGCACATGCACTGTTCATTCATTTAGGCACCAGTGGACCAAAGGGGAAATCAAGGCTTTATTGGCTTCGGAGCTGTACAAAAGCCATTGAAAGCAATCATTACCTTTAAACATTGCCATATGTGTCTGTGCAATTAACCACACTCACACAGAGGGTAAAGGGGGAATAAACCAGCCAGGTTCTCAATAGCCAAAAATAGTTATTTATTTATTAATAATTTAAGGTTTTACATTCTTATAATAAATTCCATCTTAAAACTTTTACACCGTGAATTAGACTCTCCCTTATTGGCAACCATGTGCATGTTCACTGTGCATACACACAGGTACAAATGCTCACACACACTTCCAGTTTTATACAAAAAAAAAAAAAGAAAAAGATGCAAAATATTGCATTTGAGGAGAAGCTCCCTGAAGAATTTGTACAGAGGTAATGCACTGTTTAGCACATCTGAAAGTTTTAAAAAGTGATCAAAAATCTTTCGCATTCAAAGACAAACCTCCTCCCAGATGATCTATTTACAAAAGGTAAGGCAAAAAATTAATTTAATTTAAAAAAAAATATATATATCATGTGGAAACTACATCAAGAATGCAAGGGGAAAATAAAACACCACAAGGAAAGGAAAGATATATGAAAGAAGAGACTGTAGTTGCTCACAAAACATGATTTGCAAACTTCTCACCATTGCCATTTCTCCCTCATAGAAAACTTGCTTCAGTTGAACAATAAAAGCATGCTGCAAATATATTCTTTGCAATTAAAGAAAAAAACACAAATAAAGCAGAATTTATGAAGAGAACAAAACCACAGATGTCCCTTGGGCTGATTTCTTGAATACATGTGAATTCAAAAAAAAAAAAAAATTGCAAATCGATTTAAGATTAAATATTTACATTGATCAAGTAGAATACTACCGAGCTCCCGGCAAACAAGTACTCCAAATACACTAAGCTGAAATCTCTTTCTTTGGCTCCTCTAAATTCAAACAAACAAACAAACAAAAATAACCAGTCTTCACTGAAGACAGAGATGTGTGTCACAGATCCGAAAGCGGAGAGGGAAGCAGGACAGTTCCAGTCTCTAGAGAACACGTGCTCAGCCTGTCCGGCCTTACCCTACCCCCCCTGGAAGTCCTCGGACCCAGGCCACTGCGCCAGCGGGGATGAGCGCCCTTGCCCACCTGCCACCTGGTCACCACGGTCCTTCCCAGAGAGCTCACCACCTTCCCTCCCTTCGCAATAGCCGACTCCATACTGTGTAACCTTTCCTAGCCTGCACTGGCAGCTCCTTTTTGGTAGCAGAGGCCAGAAAAAAGAGAAAGCTGCGTTTTCTTTATCACTGCCAAAGAGAAAACCATTGAGGAGTGATCCCATGGAAAGGGCAGGAGAAGGGAGGCAGCGGGAGCTCACGTGGACTGCAGGGAATCCACTTGGAAGACGTTCTGGTTGGAAGGGGTGGTGAAGTACAGCTGCTGGTTCGGCACTCGATTGTCACAGGGGCTGCTCAGCCCCAGAGTCCGCTCAAAGTCCAACAGCTGACCCATGAAGTTGAAGTTGGGCGAAATGTTGGACTTCTTCATCTTAACAATATCGTAGGCATCGTTCATGGACAAGTTGAGCTTCTGCATGAGGTAGGCCACCGTCACTGTGACCGAGCGGCTGATCCCTGCTAAGCAATGCACCAGGACGCCGCAGTTCTTCCCCCGTGCTTCATCTGTACGGAGACAAAGAGGCAGAGAAGGACACATAAGACAGGGGGTTGGTAACCGATCTCTCCACACGAGTGAGATTAGTATCAAGTAGGAAGAAAGGACGATTCTGATCCCGGTAGCCAGCAGTGCAACGCAAGAGTTAACTTCACCGGCTTAAAACCAGGACAAGAGGAGAATCCACCCCCCTACGTACATGTACCGAGTCCAAGAGCTGAGAAAACTAAGAATGAGACAAAGGGAGCAGGATACGCTGCATGACACTGTTTTAAAAGTCATTTTTAAAAGACACGCTTTCGCCTGGAGATTTGCCTTAAATTCTTACAGTCCCCTTGCCCCAGCATGGAAATCCTGCAATATGTCACTGAATGCCTTTTATACAGACCAGCAGACTGCAAAGGTCTATTAAATTATTCTCCAACTGTTGTGCAGCTAACAATGGAGGTATTCAGGCATTTTAAAAGAATGAGGGAAGTCACAGGGGACAGCCCATTAGGAGGAACAGGATGTCAACATTGGTTGAAAATGGGTTCCTTTGTAATAGGAAATGCATTACAATGCCTGGAGATTAGTTTCTTTGTGGCTTCCAGCCCACATTTCTTCCTGCTGGGCTCAGATTACCTACATTCTCCACTATTACCGGTATCATTCAACCGGATTACAGCACAGCTTCCCAACAGATAATGAGATGCCCACCCCACCGCACCCCGATGGGGCGATTTTAGTCCTCCCAGAAACCAAGGAGAGTGCAAATTTTAACCAGAACTCCTTGAGCCCAAGGGGACGCGTTTCCAAAGCTGTGGGATAATGTCTAAGGGCTGGCTAACCGATGCACCGAGCCCGAGAGGTATATCATTATTACCGCAAGATTTAATTAAAGCTCTGACTATACATTTGCCAGGAATAACGTTTATGAATAACTTGCAGTTAAAAGCTAAAGTTAGCTTCCCGGATCGTTTCTTTTTATTATACTGCTCTTCAGTAACCTCAAGAACAACTCTTCCCCATCCC
>JAOXJM010000001.1:46880927-46899961 GCA_026413425.1 Tringa solitaria
CTCCCCCCCCCCAAAAAAAAAAAAGAACAGGAGATAAAAAGAAAATTGCCAAACTACAGTGGTCTCAAGGGATCAGTCACCGCAGCTCCCATGTCCCACAGATCAAACCAGTAATTTCTTATCATCTGGAAGCTCGAGAGACATTGGTCAGTGGGAGAGGGAAACCAGCAGAAAGAATCTGGTGTAAATAAAACAAGTGGGGAAAGGATAATGCCCTAAACATGGAACAATAGTAAAGATGTCTGGGACAGTGTTGGGTTGTGCACATTACTAGGAAAGTATATATTTAAGGTTTACAATTTTTTTGAAAGGCATACATCTCAAGGTATAACCATAAGTAAGGATGATAGTTATTTCTTCATCTTTGATTCAGCATTTAAGAGCTTGGCAGTATACAACATACCTTGAAGACTGGGTGTGTACAAATGTAATCTCTGCAAATGTTGACAAGAGAATTACTGCTGTTAAGTTTATCCTAGCTTTAGTATGCTTAGACATTTATGGGGACTTAATGATAGAACTGTCCCATCCAAATACCAGGTCGTCACTTGGTGTATGTCAGAGCACAATGGCCAATGGCATAATGATTGCAGTACCATTTGTGGTCACAGTTTATGTTACTCATTTGGAACATTGGTGCCACTAGCATACCACAAAGGTAAATTATATTAAATTATTACTTTCTCTGAGCAGTCTTGCAGTATAGCGGTAAAGTATACACCATTTTCACAAAGTTTCCTATTCTGGCTAAACTGTGCACATAAATCTCTGTTCAAGCGCTCACAAGAGGTTGTTGAAGAGATGCCTAAACCCCTATGCTTTCCGGTGATGGATTGGAGCCTCCCTGCTCTTTCTTAGAGGTTTTCTCCAGTAGCTTTAGTTGTAATAATTGATTTATTATTTTGGTTTTGCTCCCAGTCCCATTTTGCACCAGTCTATCTACCTCATTTCATGTGGCAGTCCCGTCAGATCAGAGAAGTTACACATTTCTGGGTCACATCGGAATTTGAATGGGAATAAGACAGAAGTGTGCAGGAAGCAAGGACCAGGATCCAGCAGTGCCCAGCTTCCTTTCTTGTCTGCCCCAGGTCAGTGCCTCAGCACAGGATTTGGAGGAGCTGCACGGAGAGGAGCACTGTCCTGCAAATAAGAAGGTTCATGGCCAGCTAAAATAACTGGATTTGGAAAGGCGAACATTGCTCAGCACAGCGGTCAAAACTGAGTAGGTTGTAGGTACAGTTGCTTCTGTATCTTGTTTCAGCAAAGAGAATCCAGAAGACCACATCCAGCCACATCTAATCCCAGCCCTGCCCTTATATGGGGCTTGGACAGGTTTTTGGAGAGCAGATATCCTCCACAGTACTGCCGTTCTTGGTTGCTTCCTCCGTGATGGGTGGGCAGGATCCTGAAGACAAGGATCGTCCTTTTTTTTTTTTTTTCCTGTGTGAAGTGTAACTTTATTGAATCAGGGAAATCACATTACAATTACACTGTAGATGATGTATCCTAGATGGTTAGGTCTTCAGATACGTAGAGGAATGCTCAGTGAGTCAGCCCTGCAATTTCTGGCGGAGTAGGTCTATTCCGGCGTGTGGGTGTTCACAGAACAATTACGTAAGTGTCAGGGAAGCGAGGAACTTTTGACATTTCTGGCAGTTTAACTGAGCTCTTTTCAGTCAAAAATATACTAATTGTTGTTCTCTTGCATTAAACACACATCATTGCCTTAACTGGATTTGGGGGGGGGCATTTTTTAAGCATCAGTTGCCAGGGCAAGATATTGAAGCGGTTTTATTCTTGAGAAGGCAGGAGATTTTTCACAGTTACAGTGAGACGAACATTTGTGAGAACCATTTTAAATCATATAAGAGGGTGCGAAAGTTGCTGTGCCATATGCCTGGAATTTACTATGGTAAAGCTAATTACTGCCACTGAATGCAAGGGCCCGTCAGCATTTTCATCATCACACCCACTCTCAACACCTTTCCTCTTTTTTTTTCTTTTTGAGTTTTAGTTTTCCTGACTTTTTTGCTTATATGGTTTTGGGGATAAAGAATGATAATGCAACCTCCAGTCTAACCTTTGAAATGCCTTATGGCCTATATTCAAGGTGAGTAGGTTTGGTAGCCCACTGAAGTATGGTGGATTAAATTACGAGGCAACTGCTTTTCTACATGTATTGCACAGGGGAAGAAGGACAACTAGTTTGTCAGACTATGTCAGTGTCCAAATGGCATTTTCAGAGATTTCTCTAAAGATTAAATATGAAAGAATCAAAACCTGATAACTTCCTTTCCTATTTGACCCAAGTTGTGCCTTTGGTACCAAACACCTCCAGCTAAACTAGTGAATGGATTTTTTTTTTGTTGATCTGGATAAATATGAAATCTTTCAAGTGATCATGACGTTGATATACTGTCTCTTCTACATGATACAATTCATGAGCCGTCACGACTCTGAATGCTGCTGGGCATCCAGCTGACATGCCTCAGTGGTCATCTAGCAAAAACAGCTTATGTCCATGGTGCTTGGAGAGTCAACAAATGGCTGTAGGATGTTTTTCACCTAAAAAAGTATATTTTCTGAAGTCAGTCAGAAAGAAGGGCTCTGTTATGTGCTTTGAGAGTTCAGAGGGAGAACTGAACCTACTAGCTTTGGTGAGTGCTTGTCCACACGCCACATTGACTGTGGTAGCGAGTCCTTACTGAGACTAGAAGTATGTGAGATGAAGACTCTACCAGTGACAGTACATGGTGAGGAATCACTGGGATAACCTGTGTTCTTTGGGCTCCAAACAATATATTTTTGGGCAGGAATTTTCCTAATTAGTGAGGACAGCTTCAGCCTGGATGTTCTGTCTTAATGATATGTACATTATGCCAGCTCAGACTCTTATCATAAGGGGGTACATTTTATCACTTGTCTCTGAAAATAGCAGACTCAAAGTTTGAATCTGAAGTCACTGCAACCATCTAATTCCTTCTCCAAAACTTGGAAAATTCTGGAGATCTGCAGTGTGAATCCATGGCCTTATATCACTCGCAGCCTGGTGGACTGAAGGGATTCATTGTTCTCCTGTGCGCTGGAGGAATTGCTTAAATCCAATGAGCAAAAACAAAGGGACTCTCAGTGCCTCATATTTCCTCCCCAGGATTTATGCAAAGTAAATAAAGGAACCAAGTCTTCTGCACTGAGTGCTCGGGATGAGAGCACTCTTCACTCTAGCCCAGTGCTTTCAACCGCCAGCCGTGTCGATTCGTGTGGTTACTCAGAGAAAACTGGAGGCAAATAAGCATGAGTTCTTGCATACCAAGAGCTCTCCATTCTTGCTGATAAAATTAATCTCTCTTAGATTCAGACACAGACTAATTACTTAAAAACAATTGCTCCCACTCCTTTGAGACTCATTAACAACACACGTGATGCCTCTGCTATGTCAAGTAGACAAGAACTGTTACATACAGGCTGGGGAAGGTCACCTACCTGCATCATTCAGCTTCAGGGCAACTCAGAAACCTGCAACAGGATATTTCCTTTGAAGGGTTTTCTTAGCTGGACTTTGTGGTGTTTGTTTTTTTTTTCTGAAAACCTACAAAAGTAAATGTATGAAAGCTGCATTATTAATCGGTAAAGCTAAGAGATATATTGCTATGGGAAAGTGCTGATTACAATCTGCTAATTGTCAAATGTGCACCTGTCTGTCTCTATTGAGGAAGTATTGCTTTATGCAATCACTTTGATGCTATTTATCTCATCTGAGTAAGATGATCAGTATTGAGCTGGAGACTGGACTGGAAACAAATAGAGTAGTAGATATTCTGGTTTTAGTGGAGAGGCAACTGTAAATTGACCCAATTCTCTTCACCGATACGTTCCACAAAAAGTAGCAGCTGTAACATTAAAATAGTAGCAAGAAACAACAGGAAAATTCATAGCCATTAGAATAACAGCAGTCTGTGCTGGGAAAATCATTTTAGGTGTAGTGCCTCACCTCCCTGTGAGTGGTGTTACAGCAGGTTTTCCAGCGAGGTTAGCTGACATGGTAGGGCAAAAGTAGTGCCTGGAATAGGACCCATGATGTTGATTTTCTTTTTGCTCTTACAAGCATAGCTCATATTGATTTTGCAACCGATTCCCTGCAAAAAATAAAAATATATATTGCGTATTACTTTAGAAGGCAAATGGGGCCAAAATTGCAGAGAAATTAATGAACTGCTTTTTATTTTCAGGGCTTGGAATTGATCAGTCTCTCTGATCATCCATTAAGCTGGATTCAGCACATTGCCTTTAGAAAGAATGGCAAAGTGAACTTCTGACCATAGAGACAGTACAGATGGGAGAAACATGCCAGAAGGATCAGGTCCAGCTGTGGCAAGACGAGCTCCAAGCAGGGGTTACAAGTAAGGTGAGGGTGACCCCAAAACCTCCCCTATGCTAACAACTGCCCTGTGGACCTGCGCAGCTCCAGCCCTGTGCCCCTTGTCTCCTTTCCTCCCAAATTGCCACTTGACCTTCATACTCAGGCCTTCAGAAATGTGTGAGCTGCCCATATTCACTACGGGTTGAAGAGTTTGCCTGTGAGCAATTCCTGGTCATCTGACGTGTGTCCTACAGGCACTGTTGTGAAGCACACTGATGAAAGGGTTACATGGGCCAGCGTGGAGGGAACCGAGCATTTACTGATGTTGCTTTTGCCTAAGGCTACCCCTTAGAGCAAGAACCTGTTTGGGAGCAGCCAGGAGACTTTTTGCTTGCTCAGGATGGGGGTCACAAACTGTGGCTGAGCTCAGGGAGGAAGGAGCGAGGTCTAGACAAAATGGGGCCGTTAAACCTGAGATAACAGCCCTCCATGAAACATGGTCTCTTTCTCTGACAACAGGCTGCCCACCTAGTCCGGTTTCTGTCTGAACTCTTCTTACCATCATGAGGAGAAAGTGCCTTAGCTGACATATTCTTGTGTAGAGACTGGTTTCTCTAGCTCTTACAATCTGCTCAGCAAGGGCATTTGTTGAAACTCAAGGTGTCTGTTTTCATTTCTGCTGCTGGATGGGAGGGCACCTCACACTTCTCCGTGAGCATTGTCTAGTTCACTTTCAGAAGAAGTACAAAATGCTTCTTGAGAAGTGACAGGGAGGACTTTGTTCCCTGACTCCTTTCCTTCCCTCAGGTCCAAAGAAGGGTTTCTAGGAAGCAATTTGTGGAGATTTTTTAGAAGACATAGCACTTCTAGGAACCTACAGTCAGAATATACTTGGAAGAGAGAAGGTGGGTGCATCATTTCAGAGGAATCAAAATAAATTCCTGAGATCTGTATGTCAAAGATTTCCTCCAAGGGTTTTCTTAGCACAAGGTCCATGTTCTTCTGAAATTCCCCATATGTTTTCAGGGCTTTCGTAAGAACACATGGGCTATATTTGCTATGGAGTGGCCCTTGGACCTGGGTGAATTTTACCTTCCAAGAATCAACTTCAGCTGAAGCAACCCAAAGTTCACATCAAATATTTTTTTTTTGCCCTGCTGTCAGTGACATTTGTGAATGATGGAAAACCATCCATATGGCTAAACAGACTATCTCCACTCCCCCACAAGTAGTGACTTAGATGATGAAAGTAATATTCATCCTGATCATCTGTTTTGTAACAGGATATTTATCTCAGGCTTTCAAGAATGTCATTATTATTGGGGGAGGAGGGGAATGCGCAGTAAGACAGGGTCTGTAACAGATTATTGATGCTGGGAAGTGGGTAAGCCGGAGGGAAGGAAACCTGCTTGAACCCCACCAGCCTTGCTATTGCCTAGGAAGAGGGGCTGTGGGCCCGTGATAACACAATAATACGAGGAGGAGGAAGCATTCTCACCATGGTCAATTAGGAGTCCAAGGAGACTAAAAGTGTGGTTTGAAAAATGGTAGAACTCTGCAAGGGGGGATGTTGACGACACATCTAATGCATGCAAAGAGAGGGCTAGTTAGGACAGGGACTAGGGACAAGGCTGTAAATCTGCTTCTGCGAGCACATCCTTGAAAGCTAATGCTATCGCACTGCAGGGAGGCTGACAGTGCGGGAGGGTGAATCTCAGCTCTGGGACTCTGGTCCAGTTAGGCAAATTGGATGGTTCTGATTGGTACTGGCCCAGGGTATGGCTCAGTGTTTGTGGCTGCCTAAAAACCGACCTAATTTAAACTCCGTTTTTGAACTAAGGAGCATGAAAATTTCAAAGCTTTTTGCTTCCAGTCAGGACTTCCAGGGGTGGTATTAATAGCTTTGGTGAACTGTACTCCATTGATTTAAAGCACCTGTGCTTCTGAAAGGCAGGGTTTTATCAATTTTTTATCACTTACACAGGAAGCAGTGCTGGGCTTAATGCTATTTATCCAGCTGGACATATTGACTTTGACTTAGGAGATCAAAGCATTTGGGTTAGGGATTGTGTAACATCTTCCTATAAGAACTGTCAGGGGTAAATTTACCAAAGCCTGAAACTTTGATTGATGATCATTTTGCATGAGTGTTCAGCATCAGGAAGCACACAATAGACCCTTTCTCTTAGAGGAGCTGCGGGACGTGGCACCTTTAAACATACATATTT
This sequence comes from Tringa solitaria, assembly GCA_026413425.1. NCBI lineage: Eukaryota > Metazoa > Chordata > Aves > Charadriiformes > Scolopacidae > Tringa > Tringa solitaria. Next base: position 46,887,516 of record JAOXJM010000001.1, read on the forward strand.
TGAAATACGTTTCATCACCTCCTTGAACATAACAGTACACAAAACCCTGGAGGTACACTTGAAAGTGACCTTTCCCTGGGTGCCAAGGAGGTGGCCCAGCGCCCTTTAAGGTGCATCTTGCTGTAGTGCAAATTAGGAGCCAGTAAAAAGAGTGACTGATTTGTCTTTTTGTCTTTTTTTTTTTTTTCTGCATTTTAATAAATAGCAACATTTCCCAATAGGTAAGAGGCCGGGAAGTGCAATCTCAGGAGTTCAGAGATTCAGCCCTCTACTTCAGTGAGTCCTGCTTGCAGCACTGCAGACAGCAGCACAGCCTGGCATAGAGCAAGACCTTCCTTCCAGGCTAGATAAAAGAGACTTGACTTCTCTTCCCAGCTTATGGCGAGACACATCACCTTCTGTAAACTGACTTCCCCCATCTATTTATATGTGAAGGGTACTAAATACACTTTTAAACACTTTGGCATCTTATATCAGCAATTATCGATGGTTTATTTCCATCCTCTAGCTGCTAAAAGGTAGGACCCTCACCCCCTTTACTAGGGTAACGAGGAGAGACTCCACAGAGCAGAGCTCGGCAGGAGATCCTAGTTTAGGGGCAGCAGCTGCCACCCAACAGAGATTACCTTCTACCACTGGCTATAAAGGGAGCCACAGAGAGTAATCTCCTGCCACTCTCTCAAACGAAGCTGTGTAAAATATCTGTCCCAGCCTCAGTAGAATTAAAATGATAGCAGTCCCCTCGTCAGAGGCGGTGTTGTTAACATGGACGTACTTTTTGGATAGTAGCCCTTGCTGCAGTAGGGCGCACGTACAGGATTAAAATAGGTGAAACACGACAGACGGTTGTCTGAAATTTTCTCTCCACATAAAATTGAAAACCAACAAGTTACATAGAATTATACTGGCCCTATTCCTGTCCATCCATGGCTTTGAAAGCCATGCCAAGCTTTGATCTGCTCTGATAATTATTGCCGCTGTACAAGACAGCGCAGGCCGTGTCCAAAAGATGGGCCAACCCTACTTTGGCCCATCCCGTCTTTGTAGCTGTGCCCTGTGGGTCCGCCCCAGGGAACCGTGTTGGCCATCACTTGCCCAGGACTCGGGCATCTGCAGCCAGTTTGCTCCTACTCAGAGCAGCAAGGAACGTATTGAGTGGTGGTAAAGGGTTTTGGCGCAGCTGCCACCATTTTGTCTGCTAGTCACAGCCTTTGTCCTGAGCGTGCCACCGGCTGTGCGCAGCCGGCCTGGGTGGCTGCAGTGCCTCAGAGGTCTCCTGTCCAGCAGAAGGGTGGCAGTTTGAAAATGTTCTGTGGGCTTTTTCATTCTTTTCCTTTTTTTTGTTTTGTTTTGTTTTGTTTTGTTTGTTTGCTTGTTTGTTTTTAACTACAAGCAAACAAACAAAACCTAAATATTTGGAGTGTGGATTTTATGGCTCAAGGACTCAGGATGATTAAAAGCAGGAGCCATACAGAGACATTCAGAAATGATTGTTTTTAACAAGACAGGAACTTTGTCTGAAAACAGGATGACCTGCTGCAAAAGACGCCAACAAATCCCTGTAGAGCTTTAGAAAAAACAAGCAGGCGCCTGAGTGTGCTTTAAAAAAAAAATAAAAAAAATCCTGCCTAGTAATAAAAAGGGATGTGAGGGTAAACAGGAAAAGAGCACTCCACACTGCGAGCAGCCCGGAGGAGGAGAGGCTGGGAAGAGCGCTGATCTGAAAACCTGATATGGAAACTGAAGGGAAGGGTTTCTTAATATTCCCTGGGACAAACTCCCTGTGAAAACACAGCCCCAATACAGCTTTGAGTGGTGATTGCCTCCTAGTTCCCATGTGCCTTTATACTCCTAGTATGGAGGGTTTGGGAGGGTGGCACGGGTTCTGCAGGTTTTTTTGGCTGGCTTCCGTGGCTGTAAAGATGCATCGTTTCAGACTTGCGTGAAATACAGGCTTAAGAGACATTTCTGCTGCATAACTGCATTTCCTGACGATGAAGTTACTGCAGTTCTGCACACCTATGCTGCAGTTGCACTGCGATACGGCTCACTCTCCCAATTTTAGTGTGAATCTCATGACGTGTTGTTTTCTGCTGAGCCCTAGCTCCTCGAGTTTCATGACAGTTTCATGACAATCTCGGTTCTCATGCATCTGAAACACGTCTTTCTAGCCTTCACGCCCAAGAAAGAAAATCTTGAAATCATAAAGGCAGGTTATCATAACGTGTAGACCGAAACCCCTATTATTGCTGTTTTCTGATAATGAATTTTAAATTCAAATACTATTTTGAGGAATTGGGATATTGATATTTAGGCTTGATCATGTTGACAGCTTCTGCTTGTTGGCAGAATTTGCAGACTCAAATACTAAGTGGGTTTCCCCTTGCAACCTGCCTACCAGCAGTCAGACCCCCGGGATGATAAACGCGATGGGGTACCTATGCAGCATCAGGCCCAGGATGGGCAAAATCCTTTACAGCAGGTTTCTCCTCGGTGCTGCTCCAAAGTCAAACACTTCCTCAGAGCTGAAATAGCAACTTATTGCAGCTTGTGTTCACACGTGGCCAGAAACGGATTCAGCAGGCAGTAAAATCCACTGACAGCAAAAGACTCATCCTCTCCGATGTAGGGCCTGGCCCCTGCCAAAAGGCAGGTGAGTGGTTTGGGTCGGCTCCCCTCTGGGCCACCAGAGAGCTCTGCACAGGCAGCTCGGTGGCCGCAGAGGTGCTCCTGCCCTCGCCGAAAGAGCACGGCTTTTCTGTTTCGGTGGCTCCTGTGGCAAATGCTGCAGTTCGGACAAGCACCTATGGCCTTACAGGCACCGAGGGGAGTTACAGAGAGGCTTTTGGATCCTTTCCCCTGGATGCAGCCCCAAATCCCTGGTGATGCACATCTGGCGCCCTCATGCTCCTTTACCACACCTGACCTGGGAGTGCCTCCCTGTCCCTCCGTACCAGACTGCCTTCCTGAGAGGCTCCAGCCTTTTTTGGGTGGGGGGAACAGGGGAGGAACACTTGTTTGTGAGCTCTACAGATAATGGAAAAGACATTAGTCTCCACCCTCTTCTGGGTATTGCTTTAAGGTTGACAAAGAATAGCTTCTCCTGGCCCAGGAAGAGGACAGGCGCTGGGACTGCTCGTCGCAGGGGCTACCCTGAAGCTGGGCATCGCAGACTGGGGGCCCAGCTCTGCTGCTGGTGACAGGAGTGATGGCTACCCCTGGACACCTTTTTGGCCCCTGCATCTGACACAAAACTCTTCCCATTCAGGAGCTGTTTGGTTTCCATTTGCAATCAGTCCACCTGCTCCGTTGGGTTTTGCACCTGCTTTCTCAGGTAGCCTAGTACCTTGGCGTTTTATTAATTCATTTTTTAATTACATAACATACATGGGTTGGTGTTTTTTTTTTATTTGCTTTAGTATAAGTGAAAGGTGATTTGCTATTATTAATGTATGTGACTACCCATAGATCAAATACTTCGGCACTGCAGTACTTGAGATTAAGAATTACATAGTAGACACTTCAATCAGACAAATTTCCAATTTCTGAGAAATTAAATTAAAACTGAATTAATTTTTTATCTCATCAAGATGGATAGAAATACCAGCTGCTTCGTACACTGGTTACTGAATTATCTGATCCTCACACACACTCACAGGGACAGAACCAGCTATAGCAGCATGCTTTGGTTTGCCTCTATAACTTCCAAACTCACTGTGGACACAGAAGACAAGACCTACTTGCAGGCTGTAGATAAACATGTCTGTGAAAGAATAATAATAATTTTATTCTTACAAGATGTCCTTGTCCTCCTTCGACAAACAAAGACATGATTTAATTTATATTGGTCTAAGAAAAATTAATTCGAAGTAGACATGTCAAGGTGGTGACAGCTTGATTTTAAAACGTTTGTAAAATAAGTGTGCAAGATACTTAAATACATCACTGGGAGGAAAAAAACCCAAGTTCATTCCTTCTCCATAAGCAAGAGATACTTTAAACTCTGCCGTAAAATTAGTACAAATTGGGTGAGATGTCCCAGATCCCAAATTCATCTCACAAATTGCCAAAGGAGCACAGCAGAAGCAGCAACACTGGAGATCTAACATGGCAAAAAGTGTTTCATTTCTGTTAAACAATGGTGAATTCAGGGCAGCTGCTTAGATTTCTGCAAATATTTTTTCCCCATAGCTCTGTCTTAAGTAAGAGGTAGTGGCTTCTGTTTGTTACTTTTTACTTGAACGGTGATCTTAGGAGCCCATTTATTTATTTTTTTTTATGTTTGCATTTGAGGACATTTTAACTCTTATGATTGGATTGTTCACCTCAGCCTCTTGGAAGGAAGTCATGGAGGACTGATGCCATTAGTGCAGGCTAACTTTTAGGTCACTCACTCTTTAACGTGTGATCAAGTAATTGGCTATTTTGGTGCGGCGAGGTTCCGGCTTGGCCCAGTACAGTCCCCTCAGTGGCTGCCATGCCTGCGCCCCGCAAATGCCTGGAGGCACAGACCGTCTTTGCTGACAAGAAAAGTCCATTCAAACCAGCCGTTTTACTGCAAAAAGCTCACAGCTTTGGGCAGTGAAAACACCCTCTTCACCAGAGAGGTGGTGGAGTCTGTCTCTGGAGACATTCAAAACCCACCTGGACAAGTTCCTGTGCAACCTGCTCTAGGTGGACCTGCTTTAGCAGGGGGATTGGACTAGATGATCTCCAGAGGTCCCTTCCAACCACATATCATTCTGTCATTCTGTGATCAGTTATACCTGAGTATGTGAAGCATGATGACGGAGCAGCCAGTGCAGGGGTTACTATGAAGAGCAGCTGAGGGAACTGGGATTGTTTGGCCTGGTGAAAAGGAAGTTGAGGGGAGACTTACCGCTATCTACAACTGCCTGAAAGGAGGTTGTAACGAGGTGGGGTTTGGTCTCTTCTCCCAAGTAACAAGTGGTAGGACTAGAGAAAATGGCCTGAAGTTGCGCCAGAGGAGGTTTAGGCTGGATGTTAGGAAAACTTCTTCACCGAAAGGGTTATCAAACATTGGAACAGGCTGCCCAGGGAAGTGGTGGAATCACCATCCCTGGCGGTATTTAAAGGATGTGTAGATGTGATGCTTAGTGACATAGTCTGGCAGTGTTAGCTTGACAGTTGGACTCAACGATCTTAAAAGTCCCTTCCAACCTAGACAATTCTATGATTCCATGATTCTATGGTAAGTGTCTGTTTTCCTAACATTATAAAATGACATATGGATTTCCTTTACAGGAGATTAGCTACACCTGGTAGTGGAAATAGTACAGACAACTCGAGTACAACAGCTCCTAATTCCCACAGGGGGTTATGTACTGCTGCATTACCTTCCCAGCACTGTGGTTTCTGAAGAGACAAGGTGGCTGTAGTGGCAGCAAGCCAGAGCTCCCCAGGCAGGTTCCCTGCTCCAGCTAATAAATCCTGTGGGAACTGGGCTGGTAGCACAGTGCAATGCACTAGCTCTTTGGTGGCTTGAAGAAGAGCTGGCCCAGGTGCAGGGTCCATGCTCCAACAGAGCTACACTGGCGACAGCCTGGGTCTCTCTGCCCCATGTCCTGGCTACTTTCCGTGTCAGGAGGTGGTGCACTGGTGTCCCAGCCAGCTCTGTTTAGGGCTGACAGGTTTGGGCTTAGCCCCATGGGGAAACAGCCATCCTAATTCTTGCCTGATGTAGCTCTGGAAGCAGTATAGGCACATCTGCATGGGTTCCCACCGAGCCAGCAATCCCGGCTGGTTGTCCCTATGGCATGGTTTGTCCCCCAGACAGCTCAGCAGGCCAGACACTGGGATAGAAACAGGCTTGGGGAGACCATCTGGCATCATTAATACCTCTGTAAGAGTTAGACAAATTTGTTACTCTTACAAGGGCACTTACAGTACGGGGGAGGTTGGACTTTGCATCACAGAGTTTACATGCTGTAGCGTGGACTGTGCCAGCCCAGTCCCACATGCGGAAGGCTTCTTACTCCTTCCCGTCTTCATTTCTTAATCAGACATAAGCAATGTGAAAGCAAAACGTGAAATGATTTATTAGGGTACATTATAGCAGTGCTCAACAACAAGACAGCAAAAAAAAAACCAACATAGAACCGTATCCACACAAATTTTGGATAAGAGTTTGCACAGAACCAGTTTCTGAGGCATTTGACGTACAAAGTGCATCTTATGGCCTTCTCTGGTATGAAATTCAGAACATTTTCAAAGTTTTCTGGCACTGCAGAGGGAAAGTTACTGTTGACCCGACGAAGTGATGCCACAAGCGGGAAGGGATAGATGGGGAGACAACGGCGGCTCTCGGGATGCAGACGGATGCGTCTCCACTGCAGCACGGGGACAGATGGACCTTGTTCAGTACAAAATTGCTTGTAACTTGTTATTGTCCCGTGTCACCACTGGGTGAAATAAAGCCCAACTGATTACTGATACAATCTCCAGTCCTTTTCCTGTAATCTGAATCTATACATCATAGCTCCAGGTTAAATCCTATGTATTAGGGACGAACATAAAATAGCTACAGAGCTCAGAAGTGCAGATGACTGGGGAATCGTATGTTAATGAGATAAAAATTGCATTTTTCCTCCCAGATGCAAAGGGACTATTTAAAGAGAAGAATTTTCCTTGGGGGAAAGACCGTTTCTGATGGGGTTTTTCCATTGTTTTTCAGCATCATTCCAGCCCAGCCAAATAAGCCAAGCTACCAGGAACCGGGCAGTATCACCCGTGAGTGATGTGAGAGCAGCTGGGGAAGGGGAGGAAGATCATCAGGGATGAGCTGCTGGGGAAGAGGATACCTGGGGCTTTGGCCCCAGGGTGTTGAGATAACTCCTGAAGAAAACCAAGCAGAGACTAACCGGAGTCAAGAGCTGCTGCATGAGGAGGAGGAAGAGACAAGGCTGCATTCATTTTCCCCAAAATGATCCTGTGCTAAAAGAGGACCAATAACTGTAAGGGCAAAAGAAATATAAGGGACAAGTGGAGAAAATGCTTAGTAAGGGACAGAAAATGCCAGGCCTTTTCATGGTCCACTGACTCCCTTGCCAAGCAGCTGATGGATAATCCTGGACAGTGAACAGCCAGCCAGGGAAGGCATTTAATGAGTGGCATGTATACGAGGCAGTACTTCATCTCCAGGCCCCCATGGAGGAAAGGGAGCAGAGATAATGTCCTGATGGGTAGTAGCAGGCATAGATGTGATGTTCTTTCATCATGCTTGCTTATGGTGTGGCAGCTGGGCTGAACGTGCTCATTCATATTGCATTGCACGGTGTGTGAGTGCTCAGCAAACAGAGTCAGGTATCCGAAAACAAGGTATTAATAAAGGCTGCAGTTGAAAAGCAGAGCGAACTGAACCAGATCACAAACAGGCTTTAATATTGCACTGCAGGACAGCAACACCCGCACTAAAGCCAAGAAGGGCTTTGAACGTGTGGGCTGCTGGCCTCACGCGCTCTGGCAGGGACCACCACACCGATGTTCATACACCATCCTAGGGGGGGCCTGAGAATAGCACAGGGGCTCAGCAAGAGCAGACGACTACACACTGCAGTTGCAGTTAGGGGGTGAGGGAACTGAGCTGGGCTTGGGCCAGCCAACAGCAGTCCAAACACAGCCCGTTATGCCAGGCTAGACTTGGCTGGAGCAAGGCACTCCAATGGGGCTACTGCAGCCTGGGCGGCCTTCGCTGGTGGGACTTCCTCTTTCTGAAGAGAGTAGAAGGAAAACAAGCTGGACAAACAGGGCAAGCAAGAAGGAGAGATTTCAGACTCTCCTGTAAAGAACCCAAACTATAGCAAAGTGTCTGGAAACGTGCTTCCAGCAAACTGTTGCATGTGAAATGCTATGTTATGATAGGGAGTTGAAGAAAAAAGGATCGGTGACTTTGCAGATGAATGACCAAAGTGCCGACATGAGAAAATGAGCTCTTGGTTTGCCATAAAAAAAGGCATTTGTTAAGCTTTCAAGTGTTGAGCAACAGGAATGTAAACCCTCTTTCAGTTTGGTGGCAAGAGGGAGCCGAGAAGCAGGGGTATTTGCCTGAATTAAAAATTGACTTTTGCTAGGCTGGTGTTCCTGGCAGGTTACACCTGCTTCCCACCCCGTGCCTTGCTGCCACTCTGTCTGGAGCAACGTGCTCTTAACAATAGCTGGTGGCTGGAAGGTACAGCGTGTGCTTCACTGCTCATTTCCCCTTCCTCCCAGCCTGATTGTTATTGCAGCAGTCGGGAGCAAGAAGGACTCTTTAACACCATTAAGCTGTGAGAAACTGCGGCTGTGACAGCGAGGGTCTGACTTCACGCAATATGAAGTTGAAGAAAAATATTTAAAGAGAGAAGATGCCTTCCTGTAAGTACTTTGTACTGTAAAGCATATGTATATACACAAACACTCACATGCACACGCATCCGGGAGGAGGTGTGTGTCCACGGGGGGAAATCCTGCCTGCGCCCGAGTCAATGGCAAAATTTCCCACTGACCTTGTCAGGGCAGGGCTTCAGCAGCTGCCCGTGCGTGTGGTGGGATGTTGTGCAAGCGTTCAGGCACACGGCGAGCGCATTTTCTCCCTCACTTATGGGGATGGCAGCCCATGCTAGCCATGAGCTGAAATATGGCTGGGGAGTGAGGGCTCTTCCTCTGGCCAAGCCCCACGGGCCAGCAGCAGTACCTGGCCGTGTTGTCATGTCTTTCTGCATCACGTCTGAGCTGGAGAAGCTTTGCCTCCCTGTGAGTCACGAGAGCATCCCCAGGCGGTGACCTTGCCCTACCTCAAGGGACTGGCCAGGGGTCTTTGGTTGCTTGTTTGCTTTTGGCTCGGGGACTTGTTTGCTCCCTTGTTTGTTTGTGTTTTTAACATTTGTTTGGATTAGTCTAAAAATTAGTGAACTGCCTTCATCTACTCTGCTCCCAAAATAGGTAGGATAGTTTTCAAGGGTCAATTAGAAGGGGCCCTTGGACAGCCCTACTCCTGCATTTAGTGATTTCATCCAGCTTATTTTACCCTTGGCTCTGCCTTTGGTGAGGCAGAAGTTCAAGAAACCTAATTCTACAACTGACTTTAATGGTTTCTGTCTTGAAAACTACTATTTTAAGGTTGATTATAATTCTATGCCAGTGTTTTTTTTCAACTGTTTTGAATTTGTGCAGCTCTAAGCATCTTTCAGTGATAATATTGATGGAAATTTAAGATCCTAGCATAATGAATATAAATCTTGATTTCCTTAGGTACCTTTTGGAGGTCCATTAAAAGTAATTTAGGGGCCCAAGGTTTAAAGACCTGCTCTAGTATGTTTAGCTATAATGTGCCAAAACTTAAGTGGCTATTTTCACATAATCCCTGGGTGCAGTGGGCCAGCCACCTGATTTTATTAACATAAAATGTGTACTGTATTTATGGATTCCTCCTGTTCCATCACCATCATTTTGTAATAGCTGGACTCTCTTTTTTTTTTCTGTCCTGCTCTGGCACCGCAAGCATCACAAACCAGCATCACCATGTGTGACAGGCATTTTCCTTCCACCTTCAACCTGACCACACACCTCCCAGCCAGGGCTCTTCTGTGGGGCACAGAATTAGGTGACTCCCAAAATTGGAGCTGTGATTCCTCCAGGAAAGCACGATGTATCCATGCCTGGGACCAGATTTGGGGCAGCGTGCCAAGTTCTTTTAAGAATTTGGCCCTAATTGTAATTACCATAGCTGATGGCTCCCTGCTTCTGAAAATCTGCTGCAATGTTACGGGTGCTGAACATTCAGAAAATCTGGTGATAAAGACCAGCCAGTCAGTGGATTGTTGCCTCAGTTCGAGGGTGCTGTGAAGGACAGCAGAGCAAGGGCCAGAGCTGCTAGTAAAGGAAAGCAGAAACACGTTCAGATTAATAGTGTCTGTTCAAGATTCCAAATACCTGGCAAAACCAAACCAAACCAAACCAAATCAAACCAGGAGTATTACTAACAAATGTCAAGCATACTTATTTCTGTCTAACAAATATAAAATGCTAAATCACTTCCAGACCAAACAGCCTGAATTACCTTTGCAAAAGACTAGTACCTCCTCAGCTCCTGCAGAAGAGCTCTGAACTAAGTTCCTGAATCCAGAGCCTTCCTGTTGCTTTGGCAAATGAATTTTCACTTCCGTGCAGAGCCGTGGCCCCTTGGCCTTATTCTGTGTTCCACTGGAAGAGCTGGTAATATTGCAAGCTGCTGAAGAAGAAAAAACACCGAACTGCTTCAGAGCTCTGAAGTCTGGGTGAGTGAAATTCATTACAATTTAATGATTTTTTTTTTCCATTCATTCTAAAGATATGTATGAACTACTTTCAGAATGTCATTATCATCTGTAACTTTTTTTTCAGTGAATCTTTCAAGTGATACACTATTTACATATTCTTTACACTCTCCCTTTGGCACACCCTGCATACGGAAACCTGTACAGGATAACACATAAAGGATCGTGGTAACCACTCTATAAAGATGTAAAGTGCACTCATTGCCATAGTACCCACAAACCAGATTTTATCAAGTCTCCCTTGAAACAGGGATCTCAGCTGCCCTCAAATGTATCTGGATGACCCCCACATGTGTTAGCAATATGCTGCAACGACATACATGTGTTCCCACACCCCCTATCCCCACACTGACGGCACAGGTTTCTTTGTTCAGAATCACATTATGCATGTGTTTGTTATTCATGTTTCTGCTTCCCCAACTTTCCTTTGATGTAAATTTAATACAACTTTTTTTTCATCATTATTTGAAACAGAAACTCTGGGACAACAGGAGCATCAAATATAGGATATACTGAATAACATTAGGTAATGTTTCATACTTTTTCTGCAAGTCTAAGACATAATAAAAATACGTATTTTTCAGAGGAAAAATAAAGATCTCGACTTTTATTTGGGAGCTACAGACTTAGAGTTAGGATGAGGCTGAGATACCATGGCGCTGAGCTGACTGAAGTCTACCGCAGAGGGTTTGTGTCAGGAGAGGTAGGAGGAGATTCAGATTGGCTTCAACTCTGCTGGAGACATGTTATTTGAAGCGGACATTAACTTCTAAGCCCCCTGCAAATCCTATACTGTGTCATATACAGATTTGGAAAATTAATGGAAAGATGCTTATATAAAGACAGGGAAAGATACTTAAACTTTACATTCCTTTTTAAATGGTTCTGAGCCACACCTTCACCTGTTAATAGCTTGCGCAGCGTGTGGAGACAGCATTACTCTGTGCTTAACCTTTAAACAAAATTTCCGTGATTATTGGCCCTGGTTCCCAAAGCGACTGTGAGAAATGAGCAGGGCAGATGGGAGCAGGCTTTCCCAGTGGATGCTACAGAACATTTCTGTAATGATTTAAAGCCATGTTAAACAATAGCTTGTTCACATTCAGATGCAGAGCATCCCAAGATGCTGCATGAGGCAGGGGAGAGAACTGAAATTGCTTTTGCGGAGATGGTAGGCATAATTAAAGGCTTATGTCTGAATCTTACAGCTAACAAACTGCTGTACAACAAGGGAAACGGCTCCCTAAGTAGCTTTTTACAAAACACTAAATATACTATCATAACAATAAAACCTAACTATCCAGCTGCTGGTGAATTATGTGCGTGTGGTGCTGTGGACATCACGTCCCCTCTTTCCCTTTGAATTCATCCCTTTCTGCTGCTGGAAAATAGCAAAGGTCCTCCCAGGAGCAGCTGAAAACTTTAATAAAAATAAGTCAGAGCTGCTTAATCTACTTTTGCAATCTGGCTGCACTTTTTCTGAAAATCATGATTGTCCCTTTGGCAAAGTTCAGGGTGAAGTGAGAGCTGTTAGCATGGCCCCAAAGAGGGGGAAGAAAAAAGCCGCTTGCTGTCTCCCCTTTTGACATGACAAATAAAGGCAAATGTGTGAAGGTATTAGAGCCCCACTGCAGAGCAGGAAGAGGAAAACAAATGGCACCACACCATATGCCCGTAATCCCAATTAAAATGCATTCAAATTCATTTCTCTTCTCCTCAGCTTCCCTTTTCCACACCAGTGAACAAGCATGTTTGACAACAGAGTGTGGGAATTTCTAGTTCACTGAGCAGGTTTCCTTTCTCTTTGCCCCTGCATCTACCTGAGGCTGCTGCTCCAAACCCTCCCCGTACGCTCCAAGGCAAGCCCTGCCTCCCCTCGCCATGCAGCCGGGCGTTGTGCACGGTGCCGCGGACTCTGGGAGAAAGCAAACTGGGGAGCAGAAAACACAGCTTAAGGTAAAGTGTTCTCAGTGAAGGAAAACAAACCTTTCAGGCTCCACGTTGATGCTGTGCTTAGCTCGCCACCTTTCCCAGGCATGGAGCTGCCTGTGCTTGAGGAGCAGGATCACAGAATCATTGAATGGTTAGAATTGGAAGGGACCTTAAAGATCATCGAGTTCCAACCCCCCTGCC
>JAOXJM010000001.1:46910077-46929472 GCA_026413425.1 Tringa solitaria
CCTTGAACACTTCCAGGGATGGGGCATCCACAACTTCTCTGGGCAACCTGTTCCACTGCCTCACCACCCTCACAGTAAATAATTTCTTCCTAATACCTAATCCAAATCTCCCCACTTTTAGTTTAAAATCCTTAGCCCCTCATCCCATTGCTCTACTCCCTGATCAAGAGTCCTTCCTCATCTTTCCTGTAGCTTCCCCTTCAGGTACTGGAAGGTATCCCCAGAGCCTTCCATACTTCCCTGCAGCCTGCAACACAGATAGACTTTTCATAATCATTTGAAGACCTGGGCGATTACTTTTTCACATGGTGCAGAAGCACAACCAAGGCTAAACAGCAGTCATTTTTCTCTAGCTCTATAAGATAATTCAGATCAGTCAAGTCACCAGTTATTTGCCTGAGTACAAACCCTAGAACAAATGCTTCTGCAAGTTTAACCAGTCTCTTCAGGTACTTTTAAAGGAAGTTTTTCTATTCCATAGCTTTATTTGAAATTATATGGATCCAGAGAATGAGATCATGAGCCCACATCAATGTTCCTTTAAAAGAAGCATCACGTTAGCTGGTGGTGGTTGTGTTTTAGGAGAGCCATCACAGCTCGGGGGAAATACCCCCATCCTGTTCTCGAACAACTATCTCTAGTTATACAGACATCCCAAGCGTCATGCACGTTGAGCTTCAATATCAACAGACAAACTCATAGAACGACAAGAACCTATCTTAACTTGCAAATGTTACGTTAGTTCATCAGACTCACAAGCAGAGGAGGAATAAACTGGATTAAGTAGTAAATGCTCTGGATAATAAGTACTGAAAAGGAAGAAGGATTAGCAATTGGAGCTAAGGTAGAAAGGAAAATTTCAGCAGAGATTTTATTAAAAAATACAGAAGACATTTCCAAATCTTGTTGATAAATAATCCTGAAAAGCTTAACAACAACAACAAAAATCTAGATGTTTAAAACATACATATATATAACCCACCCAGAGAAAACAAGAAACAAGCAAAGGATTTTAATAGCTACATGGTTTTGCATCTTCTAATGGAGCCAAGAAAACACAAAGCCCACAAGAGTATTTGCAAATGCATAAAGCGAAGTACATCTGACCTAAAAGACAGTATTTACATAACTATGCATTATATAGCATTATAAACAATTGCATAATCAAAGGTCAGGCTGTCTACATTGGAATATGTACGACCATCCTCTCACCAAAAAAAAAAAAAAAACCTGTGCTAGGAAGTTGCATAGAAATAGTTGCATCTAAAAATCTTTGTATTTCTTTGCGATAAACAGTACTACTTAAGATTGACCTGAAAATATGTCGTAGTTATTGGTAAAATTCAGAGTTTACCAAGCAAGTGAGGTGGTGTCCAGCTCTGAACGTCATTACTTTGAGGGAAAATGAAAAGTTATAAAAGAAAAAGTGACTTCTCTTTGTTTTGGTTCAAACCGCAATAGTATTTGCACCGTGAGCTTCTGTACTTAAGCTGAACTCTGTTGCTGTTAATGAGGTTCAGCCTGGGAAATGGGCTTTATCTATATACAGTCACTTACAGAATTGGATTAAAATGCTCCCCCCATTTCATGTGTCCTATTTTTCAACATATAAAATGTGAAGTTGCAGAAATGCATGACTACCTCATTTTGATTTTGGCTTTATAATAGGTGTTCTGCAATTGCCATTTAAAAAAATAATAGGTAGATATAAAGCAGCACAGAAGTTTTCTATTAGAAAAAAAGACACACGATCATCTAAAAATTGCATTTTTATTAAAAATAAAACCAAAATCACCATATATGGCAAAGTCTTTCCTGATTTACAGCTTCATTCATAACACATTACTGATGGGGGACTTTCAAAGCACGCAAAGCTTGAGCACCTGCGGAATTCCTTGGAGGATGAGAATCTTTTGTATTTATGATACAGATTTCACATCATTTTGTCTTTGGTTGAAATATATTCTTCAGAAGTATGAAGCTGATTTTTCTTTTTCTAAATATGAAAAATGAATTTTGACGGGGATAAGATAAACAGAAGTACTGGGCTGCATCAGTCCTGCAGCTGAATTTACATAGATGCAATTATGGTTTCAAAGTTTAAATTACTTCATTTTCATACTTGTAACTAACAGTTTTTACACCATATCTTCTTGCAATCCACTAAAGTGTTTAGTAGAGTAAATGTTGCTACTTTTTGGTAAAAATATTTGAGAGTATGTAAGGGACAAAGAGAACCTCTGGCATTTTTGGAGTTAGGACTAATTAGGTCTTATTTCATTTAAGTGCTTGAGTAATGTTGCCTTAGCACAAAGAGCATTATTTTCACAATCATTACCCAAGTTAAAAAACCGACATAGTGCACTTCCATAATAATTGCTATTCACCTAAAAATATGTAGTTTGTTGCTTAGTTGTATTCAAAGATCTTATTAGGTTGAAATGAGAGTCCTGTAATGGTCAACGGGAATGATTTTAGAAAATATTAGTTTTGTCTGTGCTACATTTTCTTAAATATATAACTAGAATATCTGCTTGCTACTGATGTTTAAGTGTGTTGTACGTTTTTTTCTTCAGTTTTTATTACATTGACTTGTTAGAAAAGGAGGATGCTTTTTTTTTCTTATATCAAAATCCAGTGAAGTAACATTTTTTATGTCCTTGTGAATATATGAAACATATTCATCAATACAGTTCATTTTCATCTTTTATTCTTCCTGTCTTCCCTCAAGTAACATTTTTTGCTGATTTTCTAAGCATTCTTTCAATTTATCTTCAGTCAAAGTCAGACGTTGTTCCAGGATTGAAATAGTCTGCATGAAGAGGACAGTAATTTCAATTTGCTTTTATATTACTCACACAGTATTATGAAATTGTGCAACACAGTAACATAAGAAAAATCATTTTAGCTCAACAAGAAAAAAATATCTTAAGATAGCTTTTTCTTAGCTATTCTGCTACTTACCACTGTATTTTAAAATAATGGCTTTGTATATATGGAACTTGTCTGAAGGTTTAAAATTGTTTTCACAAAATATTTTCTCAGAGAGAGAAATACATAGATGCACATTTAAATTACTCTGAAATACAATGCAAAAGTTGCATCCATATTTCAATGGAAAACCAGCCATCACTCGTGACCCCAAATGGTGGTCTTCCAAAAAACCTAAAAGGAACTTTTAAGGCACCCCAAAAGAAAGCAAGTAAGAAAAAAAAGATACAACAAACTATTAGAAGGTATTTTCCAGCAGTTTACCTTCATCAGAAAAGGTAGGTTTCCGGACACAGGCTGGCTGTCTCTTTTTAATCCAATTTACTACACAAATAATTTTCAACTGATGACTTGACTCCATACTTATTTCTTGAATTACCATATATATTGCAAAAATGCAGGAAAAAAAAAATCCTTAGCCACTCCATTTTGATTTGGTTTAATGTTAATATATTACAGACTACAGAGTAGTATCTTAAAACATAGATTGGCTAAATCTGGATTACTAAAAATAAGTATTGAGCATTTGCAAACAAGTGACTCAGAGTCACTGACGGAGACTACTATTTGTGCAGTTTCATTGACACTAGGAATTATTCCACTGCTTAGATCCCTGCCCTAAGCCAACACCTTGAACACTAAGTTTGAAAGGGGATTTAATGGTACATTGCCAATTTACTCTGTTCATCCCCTGCTAATGCATGACTGTTCAAGCTGGAATCTGACAATGTCTGCTAAACAACTTGCTTCTGGCAAATCCACACTAGATCTCACTGCCGAAAAATAGGGACGCTTTTCCTCCTGAGTTAAAAATACAATAATCTATATGATTATGTAGCAGGAAGCTTTCACTTTAGCAAACACAATACATGCAATCAATATTTGCTGAAAGGAAAAAACCAAACCAGTCACTTGACTATACAACTATTCAAAATAACCCCATAGACACTACTGTTTTCATTTATGAACATGGCTCCTCGTTTTTTTTTTACCCATTTGACAGCATTATCGTTTTCCACTATAAGTGCTGTTATTGCATACTTACCAGAGTTAAAACATCCAGCTGCTCCACAATGTGCTCCAAAGCACTACCCAGGGAGGGGGAGATGCCTGTTTGCTTGTCCACATTATGCACAGCTGATTCGCCCTCATTCTCTGACTCCCTTTTTGAACTTGCTGCCAAGACGGAAGCAGGGGGACACCGCTGATCTTCACTGCTGACATCATCCTGGAGTACAGAAACACCATTTGAAGATTCAGTTGCCTTTGTCTTCATGTAATTGGAACCATACAAGAAGATAGGCAGAAAAGTCTGGCTTTTAATTTAAATTAAAAAAAAAAAACAACCAAAAAATCTCTTTACATATACATGCACACAGACAAGGGCCTTCAAATTTGCTTCTTGTACCAGGTCCAATTCATAACACTTCAATTCATTCTGACCTAAGAGAAAATTTCAGCTGTGATGGATGAGGCAATAAGAGAAATCTCAGCAGTTTTTAGGTGCGTGTTTCAAGTACTTATGATTGAGGCACTACATGCTGTACTACTAGGGCTTGAATTAAATCTTGAATAAATACTATTGCTGACTGGAGTTTTCTTCAGAAGGAGACTCTACTTCACAAAGGGATTCATTCACAGCAGTCATATGGATGAAAAATCCATATGTGACTACATAATCACAAGGGTTCCTTTCAACTTCTTAATATGAAACCTTTGTTTAGTATAACATCTTCTCTTGGAAAAAAAAAAATTAAGTAGTTTGTAGCTGTTTATTCAGTGGCATTGATTTTTGAGAAAGTGAGTCCTTCAGAGAATGGGAGGAGGAAACAACAGAAAAGACCCACACAATGCAAATGAAGAGAGAAATAACTTTGATGTATAAACATTGCTCCAGGGTTAGTGAGAGAGCATGATCTTCTTTCCCAGTCACTTCTGCTTTTGTTTGTGCCTCGAAGTTCTTAATGGCACTTTTGAGTCACGAAAGGTTAAATCACTAATTCATTACAAGGTCCTTCATAACAACTTTACCTGATTTATTAATCACTTTTTGAGATTTCTTTGAAAACTTCTTATACCTTCAGATAATTTTACTGTAAGTTTATTTTAAAACTAAAATAAATCAAAGCAGTCAAGTTTTATTATCTCTGTTTCCAATATCCACAACACTTACAAAATAAAACTTTTAAATGGTTACAATTTAAATGTTTCTCTGAAATTTATTGACAGCTGGTGAAAATATGCATCAGCTATGCAATGGGGAAATTTTAGTCTTACCTGATGTATTTAAAATACACCATATTTACCATGTACCCAAAATATATTTATGTTGTAAAGCTGAACAGATTTGAGAAAAAAAAAAGTCTTAAAATCACTGTCAGCCAATAAAATAAAATCTCCTAAGTCTATAAAATATTCTTGCAGAATGTAAATTGCTAGGCAGAATTAGTGGCAAACCTCTACAAGATTACCTAGGCATGTTGATGAGTTTTTGTCAAGAATGATTTATGTGTAGTTGGCCCTACCTTTGAATCTGATAGGATCAGAGTGATGGATGAAATACTATTATGAAAATGTCATGAGTTTAAATATACATAATACTAAATCGAATTAATATTATCAGGAACTTATACTGTTGCATTACCCACAATGCTATTCCTGTGTTCAGTGCCATCCTGCACAGTCTTGACCAACTAACCCAATGTTTTCTGGACTCACTGTTGCTGATTCTCAAAAATCTTTTCATCTGTAAGTGCTGGGGTTGTGCTAGATACATTAATGAGAGAGAACTAAGCATGAGACAAGTTGTGGCCACCATCTATCTGGAAGGACTTTTCTTTTTACTACCAAAGCACAAGAGAAAACCAAAACCACCACACACACAGAGTCAGCAGAAGACTGTGGGTTTAACGAGGGGAATGGCTGAAAGCAGAGACTGTGGTATGGTAAGAGGGTTTCATGTCTTAGGAAAAGGAAGGCAAAGAAGAAAGTCTCACCACCCTCTCTGGGTTACAAGCTCCATTGTGCAGTTAAGTTCTGCAAGGACAGGTCTCAGCCCACTAGCAAGAACCCATGAAGTGCAGAGCATGGGGTTGATAGGGGGACATAACATGCATATACTTCAGACCTGAAGTATGCTACCAAATCACACAGAACCCTTCTCAAGGTTTGATAGTACAATGGTATTTAGTGATATGTCATTTTCATTGATTTCATTACGATTAAAAAAAAAAAAAGAAAAAAATGAACTAGAAGATATTTCCAGTTCCCCTTCAGCCCTCTTTTCTGTGCTTGGTGACTGATTTATGCAAATGAACTAAGCATGTCAAGCAATAAAGGTCTGATGCAACTAACAGTGAAATCCATCAGTGATTTGTATTGATACTGGCTTGTGTCAAAAAATAAACTACAGATTTCAAATATTAAACATCTGGGGCTCTTCTACAGAACATCCTAATTGTTTTAACATTTGCATTAGACTACAGAGAACTGACCTCCTCAGTCAAAGGTTATTTAAACTCATGGCTCATAGCACAATGCTTTATCAACCAGGCTGTTGACTTGTAAAGGCATGAAACCGTGGAAGAAAGGGTACTCTCTCCAGCCATGCTGTGTGAGTTTTGCCACTGGTCAACAGAAAGCCGCTTTAGTTCAGTGTTTAGGATGCTCAGTCAGGAGCAGGTAAGTCCTGTTCCCATTAGAAGCTTTATATTCCATATGTAAAGGGATAAAATTAATAAAAACTCCACAGGAGAAAGGATTTGAACCTAAAACTTCCCCACTCCTAACTAGATAGTTTAATTACACCCTTCTCTCCAGTACCATGGATTTCAATTTCTCCTCAATGAGAAAAATGTTGTGATGTCAACTTTAAATTATTCCAAAGAATTGTACATTGTGAAGGGGTCACTTGTTAGCATAAAATGAAATAGAATACAAATGGTTTGATTTTTGGACAAGGTAGGCAGAAAATGAATGTCACATTTAATTTTACTTTAGCTCCTTGCTTTAAAGCGTTAGAAGTCTTCAAAAGAAACTGCTCTGAATATCTCACAATATTCTGGCTCACAATGTATCCCACATGCTTTTAGATGAGTGCAAAGTATATAGAATTATTGCATCTTAAGACTGTCCATATCTTCCCTTTGCAGATTTCATTATATGAGATACCATTAATTCAGTCCTAGAAGAGCTCAGATTCACTGTGTTATTTCTGACTTACCAAGTTATATCTGAGGTCCTTGGGAAACAGGATTAATGTGAGCTTTTTGGCACGCTTACTAAATCACAAGATAGAGATAGTCTCAAATGCTGATTAACACAGAAAAGATTAAGCTCAATTTGGCATTCAAATGTTAAAGAAAAAAATATATTGCCATATATTAAAGAATTTCTGCCTTACAACCTATCATACTATGAAGAACATCCTTGTATTTAACTACAGCAGGAGTGTCTGCTAGAGTAGACTTCTTAGTGAGATTTCTATAAAGATAGTGAGATTACAGAAACCTTGCTTCTGTCTGTAAACCTCAACTGCCTGCCCAGAAGCTTCCAAACCTCAACCGGGATTAGCTAAATTTGACAGAGGTAGAGGGCTCACCAATTAAGTTGCAACAAATTTCAGAAAAATTGGAGGCAGGGTAGACGTGACACGTTGCAGGCAAGACAGATAGAACTCAAACTATATATATTCTGCATGGCAGCAGTAAACCTACCTGGTTATCACACGCCATGTGAAATATGCAGGCAGTTGATGAAGGAAATTAAAAGTGCTGGTGAAAAACAGCCAGTTTGTGCAGGAACAATTTGTAAAGCTTATGCAACTATTCTTTGTAGATACCTTTATGTGTCCTCCAAAAATTTTGGCACCTTTTACTGACTTTAATCAAACCTAGTGAAGAGGCAGGGGTCTCAGACGTAATTAAGTTCCTGAAAGCTTCAGAAAACCATCTGCCAGAGTTTCCCACCCCACCTGAGGTTATCACAGTTCTACAAGTTCACACTCCTTAGCTCCGAAGGGGAATAAAGATTTGAATTCCAGAGGTGTGAGAAAGACCCAGGCTGGAACCCATGTCTTCCCAGACACCAGTATCAATAAGCTCTTTGGAAATAAACCTAGTGCAGTTTGTCTAATGTTAACAAAGCTACTTGCACTGATGTTTTGAGAAGTACATTCATTTCCTTGCTGTTTGAATGATACCAGTGATTAAATAACACAGCCAAAACAGATGTAACTGTAAACTTCAACTGATACTCTTTGACTTTGTTAAAGGCATACTGCTTTGCAAGTTCAGCATCCTACAGATAATCTATTAATTCTCAAGTACTTAACACTAATAAAAAAATAGATGTAACATTCAATAGCACTCAAAATTTTGCTGTTTGTGATCTGAAGCATTAGAATTTAAAATTAAATTTAAATTAACGGAGCAGGAGAGGAAAACAATCTGAGGTTACTGTCAAGTTCTTCTAAAAACAGTTCTACTCTGAAGTTGGTGTTTCTCGGTTTCTTTTCAAACAAGCCTGTTGTACTTCAGACTGAAAATAAAGTTGAGATTTCAGTTTATGCTCCCACAAAGTAATCACAAGTTTTGCTATTAAAGCCAGTCTAAATAGATTCTTCCAAATCAAGGAGGAAAGCTGTCAATTCATGTAAATGGAGCAAATGCTAAGATACTAAAAATCTCACCATTTTTTCTTACATTGAATTTTGGATCAATTTTACTGTATTAGACAAATAGGTTGTGTAACTCAGTAAATTGCCGCCAACATTGCCAAGTCAGAATACTGGAAAAGCCTTCTTGTAATTTACTGGGTTAAGCAGGAAATTGAGATTCTTCTGTTATATACTCAAAAACATATAGTGACAATGCGGCACCGAAGTGCTTAAATAAATAAGGCAAGGACCTCAATGTCTGTCAAATCTGAAAGGATCAAACACAGCTAAGCAAATAATTGAACTTTCAAAATTAGTAAGAGAGAGCTGAAATGAGATATTTTTAACTCATCTGAGTTGTACCAAAATGGTTGTTATTTTTATCATATTCTGGAAATTTGTAGAGATTTTTAAATATTGCCTGACTTCAAGTATGCTGCTATAGCCTTGAAGCGCCTCCTTTATATTTTAACCTTTCTTAGTATCTAAATTGACAATCTCCTCTAGCTCAGTGAAGGGTCTAATGCAACACTCAAATGCCAAAACCTTGTTATAAAGGAGCAACACTAGTCTCAGTAGATTTCCTTTACTTTTGAATATCGATCAGTTCATGTCCACTGCTTTCATTCAGTATAATTTTTTTTAAAAAGTTCTTTTTAAAGAAACTCTTTCTATGCAACAGCCTATTTTACATAAAGCGTTTCAAGAACTAGATGCTCCCTTTCCTTCAAATTAGCCCCTTTCTGAAGTACTTTAAATACTACCAATTCGTAAACAACAATTCTATATGTTGCCAGCAATGTAGTAAAAATGCCTCATAATTCAAAAAACCAAACTATTCTGAAATACTTCAGAGCTATAGCTTATTTTGAAAAAAATAAATTTGAATAAGGCAATCAATCTTAAATTGTTATTTCTGAGCAAAGCTAAAAAGAAAATTAAAACGTGTACAATTTTTCCATTTACAGCCTGTTAGTAATAAAATAGACTCACATTTGGGCAACTTCATGCGAGTTACAAATAAGGAGGAGAAGGACCAGATTTAATTAATCAATAGGAAGTTATTACCATGACATTACCAAGCGGATGTTCAGGAGAAAATTAAATTTAGCCTATAAATGATGTCACAAACAGCAAACCACAATTGCTCATCTTTGTTTTCTGTCAAGCAAAATAGCCAAAACTCTGTGGGTGGTACTTAATCAATTTGTGAAAAATCCTTACACATAACCTTATCGCCTCTGCCTATTCCCAAATGTTTTCCCATAAAACATTCGCAGATCAGACAGAAACAAACACTGCATCCCAGTCTCCCTTCACTTCATGATGTATAAGAATAGAATCTGAGTGAAATGCATCCATATATAAAGATGCCTGAGCAGTTTTATTTATAGAGAAAAAAAATTCCCTCAAGGAAAAAGATATGAAAAAATATAAGTCTCTGTCATTCAACTGAAAATCATAAGCCTTCAATCTTCCAAGAGCTTTGAATTCAGAAAATATACACAACAGCTTCCAAATGAGTATCTTAATGATGTTATAATTAAGATGGGCTTATATGAAAAAGTGACATTGGTAAGCTTCCTAATGAATCACAAAAATTGGCATGGTCTGCTTTTTAAAAATAATCCTTTAAATTTTGAACACATGGTACATTTGCCTACTAATACTAAAACATTTCTGATACTGTGATTAAAACAACTACAAACAATTAGTCATAACTAGGGCATTAAGCTCAAACAGACCAAAGAGCAAAGGCAAAACAGAGTAGTCTCCCATCTTACCAGACCTTGATTTCCTGTGTTTTTTTGGGTTGTTTCTTTTTTTAAATGATGGGAAGTTTTTCAGGAGAAGTAACAGTACTATCATTATCACTGCTTTTTCCTCCATCTTGCGAGCCTGCCCTCCAACTAAAATGGTTTGCTGTGGATACGATAAATTGAACAGTACAGGAGATGGGTTTTTCCTAGGCCATAATTATTCACAGATCACCTCTCTTGCTTTGAAATTGTTTTTTTTTTTTCAGTCAATAAGTGATCCACATGAAACAGAACTCTTTGATCTATTAGGCTACCACTGAGTATGCTAAATCACAATCTGTTTTATCAGTTTCTACTGCAGAAAACTTCCCTGTAGTTTCAGCTGATGACAGCACTCTTTGCTTCCTCTCCTCTTGCACGTACATGAATCAGCACAGCAAAAACCTGCCATGTGCCAAACTGCAGCTCTCTGCCCCTTGCTATTTGATGAGGTACTTCTGGTATAATTCATTTGCAAACTTTGATTAAAGTTCTGCATTCAAGCAGTAGAACACAGCTAAACTACACAGTGCATCTAAAAGTTCTACCAAGCTTTTCTAGTTTGAAAGACCTCTTGCAGAACAACTCTTAACACAGGATTTCACACTAAATTAAAAGTCTTTCATGGCTTCTTACGCATATCAGTCTCCTCTAGCTCTTAAAAAATGTCCAAGCTAAAACCAAAAATTGAAAGCACTTAACGTAATTGTTCCTCATCCAATCTGACAAGGAAATATTTGGTCTCCTCCTCTCTGGCACAGGTATCATCACTGAAGTCAGCACATTCTTCAGCTTAGAACCTGACACATTCATCCCTAAGCTAGCTGAGTCGCGAGGCCAATACAGTACAATGAAAACTAGTTGCTAAATTGTTTTTTTTAAAAATATCAGTATGAAATTAACTGAAATCCTGATGCACTTACAGCTGTGGTCTGATTAATCAGGTTTACTTATTTCTATCAGGCTTATAGCTGTGTTAAATTTAGCATTACTGTGATGGCATGAAATAATAAAGACTCTTCTGTTCACAGGCACATCTCAAGATACCCTGAATAGATAGTTTTATGTAAAGATATCATATCATAATTTACAAGTGTTCTTTCACACACATAATGAGAAACTGGCTGCGTGGTTTTGTTATGTCAGCTTTTTCCCAGAAGTTTTATTTGCCATTGTTGCTGTAGGTCTGAGAAAACACTGTGAAACAGCGCACATCCAATGCACCGAGTATTTTGCAATCCCATGCGTAATCTAATACGGAACAAAATTTTCTCCATATTCCTTTCATGTCAAGAGAACATTTTTTCTGTGAAAAAACACCCAAAAATAAGCCTTGTTTTCTCCAAGAAATATAAAAATTATACTTCCCCACTAAAAAACTAATAGAAGTCCACAAATATTTGAACACATCCAGTTAGAAAGAAATAGTATTTCTGAAATACTTTTCTAAACTCTTAAACCATCAGCAATACTTAAGCTTTATCTAAAACCTGAAAGAAGTTTTTTTTTTGAGTTTGCTCATTGATGTTAATTTCTAACATCAATGGTTCCCTGCATTATCAGAGTCTGATTCAGCAAATGGATGCACAAAAACTGAATAGCTGTACTCTGTTTCCACTGGATTTAGATAAATCTAAGCCTTAAAACGTTCTTAAGTACAATAGCTATGCAGCTTGTAAAGGAAGGGAAAAAAAACACAGCCCCCTCAAAGCAAGCAATGCTGCTGAAAAATAAATCGATAAATAAATGTCATGAACATCCCACACAAGCTAGACAGAAATCATTAAAAGTTCAATTTCCAAAGATAAGAAATTCCCCGCCAGGAAGTCAGTTCTAAATATAACAGTTCAGGAAGACCATATTCAAGCACTTTTATAAATTATAAAAATACTTGCACCACAGGCACTAAAAATAACAATATGTACCCTATGGAATAAAGATAAAGGAAGGTAATAAATAATCTTCAATGCATCTTCAGCTTCAACAAGAAGCTTTGAAAAGCCTAGGACAGATAACATGAAACCATTGAAACATTCCCACTATCCACAATTACAAAATTAAGTAGCCAATTTTAATTTAGGCAGATTACTTTGGACTGCATGTGTGCACATCCAAGGGAGCATCTTATAGCTAAAATCAATACTAAAGTTTCAAGTGATGACTTTTTTACCCATATAGAGTCCTAATAAAAATCACGTTACGTACTTTGCTTGAACTTCTTATCCATACTAGGGCAGGGAAAAGCTGAAGGAGGGCAGGAGGAATACTTGGAACAGAAACTGGAAACATAAGGAAATAGATAATAGAAATGAAATAATGACAGCAAATGAATAACCCTATATGGACAACGCCTCCTTTCTAGTACTATAAATAGAATACTCTGCTATATTTGATAGCACAAGGGCTAATGAATAAGAACAGAAGTAAAAAAAAAACCTAGGGCTTTCCCAGCATGTGGGCAAACTCCCTACACCCCAAGTAGCAGATTGCGGAGGTTCACAGAGGCCATCAAATATGTGGAGAGCAGGAGGCAGGGTTACCTCAGAGTATGACTGAGAACACAGCATCCTCACCAGGAACACATCTACTCAGTAAATGACAGCTGTGCTTCTGGATTGCCTGCTCGTGACTTCTTTCTGTCCTCTTCCCTCTACTTAAGAAACTGACTGAAGGTCTCTGCTTTAGACCAATAACTAGCTAAATAAGTCTAACTGAATTTTACAAAGAAACAATACCTGGTAACAGTATGATTTATTGTGCAGAGTCTTAAAATGTATAGATGAAGTGCTAGCCCTCTATATCTCGTTCAAATGGCTGGCAAAGTCACCTGGTATATTCATTGGTATTGTTCAAAATGAATTTATGAAAAGAAATCATTCAACAAACGCAGAGGAACTTCTCATTCTTGAAGGCATGTTTACTCCTAGGAAAACCAAACCAAAGCAGTTTTTCTTAAGTCAAACTTTTCAAACTAAATTGTAAACTCCACAATATGCAATTGATTTCTCTTAGATAAGTGCCTCATACTCAACCTGTTGGGACAAAATTAACCTTGATCAAGTTACACTGTATGTAAACAAGAAGAGCTAAAGGAACACACTTCTGTCTTAAACACCACCTCTCAATAAGAGCGAACAAAAGAATTACTGAAGACAAAATCCTGAAAAGACAGACTCTGCCAGGACAAGGAGAAAGACTGAAGAACCTGAGTAACCTCCTCGTAGACCCTGCAGAAAGCTAGGAAGAGCTGCAGTTCCTGTGCTCCACTCTCCACAGCCCAGGGGGCTGGTGCTCCACAAGGTTGGGAGGCTGTTGCCCAGAAGAACCGGTGTAGAGCTGACTGCGCTGCAGAGCCTCCCTTCAGCACGTATGCATTCTACATTAGCAGAGCCCCCTGATGTAGCAGGAGCACATAAGATCTTATTGCCAGCCCATGCATAAGTATATACTCATACACACAACCTTCTTCCAAGGTTACAGGGAAAGCCAATAGAAGGTGCTTTCTGTTGGCACAGCTGCACCAGTACCAATGGTTTTTGTCATAACAGCAGCATCAGTGCTATGGTATAATATTTTTTTATTCTGGTACTTCATACCAATATAACTCATGTCAACAAACCTTTGTTGCATAGACAAACCTAGCTTGCCTCCCATGAGGGGATGCTAGGAGGTGCAGAATGTCCACACGCAGATTTCACAAAGAAATCTTCTCTTATTATGAGATCTGGCAGCTTTGATTTCCCTTTAGATCATGGGTAACAACAAGAAGGTACAACATTTAACTGGGTGGCTTTTGACAATACCACTGTTTTTTTACTCCTGCTTCTATGGAGAAAACAATCTCCTCCAATTCAAATTACTGGCAAGAAAATATCAAGGAGTAAAAAAATACTAGAAACTAAGTTAGGAATACAGCACAGTAGAGTCCGAAGTCATATCCAACAGGGACAGAACAATTGCTTGAAGACTTTGTCAAAGAGCCAGATGCTACTATTACCGCAAAAAAAAAAAAAAACAAAAACAAAACCCAAATATTTCACAGCTTGGAGATGAAATCCCCTGATTATAGCCAGGAAAAAATATTATACTGTGTAATAGAGGAACACTGTTCCTAAGCATTTGACCAAGGCTTCTGTTAATAAAAATGTTACACCTATAATGGATGATGAAAAAAGGTTTGACAAGGACATCAAATTCTTTAACAACAGTGTCACAAAAAACTCCCATAAGGATAAAACAAAACTTCAAAATCTTCCTTGAGAAATCAAATTTATCTGCTTTTGTTAGCTTTCATTTAATACCTGGAGAAAGAAGCAAAAGCCTACAGTGAGCTATTCAGTGCTCCGCATTAGTAATATGCAGAAGGTTTGGACAAGCTGTCCAATTTATCCAGGTAAAAACACCACTCAGTGCTGCTGAGCTTAGTTCAGAGGTAGGATTTTCAAAAATTGCTTTAGCAGCACTAGTATAACTTTCTACTTAGGTCAGTTGAGTTTTACTATTTACTGTGAAAAGAATCAAATTAGGGAACTGCAAAAACTGAGAAATTTGAGAACTGCATAGAAATATCCAAGAAATGTTAACTTTGGAGAGGTCTGAAATGCCTGTTATACTCTTGAAAAATCATTTATTTTAATTAGTCTTCCATTACAAACTTCTGTCAAAATACACACATTGTTCAGCACCAATCAAAATGCTAAATGTATTGGCACATAAGATTGGTAGGTAAATTGGTTCTGCTTGTATTAAAAAAGGAATTCAACGATGATAAAAATTATAGTTAAAGCATTAAGGTTGCCAATAATAGCTTTATTTTGAAATGCTTCATAATTTTCTCCCACTGTTGGGCTGTGACAGTTGGAACTCTGAAGAAATCAAAATAAATACCTTACCAATTTAAGAATATGTTCCGCAGTTCTGCCAGTTCATTAAAATCACAATTTCACACACAAAAAAATAAAATCTGTGATAAGCTGAGAGTGGGTTTCATTTCTCAAGCAATTAGTTAGCCACCAGGCTCTAAAAATTTATCTTCTCCTTATTCGACACTTGGTATTTGTTTTTTAGCCAATTTCTTCCTACCTAAAATGACAAAAGTTAACAAACCATTGGAGGTGACTAACTGTCAGCATGGGATAAAGGGTAACACCACTCTGAATTTGGGTAGTTGGGGTAGGAGGAAGGGTAGGAATGGTGGTTGACTCAGTGAGTTACAATTCCAAGAATACTTGTTACTGTTAAATTTTCCAGGAACATACACTACAAGAAGTCTTGATCACTGAATCCAGTCCTCAGGTACAAGGAGTTTGCATCAATACCATTCTCATTAAGCAATCCCTTATTTTGGAAATTCACCATGAGAAATGTTAACAGTTCTTTTATGATAATTTATTAATTTTAAAAAGCATAGATATGGACAAAACTTAGTTTATACAGATTATGTTCTAGCCAAATAAAAGTATAAAACCTTCCCACTTCTGCCTCAACAGATGCTCTAAATATCACAATGGTCACATCCACTATCTTGTTAACTTTAGTTAAAATAAATAAGAATAAATAAATAACAAAAGTAGCCAGCTTAAAGTTCTCCACTTCTGTAAATGATGCTGGGAGAAAGCCCCCTTTTTCCTTAGCTCTTTGTGTGAGAATGTCTTATGGATTAAGATCCTGATTCATATTACTAGTAATGTGGCATGTCTGGCTGCTTTGCAGTCAGCTTTTCCTCCCTGCCAACCCAAAAGGAAGAAAAAAAGGGAAAAAAAAAAAAAAGAGATCTAGTATGAACTTCTGCCTCTCTCAGCAGCAAAAGGCTACAAGGCAAACAACTTGAGGAAGCTCTGCCTCATGATTCTTACAGGATTCCTATGCTTCCGAGCTGCAGAGAAGCAGTTGGTGAACGAACACAGCAGAAGGGAAGCAACCCAGTCTAGTGTCCACAGTTCACAGCATGTTCCAGACCCAACTGCTCTCACACCTTATTACTCTTTTTTGGTATAAGAGAAAACTCCACTTACAGTTTTTATTCTCTGTAGTGATGCTTGTGTGACTAGAAAAGCTGAGGTACTACTAGCAGATACACAACTCACAA
The DNA here is from genome assembly GCA_026413425.1 of Tringa solitaria. Lineage (NCBI taxonomy): Eukaryota > Metazoa > Chordata > Aves > Charadriiformes > Scolopacidae > Tringa > Tringa solitaria. The sequence continues at coordinate 46,926,612 of JAOXJM010000001.1, forward strand.
GAAACAAGACTGATGCTTTTTCCTTCAAGCAAGGTGTAGCATCTTCTGCTTTTGCTACAGAGAGGATCTCAAGAACAGTCTCACTGTGGATCAACACAGCTCTCCATTTAACGTATAAGTAGAAAATAATAATGTAATTCATGCTTTTTCAAGCAAATAGCATAACAGAACAGAGCAATAAAAAAGAGATATATACACAAAGCAATATCCCCTTAAAATATAAAGATACACATAAAAGGCTAGATATATACTTTTATGTATTTTTTACATATAACATTGTTCTATGTGTGTATAGATATATTCCATCTAAATATGCATACACACAACTTACAAACTTATACCTTACAACAGAAATCAACTACAGTTCTGCCCCCTATAACATGCAAAGCCTTAAAAGTGTGTGTGTGTATATATATATTAGGAAAACAAATGGAAGACATTAAATAAAGGGTTTACCATTTGAAGATAAATATTAAATTCCACTGGTCACAGTGTATTATTTTATTCATATATCCATCCATGTTTAAATTAATTTGTTAAACATCCATGCAATTCTTCTGCACACATTCCATATTTAATTATGTTTGCTGCTACACTGCTAGCGCCTTAGGTGTGCTTGGGGTGTTTTGTTTGGTTTGAAGAGCCAAACTTAAAACATTGACTAACATTAGTAATCTCTCTGTGTTCAAAATAGGAAAAACCATGATAACACAATTACATGGTTATATATACTAAGTCATTGTTTAACTTGCTCATCTTCCTATTGCTCTAGCATACAAAAAGTGCCTTGGAATTATATATGTATTAGTGACCTCCAGCTCAATCATCAGTCTAAAACAGTATCCAATATCAATTGTCTTTAAACAGACCTACACAATTCAGTATATTCTTGTATGAATGATGTATTAAAGTTATAACAACAACAACAAAAAAAAGAATCTACATCACCAACTGTTTCTTTTTGGTGTAAAGGAATATTTTTTTAACATTAACACTGACAGCCAAAACAGGCACGTCAGTATGTTGCACAAGTAGGACCGAAAGCCACATTACACACACAACTCAGAGCTCAAGGGTAGAACTTGTTCATATCACTGTATCTCAAACTACTGCACGTCTGGTCTGGAAATCTGGTCCTTTGGTTAGACTACAACAAAGAAAAACTGGAGAATTTTATTCTATTTCTGCTTGCTGTTTCTTTAGCATTGAGATCTGAGATGCTTTACTGAGCAACAGAACAGAAATTTTAAGTATCACCACAGATTAAAATTAAAGCCCTCTTGCTCTGTAATGATATTTAAGTTGCAGTCTCTCTACAACTTTTCTGTTTTTAGAAAAAAAAAAATCCTTGTTTGTACTAATACTATGATCTTTTAAAACTTCTGAAAGGAAGATTACTTTGGTATTTTATTATCGCCACCAGCAGCCTGGTGATGGCAAGAATTTATGAAACAGTGTGTCAATGCAAGGTACAGGAGAGTATCATTTCCCACTCTAGTGAAAACACAACATCACTAGCCCTCCCTGTCATCTATGCCACTGCATCTTAAGGAAAATTATTTATAATAATAATAATGGCAAGCATTAACACAAATATTTTCTACAGATCAATCAAGTTAAGTGCATAACACATATAAGATACTCCCTGCTAAGAACAGCAGCTCACATTCTGAGATGTGCTTGCACTCCCTTTTGCTCACGGTGATGTGGCACTTTCAAAGAAAGTAAAGCACATTTCTCTGAGTAGTTTGGCTGTACAGGTTAGGGTTGAATTAGAGATATAACTGAATTGGAAGAGAAATACATGAAGACAAATATTTAAATACTTCACTAAATTAGCATTAATGAAAAACTTCAATAATACTAATCACTAGGGTATAGATAAGAAATATGAACACAACTATGCTAAAAAGCATGTAAAACAGAACACCATACTGTTATGTCCCCTTTATTAATTTCATTTGATTAAAGCTGACTGTGTGCTTGCAACTGCACAGAAGAACTAGACAACATGTGATTAATTGTAGAGTATCATTTATGCCAGGTAGCAGTCTAGTCAAAATGTGGAGATGCCTCACTCAATGGGGTATGGAAGAAGGCATATCCTTACTGTGGGCCACACTCCATACTTGATGTTAAAATGACAACAAAACCAAAAGCAGTTGGCACTATAATCCCAGATCAACAGCTGGCATTCCAGTCCTAAATGCCGGTTCCTGTTGGGGATTTAGAGCCTTCACAGATAAAATACACTGTTGCTTTTTAGAACTGTAAAGGCAGAATAATACAAATGACCATAAACTAGAAGTGATGAAACACAGCTGATCAGGATAATTGAAGACCTCAGCAAAAACTCTATAGCCATTAGAATCAGGAGCAATAAAAAGGGCATTGAGCACACTTTCCTAAGGAAACAACACTGACACTATCATTTCCATCTGCTTGTCCCCACACCTCACTTAACTTTTGAACTCGTTGCAGATTTAAGAGGGTCTGATGAAGGAACAGATTTCCTAGAGAAAGCTGATTTCATGTAAGTCCCCTGAGACTAGATTGCCAACCAAAGGAGAGAAATCAGTAAGTACTCCACTGGGAGAAAGGCTCAGGCATAAGTTTAGGTATTACTGGAGACCAGAGAATGCATACAAGAGAAACAGAACTTGTAATTACCTCAAAGCAATAGAAAAACTTCAAATAAAACATTACAGTCAGCTGTGAAAAAGATTTGTAGGAAGCTAGGCTGCATTATTTCTGCCAGTCAAGGATTATTGTACTTCACAAATATCAGGAACAAAAGAAGTCCCAGCAATGGCATACTTATTAGCTAGGTGTTAAAGAGTGATGCAGAATTTTTTTTTTTT
>JAOXJM010000001.1:46929572-46945325 GCA_026413425.1 Tringa solitaria
CTCTTTAAGTGGTTAATGCAGTATTTTTATCTTCCATTTCATAAGATAATAAATGCTGTAGTTTTATTTCTGGCAAAATCTCCCTTTTCCAACTGTAGCAAGAAAAGACCATTAAACAATTTATGCTGTATGTAAATATTTTTAAATCCTGAGTTACATAGTTTGAACTCAATGGTTTTGAAATAACTTAACAAGTTAGGTGATGTTGATTTTTCAATATATCCTGGAATAGTGGAGAAATACCAGGGGATTGGGGAAGCAGACATTCCACCAGTAGTTAGAAAGGATAAACAGGATAACTGTGTGGTCATAGGTCACAGCTAGCTTGAGAATTGTGTCAGGGAAAAAACACTGAAGTGTTGATTTAGGACATATATAACAAAGATTTAAGGCATAATGTCAAGCAAATCAATACAGTTTGAGAAAGAAAAAAAAAAGAGTCTGTCAAACCAAAGACCTCTCTAGGGAAACACTTAGTCAAACTGTTCCTGATAAAAGTATTTTTTTAAATCCATAATATGCATGCTACAATTTTAATTAACAAATTTTAGGTTGTAATGCAGTATACAACCAATTATCCAGTTAGTGTTTCTTCAAAAACTGTTACATCAGAAGGTTACTACAGAATTATGCTGGTTTTAGTGATTCCATTGAAATCTGTTTTTATTTCAGTCCCATGTAAAATGTACCCATGACCTGGAAGATCAAGTTTACAGACACAAAGGCACACTGGAAACTACTAAAACAGTCAGGGTTACTTGGCCAAATGCAAACTTATGTACACATGTAAGATCTCAGAGATAAAGACACTCTAGAGTAATACACTGAAGAAAGCAGAATTAAAATGACATGTTGTATATGGATAAAATTTGAGTCAAAATTCTGAGTGAAAGGATAAAATTTTGATGTGATAACCTTATTGAGTGAAGAATTACAGTACCTTCTTACGCATAGTTGTAACTAGCTGGAAGTATTGAGCAAGAGGTAATATTGTACTGTTACACTACACCGGCAAAAATTGGATGTACACAGAATTCCTGATTTAAGAGACATGTAAGAAAAGAGGAAACACCCATAGGAATGCTTGGAAAAGCAGTGTTTTCAGTAAGGAACTTTTGATACTGGTTTATCTAAGGATAGGTTAAGGATAAAGTAACTAATTCTCTATGTCAAGAAAGGGATCTTCCTCTACAATAAAAATACTGCAACAGTCAACTCAGAGTTGCATCATAATGCCTGTGCTTCTGGTATCTGACATGCAGTGTGGAACTGGCATCTTGGTATTCAGGAAGTATAACCTCCACACAGTTAGAAAATACCTGAGGACAGCATCTATCTACCCCTCCCACCATCCCAACCAGGTACGACCAGAGCACCATTCCATGAAGGGATACAAAACCAAACAAACAAGTACAAAAGTATAACTTTTCAGAACAGTGATGCTATGTATCTCCACTTACGGTGGCAGTCACACAGCTCCTACTTTTTCCTTACTATTTATTGCAAAAGGCATAAGGGCAATAGAATCCAGTGTTTCTCTTCCAGAAAAACGCTAATCACTAACCATAGACTGCTGCTCCCTTGCTTTCCTCTAGTGTCATACACTTTCAGCTTTTACTTTACTGTGCTTCAGATTCAAGCCCGAATGATGGAGCTGCCTCCATTCAGCCTCTCAGCATCTCGGTTACCTGCTGTTTAGGTTATGGCTATGCAGACAGAAGAAAGCAAGCTGAATCCTCTTCAGCTGAAAAAAATAACAGAATCCAACACACCTACTGCCTGAACAAAAGGAAGCCATTACTGTCACCTCCTTTGCTCATATTTTTCCATTGCGCATTAAGAAAGATGATGTTCTTATGTGTCATGCATGTAACACACCTGTAGGTTATAGCACAATCACACTGGATACATAGCTCCATGGACATCAGTCAACCTCAGTTAGGTTAAGTAGGAGATTAGTGCTGGCTGTAATCTCCAAATAATTTTTTTCTCATTATTTCCTTTGTGCTGGTATTGGTGTTTGGATAGTTGAGTAGATCAGGGAATTGACTTGGATAGAATTAACCAGACAAAAACAGTCATTAAGTTAAAATGACTGTGAAATCATTTTTTAGCTTTTCATACTTGATTGCTGACTCCAAAATTATTTTAATAGAAGATACAAGCCAAGATGCTTTCAGAGTTTTTCTATATCAAACATTTATCTGACGAAGGAACATTTTTGCCCTGGTACTGAATTTTATTTGAAAAAAAGTCTCGGTCTCATTTGAAGCAACCTATGTAATTTTTGGATCTGACTCGGTGTTTCCATTATCTCACATGAAGCAAGTAACTACATCTCATACTGCAAACGAGACAGTAATGCAGCAAGGCTTGCAAGGAGAGATGTGTTGTATTAGAACAATTGATATATTTGGAAAACACTCAAACAAGCTTTTAGGCAGAAAGCACCCTCTGGGTTTAGATATCACTGTAATCTAAGCAATAAATAGAATTTGCTAGCCCTTCTTCAAGCACTGTCATTTAGGAAAAATAAGAAAAGATTTAAACAGCATTAAAGAATTTGCTTTTGTAACAGACTTGCGTTAACCATTTTGAAAAACATAATGGTGTTTTATATATATATATATATACACATTTCATTTTATATTTGAGGTTCTACCATGCAGTTGCAAGCATGCTGCACTAAACTTAGACTTCAATAATATTTAAGAACAAAACGTAGTTGAAGAGTAGTATTTTAGCTTTAGAATATTGCTTTCTGAGATGCTTTATCTGTAGCTCTACTTTATTATCCAACTTAAGATAAACAAAAATAAAACGTTGCAACCTTCTCTAAGAGTCATGCACTATGAACTAATCTAGACATTCCCTTGTTTCTCAGTTCCACAAAGTGTGCACTCTCAGAATTATCAGTCCCCCATTCAAGAAGTTCAAAACTTAACTTGTGCTACTGCATGAAAGAAAATTAAAACAGGTGTTTACAGAGTAACAGAGCTACTGAACACTAACTTCATTAACTTCCATTAAGCTAAATGACTCACAAATGGCATTTAGATCAGTAGTAAATCATCATCTAGGTCAGCAGGAAGCTCATTACAGACTGACAATCCAAGTGACAGAAACACTTTTCTACAAGTGCTATAGTAGCAATTTCCTGTGTGAAGGGCTTGCTGCTGTTCCCGCATTCCTCAGGGGATGCTTCTTCTCAGAGGATGTTACTCTTCCCCAGGAAGAGGAAGGAACCAGTTGTTATTGGATGTGTGGGCTGATAGCTGTCGGGCATTTTCTGCATGCCGCAGAATCAGCTGTGAGAACTGTGAATACAGCTTGGATTCCCAGCCAAAGCAGGGGAAACACTGCTTGGGCAGACAAGGTCAGAGCGTACACATACAGTATCTCAGGAAGTTGAAACAGAAATAATACCTGGAACTTCCATCCCTTTAGTTCCCAGAAATGTGCTGATTTGTTAAAGGAACAATATACAGACATGGATCAACTTGAAAAGCATTCCTGAAGCATTGCACTGTTGCCATGAGTAAGACCCTATACAAAGTAGAATATTGCCAGTTCTAAGTCATGTACAGCAAGCCAGTTATCTTACAAAACAGCACCAACAGTTCAGCAATAGCATCTGTTCATGTCTTTATGGGCAAAGGCAACATAATTAAACACACTGCCTTGTGAGGAAACTAAATATTGAAGCTTAATTTTTAATATGGTTGTGGTGGGTGGGGGAAGAGTGTAGATTTTTTTTTTTTCCTGTTAGAACCTTTCTTGAGCTTCCTATCCTACAGTAACTCAAGCTCCCTCCCTATGTACTGACATTCTTACAAGGCAGGTCACCAGTAACTAGTTTGTGCCTAGTCCTGTATTATTGAATTCAGTGTCACATCCCACTGGCTTTTTCTTTAGTTGCAGCACTAACGTTTCCTTATTCTACTAACTGCTTATTTCCAATCTTGGTTTAAAAAAAATAAAAATCACACCAACTATTTAATTCAAAAATTATTTAGGAGATAGTACAGACACAGACAAATAAGCAGTACAATCTCATAAGGTACATTTCCTCAGGAAAGCAGGCTAAAAATAGCATAGGAAATATTATATTCTTGCACTCTCTAGTGCTCAAATTCAGAATTCTGTCTCTAATGCAAACTTGACTTTCTCTCAAGCTCCAGTTCACTCAAAGAATATAATGAAGCCTATTAAGGAACATCAAGACATGTATTATTACCTAATTATGTAGCGGCACAACACATTTCCTGTTCTCTCCTTGTAAACCAGCAGTTACATGCTGTGTTAGAATGGCATCACTGCAAAATGCAAGGGCCATTTGGATCATATTCTTCTTTTATTACAGATATTGAGTTCACCTTCATGTATCTGATCTTTAAGTGTTATTTGATGCCAGTGGTATCAAAGTATATTGCTTTTAAGATTAAGCACGCAAGTCTTTTTTAACATGCCTGTGCCTCTACAGAGGCTCAAAATGCAAGTTTAGAAATTCACTGTTCAACATGCCAAACACTTCATGCTTTTGGCACTTGTGACAGATGATGAGCCATTTTTTTAATATACACCATACCTTCTTTGGAAGGCCTCAAGCTGAGCAAGAGAAAAGGCTGTCTCTACCGCTTCATAGTTGTTCCAGATAGATTCGGTGTAGCCTTTGGGAGGGATGGGAGATTTTCCTTCCCTGAGAACAGCTGAACACGTTTAGCTGCAGAGCTGTGGGGAGAAGGCAGCCTATCCTCTTCCCTCAGCCCCACACACTGTACCTGCATAGCGTGCAAAGAGTAGAAAGGTCTGTCTGGAGTGTGCTGCAAGCCAAGATAACACTAAAAATTGCTTGTCTAAGAGCAAGATTGGAGAGAGAGAAGGATTCATTTGCAAAGACACAAAAGCAAAGTTTACAAATTCTTCCCCATTCCCCTCCCCAAACACTTCTGAGTTCCTCTAGTTATCATTTATTCTATGTGTTTATAAGACTTAGCATCAGAGATTCAGAGCCTGTTTGAGAGGTTTTGGTACACTCATCTATGAGAGAGGTACAGACAGTTTTACCTCAAAACTTTGGAGAAGCAGGATCTCTTCACATTATTCCCTAATTTCATTCCCTATTTGTGATTTGGAGTTCGGATCCTGGAGTCAGCAGTTCATTCAAATATGTATTTACTGGTAAACAGAGGAATGGCAGTATATGAAAAAAATCCATAGCTATACAGGGAGTGGCCTTTCTTATTTCTCTGCCTGGGAGCAAGGAAGGTAAGGAGATGGGAGAGGCTGGGAACTGTCAATTTTTATCAAAGCCCTTCTACTGGTGGGATCATTCATCAATGCACAGCTCAGTCTAATTGGCAACTGAATGCTGGACAAGGAACACTAGCAAGATTTTTTTTGCTGTCTTTTTTTTTCCAAATAGTACAATGAATCCAGTCTTCCTTTCAAAGAGATAGTGCCAGAACTTTCCTTTGGTACAGAAAAATGTATGCAATGATCAAAGTTTAAGTGAAAGGCTAAATGTCCGTGGTCCCAAGAAAACTTGATATTCATGAACTACAGAAAGCTGTTGTACTTTCAGATGAACTATAACAAGCAATAAGGGCAACCACTGTGCACAGTGCAGTGCCATATGAGTTTTGCTCTACTGGCTGTTCCCTTCTGAACTGGACTTGGGCCCCAGAGATGATTCACATATAAAATTCCTATTCTTTCCCTTCTTCCTTTTCCCCTCTCCTTAACCTCACTGAAGAGAGTTGGCATTTATTTTCATGTAAGTCTGGAGCCAATAAAGGACATAAATAAATTTGAAGTTGCATGGTAAGGAAAACATGCAGTGTTTTTAGCTTTTAAGATAAAGCTACTTTTGTCATCCTCTCCTACAGGATTCTGGAGTTGTGTTAAGCCATCCAAGGAAGAGATATTACTCCAAGATCTTTTCAAAATAAGTTCCCATAAGGAAGAATAGTTGTGTAAGTTGTCTCTGTACGCAGAGAGGGAAAAATAGATGCAAATCTTGCTTTCATAATTGCTGTCTTTGCAAAATACATGGGGTGGTTTTTAGTTTGGGGTTTTGGGGGTTTTTTGGTGGTGGTTTTTTTTGTTGTTGTACTCAAAGTCAGAAAAAAACAAGTGTCAAAAATACCTAAGAAATACATCCTGGGGAAGCAATGCGTATAGGATAAATTGTGAGTACAGATACTTTTTTCATCAAGACACCTACTGCAAACACAGTACAGATAAACTAACAATGTCTTACCTTGAGGAATAAGAGTTGCACATGCTCTTATTTGCTTTCACGTATTTTACAAGTTGTGTGGGCAGGGAGGGAGGATTTATTTGGCCACTTTCTATTTTAAAACATAGTAAGTTCCTTTTGCTCCAAACAGGAACAACCCTTATCTTTCCCCTTCCAATAATTAATCCAGTCTTAACTTCTGTAGAAATTGTACTGTAAATGAACAATAAACATGTCTTATTTTCAGTGTTAACTAGCACTGGAAGAGAAAGAAGAGCAAAGATCTCCCAGGCAGCACAGACATTCTGACTTCCAGATTACAGCACATTGCTTTGCTTCCTCCAAATCCTGTTTACATGAGCAAGGTCAGGGAATGGAATATTAGAGAGCACCTCCACAGTGATTTCCTGCTGCTGTCAGTAAAAACTACCGAGACATCATCAACTTTCCCTTGTTCCCAACAGCTTATCAGGGACTGGAGGTTACCAATGTATTGCCTTACAGACTTGAAGAAAAAAAAAAACCACTACAAAAAAAAAAAAAAAACCAAAGCCAGAAAAAAAACCCAACCTCTCTCAAAACTAAAAGTAAAAGCAGAGGAAGAAACAGGCAGAAATAGTTCCAAAGTGAAACAAGACTTCCAATTTTTCTTTTTCAATAGTTCAGAAAACAAAGGCAATATTAAGCTGCTTTACACATGGAGAAGAAAGGGTAGGAGAGAGGCAGTAATGCTTTCCAAGTCTTCAATGAGATAGAAAGGAGAAAGAAACACGACCCCAGCCCCCAAACCTTAATCCCAATTCAGTGAACATTTTCAGAGTGTAAAAGGCTAAAACACACCTAATTTTTAATAACTGCAAAATATTAAGGCTCTTACCACTTACACAAATACCAGTTAGTTAAGCATATATAGCTTGTTTCAGTAACATATAGGGAAAATAAATAAATTAATCAAATTCAAAACTATTTTTCTGACAATAACAACACACAGACAGGAATACTTAATGTTTTTATAATTGTAGTCCAAAAGAAAGCAGCTCCATACCGAAGACTCCACTGAAGTTTTCCCACCAACACAAGCACCACATTCCCTACAATAAGTTTACAAGGAAGTTGCATCAGCGTGAATCTGAGATGAAAACAGGTTTTTCACCATGTTCAAAAAGAACTGGCCTTACAGCTTTAAGTTGTTTAGAGTTCAGTGAGTATTTTCTAGCAAAATCCCTACTAGAACATTCATACTGGATATGTTGGCTTATTTTGAGGGAAGAAAATACAAGTAAATTTAAAAATTCCACATAAACAGGCATTTTAAGTGTGGAAGTTGTGTTGGACTGTTGGCTCTGACAGAGCAATTAAAATTCCTTGAAAGGAAGAGGAGTGGGAGGAAGAGATAATACCTCATACAGATAAAGCTCAAAATATACATGAATTGCTAAGAAAATATCTAAACATATATTTTAAATTCACAATAAAGATTGTGAATTTTTTAAATATTTGTTTTTCAAATCTTCTCCAGGCAGACTGTTGTCAAGAATAGATGACAGCGATACTTCGCTGAGCCTTAATTATCTGGAGTTGTATGTCCTGTTTTGGGCATCTCAATACAAAACTGACATTGACAACCTGGAGCAAGTCCAGCAGAGGGCGAGCAAGATGGTGAGGGGGCTGGAACACATGATATACAAGAAAAGGCACAGAACCAGGTTTGTTCAGCCTTAAGAAGGAAGGATACAGGGAGATCTTACTGCCATTTCAAATATCTAATGGGTGGATAGAGAGAAGACAGAGCCAGATACTTATTAGAGGACCACCGTGATAGAATTGGAGGCAACAGACATGTTGGAACATCAGAAATTCTAGCTATATATTATGAAAGAAATATTTTCACCCGTCACACACTAGAGCAAGGTGCCCAAAGAGGTGGTGAAATCTCCATCCTTACACATATTAACATATGAACTGGACAAGGTCTTTAGGAACCTGATACAAGTTGGCCTGGCTTTAACAGGGATGTTAGATGAAATGACTCCAGACATCCCTCTCAACCTATGCTGGTCTACCATTTTTATTAACAAGTCTTTACAGAAGGGAAGAAGACTAATATCTTTTTGCTCTGCAATAAGTCACCTTAGGGGCAGTAGTAACATATTTCCTATGACTGGTAGGACAAGACACAGTGTGTGGGGGGGACCAACACAGTGATCACTGACACAGTCAGAAGGCATGAATTTTGAAGTAACATTTTTGTAATGAATACTGTAAAGACAACCAAGCCAGCAATCAAGAGGATGATGTCTCTGGTGGATCAATTTATTCCTACCATGAGTTCTGGGCACAGAGTTTTATAAACAGTTTTCATATCAAAAGAATTAACGAAGGAGATGAAGTGATTGGCAAATTTATAGGTACATAACAAAGAATTACAGTGTAACTATACATTTGAATTCTGTGATCAGTATTAAGATCAGGAAGTAATGAACACAGAGTATTTTAAAGTGATAGGTAAACAATAAATTATATCCACCACAATCCACTATCTGTCAAGCCTACTAAAGATTTCTGTAAGTCTGCAAATTACTTTTGACATAATTTATTTGAGAGATGATAATTTCATATATTTTAAGGTTTAGCAGTTGCCATGTTGTGTTTTCACAATGGAAATATGTTTCTTTAAGATAACTTATTATATGATTGTTTGCTTTGAAGAAAAAGTTTCTCTTAGACATCAACCTCTGTATCATGATCTTCAATAAATACACTTAAAGAATTTTATAAAGTACCTTCCAACATACCTTTTCATAAAGCACTCATGACAAAATAGAACAGCAGAAACAACACCTGCTGCCTATTCACATACATTAACCCCTCAGTCACACAAACTCTTGTTATGGTATCTAAAATTACTCAAGATACAACTTATGCCTTCACAGGAACAGATTCAGAGCTAAATGAGAAATTCTCATTTTAACCTAATTCTAGAACAGTATGTCTTTTAGATTTCATACCAGGAGAGCATATTTCTCCTCCTACGAAACTACCATTAAAACATTGCCTTCCTTTCCTCCCACATGCCATAGCAGTGTCATATGAAAAGCTAACACTAGATGTACCTAGTCCTATGATTCTGTCTTAAAATATGTTACCTCCCCCCCCGCCCCCCACCCTGAGAACAACTAGATGCCTTACAAGGCGAAAAATTAAAACATCACCTCTGGAATTTTATCAATGAGGCAACTATTCTTTAGGTTTCCCATTATTTGCAGATAAAGACAGAATTACAAGAAGTATTTGAGAATAAGCACAAATTTTAACAGTAATATTTTGATATAATTAGCATGGGCTTATAATTAGAATTTGTGCTTCATATAAGGGTACAGTTACTAGTGTAACACAAAAGCTTTGCTATTACACCATCTTCTGGTTAGCCTTGGGAACTGTGAAAGAAAGCATAAGTTCCAAAGTTAGGGTATTGAGCTCTAAGCAGTCGGCAATTGTTTAAAAACCTATTTCTTTCATAGAGACAGAAAGAGTGCATTTCTGACAACATGTTAGTTTAAGCTATACCCTATCTTACCACTGCTCAAAAGCAACTTACCGGAGTACTGAAAGTTGAAGAGGAACTAATCTCTATGACAGGTGGGTCAAGTGTTTGTGTATTAGTCACACCAAAGCTAGGGTTGACCTGTTGAAAATGAATTACGAAATTATTATTTTAGTTAGAGAAAGTGAAATAAGACTGAAATAAAAAGGACCACCTGCTGCATTAAGGAACCATTATTCACCAAGGACTAGAAACACGCCTTAACGTGTAAAAACAAAGGTAGGATGTTACCCTCCAACCATGTAAAATGCAATCATATAAATGCATATCTGAACTCTTTTGTATTATTACAGAAATATAATCTATACTTCATAAACACCCATCACCAAAACTAACTCCAAGAATTCCTGCCACAAGAGTTGCAATTGCCAAGAAGTTCAGTTGTATAACAAAATGAAGTTACAAATACTAATTTGAAATGGATTTATTAAGACAGCTAACTCAAAATGTGCCCAAGGCTGAAGCCATGCAATTAACAGAGTGGCCAATGATGCTGCTGAAATACTGAACAGTAGGAAGTATTCAGACAACTTCCCAACTCTGTAACTGTCCCTCACAGGTGCTTTTGAGGTTTTTGCACGCGCACAACTATAAGGGCTCCTGAAAGTCACCCTTTGAGTTTTACTTTCCAGCATCAGTCACTTGAGGTTGCAGTTGTAGGCCAGCTTTCCTATTCCTCCTTCCACAAGAAGGACCATTGCCAGCAGAAGTGGTGTACTGCCCTCTAGCAATGATGCTCAATTAGCTTGTTACAGTCCAAGGACAACAGGAGGCTTCCACTTGTGGAGGTTTCTATACACAACTATTCAGCACTCTGTTTTTCCTGCTATGGGGTCCCCTGCCTGTTGTAGTTGACTTGAGGCACATCCTCACTCACAGACTTGTACTGCAGCCTGTAAGGCCCACTATCATTCAGTCTGAGGTAGCATCAATGTGGATGCAGCCATTCTGGCTCAACAAAGCATAGGAAGGTGTGCACCAAGCCAGTCCCTAGCCCCAAGCTGCCTTACTGACACGGGTACATTGTTAGCACCAAAGCTGAAAGTGAGCACACACTCAGCAGCCCAGATTGATCAGTTCCCAACTCACACTCAAGTTCCTCAAGTCACCTATTGCAACCAAACGAACATGCTGTTGACATGCTTGCTTCTTACGTGCCAACTCCGACTGTCAAAACGCTGTTGTGGAAAGAAGGTAGGAGGTAACACTGAATGACTAACCTGTGATAAGTTAACTGGCCAAATGCAAACCATGCTGTTCCCAAAACCACAGGAAAAACTGTTTTATACAGGGATAATGTCAGAGGCTGACTGATCAAATGTGTCACCACAACATCTGCAATTTTGACGCTGTGCTATCACAGTTGGACTTCTCATTAATTGTTGGTTATAGGAGTTAATCTATAACTTAAGCAGTATTTTGCTAACGTCCTTTAAGGAAAGTGAAGTGTTAAAATATAAGATAATATAAAGTTTGAGAAAGCTGCTGCTTTTATTTATCTTATGGTTTCACCTAAGGATCATAATAGCCTCCCTATAAAAATCTGTGTGTATATTTTCCCTACCATTTTATTATCTAGGTGTGTGACAGCCTAAAACATTTTCCCTCTCTGCGTGACATATGGAAGTACTATTCTTATTATTTTATAAGCTGATAAAATTCACAGATAAACTAGATGACTTTCAAATCAAAGACGTCTGGTGTAGTAGAGAAATATGAAATTTCCTCTTTTCAAACTTCTACAACCTTTTAATTTGGAAAAACTTAAATGTAAAAAACAAGAAAGGAAAACCAGAACACTAAAAAGAAGAGTAGTGAGAGCTGTCACGTACTGAATGTTTTCAAAAAACACTCTTCCAAAGCTTTCCTTTAATTACATGGTAAGCTGATACAAGTATTTTCATTATCTTCTTTCAATATGATACAGTTATCCTATTTTGATCCATAGCACAAGAAAATATATTTGAAGGAAGGTTAATACAGAACCTTTCATGTAAGGAATTACAGATTTTTAGAGATTGGAGTGAAACCAAAATATATTATTTAAAGAAAGTGAGAGGTAGGACAGAGAACTAGGAGAGGAACGAAAGAAACAGGCCCAACTAAGTATGTGATTGACAGCCATATGCTGTAAGTAAATGATTATGCCTCTACAGATATCCATCCATTGATTTCAATAAATTATATCTCAGAAATAAAAGCCACCCTTCACTTTATTTTTATAGTTTATCTCAAAAAACTAAAAATTAATAAAAATAGAAGAGGAAGTTTAAAATTACTCACACAAAGTATTTCCTAGTAAAGTGATGTAGCTAGCTGTGAAATAGTCTCTCCCAACAAATCAAGAGAAATTTAGCTTTCAGTTGGATTAAACACTGTTCTTTGGGCTAGACTGGAGCCCTCAAGCCAAGTAAGCCATATATTCTTATTTCTACTGCCACCTAGCGTATATTTGGATTTCCTTCATTTAAGAAAATATTTACAACTGAAATGACACTGAATATGAAACTTAATCAACAGTAGCTTTTCATGCTCAAGATACAAACTCCACACATCCTAATTTGCTCAAACCTCAATGCTATGTTTTTAAAGGAAACAATTATTTCTATCTTCCATCTACTATAAAGAAGTCTCTAGTATATGAAAGATCAATTATGTACAAACATAGGAAATGCAGATATACAACTGTCAAGTGAAATGCAATTCTTTCAGTATATTGCACTAAAACTGCATTACTGATTCAACATAACATTTTCAAGTATCTCCAAAAGCTGCTTATTTCAAAGAAAAGCAATGGTTATGATTTATCACAGCTAATTTTACTTCTAGACACCCATATTTGACCTAGTCACCCAAGATTACCTCTATGGTCAATGGAAAAAAATAGGCACCTTAAGAGAACATGTAATTTACTTACATTTCCAAATTGTCTGAATAATTGTAATGATTATAAGCTTTACACCTCTACTTGAATATTCAAGAATTGAATAGACCAGTGCAGTTGGAGAACAGTTGTAAAGATTTATAAGTCAAGAACATAATATTTGACACTGCATTAAAATTCAGGCTACTGCTGATCTGAAAAGGAGGAGATACAAGTAAAGGAATTTATTGTAAAAGTTAATTATACTTCAAAAAGTTGGCAGGGAGAAAGAAAAACTAGAGAAAGTATATTAAATACTACTGGCTCGCTGTACAGCTTTAAGGAGTGAATAAGGAAAAGTTCTGAAAAAATGTGAACTTAAGCTCCATGTTTCAGTCACTATCCTGAAGGCAAAATACCAGGTGATACCTGTAATTCTTAACATCCTTGTGCAAACTCTTTTGTGCAAAACAGGATTTCCAACTGGTGAGGTGTGAAAACACTACAACTGTCTCTGAAACCAGCTGAATAAGTTGTGAGCAAAGCTAGCTCTGTTTTATGTGTACTATTTTCCCAGAATCAAGTTCTGGAATAGTAGGGACCTTGCCACATTGAGGCAAGCAGGGACAGAGAAGCAAGAAATATCCAAAAGCATGAGGAAACCTGGAGAGGCATGAAACTCTAGGAGTTAAAAAAGCATGGACAGAATTACTTCTCTCTTGAGTTCTACCTGTACATCTTTAGAACTTTTTGTGTTCTACCACTAAGTTTTATACTAAGGGAATCAATCTTCATTCCTGCTATAGAGGGGCCTAAACTTAACCAGCTCGGACTAACTCAAGGCAAAGCATTATAACACATCTCAAGAGTCTAGATGACGTTGTAGTGGCTTGTAGCAAGCTTTAAAAGGTCCTTTTTACTTCTAAATATCTTGCATTTGAACTGCCACCTCTGCCTGCCTGTAACTCTTGCATATGTTAACAAGTCTCATAAAGTACTTTTACTTCAGTTTACTTTAAGCTCAATCATCTTTCCCTGTTCCTCATGAAAAAGAAAATAAATAGAAAGCAAACAGTCCTGCATTTTATCCAAGGTGCAGATATTAGGAAAAACTGTGTTGTTACAATTGCTGCACTTTGGTGGAACGGATCACCCAGAGAGACTGGGGGAACCTCCACCCCTCTTCAAAGCCCCCCAACTAGACACAGCCATGGTTGACTTGATGTACCACTGGCAACAAGACTAGATGATCTCCAAAAGCTCCCTCTAACTGACATGTCTGTGATTTAATTCCTACTTTGTCTGGTATATTAGAAACATGATAAGCCATACAAAGATGAGGGTGGTGTTGCAGTGGAACTGTCTAGGGCTAAAGTTCTTTCTATTCCCTGTTGTTTAGGAAGAGCTTGGGATGATAAAAAAAAGTATGTTTGTGAGAAGAGAGACAAAAATAATTTTCCTCTTGTTTTCTCCAGAGTACCGCACAGTGGAACTAGAAGTACTGGGGTTTTTTTCAGTTACAGGAGGAAGTATTTAAGAAGACGGAACACTGAAAAATTTCAAGCACAGTTAGTGCCACTGAAGCATGTTACTGCTGGCAGTACCCCGATACAAGTTTTGTCTGGATAAGTTATGTCTCTGTCCAGATGGTGAGGTCCATTCTTCCTCACCACAACAAAAAGAACAATTGAGAGAGACAGGAGGGACAATAAAAAAGGAAAAAACAAGTGGAGCAACAGAACTTCATAACTTCACTTTAACACTGTCTAAACTATTACATTAATTCTGAAAATAAGCTGCAAAGGAGATCCTATTATTTAATTTACAAGTATAAAAATAGCATATATTACAGTAACATCAGTTTTGTTGAAACTATCAGAGACTCTTCTATCTCAAATAATGTAATATATTTCGAGTTTATTAGAGAGGAAGATATTCTATCCAAAATTTTGGTATGACAAGTGACAAAGCCACAGAGTCCTTTCACTACTACAGAGCCGCTAAACCAGAAGCCTATAAGCTGCTCTAACAAATGTTAGTCATGAAGAAATGCAGACATTAGGTTGGGTGAAATCTGTCAAAGCTAACTGATAAATAATATCTTGACATTCAACTATCAGATTTCCTCTATATGCCCTTTCAGTATTGGTAACAAGATGCTTCCTAGCTTTAGTTTAAAGCCTGAAGTTATTAACACTTTTCCAGAGCTTCTCAATTACCAGGGAAAAAAAAAAAAAAAGGAAAATAGGAAAATTGCTTTAGAAACTATTTATACCTTTGCCAAGCATCTGAGCAGCAAAGGTCTGGAAAAGTTGACCTGAATAGAAAGCAACTGAACCCTGCAACTATAAGCTACTCTGTGTTTTTATCACGTTATAAATGGGTGTAATTTGACTGGGTCTGAAAACAAACCATTGACATAGCAAGAGTGGTTTAAACCCGCTGGCAAATGCTGTGACTGACTTTGTTCCAGTACTGACGGCTGCTACCAGGAAACTTAATTTCATTAATTGACCTTACAATGAATATGACACTCTGGTAGAGAAGTTTGTGAAGCTTGTCATACATGCAGTTGCCCTGCTCTTGTTCTGACCAAAACGCAAAGCGCCAGAAACCTTCACATCCAACTTGACAAGGGACATGACACATGAAAATACTTGATGGATTCTGTCAGGGTTCCCTTCATCCACCAAAATACTTTCAATCTTTTACATATTGCATACACACATAACCCCCTCAATATCCTCAAATCTCAGTGTTTTAAGTAGTATGAGAGGAAACCAATATCATGGCAATATTTCATATGAACATAAAAAGGGTAATTGTGAATTTTTAAAGGACTGTATTAGCATATAACAGCAACCAAAAGTTTCCTGGATTTATATCAGATACAGGTCTTGGATACCGGAATTATCTAGAGAATATCAAAGAGATGAAAGTACAGGTAATCAGAAGATAACCATGCAGAAGCTATCCAGCTCTACCAATGGAAGTCACAGAATCACAGAATCACAGAATTGTGGTGGTTGGAAGGGACCTCTGAGA
>JAOXJM010000001.1:46945425-46964900 GCA_026413425.1 Tringa solitaria
TGACCGAAATGCAGGACCCTGCACTTGGCCTTGTTGAACCTCATCCCGTTGGTTTGTCATAAAGTCATAAACATATCCCTTGAGTTTTAGTGTAGAATAATAGAATCATTATGGCTGGAACAGACAATATTCTTGTCTGAGACAGTACTATTTACCTGTCTAGCATAGCTTTCAGACAACCTGACAAACACATGATTTTCCAAATAACGATACAGAATATAGAATATTTGAAATTTTACTTTGGTTTCCTAATTACCAATACATCCAAGGGTTGCTGGTAGAAGGTTCGATAGTAAAGCAGCTACAGAATTAAATTTTCAGAAACATCAGACTACACTACTCTGTAGTGACATAAAACACACTACTAGCCAAAAAGGTTTTCTAAACTTCAACAGACATCAAGATCTTCTCTCAATACATAAAGGTCTTCGATAGAAGGACAACTCATGACAATCAAGTATTTAACTTGCAATAATAATGCCACCTTGTCCTGCTTAAAATGATATTTTTGAGTAGTATCCTAAAGATCACTGAAGATTCAGATATCTTCTGCAGCAACTCAGCATGTTACTTCGGCATAAATCAGAATATCACCTATGTTGTGTTTAAATCAGGTGTATAGTACAGACTTAACACAAGAAGCACGAAAGGAATTTACCAGGATAAATCTGACAGCATCACCTAGCCTAGTAACCTTAATGTGGATTTGTAAGCTATGGTCACTTCCAAAGTATTATACAGAACAACAAAAAGCTCTCTGGTACACACAGAACAAATTTAAATGTTTGACAGATAGTGTTTACAAAGGTTCTAGTTTGCTATATTACTTATCGCACTCACCTCAACTGACTGAAGTTTTTCATCATGGAGATGTGGTGACCTTGGGTAAATATCAAGAAGATGAGGAGGATCATCAATATATGTTCTTCTAATATGGTGTTTAAGAACTTCTTTATAATCAAATGAATCAAAGTTGGTTTTCCATAGTAATACCTGCAAGAAGCCATCATATCAGTAACTACCTGAAACTTATTCAGTACCCAAAACATAATTTTCAGTGAAGTCTGTTATTACTAACAGACCACATCAGAATGAGACTTCTGTCATCACTTAATCTGATCTCTACTACAACACAGGCACTTCCCCAGAGGATCTTGTATTTCAAGTCTAACAGAGGTGGTTCAGTCTATTTAACACAATAATAACAAAAAATCTCTAAAAAGATGTCCCAATAATTATAAAACAAAGCAAATTTCTGTCCCACTAGCTTGTATCAAGTTTTTTCAGCCATATCAAGGGGTCATACACTATCAAATATCTGTCCCCTATAAAGGCTTGCAGATAAAATGAGAAAGTTTGAGGGGATAAAAGAAATTACAGAGTTCCACAGAATTTTAAAGCACCTGGTTCCAGTGTTTTAGCAACAGGAATCTGTTTTCTGAAACTTCTCCAATTACATTCAAGGTAAAAACAATTCACAACAGTCACACCATGGCTGAATGCAGAGGCAAGACAGCAGAAAGTAGTCTATGCATAGATAGGAATAGACCAGGAAACCAAATGAGGACACACAATGTTGCTCTCTTGTGTCATAAGACAACAGTAGATGTACATAATTTAAGTTTACATGATTTGAGTCATCTTTGTTACTTTAACTGCTAAATGAAGAAAAAAGAGGAAGTCCATAACACTTAGAAAATGACTGTTTCTAAAAGTCCAATGCTGATTTTTATAGCTGCTCCCTTAATTAGAGGGAACAAACAAGGGATCGTGATCTGACTTAATTACTTACCTGTCCAGCCAAAAATATTTTTGACAACCATTAAAAGTATTTTTCAGAAATTAATAAACTATCCACAAGCAGCACAAATCAGATTTGTTCACAGAAATTGCAAGCATTTATCTAATATATTTAATATATTCCTAAGTAGCCGCATTGTTAGAAGTTCATTTTAGATTTAATATCTTTCATGACTGTGGAGCAGGAGACTCTAAATATGCACTGGGAGACACAGTGCACCAATAAAGATGGACCCGAACTAACCCAGACATTAGTAACAGTGAAAGTTAGATGCATGGATCTCATACAAACTATATATAAACCTGCCTCGGAACGCAGCACTTGGAGGACAGTTAGGTGTTACATTAGTTGATTCACAGCAGCTCACTATGCTGTCAGAGTTCCTGCTTTCTCTCCTGCCTTTTCTCAGGTGGGTAGATCCACTACCTCCATCATCCAACCCAGCATAAAGCTATTCACATTTTTATGTGATTTTTTTTCCCCAATTTTCCCAATTTTTCTGCTGGTTTAGCAATTCAAACTGGCTCAGCACTGAGCATAAACAAAGGTATAGGCGGGAGGCAGCAGAAGTAGGACCTTTCATCAGTGGTGAGCACTTTAGCTGCGTAAGCGCTTAATGTGTTTCATTTTTCTCTAAAGTAGAAGACCATGCCACTGCAGGTTTGTTACAGATTACATAATTAGTAAGAGTAAAAACAGCATGGAAACATCCATATATGCCCCGAGTACCTCAACTGCACTGCAAACAGTGTAAAAGCAACTGCATGTAGCCCTACAGAAGTTGTTATTCCCTAAGGAAATATTTCCTTTTATGTCAAGGCAATCAACTGGACACAAGGAGTTGTCTCTTCTAGATGGTAAGAACTGAATTAACAGCTCTGGCTACTACCTTCCAAAAGAATAGGTATAACTTTGCTCTTTCACATAGGAGTGAAAGGTCTTAAGTCTTTCATGGAAGCAGGTAAATGAACTAATTTGTCATGTGCACATATAGCCAAGAAGCGTGAAGAAGATAAACTTCACAACTCTATGTGTTTGGGGTTTTTTGACTGAGGAAAGAAACAAACAAAAAGAAATAAAAGAAGTATCCAGTGCTTGTTTCAAATACTTAACGTGCTTCTGAACAAAGCTTTCAGCTGGGTCTGCACCAACCAGAAAGAAACTTGAAACTAGAAGCAGAGATACTGGTTTTCCTTCTCTGATGGAGTAAAAACAGATTTTTATCTCATGTTTGAAAATGTAATAGGCTTGAAATAATATGTGTATAGAGCAAGTAGTCTGTGCTAAACTTACGAATCAGCTGCCTTCAAGTCATGCTGTGGACAGACATTATCTTTTGGATACTGCATGTGGGATACAAGATGATACTTATATGACCAGCCTCTGCTCATCAGCTTGACATTGCTGATCTGCCAGCAGAGCATTTTAAATGAATACACCCTACATTTACAGTAAACCAAATTAATTCTAGCACAGCAAGTTGAGAAGAGGTCCCACAACTAGTGTCCTGGCAGACTTAGAAGAGGGCTCTGGACAGGTCAGCAAAAAAAAGGGTTTTTGTGGAGTACATGTGTATATACAACAGAAAGTGAACACTGAGGAATAAAGTTCTTGTGTTTACCATAGATAAAGATCTATACATAGGCATATAACACACAATGGTCAGCACTGCACATTTTAAAACTTGCAAAACAAAAGTAAAAGTTCTGCAAAATAAGTAGCCCCCTCCCACTGGAACATTCACAAGAAGGGGAAAAACTTCAACAGATAAAACCCCACTTTCCTGTAAGGTAAATAAAACAATTCAACATTTACTTAAGAAAGCACTTCCTGATGAAACTGGATCTTCCCTCTCATGCATTCAGCATGGAATCACTATACCAAGCTGCTGAGAAACTTGCATCATCTCATACATTTTGCACTACAATACCTACTCACTCCGCAATCCCACATGCCACCAGCTCTACAGCACGGAGTCAGAGCGGGATAAAGGCAACGACATGACAGCATTGAACATGCCTGTCATTCAGGGTGCCCCAAATTCAAAGTAGCCTTGCAATAAGACAGGCATTCCCAGGTTATGCTGGCATTAATTTGGGAGGTTAAGCTGGGCTTCATACTGTAGGTCCTTTCTATCATCATAGCTTCTCAGATTGATCTTCTGTTATGTGATCTAGTTTATTATTACTTCATTCCTCTCAACTTAAGTTTAATATACCAATCCTCAAACTCAAAAGTACTCATGAAAAGTAAGGTCAACAATTCAGGATTATCTAGGAATGAAAGTTTCATTTTGCAACTGAAAAATTCTCATAAAAAAAACTTTTAGCACGGAAAATGAGAGATTAGACCAGTGTCGCAAAGAATAAATATCTTCTCCCCATTCTTGGTGGGTTTTTTTTTTCTGCTTGTAAAATTAACATTGGAAGTTTACTAATATTTTCACTACTTTTTTGAAGATTGTGTGATTTGCTTTTTAATTTAAAATATTTTTGTTTGTTCTAAATGGTTAAACAGCTCTTTTCTGTACAAAATCCAGTACTTCACTGTTTCACTAATGTGAATTAGCAAAGCTAACACAAGATTATTTTTCCCAGCTCTAGACAAAGTTTTCCCAGTAACACAACTTAGTTCTTACAATTACATAGTAGTGATTTTGAAAGAAGTAAAAGCCTAATGCAGCTAGTAGAGATTAATACTAGTTGTGACACAACTACTTTCTTGACGCTGAATCGCAACACTTAAATCCTTCTATTTAAAAATCATTCCTTTATTTTAATATTCAAAACAGAAGTGGCTGGTACTGTAGTCTTTCAATTGGATGTTACAGTGAGGAGAAGTAGTCAAGATCAAGTTTTTAAATAACGTATTTATCATTTTTATCCTCAAATTTAACTTTAGGCTAAACAAAGTCTATATAACACACTACTAAACAGAATGCATGTCAGCATACTGTAATTAGCATGTTACTGTAACACACTATATTTAACTCCCACCCACTGTAACAAACCTTAAGACATTTAATTTAAAGACACAATACCACAAACCTGAGAATCTGCTCCACCTGAGGCAAATTTTTCACCACCTTTAGAAAAAGCCACAGAAAGTACGGGTCCCTGAAAGAAAAGAATTAGCATCATTTTACTATATGCTATTACTGTAATCATAGTATTGTAATGCAAAGAGAAAAACACATATGCCATTATCTAATATAAACAGATTTTTCAATTTTAATAAGGAACAATTTAATGGTAATGAAACTTTTGCAAAATAATTTACAAATATGTGCAGTACTAACTCTTCAATCAAGATGCTGCAATCAATACTAGGAAAATAGTGGCATATTGCTTAGATTTTTAAGCTTTAATTCTGCAATGAAAAATTATCAAATATATATTACATTACTCAAAACAATGTGCTTGAATGATTCATTATCAAAGGTAGGGTTTGTTCTGCATTAAAAGGAAAGAGACACAATGTCTGCCATTCATCACAAAAGTTATCTTCCATAAGCTTTCCCCACCTTAGAAAGTGCTGTTTTTCAAAAGACAAAACGACTAACGTGCCAAATAATTGATTTTGACAACCAAGAAAGTGAATTATTAATTCAGAACATGATCTATTACTTAATATTAAGCATGCATACACTATTAATAGATTAACTGCGTAGTGGTAGGTAAAATTGATGTATTTACTTATGTGCTTGCGACAAGGTATATAAATTGTTGTCCACTAAAGTTTATCTGCAAGTTGCAAGATACAAGACATAGTGACATAAACCTTACTTTCCCTTTGAAAAGGCACTGAATAACCTATTAAGACCTTCATTTATATAGGATTACTGTGTATAGTTTGTATACCTTGTGTCCATGAAGAGTGTAAATAAGTCTTCCTTCTAAGAGATCCAAAATCTTAAGGGTACCATCAGTAGAAGCAGTGATGAGATAGTTACCAGAAGGATGGAACGACACACAGTTAACCCCTGCTCTGTGAACTAATTTACAGAAGACAATATTCAAAGACTATAAATATCTACCAACAGGAAATGTAGACTTTATTTCTTCACTCTTTTCTACTTCCCAAAGAAAAACCTACTTCATTTAAGGGAAAAATAACCGAAGTGCCAGAGCACAGCAGTCTTTCTAAAGCATTTGCTTAGTTCTGTTCTAAAAATTAAGAGAAGCACCGCAAAGGAATCATCAGGGTCCAGTTCAGGTTTTTAGGGTTGCTGGACTACAAAGATTACTTACAAAATGCTAGTATGACCTGTTTGTCTACTTTCCCCAGTAAGGAAAGAAATCATATAATCTAAGTAAATAATACTTAATTGCCAAGAGCTCCATTCTAAAGAAAATACAAACTACATTGTTTTTACCTTGGTAATGCTGCAGTAGCTTGTTCATTCGAATATCCCATAGTTTCACCGTATGATTGGAACCTGCAGAAGCTATACATGTACCACTTGGGTTGAAATCCACAAAATTTGCAAATCTAAATATAATTAATGAAGATAGATTGATTATGTTTCCAGAGAAATATTTGGAGAGAGAGATATTTACGTAAAAAACAGTATTGACACAGAGTTGATACAAGCTCCTGTGGAATCCACATGTATGGAAACTCAAATAAGGTTATTTCAAGCACTGGAAATAAGCATGAGAAAACAAGGTGTGCATGATAGATCAGACTGTATAATCTGGCTTTTATTATAAAGATAGTAAAATTGTCCCGACTCAAACCTTCACAGTTTCTTCTAGGGACTTTGTACTCCAACACAAAGAGCTGCAAAGAGTTTGTAAGCCACAAATAAAATAATTTTGTCTAAGAGCAAAATATCTGTCTGTAACCTTTTAGCTTGGAAAAAGGGTAGAGACAGCAGTAATGCAATTAGCAAAGCACATATACAAGATTAACATTCAGTCGCATTTTTTAATTAAAACTCTGGTTCCAATTTGTTTAACAAAACTGCACATGAATAAAAGCAAGTATTTTCTAAACCTAAATATAGCAGGTCACTGAAGTTGATGAAAACAGTATTCTGTTAACAAGTGGGGAATTCTTAAACTTCTCTTCTTGAGGCATCCAACATCAAATAGCATTATTGAAATGGAGGAAAAACATTAAATGTTCAAAAATCCAACAACAATCTGACTTCTTTTTGGCTTAATTCTTGACTATGGGAAAACAGCAGTGTGCAGAAAAATGCAGACAGTTTACCTCTTTAGAAAAATGTGAAATTAACTCTCTTAGTTCACATGGGTGCTAAAAGAATTTTGACCTATTTTCAGATACAACACATACATCTTTTAACAACACAAAACATTAAACTGATCTCATTAAAAATAAACATTTACATTTCTCCATTTTTATAGTAACACTTACCCTCCATAATCTAAAAAGCTATCAATACAAGTTTTATTTCTTGTATCCCAGATCTTAACAGATTTATCCTCACTGCAAGATGCTATTAGTCTTCCATCAGGAGAAAATCTGAAACATGCAGGTGTGTACATTACTGAACAACCTAGATGAGCATTAGAGACCTAAATTACAAAACACCAGAACCAAGAAAGTCAGTCTGGGATTAAAATGTGTAACATTCAAAGAACATTTGAATTTCTCATATTTCTCATGGACTAATAAAACTGAAAAGCTTCTTCTCCCACTCCTCCCTGTTTCCATTTCACAATCACTACAACTAAAAACAGGCATAAGCAAGAAAAAGGGGCGGGAGGGAGGCAACAGCAGCGTAAGGTTATCACTTCAGATATCAAAGAGATTATTATAGAAAACTATAGGCAAAAAGACAAAGAGGACACAGTAGAACCTTGCATTTAATTTTAACCTACATATATATTCTCCTGTGAGTTCTCTCTAGACTTACAAACTATCAGCAAAATATTCATGATTATTCCTAGGCTAGCAAACTAGGTTTTTAAATAGGAAAATTGATTTGTCTAATTTCACCAATCCTTATTATTTTTCATATTGAGAAACTGCACAAGGACATTAGAACACTGTTCAAGAACTTCCCCAGATGATTCCTAGAGCTTTTATTTTTCTTCTCAATGATGAGATACTTTGGAACTTTGTAGGGCTCTCTACTTCACCAGTGTTAAATTTCTTTCTCAAGAGGTTTAAATCAGGCCTCTCAGCCGCAGATTCTCCATTAATATGGAAAAAAAAAAAACCAGCAAAGAATCTTTTCTTGTCTTTGAAGAGCTGCCCTGCCTTTAAATAGAATGCAAATTTTAACTTGCAGTACAAAGACCATTTCTTTTACCTTTTCCAATTACATAAGCTTAACTCATTTTGACTCATGACCATTATTTCATGCCACTACTGTTCCAAGAATAGTTGAGAAAACCCCCACCATACATAATAAATCTAGAAACAAGTGAATGCTGTGAAATAAGTTAATAGAGCACAAAACATACAGAACTCGGGAAACAGACATGATACTGACCGAAAATAAATACTGCAGACATTATTTGTCCTTTACAAGTAAGCAAATTAACACCCAGCAACAGATTTAATATGTACAGATATAAACACAGAGCAAACTTTCAGAGTTCAACTAGGATATATATATATATATATATATATGATATGTTTGTAAGACTGATTTATTAAAATATTATTAGTGATAGAAGATCATTAATCATCCACAGATTTTTCTTCCTAGTTCTGCCCTACGAAATAAAAACATTGTGTTAGGAGTTCTACTTCTTTACAAAGAGAATAAAAATAATGCTTACTTGGCACAGCAAACCCAATGAGTGTGTTGGAATAGGGAATACAAAAGGCTCTGACGTCGAACACTCCATATTTTTATTGATTTATCATTGGATGCTGAAGCTAGAAAGTGGCCATCATGCGAGAAGTTCACGCTACGAACAGATGCTGTATGACCTTTCACTACTGATGATTCTCCATGACTAGGAAAAAAACCCAAACCAAAACACTATTATATAAAACTGAAAGAGTTTAAAACACCATAAAACTCAAAGTTTACATATTTGGAATCTTATCCAAATAAAAAGCAATGTATGCAGGCTAAATCTGAGTGCTGCCAATATTTTTTACTTATTTGTATATTAAATATTAGAATAAAAGACTTTAAAGTAATTGTATTTAATATGACCAATTTTAGAAAACAGTGCAATTAACTAGCAGCATTAGCTTACATACAGTATTTGAAAGAGAATTTTTTATATTTTTGATATAGCAATCTACAAAAAGCTTAAGAGTTAAAGTAGCACCAGTCTTTCTAAGATCATTCTGAATAGCTCAATCACTACTACTTGAGAAGTCTAAAACCAATCAATTCAAAATACTTTTTTCCCCAAAATGCTATTCTTTGTTTTCCTTCATCACTTGTCTCCCCAAAACTAACTGTAGCTATGCAATCCTTATGAAAAGAAATACATCGTTTAAGCCAGAGGGATACTACCAAACATAGTCCTATACACATGAAATTATGACCTCTGAATTGCTATATTTTTCTTCAGAAACTTCAGAATATTCAGTAAAGAACAAAGTAACACAGTAAAGAACCGTGTTGCTGGTACTCCCAATCTCTGTTTCTGTCAAAGCCTAGTCAGAGATGCGGGAAGTAAAGCCAAACTTCTCTTGGTGAAAGACTCCAATATTCACATTGAACATTAATGAAACACATAGCCAGCAAGGCCCAGTTCTACTCACATGCAAGGAATCCATAGTCTGACTGTACGATCTTGAGAAGCTGAAGCGAGGAGCTGTCCATCTGGTGAGAACTGTACACTGGTCACTGCTTCTGTATGGCCTATAAATTTGTAAGCTCTGCATTGTGTCTTCAGCTTCCACACCATAAGAAACCTATCCAAAGAGGAGGTAGCTGGCAAGAAATAGAAGATATTACAAGTCCACTCATTGTTATTAGAAAAAAAAAAATCAGAGCTAATGACTATGGATTTGGATTCACTAGTGAGCTTACTGGGTATGAGGGGGAGGGAGCAGTTACTGGCCTTTAACAGATACTTGGCCTAAGCAGAAGCTTGGCAGGCAGCAATGCTAACACCAGGCTTTTGGAAGGACACCAGAAAACCAGGAGAAGTTAAAGAATTCTTAACAGGTAACTCTCCCACATATTAAGCAAACTGACCTAAAAATACTTTATAAAGATAAAAAATCCAAAGCTGAACATCATGCAGACATCATTAAGTATGAATCCAGATTTGGTGTTATCAAATACGAGGAACAAGAGACAAATTCTTCAGTGATCTCACTTTGATCTCCAAGATGGAATTTGTTTCAAGAATCAAGTGTTTGACTCTGAAAAGACAGGCCAACTTAAATTCAAGATATCATTCCTAAAACACTTCAGATACCTACACTAAAATAAATATGATAATTCTGTAATCCTATTTAAGTACCAATTTTTAAGTACTGAAATTTGTCTAGTTCAAAACACAATGTGAAGCTGTTGGTCTGATAATAGAAAAAGATGAATTGGTTTGGGGTTTTTTTTCCAGCTACTTTACAGGTGGGCCATACTATCTACCTTTGAGAAGGCAGACATAGCTTTTACCAGAGCTTGATCATTTTCAGGAAAATACAAGAAGCAAAAGCAACAAGGAGTTGAATTAAACTGATGACTGTGATATTCCTATTCCCCTATTATCTTCACCTAAGTGCTAGCATGCAAGTCATAAATAAAAACAAGGGATTCACACTTCCACCCCTCAATTATAAAATCCCTAGCCCTAGTACAGAAAGGGAGTGAGAGGAAGAACAGGGACCTCCTGGAAGCTGAAGAGGACATGAAAAGGATGGTTCTTCCTTTCCCAACCTCTTTCAGGCACCAACATAGCACAAAGGAAAGGAGTCTGTTTATTAGCACATGTATCAAGGCAAGTCTCAAACAAAATATTAGATATTAAACTCTCCTTAGGAATTCAGCAGAGATTATTTTTACTGCTGGTAGAAAATGTGGGACCAGGCTATCCCCATACCCATACCAATAAGCCTAAATTTGACACAGAAGTACAGGATATTCCTCCCCACCACCTCCAACTTTTCAGAATTTGATTTTACAGCAAGATCTTTCTAATTTTACTTGAATGAGTTCTTTTTTCCCCTTTGATTCAGAAAAAAATGTGACCTAGAGTGGCATAAAACAGAGAGGAAAAAATGAACTGTAAGCCAAAACAGAATTTGAAGGCATCACATTGGAAACACAGAACAGACAAGATTGAGGGTTTCTAGAAACAAATAATGCACTAACCACCAATTACCTGTGGAACACTAAGAGGTGCCTTAAGAACTGCAAGACGCCATGTAATACCAGCCCTCCTTGCTTTCAGGTCTTAAAACTGAGGGAAATATTTTAAAAGATGACAATACAATAAATTCAAAGTCTGGTTTCTTGTAGTTTGCTCCCTCACAAACAGATTATCCCAAGGTTAATGGGACAAGCAGTGACCTGAAGTTCTCCTTTCCCTGGGACATCCACAAGCATCTTCCTTGTTCTCTCTCTGGACTCCTTGCTGTCTATGCTCACAAAGCATCCTCAAATAGGTTTCTGTCTTGAAGCCACTTGCTCATTACCATGACACTCAAAGGTCATTATTATCTCTGATGCTACAGTTTGAGCCCAGCTCACACACACCCCCCCACCCCCCCCCCGCCCCGTGGTGGTAGAGAGCAGAGGTTCAGGACCTGCACAGGAAAGGGGGAATAACCGAGGGATCCATTGCAGAATTATTTTCCTAAGGCTGGTGTGAGTCTATACCTGAGAGGCATAAACTCTGAAAAGGGAACTCGAAGACAAAACTATGAATCTACATTCAGCTTTGGCCCCTATACTGCCAGGGAAACCAGATTCCTTCACCATTGACAAGGCTCAGCCAACCCAGGCTATTCCCAGTTCAAGCAGGCAGAAATCAGCCTTGGTGCAGACACCGAATGCCTCAGCATTTTGCTGCCTGTTAAACATTTTGTCACAGGTACTAAATACAAGAGTCTACAAGGTAACAGTGTTGCCAGCAATAATTTCTATTATCAATACTAATCTAACAGTTTTATACATTAAAGATCTACAGTATAGCTTTTTATTATCAAATAAAACTTCTTGGTTTTTCTTTTCATTCCATTCTAGGGGATTTTGCCTACTTAATAACAATGCTTTGCTGTTTTACTCGGGCACAATATCTTCAGAATTGCTTCTTTACCCTTTTATGCATTTTTCTTCCCTCAAGTTCATGTTGTCTATGGATGTAAATGTTCGAAAGGAGGGGAATAAGGACCATCCAGGACAAGATTATGCATGGGGCCCTACAGCAATGCAGAGCAGACCCAGTTGTTAACGCTCTCTCAGCACTTGTTACATACACCACCACCCTACTACTGCCTTTCAACTCCCAGACCACCAGTAAATGGTCTACAGCAGATCTCCAAGGTTAATTTAATGTATTGGAACTGAAACAAAAGAAACATAGAAGGTCCAAAACAATTTTTAAGATGGGCTGTACCACAAGCATGCACACGATCCTCAGAAAAAAACACAATGTAACCAGGAACTTGTTTAGAGGTGAAAAACAGAATTTGTCCTTGCTGTAGTAATGAAAGTATTTGATAAACTGCAAAATATAACTAGAAAGAAAAAAGCTGGACGTTTTCACCGAGCCGACTCCAACATGCAACTCAGTCCAGTTTATAAGCTCAGGACTCTTTTTTTTTTTTTTTGTCTCTAAACATCAGAGCTTTCTGTACACACCCAAGTACAGCTGCTGCATCCCTAGGTAATTTGCTTTTCTGGTGATGAGTCATAACAGAATTGAACACTAAAGAATAAAGACTTGGCCTTATGCAAAGGCCAAGCGTACACACTGCTTTGCTGCAGTTCTCTGAAAGATGTCTAGGCTTCACATATGCCACAAAAAACAAAGCTATTTGCAATGAAACCACGTTAACTTACAAATTGTGAATATTAATGGTATATATTTTCATATATACACTTGTATATATAAAGACACAAATTGCTGCAACATGAAATTACCATTACACTCCATTTCCCACAATATCACAGTAGTGACAATAAGAAAGTCTTGCAAAGATCAGAAAAGACATACTCAGTCAGACTTTAACAGCTAGGTGTACCCCTTGGTCACCCTTCCTCCCCCTAATCTCCAATTTAATTAACTCAGTGGAAGAATTATCGGTCAGGTGGAGTACAGGGCTGGGCACATGATGTGTCTATGAATATTCAAACACCACCACCATCAAAAACTCACACACTTTACAGGAACCCTGTAAATCTCAGTGTGATAAGGTGCAATGTCACTATACAAACACATTTAACAGTGATTCACAAGATTTGATACTTGGAACCTCTATCAAGGGGACCAACCTGGAATTCTAAGTGCAGTGGATAAATTATGAAGAACTTTTCATAACTCCTATAAGTTCAAGTTCGTGCCACTTTTTATTGTATACTGCATGTATGTACACGAGTGGAAGAAAACTGAAAAGAGTCAACACAATAGCCAAACATTTAATTATCATTCTGGATTTTATTTTTTTTTAAAAGAAACCCCAAAGCCCTCCCACATTATTCAGTGTTAAGTTTACATTCAATTTCTTTTAAGCCACTTAAAAATCAGTATTTTAGAATACATACAAGTTTTCCCCATATTTTCAAAGTCTAACAGAATAGAAAAATCTTCCAGAGTTTCAGATTTTCCAGAAATCTGTACACACTGAATAACAACTGGATTAGAGCATTTCTGTAGAACTGCTGCAATTCAGTTCAAAACCAGTGGAACTTGAAATAGCAAGTTTATTTCTCTCCTCTTTCTCTCCCCTTATCTAACCCCTCCTCTCTCCCCCAACTTTTTATTCAAAGAAATCTTACTTTTTTAATTTTATTTTTTTTAGGGTTAGGATATTTACTTTTGCTTTTTTTCTTTCAGTTTTTAAATAACCACAAAAATAGAATGGAAAGTGGGGGGAGGAGGAGGAAGGGTTCACATATACACAGAGAGAATAACTTCTCTAACTTTAAGAGGCAGATTCACTTAGAGTTATTGCTTAAATAGATAAAGAACACTTCAGATGTCAGTTTGAACATAAAGATAGTTCTTTATATGAAATTTAGTTTTTTGCCAAATCCTAAAAAAAGTTAGTTGTATAAAAGTTGCATAGTCTATATTCACACCATTTAATTTCATCTGAGGAAACATGCATTGCATATACAACTTATGCTCTTCCGTGTAGGAGAACACAGACCTTTATCGTGTCATCTCTATTGGATGTAACAATCTACAGCAAGCTTTCCACAAAAGAACACAATTTTATATAATTTATTGCCCCAGTACATAATGACGGGCTGCCTTTTAAAATTTGACAAATGGTTCACAACTTGTAGGTCCACAAAACAGTTCCTTGCTGCAGAGTGGAATGGAATTTTTCAGGAATGTCTCCCTTATATAGTAAAGAAGTGCCCTTTTTAAAAAAGAAAAAAGTCAGCTTAGGAAAAAAAAAATCAAATTGCAAGTAACCTCCTAAAAATAAGTTAAAGACTTAAAACAGCCCATGCCACACAGTGGCAAACATTTTTAGCATGATTCAACGCTACATCCTCAGCTCCAAATTTTCTTTTTCTGTTGCCCCTCTCTCTCAGCCTGCTTCTGCCCAAACCTTTCAACTTTTTAAAACCACTAAGATTCAAGAATGTCTTAATTTACTCTTACTTTATTTTTGGCAAGTCTTCACTTATTTCAGGTCCTACTTGCTCCCTTTTAACCCCTCTACCTACTCACACCTGCAGCAAATGCACAACTATTACATTCCTCAAGTATCTAGACTTTTATTGCTCACTACCTCAAGTCCCTACCTACCAGCTCCATGTCAAGAACTACTACACTGTGGCTACTGAAGAATATTTATTACTTCAGTGAAAGTAATCAAAAAAGCTGGAATGCCTGAAACATTAAGAGAAGCAGTCAACTTTATAAATCATATAAAGCTAAAACACACAGATATTAACACAAGATTTTTTTTCAAGTATGCAAGATATCTATCACATCTACTGTCTATAATCACACTTAAAACAGATTAGTGACATGATTCAAGAATCAATATTCTTCAAAACTCAGCAGAACAGGATACAGAAATCATTCTAAATAAGTTGTTTTATAAACCACCTAACCAACAAATCTCGGTTTCTTCCAAGCTGCCCTTTGCCTTTTCAACTCCCTTTACTTCAGGAACTCTAGCTTCCCAACCTTACCCGAGGCCTCCCGTGGTACTACTGTGATTAGAAAGAGGCAGCATATGCTGCATTATTTCAGAACTCTATCTAGGGCTGATGTATGCCAGCTGTTGTCAAAAATCTATGATGCAAAATAAAACTGCCAAAGTTTTCCTCTGTATCTCCTTCCTCTATCCTGCTGACAGACCAAAAAAAAAAAAAAAAAATAAATAAAATGGATGCATGGTATAGTCACATAAGCTATGTGTACCTAGGATGCCAGGCTTAACATGGAAAAGCTTGCACAGAGGCCACATAAAAATTAAATATATAGCTACAAAACAGCAGTAGCTAATGCAATTCTGTGCTTTCTGTCCTTCTCCATTACCTTTAAACAGAATTCTTGCACCCATTCCTGTTTCCTTCCCATTTGTGGTACCACCAGCATGTCCTCAGTTCCACTGCTACTACACACTTCTCTAAATGCATGAGAGCTCCTGAGTCACCCTCATGAGGTAAGTTTTCCAGAATAGGCACAAGACCGCACAACAGTGCCGAAGCCCTTCTACTGAAAAAAAGCTTCCTTTTCTTCAATGTAATATAGCTAGTTGTCACCCTGAAATGCTTAAGAGTACGCAAACTCCCAGAAAACCGCAGAATATTACAAGGCTTAAGATTCAACTTTCCACATCAATATCAATTCAGTAACATGCTACAGCAGCATTACTTAGGGGTTAGATACATGTGTTGTAATGCATCTGCAACATAGGTCAGTTAACTTCACTGCAAGAACTTTCACTTTTATTTTCGCAAGTAAAAAAAAATCTTTGCTGTAATATTATCTTGCAAGTTCAGTGTGTATAATTTTTTTAAGGAAAAAAAAAAATCCCTCTTCAGTCCACTCAAAAATTTTACCGTAATCAAGGCAGACCAAAGTAAGAAAATAACAGATCAAAATTTTACAAAAATAAAAGGCATTAGAGCTGTACTCAACATTTTAGAAACTAAACCCCAGTATTTACTTTTGCTTTCCATACAGTTCACCACAGAGACAGAGCTTCTACACCACTACAGCTGCATCTGAAGACAATCCAAGGTATACAATCAAGCACTGCTACCTGCTCAAGCACGTAAAAACCTTGGAGATCACAGTCCATTTGATTTGTGCTACCAGCACTTATTATTTCTCAAATTTCCAAATCTGATTTTTATCTGCAGCATTGCAAGTTCTCATTTGCACATCAGCACGCCCCTCAGTTGTACGATAAGCAGTAAGGCACTTTCCTGAATGAGGGTGATAGATAGTTCCATCTTCTTTGAAATGCCATATAATAATTTCTGGGATAGGAGATCCATCTTTTGGGCAGTTCCTCATACCTATGAAATCTTCATGCTCAGGGACTTCAGCACATAGCTCAGTTACAGAGTTAAATCTAATCTCCTTATTTGATGTGTATTCAAAAAACTGATTGCCTCCCTGACCGTGACATCCAAACAGAGAAAGATGAGCCCCAGTAGGATGATGTTCGGGTAACACGTAGTCAAGGCATTCCGAAGATATTCCTGCACTGCGGATAGCACCATGCCAGCCAGGACGATCTTCTGGTACATGCAGCTCAGGAAATATATTTTTTAAATACCAGTTAAAACTCTTGCATTTCAAACGCTCTCTTAGTATTTTTCTTTCAGAAATATCTCCATAGTTTTCTTTTCTTGCTGAAGGATTTCTGTTGTAAAAGTGCTCTTTGTACCCATCCATCCACACCTCAGCAGCACGTGCCGTGTTCTGCAGGAAATTCGGTCTAGCATATGGTGCACGCTTTGGAAACACATGACCTACATGGGAGCACGGATGAATTTCCAACATGCCTCCACACTGCCAAACCCTAAACGATAATTCTAAGTTCTCCCCTCCCCAAACATCCATTCCTGTATCATAGGTACCCAGGTACTCAAAATACTTCTTGCTGACAGCAAACAAGCCACCAGCCATAGTTGGGGATCTGATAGGGTCGGTTTCAGATTTGCGCCTGAGACGTTCGTGTTTAGGCACCGAGTGCCACTGGAATGTCAGACGCCAGTCAAACCCCCCAATCATGGGCTCTGCCGTTTGCATGTAGTATTCAAATGTTTTCCAGTCAATGGTGTCAATGACAGGACAAACAATAACAGTTTCGTTCTCAGCAATCCTCTCAAGCAGCGGTTCCAGCCAGCCAGAGACACATTCACAGTGACAGTCTAGAAATGTGAGGACATCACCAGTAGCAAAGGTAGCACCAATTAACCGTGCACGAACCAATCCTTCTCGTTTGTTGGTTCTTATCAAACGAACTCTTTTCAGAGTGCTTATGTATTTTTCAAGTTCAGACTTCAAATACACTTTGTCGCTCAAGTCATCGACCAGTATAATTTCTTTTAGAAGCACTGAAGGTGATGTTTCAAGAACACTATGTATCGTCCGTAGCAACGTTGACCAGGCTTCATTGTAAAAAGCGATTACAACAGACGTCGTGGGCAGTCTCCTGTAGTCATAAGATTTAGTTTTACATCCACTCATTCGATTATCTTCAATGTGCCGGTGGAGGGAGATTTTATCACTTAAGTAGATATTAATTGCATACTTCTCAATTAGCTCTTCTTCCTGTTTCTTTTCCTCAGGACTCAACTGCAGGCGAGAGGGCTTACCCCATTCTCCCGGGGCATAAGGATCAGGCGGGGATTTGTCATAAACTGGACGAGCCAAATTCACAGCCTCTTCTGCTCTGTCAGAAAAGCGCCTCTCCCATTTCCCTTTGGTGATGCTCTCCCCGGCGAGGGAGGCCCCGAAGGCAGAAACCGACAGCTCGACCACGAAGTAAGCTATCATCAAGAAGCCGAGAAACACGCAGCTTTTGCGGACCCACGTCCACCTTCTCGCCAGCCGGATCCTCATCGCAGGCGATTAAGAGGAGCTCCGCGACCCACTGCTGGCTGCCCCCCCCCGGACGGAGGGGGCTGCAAGCGCTCCCAGTTTCGGGCTCGGGCCGCCGGCCGAGTTGGCGGCCAGTTCCTCGGTGGCGGGCCCAGGGGCTGCCCGGGGGACGGCGAGGGGAGCGGGGCAGCAGCGGAGGCACGGGAGCAACCTCCCCCCCACCCCTCCGCCCTCAGCGCTCCCCTCACTTACTTCCTCCTCCTCCTCCTCCCCCCCTCTCGCCGCGGGACAAACCCCTCCTCCCGCCTTGTGGTTTGCTCGAAAAGTTGTCGCTTAAGGAAGGGGCAGAGACTCCTCGGCCCGCCCGGCC
Source organism: Tringa solitaria (assembly GCA_026413425.1). Lineage (NCBI taxonomy): Eukaryota > Metazoa > Chordata > Aves > Charadriiformes > Scolopacidae > Tringa > Tringa solitaria. The sequence goes on from JAOXJM010000001.1 coordinate 46,963,739, forward strand.
GGCGCGGCGGCCCGCCCCGCCTCCGCTCCCGGACCTACGGCCGGAAAGGAGGGAGAGGGGGAAGGGAGCGAGCCGCCCCGCCCGCAAAGCAAACGGTGCCCAGCCCCGCCGCCGCCGGCCCCCGCCACTCACCCAGCCCCGCGCCGTCCGCGTTGAAGGCGACGCCGGTCACCGCCGCTCCGTGGCCTCGGAGAGTCCGGATCAAGATGGGGTCCTGCTGAGGGAGAGGGCGCGCGCCGTCAGCCCCCGCGTCCTGGCGGCTCCCCCACCCGCTCCCCCTTAACCCCCCCCCGCTCAGGAGCCGTTAACCTCCCGCAGGCGGCAGCGAGCGCTCCCGGCGGCCGCACCAGCCGTAGCCGCACGCAGCCCTCGGCGCCGGGCGACACCCGCCGGCCGCGGTGCTCCCGTGCCGGTCCCTTACCAGCGAGGAGGCCATGGGCGGAGCGGGGAGCGCCGCGGCAACGGCCGCTGCCGGAACGGCGCGGCAGCAGCTCCTCAAACCCCCCGCGCTCCAGGCGCGGCCGGCTGAGCCCCGAATTCATTCAGCGGCGAGTCTCGCCGGCCGCCCATTCGCCGGCCGCCCCGCGCAGGGGGTGGGAGGGTGGCCGCCGATCGGTCGTGTAGGCGCTCGACTCTCTCTTAAAGGCGTAGGGCCACAGCGCCCCCCCACGTTGCCTGGCGACCGGGCGGCGCGGCCTCCCCGGTGCCCGGGCCCGGCAGCCGCGGGGCGGAGAGCAGCGGCATCCCCGGTAGGGACGGGGCAAATTACAGCCTCTTGTCTCCGAGTATGGCCGTTGGTGGGGTCGCTGAGGTGCCGCCCTAGGGTGTGTGTTGGGGGGGCGGCCTTTTCGTGGGTGCTGCGGCAGGAGGCGGGAAGGCCGGCCTGGCGGTTATTATTTAAATAAAAAAAACCCCAAAGTACAGATTTTCCTACCACCCCGTCAGGGAAACCTCCCGGTGCTGGGCTGGTTCTCAAGGCGGGTGGCAACACAGTGTCCCCCACAGCACCGCCGGTGCTTCGTCTGGGCTTTTTTAATGCTCTGAAAGTACAACTACTTTTATTTCTTATTATTTATTTTTTTTAAAAGGCAGACAACCCCAGCACAGAAATCACAGAATCACAGAATTGTGGTGGTTGGAAGGGACCTCTGAGATCATCGAG
>JAOXJM010000001.1:46969104-46983683 GCA_026413425.1 Tringa solitaria
CACATACAATTCTAAATTTAAAGAACATCTTTCTCTTTTTTTTTTTTTTTTTTGGTAATGTTTTAATGAATGATCGATACCAGCTATGTTTGCCATGTTTCCAGTAATGTAGATATGTTGGTAAATATTTTTTTTTCAATGCACTTCTTGCATCTAGCTTTTCTAAAAGTAAGCAAAACAGTTGTTTTCTAAATAGATATGTAGTATGATGGCTCTTTGCCATTGTATACAATACCTGTGAAACTGTCATGTTGCAGAATTTAATGTGTTGGAATCAAGTTACTTTAGCAAACTCTTTGGTAATGTGTGTTTAAAATGAAGAACTATTCATGTGTCTTACCAGATTCATGAAGGTTAGAAAAAGTTTGGAAAAGTTTAGTACAAACGTACAAGGTTAGAACAAATTTATTAATGTTTCAGCATATGCTGTATAGAACGGTGTTTATAGAATATCTTCCATTTAGTGCTGCTTAACAACAGCATCATCTAGTGTAATGTGCATATTAACTGCAAGAGGGAGTTGATGAAAATTGATGAACAGGGAACTGTTGTACAGAGCTACCTAGCTTGGTGAAGTATCTGTTTAAGTGTGTAACACAAGGCAACATTTCAGCCAAAGAATCTGGTAGGGAGAATGCACTAGAGAATGGAACAAATAGGAGCAAGAGAAACTAAAATAAGAAATTTTGCTAGAAAAACGAGCTCTTGATATCGCAGCTCACTTAATTTAAAAAAAAAAAAGAACAAACAGAACTAGATTTTGTTGAAGTCCAAACTCTGTGAAACCAAATTCTTGAATGAAATTAGAACTCGGAGAACTTGATTCCACTCTTTCTTTGGGTTAGTTTCAAGAGGGACAGGAGTAAGGCAAGCTGTTCCTGACCAGAAGTGGCAGATGCTTCAAATTCAGGATTTTTACAGAGAAGACTGGGTCATTTTTGCCACTTCATAGGCAACCCTAAATGCTAATTGATCTGCATTCATCATTGCTATACCAGAGCAGGATAGAGACTTCTTTGCCTGGATAAAGAAAGCCTGCATCTGTACTTTTTTTTTTTTTTTTTTTTTTTTGCTGTTGCAGCACAGGCTCCTTGGGCAGGAAGAGATTTGCAGCACGACAGTTGGCAAACCCAAAATATGACAGAGTACCACAGATGCTTCCTGCTGCTACCATTTAGGTTTTCTCTTGATTATTACTTGCATGGCTGATGCACACAGAAAAGTGAAGGGGCAACTAGCAATTTCAGACTCTCAGAAGTTTTATTACTAAATACACTGTTCTGTTTGCGTCCCTGCATCGAGTATAAAAACTGCCACCATTAATGAGAAAGCTGGACACTGGTCTGATTCAAAGAGTAAGTCGTGAAGTTACACCTTGCCAGATGCTACTTATGAAATGATAAAAATCTAACCAATGGGCCCTATTCCACTGATGAGGCGTGCAAGTACAGTGGGTCATTTTGGGGATAGAAAATCCAAACTGCAAATAGCTTCCCCACTCCACACCTTCTTTTCTTAAACTCACTTTCCTCTCCTGCAGGAAGGCTGCATACATGCCTAGCTGGATGTGTGTGTGTCAGATTGCTTTAAGACTACTCACAGGGCCTCTAATATTGGTAAATTTTATGCTGATCTCAGCATAATGAGGTCTTGTTTCAGAGAGGGAGGACTTCTGAATGGCTGAACAACCCATATACTGTACAAAGGAGAGAAACAGAATCTGCCTGACAGCACAAAAGGGAGGAGGGAGGAATACCCCTGATTTTCTCGTTAAAACAAGTTTGTGAGAACACCGCTCAGGCTCCCTGTAGCAATCTATTGTATCACAAAACGTCCCTTGTTTTTATCATTTTGCACATTTCTGATCACAAGGCTGCTGCATGTGGACACACGATACCCAGAACCTCCATTGGAATCCGGCTGGGATCCTGCAGGGTGTTTGTTTGACAATGGCAGTGCGCATCCAGGTTCTACGGAGAGTGGTCCCAGCTGTGGGGAGGGTCAAGAGGGCCTCATAGCAGACAAGGCACCCAGCAAATCAGTGTCACTGTAACCCCTGAGCGCTACAGAAAACAGGAGTGAAAGCGCCACCGCTTTCCAAGGGTGTTCCGAAGGGGTATCTGTGTGCCGCGGCTTTGCAGCTGCAGCAGGAGGAATCCCACAGGAAGCACGCTCCGAAGGCTCCTGCCGCTCCACAACTAACCCAGGCGGTTTTCCTTCTGTATGCTGTGAGGCTCCAGCCTGACAAGTATTTTCACACCCCACGGTCTCTCTGATGGAGACAAAATACTAAATTCATGGTAAAATGGTGATGAGGCAGCCTGTTAGAGATGATGGCACCTGACTTACCGTGTGCACTGCTTGCATTTTTTTGCACTAATTCTTAGAAATTGTTTGCTGGCTACTTTGACTCTAGTTTAAGAGAATTCATCCTTAACTAGACTTTTGTTTTGAAGAACACAGCCTGCTGTTAGTATAAACAGCTTGTTCTTGCACCCATGGAACAGTCAGAACGTGCTTTGAATTTCCAAGTTGCTGTCAGAAAAGAGTCCTAGATCCTTGCTACAAGAGCTGCCTTTAAGATCACTCCTGCTGCAAGGAAGTTTTCCTGCCATCGTGTTGAAGGTGATCGTGAAACCTATGTCTTTACCCAAAGCACGTGAAAACTTGCAGATCAGCACGTTTTACTGACACGTCACTTAATTATGTTGTTACCTACATTTGATTTTGTTATTTGAAATAAAAAGCACTAGATTAAGCTTCTTAAGTCAGTTTACCTAGAACACTTGGTTTTCTAGTCTTTTTTACACTCCCCTCCAACCTTTCGTCACGTATGTCAAATCATACAATGATCCATAGCGGTTGTCAATTTTCATTATTCAGATTCACAGCACAGATCACAGCAGGTTCTCCTCCAAGCCTAAACAAGAAGTAAAGGTAACTGAAACGCTCAAGCAAAAGCATGAACTGATAGAGGGCACAGTTTGTAGCACTCCTGACATTACTGCCTCGAACTGGAAGAGCCTGCTTTAAGACACACGCTTTTCAACTTGTATAGTCATTCTTTTTGCTGCTCTCACTCCTATCCTGTTTATCTGTCTTTTCTTCCCTTGAAACTTTCAGCAACTTTCACTCTCCCCTTTCAAATCCCCTTTAACTTACTTCTTCCACAGCATTTCAGCTGTTGCTTCCTCCACCTCTAGTTGCTGGGGCAGGAGGAGCCACAGAGGGGAGCACCTTTCTGCTCAAGTTTTGCTGTGCAGAGAGCAGCAGTTCGCCCAGAAGCGGTTCTGTTGCGGTTCACCGCGCTGTCCCAGAAGCTGTTGAAATGGCACAACGGAGGGGACGCTGCAGGAAGAGAGGAGCGGAGCCGAGGGGATAACCTGAGCCAGCATCGTGGACTCTCATCCTGCTCCTGTGTGAAAGGCTCAGTATGGCTCAGTTGCGACCCCATCGCATCCCCCTGCGACCGGGCAGAGCAGTTTGCTCAGAACAGGTACCGTTTTCAGAGAGTTTTGCGGAACAACACGCAAGGCGGACTATTTGGATACTTAACAGGTTGCAACTTGTCCATGCTTTCCACTGGGATATCAAAAGACATCCCCAGCACCAGGAGATCCCCCTTGACAAGCATCAAATCTTGTTCAAAACCTTGGAGATAGTAGAGTATCAGCAGCAACAAGCACTCTCACTTCCCCCTCAAATTCCGTTCTTTGAAATGGCTAAGCCCTTTTATTTCCTAACATTATTCTTTCCCCCCCGAAACAAACCTCTTGACCTGTATAATTTTATCAGGGTGGTTAGTGGTTAAATGTATTTCTCTATCAAGTTTCCTCAAAGATGTGATTTCTAAGTTAGAGTACAAACCATGAAGCCTTACAAGACTGAAACAAGGCAGGAAAGCCACAGGAGCACTTGTCTGGTGTTTGGCAACATCCCAAACCTCGTCAGTTTGGAAGTAACTATCTATGGCTTAACTTCTAACGTGCAACGTTTCAGATGGGGGTTTATGATGGCATGCAGGAGTATGTTGCAGCATTTCAGTCTTTAAGACAAGAGATTGTCAGAGATCAAGCGTGACTCTGGAAAACAAACCCTGAGGGCTCCCTGGGTTGTGCTGATTGCCTTCGGGGACAGTAACGAAGAAAGCTGATGTCAAGTAGTATTCCCAAGGGGTGTTTTATCAGTTCCCACTCCTCACCCAGTGACTAAAAAGCCTGTAGCACTTCTTCATTCAAACATATAAAAAACACTGATCGTGTCAGTTGGATTCAAGCCGACACATGATCATTTAGTTGATATTCAGGCTTGCGCTGTTTGTAACCCTTTCAAAAAAGAGCAAAGTCTGTGATATTCAACGTTATAATAATTGTAGTCAAGTATTGACATGCCTGCAGAATGGCTGGGGACCCCTGCTATCCCAAACTCTTTAAAAGTAGCAGTTCAGAATACTTTTAACCACCTGATGCAGAATTTAGTTCATCTTTTATTGAAACATTGATACCTTTGAACTGAAACACACTGCAATATACTGGCCCTACAGAAAAAAATTCAAACTATGTCTGCACCTTTAAGGTCGAGAGCCAGAATGCAGCATATCAAGATTTAGTGGTGTAGGCACTTCCCCACATCTTCTAAAGATACTTATTTTAAATCTGTTTTAGTTTCAGAAGAAATGTGTTATTTATTAAAAAAAAAAAAAGCTATGACAACTGTTTTGCAGAAACCCAGCTATTTTTTCCAATAGTTAGAATGTCAAATTTCTATTTGAATCATCTCACATTACTTTAACATTTGGTCAGCCAGCCAGCTAGTTTCACTATACAGCTTACACGTGGAATGTTTGACAGAAGCTTTTTCCTATTACATCCTTTTTAAGACTAGAATGGCAGTTTTGTAATGTCAGGCTTCCTACTTTAGCATTTAAAGTTTTATATGCAATTATCTGAGAACCAGTAAAAAGAGATGCCAAATCTGATATAACACTAACTTCTCCAAGTGTAACGAAGTATTTCTGTAACTCAAGGCAAAAGAGGGAGCATTTGTAGATAACAGCAGAACCAATACTGCATTTAATTTAATTTCACAGGTATTCTGCTCAATTAAATAAAAGCCTGTAACACTACTGCTTCATGAACTGTAAGGAGAAAAGTCAGCGTCTCAATTCAAATTATAGGCTTTATGATAGAAAATATATTGTTCAGTGCTTTTTATTCTTGGTCAGCTAGAACAATAATATAGATATCATTAACTTCATGTGACTGCAAGAGAACTTTATCTTTCAGAAACTGATCTTAAGCACAAAACCCCAATTAAAAATGCACAGTAAAGAGAGAGCAGGGCAGTGAAACCACACAAATCTGCAAATGAGTCAGCTTTTCATTTTCCTTAGAAATAGCTACAGTTATTAGTCTTTATACACCTGAAAGATTTGAATGAGCCAAATAACAGAGTGAGAAATCCTCTTCTTCCTTGAGGAGGAGCTGCTTTCCACAGGTCTGCAGCAGAGCTTACAATCTGTAGGTTTACCTGTGAATGACAGGCTGCTACTTTGCGGTGGCTAAGCACGTCTGGCTTGTAGTATAAAACACAAATATTAGAAGGCATAAGCAAACTTTAACAGATATCCACTGAAGACAGTTCAAAAACAGGATCACAGGATAATTCAGGTAGGAAGGGGCCTTGGGAAGCCATCTAATGCCAAGCTCCTGCTCAGAGCAGTAGAACTTCATGAAGTTCCATTCAGATTATTTCACGAAACATCATTCCTTTAATGCCTGCAAAGACAAAAAGGCTGTGAATTTTCCTCGCTAAAGAGTTATTTTCTGCTGAATAATCTCCCATCTCCACAAAAAGAATAAGCTCGAATAAGCTGTTATTTTGAGCATTTGAATGCTGATTTAACCCAGTATCCCTCCTTGCAGCTCTGCATATCTTCCCAGGCAGCTGTCTGCAGAACTGCATTGCGCCCTGATGGGATGAACTCAGGAAGGAGCAGAAGGGGCAGGGATTAGAAGCCACACGAAATCTATGCAGTTCAGCACCGAGCAGTGACAACTTCGCTCCGTGTTACTTCTCTTGCAGGTTCCTCTCCTAACGGGAGATGAGAAAAGCTCAAGTCCGGCTTAAGCTTCACCGACCTTTACTAAACTGAAGCTTCCCTACAAGGAGCTTTTCGCTCGTGACCAGGAACTTTATTCCTGACCACCTCTGAAATCTAAAAATATCATCACTGAAGGCTTCAAGATTAGATGTTAAATTCAGCTCACTAGAGAGAAACTCTAAGGACTGCAAAAATACTTAAATAACATTATTGGCACTAAACTTCATGTTACTTACATTAGCCATAGGACAAACTTTTAATTAATTTTATTCCATTTTCAACTTCTAAGAAAAGGATATGAGAAAGAACTGCTAGATGAAAAAAGAGAAAAATGCATGCTTCTGTTTACTAGAGCATGTTTCTACAGGTGCAAAGGAAGGGCAAGTTTTCTTCGATGCACATATGTTATTCCCTTTCCAAAAAAGATGAAAGCCACTAGCAACATTTTAGACAACCAGAGTTCTTCTCTTGTAAGAAGTCCTCTGAGATACCTAACAGGCCAGCAAGAATAGGGTATAATCTCATATGCAGTAATTTAAAGCCTAAAAGTTGTAGCATTTTAGATAAAAAACAATCAAGGTAGATTTGCTTACACTTAATCATATCAATTTGGAACACCTTTTTAAGTGGTAGCATCTTTCAGTGCTGTCTTCTAGAGCAACTCACAGGAGAGCTCATTTGACAGGATGGATAGAAAGAACTAGCTTTGAAAAAATACATATCTTTAAGAAAGGACAGCAGCTTCCTCTCCCCTCCCCCATTAGCAAACAACAGTATGAGTTTCATTTCAGAGTTTCGAAGCCCAAAAGAGCTATCACCAGAACTGCTTAGGTGGTTACCTAGTGGATCCAGAAGGCCCATTGTGACTTTATAGAACATAGCTAAAGTTGATGCCCTTTTAAGAGATTAATTTTTTACTTTCCCAGTCAGTCATAATTCAAAAAGGTTTACTGTAGCAGAAGTGACTCAAGCTCTGCTATCACACTAAGCGTTACAGCAGGAAAATACCAGCAAACCCATTGGTCGGGCCAGTTTAACATAAGAGAAAGAGAAGTGTCAGCTCCTTTCTTCCTTTGGCTCAGGTTTGATTTAAATCACTCAGGTAGTGATTTACTTACTTGTTGAATTCCATCTACATGGACAAATAATATCTATGAGGCTAATGGAAAAACCCTGTCGAATTACACCTCCTGCTCAAGAATTTCTGGATCACGGAATGGACCAGGTTGGCTCCCTAACCCCTCTGGGCAACCTGGTCCAGAATTTCATCACCAGCACAGTAAAAAAAAGTATTTTCTTGTGTTCAGGGAGAATTTCACATGTTGTAACTGGTGCCCGTTGCGTCTTGTCCTATCAGTGGGCATCACTGGGAAGAGTCTGGCCTCTCTCCTTTGATTCCACCCATCACGTGTGCACAACTCTGGCAAATTAGACCCTTAAACAGCTGAAGAGCTTAATGCTTGTTTTTAGGGTTGGGTGGTGGGTAGGAAGAGGGGCTGCTAAGCAGGTGTTTGCTACCTGGGGCCAAGGGATCTGTGCAGCACAGCCACACCCTGCTCATGTTAATTGCTTTGTGGATCAATCACTCCTCGATGTACAGGGGTCTGCAGATGAGGATCACTATGCTTTTTACTAGAAGTGAGTCTTTCAGATATACCCGGTAGAACAATACTGTAAGGCTAGGAAGGACTCGTATTTTTTGAAATTAAAATGTGACAGAAAGTACATTTTCCAGAGCACTTTTTTTTTATTTAAGAACACTTTATAGAATGCTTTTTGGATGATGGTCCTCAATGAATCAGACTGTTACACTGATCAGAATATTAATGACCGATACACAGCAAGTGAGTAAAGACATACCTTCCCATCTTGAGAAGCTGTGTTACCAGGAAGCAAATCCTATCGCTTCCTACCAAAATATCCATTCCAAGAGGTCCCTGTTTCATGTATTCTATGCCTGACCCACGTATCCTTTGACAGGTCCTAAAACAAGGATCTGAATCTTCTCAATTGATAGTTTTGAAGGTTTTCTCCTCAAATATGTAGAACAAGTAACTGCCAGCACAATATTCAAAATAAGCTCTGTATTTCCCCACAAACATCAGCCAAATAGTGGCTTACCTTGAAGAGATCTGGCAACTAGCTTAGGTCATAACTGAAGATGCTTTGTACCTACAGCCATCAGAGCAACCAACTTGTGGAAGAAGGAAAACATCAAGTTAAATCCTGTATTTGTAAAACTGAAACTGCCAAACATAATAGATGTATCTTCTAGAGGTTATTTATAGAGTGCTTTGGTATTTTTATTGTAATACCTTAAATCAGAAGCTTGGGGAAGCAGTTCACACAAAGGTTTGAACTGTACCCTCTGATTCTCTACAGGAGAGACCAAAAGCTTTTAAACAGGAAAAGCTCGTATTCACTTTGTGCCTTCTAGCAATTGTCATGGAGCAATACCAAGTCTGTGCCTTCACTAAGGAAGAAGCCATAGGAAGTTTTCTGTATGATAGTACTTACGGTCTTCCAGCACACTTCAGCTTCATGCCCTGTAAGAGAGACGGCCTAGGAAAGCAGATGAAGATGTTCAGAATGCTGTTAAACACCGATTGCCACGAATCAAAGGGATACAGAGGGTGTACTTGCATTTCAGCAAGCAACTGCTGCTCTGTAGTTGGATTGACACTTGTCGCTACACCATAATCAGAGATGCCAGGTGACGTTCCAGTATTCCAGAATATACACTTCCATTAACCAAAAGCTGTTAATTCCCAGAAATCCCCTTGCTAGTCATTTTTCCAAGCTTGAATTCCCACCATCTTCCAGTAGGGGCAGGCCAAGGAGCCCTTTTCAGCCTAGCAATTTTATAGATTCCTAGAAAACTAGGAGACGTCAGGTGCATGTAACAGTAGTAGAGAGTTACAGAGGAATTCACTAAATCTTGAAGATCAGGTATGGCTGAAGCTAGCTACTGCCCTTCTTCAGCAATGCTACGCGTCCTTATCTACCTTTTAAAGGAATAGACCCAGAACACTAACGAGATCTGAAGTGGTCATACAGTTGCATGTGGAGGCAGAGCAAAATCCTCAGCTTGCTCCACACAGAGCAGGAGAAACCTGCTTGCCTCCTTGCAGCTGTTCATGTTTAGGATATGAACTATGTAAATCTCTTCTCTTTTTTATGTATAATCTCCTATTGATGCTGATGACTTCCTATGAAAGTGTTAAGAGCCATGTCTAATTTGTTTCCGCTACTGAGGAATACTCCCTGCTTTGTCAGATTTGCAGTGTAAGCACCAACTCCAGCTTCGTGCTTTGCAAGTAGAACGGTGCTGCCACTGCTGAGTGAGCTACCTTTTTCATGCCGTCTTCTTTCAGTTGTTTAAGCCCATTCCACAGTTTTCTAAGCAAATCCTCATCCTAGACCTCACTTTAATCAAAAAGGACAAGTAGTACCTGTAGGAGGCTTTTGGTTTAGAACCCATGTAAGCCATATCTCCTTGATGGATGCTGGAGTCTCTTGAAGAAGGTGGTTAGGTAGTTCTGTATAGAGTCCAGGGGAGAAGATGAGCAGGAACAACTCTAAGGCTCTTGATTCTGGCCCAGAATTTCTTATGACATGGCCTTGAATAAACAGGCCAGTTCAATATCTGGAGATAAGTCGGAGCTGGACCCTCCATGCTGGCCAGGCTCATCCAACAAAGTTAAGGTATTTCAAGTGAGGGCTTGATATCTGTAGGATCAGAAGATATGTGCTGCTTGGGGAGAGGGTGGAGGTGGAAAAAAGCAGGAGCTCTTTAGAACCAAGTATTTGCATCAGAAAAGCAATGACATTAAGACATTCTACTTTAATTTATGCAAGGCTTAACCTGATCTGAATTCTTCTAGGGCTCTGCAGAGGCTGGCAGTAGAAACTGAACTTATCAAACCTTTGGAATAACTTCCCCACACAGTCAGCCGGACATGGGTTACCCTTCCATGAATATTACGTTTGCTTTCTTACTTTGAAACACATTGGAAAACTTCCTGTTATTCTAAGAAAATCTCTGAGTTAGTTCATATTTTCTGGTTGCTTACACTTATTACAGACCCCTGTGTTTACCCACTGGTTTGGCCTTAAGGCATTTGTTTCTCTCCAGACTACTCCATGATACATTTTCCTCTTCCTGTCAAGACCAATACAGAAAAAACGAGCCCTCTTATAGAAAAACTCTCACCCCTCCCTCAAAGCCAAAATTAGGTGTCCTAACATTTGTCTTGTGAACACAAATACAGTAAACATCCTGCCCAGGTTGCTGCATTTTAAGCCACTTCACGCAGAAATGCAATTCTGGGCTGAATGATGTTAAAAGTTACTATTGCTTGATCATAATACCGTGTACACCATCACCTCCTGAAAGGGCTTAAAAGTCGTAGCAAGAGCTGTTTTACAGAAGTGTTGTGCATTTGAGGTTTAAATCAGTACTGTACTGACATTCAAGAATTTCGGTCCCCATACAGACTGAGATGAACAGCACTTTTATTTATTTCAGTTACAAGAAGACAAGTAAACCTTACAACCAGAAAGGCAACGAAGGCCTCACGAGCTCAGTGATAACCAGTCCATAATCTAGGCAACACGTCATGATTTCTTGAGATCACAAAGAAAGCACACCCCTCTCTTAAACAACTTCCTCCTTATTTCTGTAAGGAAATTTCCTGTAAGAACAGCACACTGATGTTAACAGAATCAAGAGGGATCACCGATGTACAAAGCCTACATTTACCCTCCCACCCACCTCCGTCAAAAGGCTTAAAAGCGTAGATTTTATTCCAAAAAAGATACCACGAAGTCATGATCACAGCTAGAAGAGAGGGGAAAAATTAAAATCTGTTTTCAAATTAAATTATGATGCATTTTCAAAATCAATTATGATGCATTAATGAAGCTAAATGAAGAGATTTTCTCACACGGCAGTGTAGTTTATGGGTAACAGAACTCTCCTCATTTTAAGCCAACGCTTGTCTGACTCTTGCAGTAGGGAGAAAACAGCTTCCATAAAATCCAATCCCCCTACCACGCACTCCAGGTAAGAACTATGACTTAAGGGAAGGGCTAGAAACACGTCAGAGAAATTACTATACAAAGCGTCAAGTGCACACACCCCGCCCTCGCCTAGAATTCAGTGCGTTTACTGAAGTTACAATAGAAGAGAGTGAATTCAGGAGTGGTTGACAGTGGGATACAGGGCTACAGGTCGAACATCAGCCACTAAAGGACAAACCCAAGCATGCGATTATCCCACCACAAGGGAAAGAGACACTTCAAGCTTCCTGACCTGCTTGTTTCTGCAGTTTGCCCAGTATTATCTCCTCCCTCATTACCAACTGAATTCCTGCTCTCCTTCGAAGGGACCCCTTTAAAAAATGTCCAAAATTCTGGATTATTTGACAAAGAAAAAAAATCACTTGCTATTTTAAAGAGCACAGGGCTGGCAAAAGGAGAAGAAAGAGTTTACAACTTATCTCTTCGGTTGCTCTTCTAAGCAGTACTGGGCCTAGAAAACATGAGGAAGTACCAGATGAAGTACTGTTCCATCATCCTTCGCTGTTTGAACAATACCCTTGAGGCAGAACGTTAACTTCTTCAGTCAGTCACTAGCAGGTCAGTTTTGGTGTGTTAAGATATTAAGCAACTGAAAAAAAATGTGTTTTCATCCGTGCTGTATGTCAGTTCTCAGTCTCCCCTCGTTAAGTGGTCAGGGATACATTTATTACGCAGTACTCACAGTAAGTCTCAGGATTTCAGGTAGACCTATTCATTCCCAAGGAGTATCCTTTTGGCTCAGTGAAGGCTTTCGAGTACCCGAGCTTACATTCATTCTGGAGGCAGCCACCATGATTCCATTTACCCAAAGTACTATTTTTAGTGGGGCTGTTACCATGTTGAAATATGAGTTTAACGTTAACCAGTAATACAAAACAGTACTTTTCAGTGTTTCCAGTGAAGGTGCTGAGAAAAAAAAAAAATCTGTAAGAAACCATCGCTGCAATTTTATTTTAACAAAAGGGCAGATTTATTCATGTTTACAAACAAGTTTCAAAAACAAAAAGGAGAACATGTATGCTACCCACTAACAACCTTTCAAAATGCCAACAGCCCTCATGCTGCATGAAGGATTCTATAGATTAGAAAAAAATCACAGTTCCACTCACAGTTCACCAAGACAGCACTAAACTAACATGTTTAGACAAAAACAAAGGACTAAGATTCTGATGTATTTTGATTTAATCCATTTTGCCCGAGATAACAGAAATATTTCAAGCAAGTTCCATCACATATTGATGTCCTGCATTAAACAATCCTACTAAGTTCTGAACAAAAGTTATTCAGTAAGTTTCTCAAAATTTTTAAAAATTAAACAGTTGTTTCAAAACCATTAAGTAGTAAATGTATTTAAGAAACTAATTAGGACAGAGGCCATAACTTCATTAGAACACCACTGCTCATGTTTTTACAAAGCATTAGTGTTATCTATTTGGCTATTAGTATTAGCAATTTATCTACAATATTTAACAAGGTAAATTGCAGGCAAAATTTAGTACAGTTTCAATAGAAACACCCTTTTCCTGAAAATACAGCAGTATTTGAAGGACTAGTTTTTTTGTTTTTTTGTTGTATTTTTTTCTCTGCATCATTTATAAGGAAGCTTCCCATCTATGAACAGGAACAAAAAAAGTATCTACAAACCTTGTAAACAGATCTGTATCATTTATAAACATAAATAATCCAAATTATTAACAGCCAACAGCAGAAATTAAAGTATCAATTCAACGATCCAGGGCCTCCTTGCCCTTCCCAGCCTTCCCCTCAGAAAAGGATCATGATAAACTAAAGCTCTGCTAACACACTGTTCAGGACCATTCTTAAGTACAACAGATGATCCACAGGTCACTTATGCCGAGTTACTGTTTATCTGTCAGAGTTCATTATTACTCCCACCCCCAGAAAAGCACCCTCCAGTCTGGCAGAAAGCTTTTTTTTTTTTAAAAAAATAAATCTACATTCGTACAAGTGTGTCTTCTGTTGAAGTCCAAGACAAGAATATCATCTTGTCCATCATAATGTGTGAAGAGACCCAGTTTCAATTTCTTTACAATGCAGCTAGTGTGTTAACATTCAGCTTACAATCAGAGTGATGTTTCCAAACTATGTAGCGGGCTCCCTGGGGATGAAGAGGTAGCAGACTTGTTCATGTCTGTTGTAAGGTGAATTCCACTGTCAACCGCATTGTTATTTTTATTGGGAGAGGGTGGGGGAGTAGAGTTGCGTTTTGTTGGAGCGTCATCTTCAGCATCTGTATCATCAATAAGGGGAATATGAGGCTCGGAGTCTTCTATTCTAAACTCGGGATGCGTCATAAAATTGTGAATCGAACTTCGTGTCTCAGGTTTCTCGAGCCCCTCGTACAAGGAGCTACGAAATGCATTCACCACTCGGATCTGCAAACAAAGAAAAAAAGGCTGTTAAAATCCTGCAGATTTCCTGGCACTGGCGTGGTTCTTATGAGTTTGAATCCACAAACAGCTAGACATGGGTGAATCGGATTTGTATGTGATGCAGTGGAACTTGCAATAAACTGTAAAAAATGAAGAGCATTTCAGTACAGCACTGCCAGTCTACACAGTAGGAATAAAAATTGTAAGAGTACTGCAAAAAGCTGAAGGGCCTAAAAATTCAGACATGGCACTAGAATTGTTCAATTATTTAACATGGGCTGAGCGTTTTTCAGGAGTGAGGCCAACAATTCTTTACTTATTCACAAATTAAATAAATCTCAATGAGTGTCTTATTGACTACTTGGGGCAGGTGTGGGGAGGGTGGGGGGTGGGAAGGCTGAAAATAAGTTAGAGGATAAAAGGGTTACTAATTCTCATGCTAGGAACTGGGATGTCAACTGACTATGAAAAAGCCAAGCAAGTGTAAGCCAATGTCACAATGACTGGACGTTTACGAAGAGTCATGCAAAAAAGGATACCACCATTAACAGCTGTAAATATTCGAGTATATACCCATTTACCACACTAGAGAAAGTTCTTTATTGAATGGCACTTTGGAAACTCAAGACCAAGGAAATTTAATACTCTACTGTACAATTAAGTAGCCACGATGGATCATCTCTTTAAAGTTACAACCTAAGTAACACGAAGTATGAGAAAAGTAGGTGATCAGCCTTTGCTTGAGTCTTCAGTTTACATTGAATTCATGGACAAAATTCCCAGGCTAAATATTAGTTTAAGTCCTTTCACTGTTTAATTAATGTTTTTCAAGTCAGAAAGCTAAGTTTACATAATTGATAAATAAACGTTTCAGAGTGGAATTAGACAGAATAAAGTACACCTTCATTTTGCAAATTGTGCATGACTTTTATTAAGCTTTCCAAACTGTAATTTGAACAATGAAACCACCTGCCATCCCCCCCCCCCCTCCAAGAGAGGAA
>JAOXJM010000001.1:46983783-47003593 GCA_026413425.1 Tringa solitaria
GAAATAAACTTCCAAACTTTTTGTCAGTTCTCAGCTTCCCTTAACCTAACTTACCTTGACTATATCTAGGATGATAGTTATATTATCAAATTCATGATTTTAGTTTTTGGAGGTATCGACTTTAACTTTGTGATAGACTTTGAACTACTGAAGTTTATTTGTGTATCTCTTCTTTGAAACAATAATGTACAATAGTGTAACAATAGTGTTACGCAACTTGTGTAACCCATGTGTTTAAAACATTTATTTAATTTACATTGTATTTATACATCTGAGTTATTAAGACATGAGGCCATTATTAATACTGTACTGGTAAAAGTTATGCCTAGCTACAGATTTAGTGATTGATGACAATTTATTAATCATCTAAGGTAGAATATTGGATAGTGTGAATGAAAACATAGTGGCATTACGAATTTCATTTTAACTGTGTATTTGTCATCTAGTAACAAGGGAGAAAAAGGTAAGCTACTACCATGATGGATAAATTCAAGACTGCCAAATGTTATAGTCTGTGAAGTGTTTTATTATATATTTCAGATACCTGGGTCAAAGTGATGCAAAACCTTTTCATCAAAAAAAAATATGCAATATGACACCTTTCAAATAAGAATCACTATACTTATTTAGGTGCTTCATATCACTTCAGAATTGCTATATTTCTTCCTTTGAAACAAAACACAGCACCAGAAATGTCTTTGATTAAATTTAGAGGGATAGGATCTTCTCATCAGAAATCTAATCTTGTCATTCTTCGAACATTAAGGAGAGAATATTCCCTGAAACTGAGTAAATATTTCTAGTTTACAAACAAGATGAAAAGTTTCTTTCCCCAGGCTACTGAAAAAAAGTACATGAAAGCCAGAAACAATTGAATACAGATTGTTTATATTTTGGTAACCAGAGGAAGCTGGTGTTTAAATTTGAGCTTGAGAGCTTATTTGCAAACTTCATGAAGTTCACACAGTTCTAAGGACTCAGATCAAAAGAATTCCAACAGTGAATGAGTACAAAGAATTATCCTAAAGGAATAAAGGTTTTGTTGTCACACTTTGAATAGGTTAGCATAGCTTTTATTTTCAAGTTTGACATTTTAAAAACCCGTTCTGTCCCACAGGATTTCTCCAAGAGCTGAACATACCTCCAATTGACTTGGTCAGAAGAATGCCCTCTTTTTAGCAAACAGCAATTTTTGAAGCAGAATAATTGGTGCATGTGTTGAAGTAATAGACACAATGCACCTCAACTAATTTAAACAGTTAAGAAAATTGTTCTCTGGTCAAATCAATGGAAGTTGGACAGGTACCGCAAGAGCCAATAAAAAGCTGTGTTAAATCCTAGAGGAGAGAAATGTGTTGGGAATCATTACATGCCTGTATGGCTCTAGAACTAGTTATAAACAAATAGTATTCTTTACGTATAAATTCAAACCTCTGAATCTGGCCTTCTCTGTCTTCCCTAAGTTTTGGTCTGTCATTAATACATGTGACAGAAATCTAGCTCTTTGTCAGATGCAAGACTGTCTGTAAATTTCTCTTTAGTAATCTGCTTTGTTCTATCACTCTCTCCTGATTTGCTGAATACTAAGAAATTTATTATTTAATATTGTGTTTTGCTGCTTGAAGAATTTTTACATGGATTTATATTTTAAAATACTTTAATAAAAAAATTAAGAACTTGGACCATTGTAACTGAGAGTACTACTAAAAGTTTTTATCTTTTTATGGGGAAGGGAGGTTTTGTCACCTTAACTACTACGGACTTGCAACCAATCTATCTGTGAGAAATTCAGCTAAGAAACAGCTTTTGGGGGTTTGGGGATTTTTCAAATATTTTTGATTTTTATATTTTTAACTGCTTTTTTGTGGTTGTAAATCAGATATTTAAAAATCCAAATTAAATCTCCACCCCAAGTAAAACTGGATATTCTTTGATGAAGGGTGATGCATTAAGAAGCACATAGTATTTGCTTAGTCTCCATGGATAAACTTATCCTTCATTCCTAGTAAGAACTCAGTTCTGACTAAAGACATACTGTACCAGTTTCCTAAAAAAGAAGAAATTTCAACTTGCCAGAAAGCTTAATTCAAAGTAATTTCTATTAGAAGTTTTGGTTCACTGGTCCATACCCCTCTCTTAGGGCTTGGTGTATCTTCTGAGAGTTAGAACGCGTCCTGCTCTGCCTTCTAATTCAGTAAATTCATTAATTAGAGATATTTTGATACTTCCTCGGTAGACCATGGAAAGAAACACTTGTTGCTTTCTTTTAAGGGATAAATGTGAAGCAGTGCCTTTGCAAAACTTTACAGGCAGTTTCCGTCCTTACACTCCTGCCTCAGACAGTATTGACCCTATTTTCAAGACACAACAGGATTTTGGAAAAGAGTGTTTAAGATCGTTTTCACATGCTGAATTAGATACAGCTTTGCTACCAGTGGAGGAGATGAACTTTCAAAATGTGATTTAAATGTGGGTTTTGATTTTCTGTAGCTCCCCACATTTTCCGGTAGAATATGAAGCAGTGGATACTTGGAAACACACAGATTTCCAGTGTTCCCCTGTTGCAGTAGGAATCAAAGTCTCAGTAGGATCAGGCAGGTGAAAGCGTTTGTAAATGCACATAATTTTGAACCCTTATTTATAAATATTATTTATGATATTGCTCTACAGGTGTTTTCTTATATTCGTATGCTGGACTTTTTGGAAGATGTTTTCATTCATTCATAGTTTTCTTGTAAGACAAATTGTTTAAATAAAACAACTGGCTCTGGAACTGCTTTGAAGACATAAATGGAATAGTTACTGCTATTTTTCTCTTCAAAGTTTGATTTTAAGATTACCAAGAAAGAAAAGTATACCTCTTTTTATCCTGACGAATATCCTGTTCTTTTGTGAAATACGCGGTCTGCCTTTCTGAACATCCTTGTCAGCAGCCTGTTCGCGACTGCTTTAAGTGTGTAAACATATACATATCATAATAGTGCCATCCTGCATCTTAAAACTTGTGTTGGAGTTAGCACATCAAGTTACCCACTTCTGCCAGGATTTAACATTAGTAGATTTAACAATATTTGGTGCTAGAGATCTTTAATTGTGTTAAATTATGTTAATATTTAATATGATTCAGTGAGTTGAATTTTCTTGTTATCTTGAATGTTTCAGATTTCATACCTTGGATTGAACTGGGAAAAAATTTAAATAACAAGAATTTCATCATTTTTTACATTATTTACTACACTTGTAGCAATACACTTTATAGAACCAGAAATGCCTTGTTATTTTTTATGCTCAAATGTAAATTAACAAACTGCTTTAAATTTAATGGTGGAAATGGAGTCTGTTTTTGATGGACAGCTATGTGTACCGTAATTTGTAAGGTGGATCAGCATTTCTATAACTGGCAATTAATATTTACATTTCCCTTCCTAATATTCTTGTTATTCATAAATTTCATAAGAGTTTTTTTTAAATATTATTATCTTGTGTGTGTATGTGTATATATATTCTTTATTCCTAGTACTTTATTACCATAAATGGAATCTACATATAGTGTGTCTCCGTGGATAGAATGGTGACTATGGCTTTATAATTGTACCTTCAAATATGCTGCAATTCAGTGCAATCATTCAGTTAAATATGAGGGTTTTTTTATCTTCAGCAGTGCAGGTATGGAAGCTATTGGCTTGTGAAAAGGCTTTAGATCCTAAGTCATCTTAGAGGTGGTTTTACAGCATTTACCTCTGCTTGACTTTCAGCTGTAAATATTAGTTTGAGGCATAATGCCAAATATTTTGAAAGCACTTCTGATACTGCCATATAAATTGCTTGCAAATATATTTTCCTTATTATTGTGTTTGAATTTTTTTATATTCAGAAATTGAGAAAGGAGGTTGTGGAGACCCTGGAATTCCATCATATGGAAAAAGGACTGGCAGCAGTTTTCTGCATGGAGACACACTTACTTTTGAATGTCAAGCAGCTTTTGAACTGGTGGGAGAGAGAACGATTACATGTCAACAAAACAACCAGTGGTCTGGCAACAAACCCAGCTGTGTTTGTAAGAATTATTATTATTATTTCTGTATTATTTTTCTGACCTTAGCCTCTTGCTTTTCTTAGCATTTGTGACTAACCAGCAGGAAAACATTTCAAAAGACCTTGAAGACTTTTTCAGTCACATGGATTTTTTTTTTTAGTAGGCTCAATAGTAGCTCATTTGTGGGGCAGATCACGTAGGACTGTTTTAGAATGTTCTTTCCCCTCATTTTATATTTAATTGAGCTATTTAACACTCTTAATGTAAATGTGTGTTGGATTAGACTCTAAATGAGCAATTCCTAATAACATATAAGTGTTCAAAAGGACTCTTTGGCACATACACATTGATTCTGTAGTGTAAAACAGTCTGCAGATCCATGTAAGAAAAGATTGGGGTGGGATTTTTTGATATCCTTATAAAGCATGAAAATGAATATAAGGATAAGCAACATGTAAAAAGGTTGGAAAAGGGGTAAGAAAACTTATAAGTTGTGTTTTAAAAGATAAAATATGTGCGTGGGTAAGCTTGTAGACAAATTTAAATAGAGAGGTGGTGGGTTTTGTTTGGTGTTTTTTTTTACATTTATTTTTTTCTTCTGTGGTAACAGAGTAAGTCTTTCTAGTACATAGGTATATTGGGCACTTAGTTCTCCAGACTACATTACCTTTTCCTCTAAAGAGTCTTGTAATTCAATACTGGATATTGAACACAACCTTAGTGAGGTATCCAATTCTACTTGGACATAAATATGTTTTGCAGCTGCGTTGGTACAGGACTTAACAAGCTGAGTAAGCTTACACTGGAATGGAAGGAGTCTCTATATACCCATGCAATGCTGAAATGTGTCAAAGCATGTAGGGTCTGGGCATGGAGAAAGTTCAGCTGTAATTCTCTTTGAAGACAGAAGTTGCATTTATTCATGGCGCTGTATTGCATTGGGTTGATAGTTTCTTTAGGGAATAGTGTGGAATATTTTACTGTGTTCCACTGTTTGATGTATGCATGCCCTATGAAAGATAGAATCATAGAATGGTTAGAGTTGGAAGGGACCTTAAAGATCATCTAGCTCTAGCCCCCTTGTCACGGGCAGGGACACCTCCCACCAGACCAGGTTGCCCAAAGCCCCAGCTGTCCTGGTCCTGAACACCTCCAGGGATGGGGCATCCACAGCTTCTCTGGGCAACCTGTGCCAATGTCTCGTCACTCTCATAGAGAAAATTTTCTTCCTGGTGTCTAATCTAAATCAAGCCTCTTCCAGTTTGAAGCTATAGCCCCTCATCCTACTACTACATGCCCTTAATATCACTTACATGCCCTTACATACTTTCATATGAAGTCAATAGCCCTCCCACACTGGATAAATTAGGCACTTAACCATCACACTCTTAACTTTAAAATCTCTATTTTTTTTTCCATTTCAGGTCTGTGGTTATGTCTATTAACTCACTGCTGTTAAGAAACACAGCAAATGACTTTAGCAGTCTCAGCTCTGTGGCCAGTAGGAACATGTACACATCACAGGAAACCACATATTGTGCTAGTTAAGCACCAGTTTGTCAATACCAGCATTGCCATGGCTGTATAGGCATGCAGAAAAAAACTCTGTTCTCATTTCTAGGTACTTTTTCCTAAGTCAAATGAAGCAAGTTACAATATGGCTTCTGTCACTACTGCTTCTTCTGATGGACAGAACTGGGGAGTGGAGGAGCAGAGAGAAGGGAGAAAAAAAAAAAAAAGTACTTTAACGGCAGCCTTGAAGTTACCAGCTTACTCTGTGGTTAAAAAACAAATGCTAATAAGTTACCCTTTCTACTCACTTTTTCTCTGAGAAAATAATGCTTGCTGCTGCCAGTGTCAAAAGTAGCATCTGTCACTGTGTTTCCCTGAGCAGAAACAGAAGAGGGAGATTTAGGAGCCAGGGTTTAGGACTACTGCTTCAGAGACATTTGACTACCTAACTCTTCATTCTGCTGATAGGAGTTTTAATATCAATAACCTTTCACAAAATAAAAACAACCGCAAAAAGTATCAAGGTCATTCTGCTATACAGGAGCCCTCTTGAAACCCTACTAATTTTTACTAACGTATGGAACAGTGTAACAAAACTGTAGCCACAGACAGTCTCTTTCTTCCACTTTGTTAAGTCCACAGTTAAGGACAGTGTTTCTTAATTGCAGATGCAGATGCTTCTGTTGCGATACTGAAATCCTTAGCAGTTTCAAGCCTTGCAGCTTCCTGTATGTTGAAACTGGAGTAACGTTTAAGAATACAAAAATCATCTTCTAAACCATCTAAACCAGCAATCAAACAGCTTTGGAAGCTGTGTGGCTAAGTCCAGCTGAGATCTGAGCCAAACAGACACAAAAAACCAACACACAAACCCAAAGCAATTAAGAAAAAAAAAAAAAGCAAGAGCCAGAATAAGGAGAATTGATCTCAATAAGCATAACACCATCTTGTAACTTATAACAGAAGTAAAAACTGCTTTAGAGATTTAGATAGAAACTCAGAAACTAATTTAGAAAGAAAGCAGGAAATCATAACAGAACAAACCTTGCCATTGCATTGAGTATATTTTAATCTTGATGGCATACAGCAAGGTGAATTTTCTTGCATTCAGACATGCTGGGGTTTCTCATGTATTGACCAGTACCAGTAGAGCGACTGCACCACTACCTGAGCACCTTGTTGGTTCACAGGCTGTTTGCATAAACTGACCATAGACATTTTTACCATTGTGCATTCTAGATCAGCTGCTGAAGAACTTGACATTGTGCATGACTGGGGAAAACAACTCTGGATGTCCCACATTAACATCAGCAACAAGGGCACAGCTTCATACAGCTTTTTTCTTCTTGATGCCAATACTTGTTTAAAGAATTTCCCTCTCTTCCCCCATGCTCCCCTTTTTCACTGTTGCTTGTAGGGGCAGGAAAAAACCCAAACAAACAAAAGCCTAGGTTTTAAATACCCAGCAGCAAATTGATCTGTCCTGCAGCCTTGCAAACATCCATTCAAATACAGGAGACAAAGCAGCATGGCAGAGCACCACGCGGCAGGCTATAACCTTAAACTAAGCTGCAAAAGATGGGGGTGATCGTGTTCCTTGAAGGCCAACTAAGTCAGTTATGGCCAAACACCACCCAGAGCACTAGAGGATTTCTTTCCTGCCTCGGCACGTAACCAGCTCCTGATAACACATAGGTGAGTACACTGGGTCACTGCCACGCAAGCAGAGCACGATCTCCCCATTTCCAGTGAGTCATGCTTGTGGAGCCTGTGACATGTCAAAAGGTCTGGTCACAACAGCTCTCCTGGTGACACGTCGTGGTTTACCCTGATAAAATGCAGAGCTGCAAGTTTCCAGGTTCTTTTTGCACATATTTGTGGCACCTTTTCAATTGGACTTGAACTATCATTGTATGTTTGGTTCAACTGTTCTCATCAGAACAGCTATTTAGTTTTTTGACGTCAGTTGTGTGTGATTACTGACATGTACGTATGAATTTATGCTTAAAAACTGCAATGCTTCCAGGTCCTGAAAATGACAGTTTACAAACTAGTAAAGAATGCTAACTGACCACAAAACTCTAGTCATGTAGTGAAAAATACTGTGGAAAAATGATTTTATAGTATTTTCTTGAGAACGAGGGAAAGCTCCAAGTAGTGTTAGTAGTGTCAGCCCTATTACTTTAATAGCTTTCTATTACCACAGATGTCATTATAGACAGTTTACATCCCCATTTTTCTTTCACATGCATAACCCAGAAGCCACAATTTCAACTGCCACTTCAGACTCCAATTCTCATTATAATTAAGCAACCAAAACCCCATGACAGTTTTGAGTATCTTGCCTGGAATGCACAAATCCCTCATAAATGTATTTTTTTCTCATTTGTATATTGCAACAATTTCTTAAACAAAACTTAAATAACTTGCAGATATTTAATTATCTTGTAAATCAGAATTACAGAAATACCATGCACAGGGGTAAAACTTTTTCAACAGTGTGTACATGTCAATACCTCTTTGTTTAAATATGAGCGCATGGCTCACAGTATGGAACCATGTCACAGGTTACAACCAGAACCTATGCTTATTCCAGAAAGACTTATTTTTATACAAACTACTGAGCATTTACTATTACAGCTGGTATTTACCTACCCATTAAAAATAAATTTTCCGAATATTGTATGAGCACTTTTAGCGCCCAGAGTGTAGAAAAGGTTTTAGTCGGAAAAAACAGGCACCACACTTCAAAGCAGGGTGGGAATGGAAATCCAGAAATCAAACCCCAAGTTTACACCGAAGCATAAACAAATGTACTGGTTGGAAATAGCTTCACACAGACACAGACGCACACGCCCCCCCCACGCCCCACACATTTCCCTGACCAACTGCAGGAATTCAGGATTCATTCCTGAACTGATAAAGAAATAAGGCTAAGCAGAAGACAGTGTCCTGTCTGTCCAACACTTTTGTCAAGACAGCTTCCCCCCTTCTCTTGGCTGCCTGTTCAGTTCTCAACATCTCTAGTTAAGTACATCGTATAATAAGGAGCAATGTAGCAGTAAATTCTTTTTCTACTAAACACTAAGTCCAATTTAAAGGCATTTTTTTAACACTTTCAAGATGACTCTTTTCAAGCTGAGAAATGTGTTACAACTAGTGCTTCCGTAGAGTCCCTTGACAGTAAAAATTAAGTGACTTCCAGGTGAAGGAATGAAGCTGGAAGGTCAAGCAAATCAAGAGCACAGACTTCAAAACAGCTAAGAAATACCAAACAACCTCACCATAAACACAGAGGAGGGCGAAAGCAATGCATTAACAAATTTCTTACCACAGAATCTCTGAATGTGGTAAAGGCTTAGGTCCTGTCTGTGTTCTTTGACCTCTAGAAATAGAGGTTCCCCCACTCCTACTCCGTCAGAGCACTTGCACAAAGAATTTTAGTCAAAAGCTATCATGTTCCCATTTTTATACTACAAGTACACAGCTGAGCCCTGTTAACCATGGAAACTGGGGGAGACGGTGCACAGCACACGCAAGGGGGAGGACATCACTATCAATAAAGGGAGAACAGGGAACAGCGTGAATGTGCTTGAGAAGTAAAAAATTACAACAGCAGCTGGTACTTTCCTGTTCATCACATGAAGAAACTGAGCACGCTGTTAAGGAGTTGGTGTGTTACATGAGCTTTAACCAAGTCCAGCAAGCTGCATAAACTGTCTTGGCGCTTCCTAAGAAAAATCAGCGGTGACAATGCCAGACCGAAAGTTTGCAATGCCGTTATTTGGCACGTAGCATCCCACTGTGCCACTGATTTATGTGGCAAAATGAAATATGACTGCCTCGTGGGACTGGTTTTTTCATTGCTTACAGATGGTAAGTTAGAACATAAGCAGTAATGGAAAGCAATTTTTGGTTAACAGGACAGCTGTAATTATCACAGGAATATAAGCATACCAACAATAAAGGCTTGATTCCCATGCAGAATGCATAGTGAACAAGTGGTCCAGACACTCCTGTGAACCCAGGACCCTCAAAGAGTCCAGCCATGAAGGCAGAAACCAGACTATCACCGTTTTAAGTTATACTTAAAAAGGGGAAATCTAGTGTTTTTGAGCTTTATTTTCAACTACTCAAGATAATTAGACGAGAGAGGTAACTATAAATAAATTGCATAACTGAGGAGCAAACAAGACAATTTGTTATGTGTAATTTATACTGTCATCAGGCCTTCCTCACATTAGTACCAGAATAGTAAGGAATGCACTAAGCACTCCAAATCCTCCTAGCCAGATGGTTGCTTAAGAGTTGCAACCTCAGGAACAGCTGAACTATTTTCCAACAAACAGCTCTGAAAGAGAGACACAATGAAATAACACATCTGCTTCCCATTAATACATATTAGCTATCTAAAGTTGTTCTCCTGGAGGGTGTAGCAGAAGGCTCTACTACTTAGTGAGGATCAGAAACCAGTTCTCTGCTATTGTAGCTCCGTATCTGCATTGGTCATTTGATGTAATGAGATGCTGCAGTGCCCATTAGATTCTGCTCAAATGGCAGCATGGCGTGAAGTTGCTCTCTAGAGAATTCTGAATGTCTAATTAACGTTCTTGAGTGTATTAGGGATACAGGTTACTCATTAGCATTTTAAGTAGGAGATGCAATCCTGTGCATCCTTACTGTTAAATCTACTTTTCATTTTGGGTTCTTGAGGTGTGCAAATTTGTGAGCCGAGCTTCTCAATATTACTGCAAGGTAGGGAAATACCTGTCTTGCTGATGGAGAACAAGTACAGAGGTAAATACTTGTGCAAGCTCACACAGGAATTCTGGCCAAGCCAAAAAAGAAAATAAATCAGAAGAGAACATTTCATTTAAGACAGCTCCTGAAATTAAGCGTCTTCATCCATCTGGTAATCTGAAAGTTTAAAAAGCAGGGGGAAAAAGAAGCCCTCTCAGAGTTATTTTAAAAAACAATTGTTTAACCAGTCTCTAGGAAGTTAGAGAAGGAAGTCAAACATGTAATATATAATTAAGATGGAAAACTCTTTCAACAATAGTAGCTCTCAGTATTCAACTACAACTGCTATGCATCTTCCAGCTCCAGAGTTTAAGCCTACATACACAAGTAATTAAATCTCTAGCCTCTATAGAGGGGAAGGCTGAAACTGAAATGCCACTTATAGCACAAGATAAAGAGGGCACAATTAAGGTGAGACAAAATTTGCTTTCACTGATGGCTTATGAACTGCTGCCAGAAGAACCTAGAGAGGAAAAAAACCCTTTGGATTTGAGTAAAAGTTTCACCATTCAATGCTTAAACTTTTTTCCTTTTAATATTAGCTAGTTAAATGCTTCTTCTGACTTGTACGCATTTTAGAAGCCTTGTTTCGCCACCTGATGTTGAGAAAGTTGTGTTATTCAGTAAAAAAAGTCCAACAAAAGCAGAGACTCAGAAGTTCCTTACAGGCTACAAAGAAAATGTATTTAGTGCTCCGTGTTCTAACTACATATTTTTAACACACCATTTCCTTTCCCATCAGCTTGTTTACCTGAAGTATCATTTGTGTTGCAGTGCAAGACAAATATTTTTGTTGACCTGGGTCCATGATTATACAGTTCATTTACTTACTCAATATAAGTCACCCTAAGAGGCATATACTCGAAAATTTACAACAGTTTTCCCGTTTTTATCTTTAAAAATCCCCCTGTACATGAATGGATGAAGGCACAGGATGTGCAGGCTCACAGCTTTCACATTAAAGTCTTTTGTTGAAACTGTTCCACCTGTTTTCAGCCCTCTAAGAAAAAAAAGTCTTGAGGACTCCACTTTGTGGAAGAGCTCTATAAAAGCCTGAACGATGATTTTAAGTACTAAGGAGAAAATGAGAAACGTTAGGTACGTGAATTAGGAAATGTTAATTTCATGCACTTTAGGAACACACACTCACACCCCACAGTAGTAGAAGCAGTAGTAGAGGAAAACACTACATGTGTAGGGGTAGAAATATTTGTTACATCATGGTGCTGGCTGGCGATGGAGGGTTGCCGCCTTAGAGCCCCCTGAATGGTACTTCCACTCTGGAAAGCATTCACTACATCCATCTGCAAGGAATCAGAGATTGTGACAGCTTGCTCAGCAAGAGAGAGAGAGAACAAGAGAAAGGACCATCCCATCTATAACACACAAAAAGTAAAGAAAAAAAGGCACTTTTTTTTTTCTAAATAGAGTAGATACACAGGCAAGAGTTGCATTTAGAGCTGAAGAAAACAGAGGACCCTGAGGGATTACACATCCATCCATACCCCCTTCTGACAGTCTCAGTCACACCAGTTAGAACTGCCACCTTAGTCAAAGGACTGGAGATGGAGAGGAGAGATTTCCCTCATAACACCCACTGAGTCCTACCTTTTTCAAGACCATACCTGAGTTTGTATCCTGTTTAGGCCCCTAAACCACAAGATCTGACCACGACGCAATTCTCTCTCAGCATGATCAATCTCCTCTACATCTTCTGCTAGTTCTTCTTCAGGAATCTCTTCCTTTTGTGTTCCATGACCAGCTTCTTTAAGGAATTTCAGACGGCTGGTCGGAATTGTTGAAATCAACTAACAATGAATGAAAAATATGAATCAGAATTATCCATTTTTAAAAAAAAATAACAAATGTAATACCAGACTTAAGGCAAAGTTGAAAAAACAAATTATGTAAACGGAAGGAGGGCATCAACATAGAGCTGAATCGCAGCAAAGCTGTGAATATCCTCACCACTTCCACTGAGGTATGAAATTAAACTTGGACTACAAACCTAGAAAACAAAACATCCTTGCTAGGGAGAAAGAATTCCACTTTAACAGTATTTGACTACGCCAGAAGAAGCAGTACTGAAGGTACAAAACCCATTAATTCTGTAGATTGTACTTGCATCTGGAGCTTTCAGAGCTCCATTAGTTTGATGAGCATGATGCATTACCTCAAGTGAGAACTACAAAGTTTAATTAAAGTAGTCACAGTTAATTCAGAAATACAGAACAGATATGCATTCTTTTGTGACCTGGAAGGTATCCATCCATTTGTAAGGTGAGGTTTCCAAAACCCTTATCCCAAACTGTTACTTTGCTACTTGGTGTACACTAGTTCATTTACATATGGCCGTTTCATCTTTCCTTTTCGTTCCCACCTTCAGGGCTATTGTGGTGAACTATGTAGTTAAGGGGAATCATCTTTTAATACGTCCCATCTAGCAGATCCAGATCAGTTCCGAGACTGCTTTCCTTGATCATCACAAACCTAGAAGACCATTTCAGCAGCTGCAGAGGAAACAGACTACTCCAAAAGCAAGATAAACAGCCCTTTATGCTGAAATTGCTACTGTGAATGCTCCCAGATCACATTTTAGTTTCTGCTACTCTCAGAAAGTCAAAAGCTCTTTGACTTTAATGAGCTGCCAGAGCAGCATGAACTGCAGCAGAGAAGCTTTGCCCTTGCAAGACACTTTGGGTCAAAGGTATTTCAAGCCATCTCGATTCTCTTCTAGGCTACTTTGAAACCTCAGAGTGACTCTATTTGATTTTTTTTTAAATAATTAATTTTCCAGAGAACCTCATTAAAAAGCTTATACTCACTTTAAAAATATGTCTATGTACGTATTTACAACTAAAATTCACCCTATCAATTTTATACTGAAACCTGAAGTGTCGTTTACAAAATGGAAGGAAAGAAACTGTAATGGAAAACTCTTCATGTGGTATGAAAAGTTTAGACAACTATGTCATTAAATAATGGAAAACTCTGTAGCTCTAAAGTTTCATGTAAATAAGCTTGCTGCTTACAAGCACTGTTGTGCATGCAATAGTAATTAAACCCTAAGGGGGGAAAAATAATCAAAATGCAATAGCTTAATAGGTGGGTGAACTTTCTATTCTTTCATAATTATGCAAATGAAGATGAAAGAGAGCTGTTTTCTGTTTTGCTGCATTTCTTGCTACTCCAGGAAGTTTTTTAAAATCAAGAAAATACTCAAAGTTAAGCAATTCTGATTTTTCAAGAAAACTACTCAAAACTAAGTTAAGTGTTTTTGACAATAACATATTCATTGTATCTGTATTCTTACAGAACTTCTTGGGTTAGAGATATAATTTCATATTTAGAAGGTAAATACAGCTGCTTGTAGTTAAAAGTTGCTAAACATAAACCAGCCATAGCATCTAGTTATGAAATGTAACTAATTGACTGAGTCAGATTAAGGAATATCCAACTAAGGACTTTCTAATTATTGAACTAGTCAATTTTTCATAAGGACATATATAAACTAGTCTATTATTCATATAGCCCACTTGAATGATCTGAGTGCTAAAGACAGTGTATTTTAATTTTTTATGTAAAGTATTCTAATGCAAGTAGATAAAAGAATAAAAGCTCGTTTACCTGGCCCCAGAGTAGTGTTCCCATGCCCAGGAAAATGGACCACAGCCACTGTTCAATTGACAGTTCTGAGCAACTGAAAGGCTTCCCACCAAACTGCACAATAATTATCTGTGAAGAGCAACACCATTAAACAACATGTGTCAGTGACCTGTTACTAGAAAAATCCCTAATGCTTCAGGATCACTCCAAACAGTTCTGTAATAGGACACAGTCTTTCCCATCCTATTAAGCACACACTTCCACTGTCTCAGCAGTTTGAGCAAGTTTCCAAACCTAAGCCATCTTCTTATGCTTTTCAGTATTTCAGGAACTATCCATTTATTCTTCAAATGTCACACCCACAAAACCTTGTTCACTTCTTCATTTTGCTTGCAGTTCTTTCCCTTCATTTCACTACTACAGCATGTATGAGATGCTACAATTTTAGTGATTATTTCTCACATGAACACTCATCTCAGGACCAAGCTGATTAATAAACTTCAATTAATACAAGTCGCAGATCCCCAAGACATTTAACATTTCCGAAATAATTCAACAGAATATTACCATGTATTCCATCAGTGTTAAATGTCAGACTTTAAATCATCACGGTGTAACATCTATGCAGTAAGCCTGGGAGAGGGGGCAGAGATCTCAACAGCTAAATTAAATAAGCTTCTATTGACTTACCTATTACAGTAAGCTGTACAGGCCCTAATGAGCAAGGTATCACTCTGCATAGGAATTATATGCATGAAAGTCTGCCCTGGAGAATCAACAATTCAAGTAGAGGGCAGGCATGGAAAGGAGACAGTATTGACCACTAAGTAGGACACCTGACAGCTGAAAAGCCCAAGAGTATCTTCTTTTATTAACACAGAATAAGACACTCAGACAAACAACTCAGGAGTTACTTATTTGGGAAGGCATTCAGTCCACCAAGCTTATAAAGGGAACACAGTTGCAGTCAGCAGTAATTTCTACATATTTGGCTTTGTTGCACAACAACAGAGATTCTGCGGCATATGCAACCCTAAAAATAAGAGTAGCTGCTGAAGAAGTGTCATCTAAAAAAAATAATTAAACCTGGGATAACAAGCAAACTAACTTTATGTGAAGCAGAGGTGCACACATTTGCATTGCTTGAACTGCTACGAATTTGGTCAACTTCATGGAATCCCAAATCTAAGGAGAAATTTAAGGCATACGTTATATTTTAAGTCTGAAAAAGCTTTTAAGTCAAAATGGAAGACTTCTGAAAAAAGGTAGGATAATGATTTGTTGGTTATTTCTTCTGATGAATTAAAAGTTAAGGCCCTTTAGAAAGTGAAACTATGTTGTAAACTATTTTCTTTAGATTCAATGAGTGTTAACTCAATTAACTTCAGATAACTTAATTTCATTTGTTCACATATACTGAGTTAACAAACTAGTTTTTACAAGTCTGCCTAGACGCACCAACAGAAGGTCCCCAGCCATCACTGTTTTTCACCTGAAACAGCAACATCTATACAGATAACTCATTTCTGCATCAGGAAGACAAAAACCAGTATTTAAGTTTGTAAGGCTTATGCATGTCCTAATCTCATTAAGATGATATGAAAAGTTGCAACTTTTCTATAATTGTTAAAATGAGCTCTTGTTCAGATGCACAGGCAGATACTATGAGGAAGAGTTCCAACTGTGGGGGTGGAAAGGAACAAACAACTTCACATTTTATCAAGAGACTAAAACACAAAGATCAAATTAAGGACTAGAAAATTCAAAAGGTAAATATAAGTACTTCTACATTCCAATTTTTACCAATTTCAGACAGGGCTTACCTGAAAACCCTGTCAAGCAGCAGTGATTTACAGCATGTTTGACACTGAAGGTTTTTCACGTTGCAGAATTGAAGTGCCTGGCACTAGTTGATTAGCATTTCCAAGCAAGTACATCAGTGTAGTAAGTGCATTTCTCCTCACCCTCCAAGAATTTACTTACCTGCACAACAAATGTCCCCAGAACAATAGAACAGAAGATCGCGTTGTTAAAGATTCCTTCAAAAACATTTCTTTCACCGTGAATTTTTCGGGCATTAATTTCATTAAAAAGCTGCATCATCACAAATGTATTAAATACAATAGTATAATGCTCTGAAGGAGGAGCATGCAGAGGTGCATTTCTTCCACTATCGATATCAAAAATTTTCTCACCTGTGTATAAAAGGCATTTATCAGTAGCTTAATAGGTGTCTTTACACACAACAACAATAAAAAACTAGTTTTAAGATCACATCTCTATACAACTTCTAGAATAACTTCATAAGGCCTCAGTATTCTTACCAGCAAACAGGAGTGTGAAGACCACTACGAGTTGGTAGAAAGCATGTCCCAAGATGTTCTTCATCATTGTACGGGAAATCAAAGGTTTGTTTCTACCATAAGGCTTTCGCAACAGAAGAGACTCAGTGGGTGGTTCTGTTGCCAGGGCAAGAGAAGCTAATGTGTCCATTATGAGATTTACCCACAGCATCTGCACAGCTTTAAGCGGAGAATCCTATAAAGATAGATACATAAACCCTCCAATACAAGTGAACAAATTGCAGCTATTAAAGGCATCTGTTATACAACATGGGCATGTTTTTTGGACTAGTATTTAACTGGAAGTTTGAATTCCAGTTAATCAGTCATGCCATTTTCAACCTTTATTATCCACCACCGGTACGTACTTGTGTTATGCATGCTCCTGTAAAAGCAACAATTACTGCTACTACATTGACAGTAAGCTGGAACTGAAGAAATTTGGAGATGCTGTCATACACGTTTCGTCCCCACATAACTGCTTTAACAATACTTGTGAAGTTGTCGTCTGTAAGGATAATATCAGAAGCTTCTTTAGCTACATCTGTTCCAGCAATACCCTGGTAGAAAAAGAAAAACACTATGAAATATAACAGGATGCACTGACTTATGTAATAGAAGCTATTATTATATCCTTGGGTCAGCATTCACTTTGATGCACTATTTTAATATAAGCATCTAATGTTCCACTTATTCAAGTTCTGCTTCCAAGTTCTACTCAAGCATGGTGATGTTGTCTTTGAAATCAAGACCTTAATAAAAATCCTTGAGTTGACAGTAAAGACACCGCGCAAGTTCTCCCAAAGAAACGTTGCTGAACCCTGTTCAAGTTAAAGGCCACCAGATGGTGCAGTACTACTGTTTAGTCTACGCCCTTGAGGGTTTGCTATATGGATTCCAGCAGTAGGGCAATGCATGTGTTCTTAACACAGTAGAATGATATGCATTAACAAAAACCTTTTGCAGAAGAGCACTGGCATTAAACAGTAGAATATGCAATATCATTGCATATGACATTTCAAGGCAATATGACATTATTATGTTTTAAGCACCTGTAGTTTCCTACAGTATCCAAGCAGTTAAGCTGAGTTCTGTGTAATACCTACTTCAAGGATATTTATTTTGCTTTTGGCATTTCAAAAACACTAACTCAATAGCAAATGTAATGATCCTTATTCCAGATACATTATTTTGCCAAGGAAATGAGTCACCTGCACAGCTCCGTGTAAACCTTAAAAGGTACCTTTAAATATCACATAGTAGACAATATATTTTAAGTGTTATTCAGATAAGCAGTTAGAGAAATTAGCTTCTTACAGAGGAACATAAGACAGCAATTGCAGGAACCATTTAAGTTTTGGAAGATGAAAATAAATTTGCCCCTGACAGTGCCAACTACAGCAGCTATACAATAGCAGAAAATAGATACTTGTTAGAACAAGACCATTACAGTCTAGAGAACATTTCATATGTAGCTGTCAAATTTGTAAGTTATGCTTTTGAAAAATGCTCCTTGAGAATGACGTGAAAACTCTTCCTCTTCCCATTTTTTTTCTTCAAGATTAGCATCCAAGTCAGTGCATCTGCACGTGGTGTAAGAAGAATGCGGTCTTCGTATTTTTTTTTCCCTTCAAATGCTTAACAATGAGTTTTTAAAGACTAAACTGACCTGCTAGCACCAAACCATACCTCCTCAGCTTAAGACCGAGGAGGAATCTTAAGGAAAGAGGAAGCTTGAAGAACCTATCTCACAGTATTCTGAAAGAGTGAGAAGAAAGCCAAAGTCCACATGCTTAAGGCATAAGTCTGTCTAGTACTAGCACTTAAACCCAAGAGTTGGTTTGGCTACCATTTGAAAGGGTAGTTGAGAATTTAAACTGAAAAAAGCCAAGTAATCTAAGGAGGCATCAAAACAAATGCAGATCCTAGCTGTTACCTCAGCTGTACTAGAGGTGTCTCTTAGTATAGCTTCCCAAGGCATTTTAAACATCAACTGGCAGTCTCTCTCTTTACAGTCTCCCCATCCCTGTGCATCACTTCATGGAAAACAGATGAATAAGCTCATTCCATATTTGAGTATAATTTTTGAAGTCAACATAGTATACTATTTACCACCTAAAGTCATTTTGCCTTATGTTGAGCAGATCTCATTTCAGAAATCTTCAGCATCAGTAATTCTGTGCCTACATTTTGTAGCAAGCCATTGTATAAAAGGGTTTTGATTTGCAAGTGATTGAAAAGTGCATCTGAAGTTTTATTCAATGGCAAATGCCACAAGGACATTTTCCATCAAATAAAAAGCTAAGTTGGAAGACTGAGGAGGGAGGAAAAAACTAATTAGTATTACTGAGATACATTGCCTCCATTAACTTAGTTATATATTAGGCTCATTAAACAAGCAAGGCTGTTCAATCTTCTTTTAAGTGATTCAGTAAGTTATTTTATCAAAATAGTCTCCAAAATACTGCAGATTGAAAAAAAAAACATACCATAGCAAATCCAACATCTGCCTTCTTCAGAGCTGGACCATCATTGGTACCATCACCAGTTACTGCTACAACTTGCCTCTGTTCAAAGACAGTGCTGTCAATTATACCTAAAATAAAATGACATCTCAGTGTTACAGTTCAAAACTGACAACACAGCACAGATTAAACCTGAAAGAGAAACCAAGTTTTTTGTCTTCCTCTGTCATTAAAATTAAAAAAAAAAAGGAAAAAGTTAAACAGATAGTTCTAGTTGGCTCCATTTCTCAAGTAAGAAAAAAAATAAAATCAGTTGGCAAATGAAGATACCCTCAGAGGCATTTCCCACTGCTCAGGCCTAAAATTTTTTTCTTAGAAGCAGAAAAAAAAATAAATCAATCTTGCTTTACTTAGAAGCTTGGATAACCTTTACTTACCTTTTACTAGAGTGTGTTTGTCAGTGGGAGAAGATCTTGCAAGAACACGTAGCTTTGGCCAAATTTTATCTATTCGCTCTTGCTCTATCTGCAAACAGAGCACTGGTTATATCTTACAGTTAAGAGACTTAGAATATCTGCTGATCTACTTTACGTAGTCAGTGTGCTTACCTCTCCTTTTTCATTGCGTATCCTCCTGTTAAAATCTTTGCCCTCTAAACACAGGAAGTCTTCACCAGGATTCAGAATACCACACTTCAGCGCAATAGCACGGGCAGTGTTAATGTTATCACCAGTGACCATGCGGACAGTGATGCCTGCACGTTGACACTTTTTTATTGCATCAGGTACCTGCGAGCGGAAAAAAAAACAAACCCCACAGGCTTAGAGACTGTACATTAGCTGAATAAAATCTAGACATGTGAGTGAAAAGAAAAGAATGTTTTTGGCTCAAATCTAGGATAACTTATTTTAAAAATCAAGACTGTTGTTATGGAACATTAAAAAAAAAAAAAGTAGCTTACCACAAATCTTTTTCTGAAAAACACACAAATGGCAATTCTGGCAAAAGGGCTTTGTTGTTATGTTATGTGTCCCTGTCACCCGCCCACC
>JAOXJM010000001.1:47003693-47049634 GCA_026413425.1 Tringa solitaria
CCTATTTTTCAAATGCTGCAATATTCAAAAATACCACAAAAATCCTCATGATGTATTAAGCTGCAGTATTCGAGAGTAGAGTACTGGCTTTTCATTTATGATTATGTGAAATAAACTACAGCTCACAATCCACTACTTCACCCGTAACTTCTAGTGTGAAGTGGTGACAGTGCAGATCAGACTGGAGTTCCACTTTCATGTGGCATAGAAGCTTTCACTATTAAAAAAATACTGCCCACATTACACCCCAACCAAAGCCGGACTCCTTACCTCACTTCTCAGATGACAAACCCTCCTCTCCATCACTTTCCACAAGAAGCTGGCAACAGGCACAGTGGCTAATATTATCCTAAAGAATACTCCTAATATTCCAAGTGGTAAAAAAATGACAAGTTGTTCTACCTACTGAGACCCTACACAGTAAGCGCCTTAAGTCATTAGTTTGTTCAGAGCTTCAGTAACACAGCATAAGTGACGTTAAGAAGTTTTAATCTGCTTTTATAGCTCCATTAACTTTCCCTCCAAGAAATTAGATTTTCATTTATCAAATATGCTTAAGGCATACAACAGCAATTCAGTTACTTGTACTCTCTGCATGACGAACAACAACATGAATCAAGATCCACTGTCAAAATCACTGCAGTTTAGTCAGTGACCTCACCTCAGGTCTCACAGGATCTTCAATCCCAACAACAGCAATGCACGTCAGACCAGTAACAATGTCATTTTCATTGTCCCATTCTGGCTCAGGTTCCCCTGCTGGGAAGTCTCTGAATGCCAGGCAGATGGTTCTGAGCCCTTCAGAAGCCATTGGCTCAATTACGGTTTTCACGATATCATCACGGTCCCTAGGTCTAAATACCTTTGGTTCTCCATTAGCACTCAGTATTTTGAAGCACCTGAAAAGGAAGGTTTTAAGAGTTATCAAATTTTAACCAGAAGTTCATCGCAAGCAATGGCTTATTAGTTAACTCCAGTAAGTTTCCACAATCTTTGTCTTCACTTGACTCATGCACACACAAAAAAGCCAGCAGCAGCATCTCTAAGGTAATCTTCTCCATATGAACTTAATTTCTTCCCTACTGCAAAACATACTAGCAAGTTAACTGAGCCAGTCATCCTAAATGAAAATAACGCCCAGTGAATTTGGGACACAAACATTAGTTACCTCCCAGAAGTATCTGTTTCTCCATTGTATGTAAACAGACTGGTGCCTGCGCTGGTTGAGTCAGTCAATCCAGTTTCAAGTTCAACAAAATAATCCTACCTTGTTAACAGTTATACAAGTCTCAGAAGTACAGTCTGCTTCCAGAACATGCATGTGGTGCTTACACAGCTGTAAGTACTAAACTTGCAGCACTAAAAGCAAACTCTGGTACTGCTGTCCTTAAATGTAATAAGGCTTGCCCCCTGCCCTTCCTCCCAGTCTAAGTGCAGAGAATTCAGAAAGCATCTGGCATAGAGTTCTTAATATGAAGTATTAAATTAAAAACAAATACTTAAATCTGATTTAAATGTTTGTACAAGAGACTAGATTTCACACTATGTACTCTAGCATTTCAACACATGCTCTTTTAGTTATGTTTCTTCATGCCGAAGATGCCACTGCTTTCATAGACAGCATATGTACTTTACCAATATTGATGCCATGAATATAAAACTACCAAATACTTTGAACAATAAAATTATTCTTGTTTTTCTGTGTCTTTAGCAAAGTTTTTCCATAAAGCAATGCCAGTACTAATTTGTAAAATAAATGCTTATAAGGTGGCATCGAAAAAAAAAAGTTAAGCATTCATGACTATTTTAAAATATCAAGTTCAGACCTGGCAGATCTGTTAAGATGACTGCTGGCAGATCTAAGTGTTTAGCCCAAGGGTTTAGGGAATTCTCAAGTGCAATACAAGTAAAAAAGTTTCCACCTCAGCCAGGAAATAAAATGAACCTTAAAGCTTCAAAGTATTCATCATAACTGAAATTTGAAGTCTACCTAATTTCCTGATTTTGTTTTATCTGTTGAAATGTCAGCAACCACTAAGGATATCTTGTGTTACCTGCCATCATAGAGCCTGCGATAAATTCAAAGCATTCCAAGATAACTAAATCGAAGCCAGTAAGTTTTATGTAAAGATTTCACTGAAGCTCACCATCAAGTCAAATATTTGAAATAAAGAAGAATAATACTGTTCTGCTTGAAAAAGTTTGCTACATTTTTTTACACTTATTAGTGACTTATTTATGTCACTCATGTCTTTCATGTTTAAGCTTTCAGTGCCCAAGAACAGTCATACATGTTATAATAAAGAATAAGCAGCACAATGGACAAACCAGGTTACAAGCTCTGAGATTAATTTCTGACACTGCACAGGCAGTGGGTAGAGAAAGTGATCTGTGATGCTAGTACTTTTTCTTAGTCAGTGCATACTCTGAAATAGTTTTGGAATTACAACTATTCCAGTAGTATCCAAATCAGTCTAGGTTTTCTTGTTCTTTGCCAAATGCCCTTATTATTTATTTTCTTATCTCAGTTATAAAGCCAAGTGGACCTCGAGCCTAGACTGAATGAGTTCTAGCAACTTCTACAGTTCAACTGCTCATAAGGTAATCAGGTACAAAATATTTCTGAAGGAAGTACTAATGCAAATATAGACACAGTTATTCACTTGTGAGACTTGGCTTAAAATCTAGCTATGAAAAAATTCACAATTAAGTTCCATATCAAAAGGAACAAGAGTCCTTTAAAGACTGACCTTTTGTTGTCTGCACTAAATTGAGGACAAGGAAGATTTCATCTGTTTTCTTTAGTGCATTAGTACTTTCCTACAGAATGATCTGGGGGGCTAGTACCAAGCAAAAAGGTAACTGAACTGATAAACATGATCTAAGTGCTACTCAGACTAGAAATACTCTGATGTTCAAACCAAAACCAGACTGACTACAACTGCTAGAGAACATGATGGATGCATACATGCTTGACTTCTCTCCTCACCTAGTTAGGAGTTGTTACCACAGCCTTCTTCACACCTAAAGGTTTGTTCCAGTGGTGACTAATCTCTTGCTAATCTCATTCTAATAAATCCTCTATAGATGGGCAGATGGATAAGGAAGCAATTTGCTTTGTCACATTAAAAACCCTAAGTTTCTCCATTGGCGAAGTTCAACCTCCTGTTAAAATCATCAATTTGGGCACCAACTTGAATAGTTTTTTTGAAGCTAAAAGTAATCACTTTTCAAAGGCAAGTCCTTCCTAAAATTAAGGCATATCAGCTGCTGGGACTTCACTGGAAGATGAGTGAGCATTTTGACCAACCATACCTAAAACTTAAATAGTTCAACTGGAGAACAGATCAATTCATAGATGCTTTCCTGTATCAGAGCAGAGTTCAAATTAATCACCAGCTCTTTTTTGGGGGGTGGGGCTGAGGTGTGAGAATTGAAGTAAATGAAATATTAATTGCCCATCTTACTGTAGAAAGTCAAACAATTGAGGGAGACAAGGTGGGAAGCTGGCTGCAATCATGCACGTATAGGATGGCTGCACTTGTTTGATAACAGGTAACAGAACATTTCACAGATTTAGGGCACAATGTTGTTTAGCACTTCAGTCTCCTCACCTATCACAACATTTAGCCAAATTTAAACGCTGAATTACAATAGTAGTTTTTCTTACTTTTTAAGAACTATCTCAGAGGCACCTTTACTGAATATCCGGAAACTGCCATCAGAGTTTTTTAACACAGTACTCATAGATTTTCTAACAGAGTTGAAGGTGTACACTTTGTATAAATCCTCTTCTGGTATCTCATTTCTTACGTCCTGATAATCACGTTTTAAATCCAAGAGCAATCCCAGCAAGGCACATTCAGTTTTATTTCCAACGTGACGTGGTAGGCCACCCTCTTTTTCAGGAGGCTGCAAGAAGAACAAGTACAGCATTTAGAAAACACGGAAGCTAAGGCCAAGCTTAGCTCTGGGATGGGGAAGTTTCACTTTTGCAATGATTACTCTAGAAATTCCTTTGAGTCATAAGCCACCCAAACTCCTGGCCTTTGCAAGTAGCTTCTTCTGTACCTGTTTAGGGTCTTTCAGTCCCTTTCTCAGACTCAAAAAATCACGCTAAGTTTGTATCAAAACCAAATATGACTTTTCTAAAAGACATTTTCCATTGCTTGAAACATCTATCTGGTCAATTGAGTGTAGTCCCTGAACAATCATTTTGCATTTTAAAAGTACAGGTAAGTTTACTTAAACTGATTTAAGCAAGCTAAATGACATTATTTCTGCTAAATTAAAATATTCTCTCCTGCAATAACTCTTAGTCAATGACTTAGACTACAAACACATCACCTGTTAGCCTTCTACTGAACAAACTAAGTCTTTAAGCTTCTTAAGTCCCACTCCAAGTTCCGTTTTCCAGGCCATGGCCTACTTAACTGGAAAGAGTTCAGGAACAAGTTTCCAACCCTTTAATACCAGAACAAGTTTCTAATCTCAGTAATGTGGAATACGCACATACTAGCACTAAAGGTAAAGAAGTATTTATCTCAAGATATTTCTCAGCTAATATAGCACTGCAGTGTAATTTGTAGCAAAAAAGACAGAAGCACTTACTCAGCCTGACTTGCCTCAGGCAACTATAGCTGCACTATATTACTCATAAGTCTGTGATCCATTTTCATCGTTCAGAGCTGCAAGATCTTGGATTGGCTGTACCGCATATTCACACTTTCAAAATGTTCACTTTTAATGTGCAGTTTAAGATGTCCGGTTCTGGGGTCCCTGGTACAAAAGCAATGGACATCCAGAAGCAAGTCTAGCTATGGGCCTCAAAGATTATAAAGGGACTGGTGGACCTGACATACGAGAAGAGACAGAGAGCTGGGACTGTTCAGGCTGGAGAAGACAAGACTCTGGAGGAGAAACTTACAAGTATGTAGTAAACGCCTGAATAGGGCAGGCAGGCAAAGCAAGGGTAAAGACTGCCAAGCCAGACTTTTTAGTGGTGCCCAGTGAGGAGACAACAGCCAATGGGTACAAACTGAAATTCCTGAAATTCCATTTGAACACAAGGAAACACCTTTTTACTCTAAGGGTTGTCTAATACTTAATGAGGTCACCCAGGGGTTGCAGAAGTCTCCATTCTTTGAGATTCTTAAAACCTGACTGGACATAGCCCTGAGCAACACACTCTGGCTGACGCAGTTTTGAGCAAGGGGGTTGGACCAGAAAAATCTCAAGAAGTTCCTTTCAGCCCTCTGTGATTCTGTACAACAGATTAACTCTCACTGCACTGGACATAACTTGATTAAAATTGTAGTAGTAAAGGACCTGGCCAGTTTACATGCAGCTACTTTTTTTTTTTAGTTTCTGTAAAAAGATCTTCAGAAAATAGATTGCTCACATGCTCTAACTTATTAGTAGTATTTCAGTCTTGCTTCAGAGAAAGCTGTGCTGGTGATGTTGATGTGCCACCTCAAGAACCTGCTATTGAGAAAATTCTTGCTGAAATTCGTGCTGAAATTCTTGCTTGAAAAAATTCTTTTGCTGAAAAGTAGCTTTTGGACTGGGGTTTTACTGCCATCCCTGTACAAAAGCATTCATAGTGGAGGCTTCTACTAAATCTTGCAGTGCTAATTTATTTATTTTTTTAACCTAAATCCCAATTACTCTTTTTACTGCCTTAAGGAGTAGAAGTTACGCAACACTTTGGAATAACTACAGCAAGGAACCTATGTTTAGAGTTGGTGAAAACGATGCACACAAAAAGTGCTAAATAGACCAGTATATAAAAAGTGTAACAGTCATTACATTCGTAACAGTCATTAGTTTTATTTCAAAATATTTTGGAAGTCTCAAGCAAGGTATGAACAACAATGTTACAACTCAAAAGCCTACAAACTCATACAACAATAACTGGACTAAAAATCCATTAGAATCCTCATCTGTGCTTGCATTTTCTCATTGCATTCTAGCTAATGTTATGCTACTCTTAGATGTTTACTTTAAAGTAGCACTCAAATCCAGGCAAGATGCTCTTCAAGTAAGGTATAAACAGCCTCACTTTAAAAAACAAAATTTAGACACAACTTAAAGGAAGTTATCTTCTGGAGCATGTATCTTTGAATTATCAATTTTAACTTAAATAAGTTATTTTCAAGTTAAGTCTCAACTGAACAGTTGAGCAACTTACAGCAGGTACAAAATACCTTATACTGCATTTAGCCATACACACTTCACTGTCTACTGTGTGGCCACCACACAATTTACATCTTTTGAGGAAGTTACTTAGTTACCTCAATTAGAATGAAGAAATCCACTTACCAGTATTTTGGAAGTATAAGCACAATTAACAGAAATTCCTGTCACAAGGTAAGCCAAAGTTTTCTCTGGAATAGCTTCTGGTTCTGGAATTTTTTTATAATGCTTTTCATTGATGTAGGCTTGGACCACTGTCATTCTGTTCATGGTCAATGTTCCCGTTTTATCTGAGCAAATAGCTGTTGCATTGCCCATTGTTTCACATGCATCCAGATGTCTCACCAAGTTATTATCTTTCATCATTTTCTAAGGAAATAAAAGCAGTCAGCAGCTATCCATGACCATTCTTTCACATTTCAGGAATTCTTAG
This sequence comes from Tringa solitaria, assembly GCA_026413425.1. Lineage (NCBI taxonomy): Eukaryota > Metazoa > Chordata > Aves > Charadriiformes > Scolopacidae > Tringa > Tringa solitaria. The sequence continues at coordinate 47,010,322 of JAOXJM010000001.1, forward strand.
TTAGGGTCTCCAGTCTTACATAGCAGCTTCAGAAAACACTCAGCCTTTATTCCTTTAAGGCTGTTATATCACAGTAAGCTTCAGTTTGAACAAGGTTCATAAACACAGTCTTATATGCATCTGCATATCACACTGACTATTGAGACTTTTCAAACTGTTATGAGCAACTAGTTTATGATGACATTTAGAAATAGAGAGGTACAGACTGAGCTTTACCAGATACAACATGAAAAAAAAGTCTTTCTGCTTACAAGAAAGATCAAGTAAGCTATGTTAGAGACTTATTTGAAAATCATGGGATATATATTTCAAAGGTGCTTGGGTCAAAATTAAACACAAACTGGGAGCCTAATTTTTCAACTAAGACAGTGAGGACTACACAAGTTTCATAGGTCAAATATCACTTTGTTAACACGTTTTCGATAATATTTTAAGCTCAAAGAGGCAGAGTAAGTTCAAATGATACAATACTAAGGCCACTACTACTAGTTAGAGCAGTAAGTTATTAAGTTTTAGAACACAGCTTAAACAGCCATAGTCTTTACAATTAGATTTTCAGATTGATTCTCCTTGAGGACTTGACTACTGTAGTATATATAGTTTTTCATTTATTATACAGCATGTTTTTTAACTCGTGCTCTTTGTTCTCTTGATTTTCTTATTGCTTTAGCATGCTGGGACTGGTTATCAATCTGGAAATTTTTGTAGTAGTTGTTTAACACATCAATTCAGTAGAAGTTCAGGTTTACCGAAGAGTTTGTTATTTACAAACTCTAACACATCTATTTATTATAAGCAAATGCCACAATGTTATGAGCTAGACCCATTCATCTTCAGTTGGTGACAACAAGTTGTTACTGCTTGTTGTTTGAGTATATTCAAAGATTAAGAAAAAAAACCCCTATGTCAGATTTCTCACAGATTTCAGGGAAACAAAAAAAGCTTCTCCCCAGTCTGTTATGTATATGTGATGCAGCATCTCTCAACTGAGATTTTACAGCTGATGAATGCAACCACCTACCTTCAAAGTTTGTTCCCCCATCCAGCCACTTACCTTAACAGAGTAAGCCAGAGATATAGTGACTGCAAGTGGAAGACCCTCTGGTACTGCCACCACCAAGACTGTAACTCCAATAATGAAGAACTTCACAAAATACTGAATATAAATTGGTGTACATTCAGCAAGCCACGGTCTCTTCTGAACCCAGAAGGTATCAATTACGAAATATAACACAAGGATAATGACTGTGATTGCAGACATCAACAAACCTTGTTAAAAAGAAAATAAACAGTTTTCAGAAATTAACTCAAATATATGTGGCAATACAGACTCTGGATAAGTCAAGTGCAAATACTTCTGCCTTCATAGAAGTTAGCTTATAAGCAAGATTTTAAACAGGCAAGTCAGGAAACATCGAGGTAGCTCTCAAAGGTGTTCCAACTTCCAGTGCAAGTATTTTCTTGTGCATTTCACCTCGAAGTTTCTAAAAATCTATTTTTTCTTACCATTTAATTGAAAAGTGTAGATATAATTATGAACAGGACACAAAGTCAATTAACTAAGCAGAGTAAGAACTGAAATAATTCAGCAGGCCTTCAACAACTATACTGCAGACTTATTCAGTAAAGAAAGCTGCTGACAGTCTGTACCCCGCTTCCTGCTGAAGGTGGGATTATATATGGCAGCTAAGCAGAGTGATCAATGAACTGGGAGTAACTGGGAAGACAAATTAGAACTGCTGCTAGCAAGCTTAGTGACACACTTAAGACACCACATGAAAACAATGAAGGAAGATGAATCTGGCTGGAATAAAGGAACAGAAGTCACTGAAGTGTCAGCTTTTCATAGAAATATCCTTCAGTGTGTGCACTGTCCCAGAGCAGCAGGACAGAAAAATGCATCCATGAAGCAGATGAGCATTAAGGGTATGTGGGGAATTACAATGGGTCAAAAGGTGCCTAAAGGAAAACAAGGGCTCTTACTTATGCAAGATGTGAAAAAATTGTTTGATAAGAACAGCATTTTATACTAAACGTTCCACAGAAGCTTTAGTCAACATTTGCTAGTACAAGTTTCTCTGAAAAATTAACATTGCTATATATAACCATGGAGTGCTAAAGCTAAAAGTTTAATTGCTTTGTCCTTAGATCGTAACTGTCTTCTGACACAGGGGCTGACTTCAGCCCCTTTTAAGCTGTGGGATTGGCTACAAGACTATTAGAAGTTCCTTCTAGCGTAAATCTTTCAACAACTCTACATGGACCAAAGCAAATCCTATAATATTTGAATTAAACCTCTACATACTACATAATATAGCCTAAAATTTACACTGAACTTCATTGTTGTTTTAATCTAATTTCAAGGAACAAGTTTACCAAATATTTTGACAAGACAGATGAATATTAATTGACAGAAGAGTAACAGAAGCTAAAGAATAGTAGAAGTCAATAAAAGTGTTACATACCAGCAAGGTATATGTTAAGCGGAAATTCCTAAGCCTCTGGAAGTACCAGAGATAACCTGGTCACCCTTAGCACATTTTCCAGACTTCACTCAATTTATAGTTCTCTAGGTACATCACTATATGCCTAATTTTATCTAAAAACAATCTTTCACAACAGATGTTCAATGTTGGAATTTTCTCTTCCAGAAGCTGCCACTCTAAAGTCTGAATCTATTTAAACCAAGGGAAAATAAAAGCCATCCATACGACACAGTCTGAGAAGCCATCAGCACCCTTGCATGCATTGGAATTTTGCGCTTAAAATAATCAAACTGGTCAAGGCTAGCTACTTAAGTTATCACCTTAAAAACTGTGCATGTTCCAATTCAAATGTGTGACATCAACACAAGGAGTCACACATCATACCTGCTTTGCCAATCTGAACTGCGAGCTTTGTAAGTTTGCCTTGAAGAACCGACTTTTCTTTCTTTGGCAGATTTGCTCTCTTCTTGTCTTTCTCATCTCCATCCCCACCATCCTCACTCTTCAGTGGTTGCATTTCCATGGCTGCACCATCTTGAGCTTTTGCTAGAAGTTACGATCAAATAAAGTTTAGTCATTGAGGAGTGCCCAAAACCAATGATACTCCAAAAGTTTAATAACACCAGCCTTCACTAAACATCAGTACCTTGTATCCAGAGATGCCATGCTATATGTGAACATTTAAACAAGTGTATTGGGTGTAGGTGCCAAGGTGCTGGTAGCAGTGGAGCTGCCGCCCACGGTGGGGCAGATTGTCCTCCTCTCCTCCCACAGAGGACCACAGCTGAGCAGAAATCTACACTGCAGCCCATGGAGGACTACATGCCAAAGCAGGCAGATATACCCTGAAGGAAGCTGCAGCCTGTGAAAAGGCCATGCTGGTGAAGGCTACTGTTAGGAGCTGTGGCCCATGGGAGACCCACATTTATGCAGTCTGTTCATGAAGGACTGTACTGTGTGGGGGAAAATCCACATTGGATAAGTTCACGAAGGACTGCATCCCATGGGAGGGACCCCACGATGGAGCAGGGGAAGATCATGAGAACAAAGGAGCATAGACAAGCGTTATTAACTGACCAAAACCCCCTATTCCCCATCCCCCCGTGTTCCTCAGAGGCAAGAGATAGAGGAGTCATGAGTGAAGTTGAGCCTGGAAGGAAAGGAGATGCGTATGTGTGGGGGAGGTGGTTTTAGTTGTTTTTGTTTCTCACCACCCTACTGTATTTTGAATTGGCAATAAATTACTCTTCCCCAAGTTAAGTCTCAGAAAATAGGGACCAAGAAAGGATCAGAGAACCCTTATTTACCTTTGTTACGGTTTTCAACAGCTCCATCTTGCTTTTTATCTGTTGGAGAGGGGAACAAGTTTTGTTTTAATTTGGCCGTCCAGAGTTCATTCCAGTGTTTATGTTTATACATAATGTATACATTACCATATGCTGGAATAAGTAACTGCATTTTAGAAAAAAAAATTGTGTAACAAACTGGAGACTGAGGACTGACATAACTGAGGCTTTAAAAGTGTAAGTCAACTCACAGAAACACTTCACATCAGTGTTTTTTTTTTTTACTTTTCCAATACAAGACTGCCACAGTGTTATGTTACCATAGTTAAGTATGCACATATTACTGATAAAGACATTTATTCCTTGTGAGGAAAGCTTTTAAAAAGGCTTGCCTAAACACTTTTCTAGGAAAGAAATTTGCAAAACTAAACTGATTCCGGTGGCCTCAGTCTTGCTTTCTGTTCTTCCAACACTTGGCATCTGCATCTGACTACTACTGTAAATGAACTGTAGGATATCAATTCCAAAACCAGTGCTTTTGTACAACATTACAGAAGGTGCTGTAGTATAAAATATTTATAAATCCACACACCAAAGCTTAATGGAGGAACAGCACTGGATTACTGGATCTATGCTAACCCTATTTACGCAAGCACAAACATAATCTGTTGGCAACATACCAATATTCCACCACTAAGAAAATAGTTAAAGTTCATAATAAAATATAGCTCCTACCTCTATTCAGAAATGGAGTTCAATAAGAGAAATATAATGAAATATTATTATGGAATATAATAATATAATGAAATAAATTAATGAGTGAAACATTAAAGGTAACTAGAAGACCAACACATCATGCATAGCTTGATGGGGGACACTACCTTCTTTCATTTGAGTTTTCAGGTTAAAAGTGTTTAGATAACACCCTGGCAAGAGATAAAACTTTTCTCGTAAGTAGAGGAAGCAAGGGTTATAAGTTACTTTTTGCAATAACCTGAAATGAAAGTGAAAAATTGGGGAACTTAGAACAAAATCCAGAATTTTTCAGTATCGCTGCTAATTCATTAAGTCGTTGGTCTTCGGTGATGTAGACTAAAATGTATGAGAGTACTCAGGTAGAAGAAAATGAAATAACCAAGCAGCCTCTCTGGCATGACATTTAATGCCTCCACTACATTATTACTGTAGACATAGTCTGATTTCTATACATAAAATTTTCCCCTGAGCATCCTCAGAACAGCTGAGGAGAAAAAAAAAAGCATGTTCACCTTCTTCAGAAGATGCCACTTCAGACTTCTTAAGAACTCATCATTGAATCCTAATTTAGTATTTGTTCTTTCCTAGTTCCCCTTTCCCTCTTAAAAGAGTAAAGTTCTACACTTGAGTTACTTCTAACTCCTTGTACATATGTTTGCTTCCACTCTGAACCAAGCCATACACAGCCAACTAAAAATAGCCACTTTAATCTCCTTAACATTCACAGAGAAGCTAATTTAGTTTAACCTGAGTTTTACCAAGGAGAATCTTATCAGGCACCTAAATTAAGGGAAAGAGGAAGTTGTCTATCTTGAGAAACAAAAAAAACCCCACAGGAGTTCAGGTCCTAGGATACACGAAAACACTTCTTGTCAAAAAGACTTCTGCTTATAAAATAAACACTGGCAGACTATTAATAAAAGCTATAATCTGCTTCATATCTCTTACAGCAGCTGGTACTGTTGCTTGCTTCCTTCTCCTTCCTCTGTAAGGGAAGGAGCAAAGGATGGAAACTGTTCCACGCTAATCCCTGAAGTGTTGCAGGTCAACTTTTCACTACCACATTTGAGTTTAAAACTAATTTTCAACTTTGAATTCTTCTAACAATTCTTGCAACTTACTTCTGAGGAAACTTAACTACTTTAAGTTTCAAGAAGGGTCAAAATTGTGAAATATTTGTGGATTAGGACAAGAAGAAAAGCAGAGTTCAATCCTAATTCCTGCATGGAGCACACATTTCAACAATTGCCTCTTTAGTTTGAAGGCCACCAAGATTCCTAAATGCATTTCTGTGTGTGGCTTTCCATTTATGGACTTCCATTACTGTTTCATATTCCTCTGATGAAAAAAGTATATTTTTTTCTGCCAAGAATCCTCAGACTTTGTCCCATCCAGCAGACCTCACACCAGCTCCTAGATAAATTTTTGCTGTGGTGAAGCTCAGTCCTGAACTTGCTTTATGAAAGCTTGTATTCAAACGTTACTGCTTAACATATCTAAGCTTTGATTCTCAGGATAAAGACTACGGCTTAGATAAGTGCCCTTATAATTCCAGTGACTGAGCAAGTCCTTCAGAATAAGGAAGATAGTCCCATTCCACAGAAGGGCTCCAAAATGCTCTGGGTTATAAGCCCTTCATCCCTCAAAAAAAAAAGTTTACAGAAAAGCATTGCTCAGGATTTGACTTGTGTAGATCTCTGAGCATTCAAAATTTCAGCCCTGAAAGAAAAGGAGCAGCAAACAAGCTGTCTGCTCATTTCTATTGAAATCAGTCTTATACATGAAATATATCCACAAACTCAGCAGTATCAACAATATAAGCTTTTCCCCTTCAAGTGTCACAGAAAAACTCCTTGTACTAGACAATTTCTATCTGTCAAAAGCAGAACTAGATACTTACTAGGTTGAGTTATTGGTAACAACCTGTTTGCCATAAAGAAATATTTGCTATTAGACTTGAGTGTACTCTGAAGTTACACAAGATGGCAGTTTAACAATTCATACATGGTATGGCTGGTTAGGAGCTGTAAACTTTCCAACCTCTAACAGATCAGTGAGATCTGAAGTTTAATTAAAAATCCACGTGACAAGAGTTATTAGTAGAGGTGTACTCTCAGGTCACTGGACCTGAGGGGTTTTTTTTCCCCCATGAAACCTACTGAAAGCATGAGGTTTAAAAAAAGATTTCTGGCTCTAGATGACTAGAACATGTTTTTAACCCAGTACCACTGAGGAGTTCACCCCTCCCTCCTCAGGGATTTAAGATTATTGTGCCTACTTTTCTTGTCCTTCTTCTCTTTTTCCTTCTCTTTCTCCTCTTCATCTCCTCCAGCTCCAAGTAAAGTAAAGATGATTCCAGTTTGAGAGTTCACACCTACAGCAGTAACTACCATTCTTCCAGAGCCTTCCATCACATGTGTACCTGAAAGATTGAATCAGGTTTTCCACTGAGACTCAAGCAGTTACATGGCAGAGCATAAAGGGAATGAGTTCTCAAACTTCATGCTAATTAAACTGTTAAGATGTATATTTATACCACTGCGTTCCCTGACAGCTCTAATTGCCAAAACTATATGGAAAATAAAACCATAAGCAATTACACAAAACGTCTGTCAGTTTTAAGAGACTGCTCACTTTGACAGTTTTGTACTGGTTGCAGTAGCTCTGGATACTTTTAGGAGTCAGCCTGGATAAAATCTGACAAACTGGACCTTAACTTCAAAGTTTTAAATAACCAATTTAACCCCAGGAAAAAAACCCAAACACAACCAACCACAAAAAAACCCACCAAACAAAAAAAACCCATAAACAAACAACTTTCTGCAAGAGTTGTCAAATGTTACACACCTGACAGCAGCATAGGATCCCTGTCCAGAGACTTCTTAACATGATCAGATTCTCCAGTCAGTGAGCTCTCATCAATTTTGAGGTCATTTCCTTGAATGAGTACACCATCAGCCGGTAAAAGATCACCTACGAGAGATCACTGGGTATGTTGACTGCAGTTCCTTTTTTAAAAACAAAAGAAAGTTCAACTTTAAAAATAAGTTTACCGTATTTCACTTGTGCAATATCTCCAACAATTATGTCAGCTACTGGTATTTGGATGACTTGGCCACCTCTGATGACTGTGAATTTCTGTTCTTGTTCAATACGGCTCTGCAATCCCCGAAATTGTTTCTCTTTACTCCAGTCATTGAAAGCTGTTACTAATACCACACAAACTACAGATAGGAGGATTGCTGCTCCTTCAATCCAACCTGCTTCAGATTCCTCCTCTTCTTCACCAACATTTACTGATCCACATACTGTAGAAAACAGGTTTTAGAAAGTTCATGCAGATAGTTATTTCAACAACAAAAGAGTTTTGCCAAGCAGAAGAAACTATTAATAGTTGCTAAACATTTTCCACACTAGCCATCTTCGCAATTTTATGTTTATTTTCAGTAAGGGTAACACACACAAAGAAGCTAAACAACTTGAAAGCTAGAGCAGCTCAAGAAAGTTTAAGCTACCTAGAATTTACATCCCTGCTTATCTGAAATAGGAGAAGTTGATATAGAAAGTTACGTGTCCTTATTATCTTGTTAAATAATGGCATAAGAAAGCCAGACTAGATAAGTAGTTAACAACCTTCTGCTTTATCAACCATTTCCCACTTTATCTTAACAAGCCAGATATCATTGCAAAAATTCAGTTCAATGAAGGCCAGATCCCTTCATCTTCCATTTAGAAGTATAAATATAGCTTCATTTCTTAAATTAGAAAGTTACTAGTGTCATATTGCAAATCAAGGAAAATTTAGGACTTGCTGACTCCCCAAAGAAAGCACATGATCGCAAATTATAAACTGCTTTAATATTTGAGGCAAAGCTAAAAAAACCACTTGCACAGAAACATGACAGGATCCAAGACAAGTTCTTGTTCTGCTGCTTGCACTTTACCTTTGGCATTATGTTGGTCAGAGTGATACCAGACTGTGACCAGAGAAATCTCACGTTACCCTTTTAAGGCAAGCCAGAGTTTTAGTAGTGTTGTCTCAATAAGACACAATACACTGCTTTTCCAGTGACTGTCTTCAATCAGATTTACAGTACAGGCATGTTGGACCAGGAAAGTCAGTAGTATAATACAGGTAGATACCTACTTTTAAAAAAGTTTACTTACGTGATTCATTTCCTCCTGGAGGCTGGTAAAAAGAAAGGCCCAAGGATACTACGGCTGCAATTTCTAATATAATTAGTGTAACGTCTTGTAGTGCTTCCCATACTAACTGAAGAAATGTTTTTGGCTTTTTAGGAGGTATAAAGTTCTTCCCAAAAACTGCTTCTCTCCTTTCTATATCTGCTGGATTTCCACTTAAACCTATTTAATAATAAGACAAAGTTAGTGACACTTATTTGCGTTTCATGCTCACATTAGAAGTGATTGAGGTTTCCCATTCATAGAGTCAAGTCCCACCCCGTATTTCAGGAACAATACTGAAAAGGCATATCTCAAATATAATTTGGTAAGTATTATCCTTAACTCAGAGTCAATACAGAAAACCAGCTATATTTTATAATTCACACTTTGCCAATATAAAGTAAGCTGATGGTCTACATACTTGCACTTAATATGACATAGCAACAGAGTAATAGTAACAGACATACCTTCATAAAAAGTAAACAAGTTTGCAAGACAAGATCATTAGTAGAGTTACTACTATCGAGACTGAGTAGCACCATGCAGCTTAGCAAGACCACAGCCTGTGAAGCCAGCTCTGGTTCCCACTGTAGGGATTGTGTATTCAGAGTTAATATCCTAGGATCCTACAATTACTGTAACATTTATAATGAAATGTTTAATATAATAATATTATAAAATACTATAAATATTGTGCTTGTATATTATTCAATTATAATATAAAACACTATAAAAAGCTGGTGAAGCTTTCCAGGCACTTGATGATGCTGCTTCCACCTGGACAGCAGGAATTTGCTCTTCTGAAACTTTGTTTTCTATCTCCTCTCACACAGAGAGTGCCCATATTTAGCACTGTGCAGGGTCTGTCACCTCAGTTTTGTATCTATCTTCTTTCTAATATGGCATATTTCTTTCAGAGTCTCAACTCTTGTACTCCCTAAGGGACACTAACTAGCAGGCAAGAGTAGGGCCTTCACTAAAAGGCACTGTATGCTTCAAGAATTAGCCAAGTCCTTAAAAATAAAGAAATACCAGAATTCAGTACACGGTCATGCACTCAAAATCTTCTGTAAGCACACCTCCTGTTTACTCCTTCAACAGTTTCTAGCTGCCTAACCTGCCATTCAGAATTTAAGCCACTAGCTCATTTTTCAAAGCAAAATGGTCAAATGCACAGCCACGTTCAGAGCAGAAGTTGGACACTTCAACTGTATTGCTTCCAAGGTTATGATCAGCACCTGCTTAAAAGACAACAATCTTCCTAGTAGCAGTTTTTTTAGTAAACCCAACTGCTTGGCAATAAAGGCATTGCAAACACAGCAGGTAATCAATAAGAACAGCAACCACTGCAACTGACTTTCATAATAAGCGGGGTATTTAACACCTTTAACAGACACTTCCTAGAACCTTCACGTGATGTATCAAGACATTTTCCAAAGATCAGTGAACTGCAAAGCTCAGTTTTAATTACTAACAACTACTACGTAATCACTTAACTGACAAGCAAAATATTACGTGCAAATCTTTTCAAAAGTGAAACAAATTAAACATACTCTTACTGTATACAATAAGTTAATTTATTCCAACACTCTTACATTCACATCAAATTCACAGCTTTGGAGGTTTAATACAAAGGAACAATTCTACTCGTTAGCCATAACACTACACTTCTTGAAGTCCAAGCTTTGAGGTGCTTACTTTCACTCAACTCAAAGACCCCTGCAGGACCATTTTGAAAATCAAGCTGTATGAGAGGATCTAGAGAAACTCATGAGAGCTGGGCCAATCCAGAAGGCTGGACCATATTGCTATTTTGCAACAGATACCATTTATCTCTTTGTTTTAGCATTGCAGAGTTTGGAAGATCATCTACTTAATGTCAACGGCAGCACTCTCCTCCTCCCTTCATGGGGTAGCAGGATGCAGAACATCAGACATATACAGCAATAGTTTTTGAAGAATGAAAAGCATTTTCCAACAAGGCTATGTAAAGTCAAATTACTATCAGAACCACTTAGTCAAGATTAGTAAATAAGCCTAGCAAAGACAAAAAGCATTTGTATTTTTAGTGTTTGCTATAATATGCCATGCACCACCACTGACCTTGCTACATTTTCCACACGGCTGGCAACTTCATAGTTCACAACTTACAGTCCTAAGGTTAAAACTACTGCCATTATATTGTTCATTATGTATCTTAATTGGAGTGATTTATGCTACTTGAGGTTAAGTTTGAGAAATATTAGGCAAGGGACTCACTAAAGCTTCATATATAAATTTTATTTAAAAATCTAGAAGTTACTAGACAATGAAAATTTTGTAGACCTGTGGAAATAAATATCGATGGTGGATCTCTCCAGAATATAGGAAGGACTTTTGCTACTACAGATACGTCAAACATTCATATATTCACATTAGTATACATTTGTACACATGTAAAGGACATAATAAACATTAAATACTGAGCAATAAAGTCTGCTCAGAGTCTTTCGTAATACTGGTAAAGGACAGCTCCCATTTCTCATTTCAAATCGGGTAGGTCTGACAAGATTTTTGCCTGAAAACAGACATTCCCTTACATCGTCAACAACTTTAAAGCAAGAAATTACAAAAGCTGAACTCATCCACTGTGTAGCACTTTGGATCTACCTGTAGTTTTGCTGTGAAGCCACTGGTTATTACACAAGTCAGCGTTTCTTATCATAAAGAAAGCTTCTCAAGAGGAAGAAGTAGCAGGCTTACACAAAAGATTTTAGACAGCCAGAACTAGTGTAACACATAGCAGTTTTCTAAATAGATCTTGCCTAGATTCTCTCCATTAGAAATTCCATTTCTATACTTACAACTTGAATTTGATGAAAGAAGAGACATAGTTCTAACTTCAAGAGCTCTTCAGAAATTTATAGCAGCTTACCTGACAGAGACTGGTTCTCTAAAGGTTTATGGAGTGATTTAGAGCCAAAATGACACCTTTGTAAAGGACACTGATCTAGCTCATCTTACTTAACCTTTTCTGAGGTAATTATCACATTCAACTGTTGAGGTCTTGCTGTATTTATGAGCTGCTCTCACACTTCAAAAAAAAAAAAGATGGCACCCTTCTATCGTGGTAGTTGATTGTATTTTAACTGATTGCAGGACAGTACATCTAAACCTCAAATCCTTTTGAAAGGGAAAGGCCTTAACCACACATTCCTCAGTACAGCAGAATCAAACTGCAGCAAAGGGCATCTAACCCTTTCTAGTTTCAGTATGCTGACACTCATGGCTCCCATGTGTTAACCTGCTTGTTACATTAAGGGACATAAAATGAATCCTGCAGTATACCAGGTATTTGGTGCTTAGTCTACGATGGTATGCCTGCCTAGCTTGCAGTAATAATGGGCCTTAAACCATGCAGGTTACTGTAAAACTCCATTCAGTTCCTGAGTGTAGAAAACTGCAGCCCTTTTCACCAAGAAAGGAACCTGCTTTTCAATACTATGCAACAGGTCACCAGGGTAACGAAATCAGGAGTCTGGCTTCAAAAGCAGATCAAGCCAAAACGTGCTAAATGCAGATGTACCTAAGATACCTTTTGGCACTAGTAGGCTGCTCTTGATCTAAGGAGTAAAGCCTTTCCGTAGCATTTCTGAAGAACAGAAAATAACAGCTCTCAAGGATTAAGATGGTAGGTACTTTACTGCCACCAACATGAAACCACATTGTTTAAAAGGTATGCGATTGCTTAAATGCAGAGGCACAATTTGCCAAAAATCTCAGTTTTGGTACTTAATCACTTCATTTTAAGCAATATGACTTGTCCTTTAAGCAAGGACTTCATTTTAAGCAATGACTTGCATCTTTCTTTCACAAGTTAAAGCTTATAGCTTTCATTTACATTGGAAGAGAGTAGTAAGAGAGGGCCAGATCTTAAGGAAAACTTCTAGAAACACAGAAGCATTAATAAGCCCGGCATTAGCCTGTTACAACCTCATGTCCTATGAGAGCTTGATGTGAAATGCGAACTATAGGTCATATGAGCTATTCATGTAACTTACCCCTTCACAGTATGTTAAACATTGCTACACTGCATTGCTATTCCCTATGTGAATGCCTATGTACACTAACTTTACACCAAAGTGCAACTTCACCACTAATTCAACCAAGTGAAAACACACTTGCTTACTTATTACCAGTGTATACCTCTGCCTTAGAGGAGTAAGAAGCCATATTTTATTATGGTAACTGAAATAATTCTATAAACTTTATGTTACAAAAAAAGATGTAGTTTGCTTGACTAAGGTTTTCTCCTAAATGGAGTTTCCCCAATAATAGCATTAAAATTGACTTACCTTCATTTGGTGAAGTTTTCAATTTTGTACAGATACCATGTACATCTCCATAGCATTCCTGTATTTTATGCAGTGCATCTGCAGCTCGAAGTTCCATAAGAGAACGGAGCTCTGCAAGAGTAACTCCAAAATCTCCATGATTAGCTTCTTTGACAGCATTTTTTACACCACTATATGCAACCGAGTTGTTTGCCATATCACCCATGATGCGTGCAGTCTTTAGTGTAGACAGTTTCCAGTAAGGAACAAGACTTCAACTTAAAATACTTCCAAAAGGAAAATAAATCCTTTGGGTACGAAGACAGTCAGGAGAGGAGACACATCACCCAAGTAAGAGACCACATCTGGAGAGATATCCTTGAGGTTGTCCCATGGCGCATTCTGTTCTTCAAGCCAAATGGCATGTATGGTCTAGAGAAAGAATAAATATAACGTTCAGTTACATAACACCTATACTGAAATACATCATAGGACAATTCTACTCCTTGCATTGAGGTCAGAGAACAGCTTCTGCTTAAGGATAAGTTCTTCGTATTTCCCACAATATTTTTAGTTAGCATTCAGCTGGCAAGTGACGAGGCTGGATGGATGCTTCCCATCCCAAAATAACCTTGCATTATGATACTTTCTTCAATCATTAACTTTTTAGAACAGGTGCTACCTTTAAGCTTTGCATTTTGCTTGGTATATCCATACAGTTCATCATCAAGAGGAACCTTAAAAACACCTGGTAGTAAATCTGTTTACAGGGAAATGGAGTATGGAGCACACATGGATGATATCACATGGGGTAAGAACATGCTGAAGTTAAAAATCCCAACTTTTCACCAAAGCTTTCATCTTGCAGTTTGGGATGAGCAAGCTTTTGTGCATTCCCATGAATTACTTTGCACAAACCTCAAGGAAAAGAGTTTCAACACTAAGTTAGCCCACGCGTGAAGTACTTTTGTAGTGCAAGTAGGAGTATATCTTCAGGCAGACTTAGGTCTTAATGTATTTTTGTGTCCAAACACTTTTACCCCCTCCCCCTCCACCCTCCAGCCCATTTCATCACAACTCAAGCCTCCTACAGTATCTACATTTAATTTTTTGAACAGACGGGGAAATTGCACAATATCACCTTCCTACAAAAGGGATAGGGAGACTAAGAGCAGCTCTTCCATCTGATTATTGGAGCACTGTAGCTGATAAATTAACACCTACCCCAGAATTTTTAACCTGCACAGGCACTTCCCGCTCAGCTGACACATCTTGTATGTACACATGTATCTGCACACAGTATAGTGAACGCACGAACAATACATGCCTATATAAAGATCTGCTGTGTGCAGAAGACAGAACTGATCATGTAAGTCAGCTTGATCGACATAATGGGGCACGGGGAGCACAAGTAACAATATATTCCTCCATGAGAGATGACGACTGTCAACTGACAATAACTTGGGACACTTCCAGGTCAGTGAGATCCTCAGGTACCATATACCTAGCAAAGGCAAACAGTTACCACTGACTGCACTGCTTTATGAAGGCAAAGAGCGAAATAGCAAAGAAAATATTTCTGGCTATTGCCCTGCTAGGTTAAAGGACTGTTCGGCTGAAGTACAGCGTCCATGTTGAGGTCCAGGCATAAGCACCCAAGTACCAAAAACTTAAGTGTTAGTTCCCTGCCCTGGAAGCAATCAGCTTCACCTATAGTCAATCCATCATTTTAAGCACTGTGCCACAGTAATGCATTTGCACTGAAGACAACCACTGATGCTGAATGACCCCGAAGTGATGTCACCCACCCAGAAGTGAGTCTCATCTCCAGCAGAACTACCACCACTCCTAATGAGATTCTGAGAAAAACACTGTCTATGGCTGTTTTCTGGAGAGCAACAAAAAGCATAAAGCAATCAATATTCATATGCACAAAACTTCCAACATCCTATAACATGAAGGTACTTAGTTGAAAAACTCATTTTAAATCGTGCTTTCTGTTTTTAAATCTTGTTTTCTGTTACTTGCAGCAGAAAAACGTTACTGTGGTTGAAGAGTCCATAATAACGGTGTTAACTTGCATGCTAGGATGCAGTTTTGATTAGCACACGTTCTTCAGCTGATCATAGCATGTCCTGCTATTGCATCTTGGAAGTGAAGACATTCATGCAAATCATGTAGGAAAGAGTGCTCTTTAAAGCCACACCACATCTTTGTCTAATGCCCAAAAGCTGGATGCTGTTGACCAACTAGTAGCCTAGGAGGATTTATCAATTGGCGTCTGATCATAAGCTATGACAGTGTAACAAGAAGCAGATCAAGCAAATGAGTTTGTATAGCTATGGAGAAGATGCTGCAGCTACTAATTAGGCAAAAATAGACCAGGCAGAATGCCCCACCATGAATTACATCAAACTTGATTCAATTTTAATTAAGAAAAGCTCTGTTCAAGCCTCTAGCAAGAGCCCTGCACTTGAGGCCCAAATACACCCAAATCCAAGCACAGACATGAGTTCTAGTCACTGCTCACTTTGTGCTGACAAGATTTGAGATGAACACTGGGGCACAGCAAGACTTGTGTTCATATGCAAGTTACAGTAAGAATAATAACACTGCTTAATCACAGCTCATACTGTGCACTCCAGTTCTATCATCTCTATGAATCTAGATTCACTTTCGTTAAAACTTAACAGTCCAGTGATTAGCTGTTACTAACCCCTGAAAGGGGTTCTTGGATGTTCTGAAACACCCAAGTGGTGTCCAAACATACCAAAAGACCCCTGGGTTCACAGGCAAGTTCAATATGCTTACATTAATACTAGAAAAGCAGTGTGCTGCTACAGATCAGCTCTACAAGCGGTAAACATCCATGTTAGGAAAAAGCTGTGGAAAACTGAGAGGAACACTGCAAGAGACTCTTCAAATTCTGAACACTGAGTAAGAGCAGTGTTGCTCCAAATGATCAAAACCTGGTTAAACATTAGCAACTGTTGACACCAAATCAGACCAGAAGGAATCTGCTCCAGTAACCCATTTTTACCAGGCATTTCAATCGACTGTAGAAAAGCCTCTACCACCACGCAGGTACAGAAGAGACTTAACATAGTTTCTTTGCCAATTCCTACAGAAAAATCTCACTACAAGTTTCTTTAAGAAATATCCTTAATGCAGTTTTGATGTCAAACCTTGCAACATTCAATCACTTCCTGTTACAGCAAGTTCCAACAGTCCACTTTTGTAACAAAGTGGCAATGCATAATGCAACTATACACAGTGAAATTCAAGTATTGAAAGCATATTTTAAGCTACATAGATCATCTTATATTTATCTCTTCAACTAGTGGAGTATTTTATGTGTTTTGACTAGTATTTGAGTTCTTAACTGCAGCCATTTGAAATACGTTATTTGAACAGCATGAGCTCTGAAGTTAAAAGCAACTTGCCTCAAACTTCCAATTTGCAAATATCTCACGTTTTAAATTCAAGAAAGTTATCAAAGTCACTTATACACCACTCCTGAAGTTTCAGCTTATTCAAAGTTTAATTAAGTTGAAGTTATGTTAGCATCCAGCTGAAAGAAGCTGCACAGAACATGATTAAAGAGAAGTCAGTCTTTCATTAGGTATATGAACTTTTGGATAATCCTTTGTTTATGTTATCACCAAGACTAGGAGCAACTTTAAAGCTATTGTCTGTCACACTCAAGTGACTAAAAATCCTGTGCAGCAGAGGCATCTTACAGCAGCAGCACATACTACCATAGGCAGGACTCAGATACTTGTGCAATTCTCTCTGAAAAGACCCTGCTGCTCCATGACTGCAATAGCTTGACTGACATGTCACGTCATGTCATAGCAGCTGCCTATGAAAAATACTGCATCTTAAATTCCTTAACCAAATCAAATTAATATTTACCACTAAGTGAATGTGCTTTGTTACCAAAGACAACAATTCAAAACTGTAACCCAGGATACAAAGGTTAGATAATTTTATTAATGTTACAAGTTCAACAACCTCACGAGCCTCTGTAGCTGCCCTGGAAAAAGGACACGCTCCATTTACAGAATTTTGCACGTAGAGATGTCCACCAAAGCATGAAGAGACAGACTACAAATCTATTTAGTGCCACCAGACCATACCGTGGTGAGCAAGCTAGAAGAACCTGTAACACGTTTCTTGAAGTGTTCTTGTAGCAACACCTTAAGTATAAACCCGTGTTAATCCCATGCCCCGTCCCCAAAAGCAACTACTTTTGAGGCAGCCTGAAAATTAATATGTTTCAAAAATCACTCCAGAAATAGTCATTCACAGTTGGAAGTATTTAGTAATTAGTAATTTAGCATTTAGGAATCCCTCTGTTCGGAAGAAAGCTATCATCTGTGTTCTGCATTCATTAAAATTAAGGCTACCTTGAAGTGACAGTTCGCAGTGGCCACATACTAACAATCAGATGTGAACAGCAGAGTTTAAAAGTGGCATAATTACTATTGCCCAGGTGCACAGGACCTAGCATACCTTAAAGCCCTATACAAGCCTCTCCTATTATTGAATTTGCATTTAATACTTGCTTCACCAATCTACAGGAAATGCATTTTAATATTAAGAAAAATTAAATCTTAAAACACTTAAAGCGAACTCATACCTCAAGAGTCAAAGCTCCAGCAATTATATATCCTGTGTCATTCAATTTAATTTTTACATCTTGAACACTTTGCATTCAGATATTAAGTATTAGCTGGTACTAGTGTTTGACCTTCAACAACACACTAAAGCTGGCTGCTGTAACATAGGAAAAGGCTTGCTAAGTGATTATCTCAGGAAAGCCTTTGTTTAATCTAATTAGTTCAATGAAGCCTGGACAGATCTACATACCAAGAGGCTGCAGTGATAAAAACTGTCCCCATATGTTTCAGTTGCCAGGCCATTTTATTCTAATCTGTTTCAAAAATCAGCGTTTAAGATACTGAAAAATATAATATGCCTTTGCACACTTTAGCTTGAAATCCACAGCACTGGGTATACTCCCCAGCTTCAAGCCATATCATGGCTTTCCTGGCGGATGGGTGGGTGTGGGAGAAGCTGTCTGTAACATTATTGTAGTGGAAAGTAATTTTAACTGAGAAAGTGACCTAGAGATCACACTGAAAAGGTCTGAGGTCTCCTGCTCTGGAGAGTCAGTTGTCTTACTGACTTGAAAGGCTACAGAACTCACTTTCACAAGAAATATGAATTAATGCTAATAAAACAACAAATTCACACAGAACAGCATGCATTTAGGGGGTTGCTATTCTGTATGTTAAAATTTGCTGCCTAACTGAAGAAGTAGGAGTTAAATCACTCCAGTGGCATGCTCTTGTTCTAGTGCAAGCATCTCAGAGGTCTTAACAATTACAAGTAGATTGAAAAGATAAGAGGGCCAAGGCCCAACTGTGGAAGACACCCCACAACAAAGTTTTTAATACGCCACTTTCACCCCGATATGTGCCCAACAGTGTTGTAATGACAAGTTTCCCTTGTAACTACTCCTGTGTTATAAACAGTAAATTGAAAGGTCATGAGTTTTGCTGAGGTTTCAAAGAGAAATCTGACTTCATTCTAGAACCTTAATCTCTTGGTAGGTAGACGTACTTGCCTAACAAGTAAAAACAGGCTGTTGTTTCTAGACTCTGCAGTGGATGTAAACACTGATATTTATCACACAATCCAAAGGATTGCTGCTGCCTACTGTGATTGACACTTCTGTGGTAGCACTTCCATGCAATGGTAGTTTCTTTGCTTTAAAACCCAAAATTATTTCTTATTGAAATGATGGCTAACAAATTAGGACTTCGGTAGTCTGAAGACAATTCAGTAGTACAAATTAGCAATGGTCAGGCAAAGGGCTCCCACATCACTTCCATCCTATTTTGGTAGCAGCAAGGGAAAGTCTTAAGTCTTGAAGGTAAGTTATCATGGCAGGAAGAACACAACCTTCTCTTACAAAGCAGCCTGCTCCGCAGCCTCTGCACAGAGCCCAGTAGGCGAGCAGACATTGTCTTATGCCATCAAACCACCGCCCTGCCTTTGCCAAGCCATGGCCTTTCCACACTCATGAAGCAAAGCAACAGCTGGATTAAGAAATAAGATCAGAAAGTGCTGCATAGAACAGTTTGAGTAGAAGAACTATTTTATCAAATGCTTGAACTAATCATTAGCCTTCTTAAGTTAAAATACCTTAAATTCAATTCGAGATAACTAAAGCGATGCAAAAGACTGAACCAACAAGTAGGACTTCAGAAAAACCAACACTTCCAAGGAAGATCAGACTTTGACACATACTGAAAAAGCCCCAGAGAATAAAACCAACACTATCATCATTACAGAAAACGTCATGTGTTGCATGTATTTAAAATACTAGGCTTTTCACGCTCTCCTATTTCATGTTACGATGCTGAGCTATGCACAAGAAGATAAAACGATTTAAGACACAAACCCATGCAGAAAAAAGAAATAATGAGTTTTTAACTACTTAAAACACTTTTCTGGAAGCAGGAGTAACTAATTCCAGATATCCATTAACAGAGCAATGTCTTAAAGGGTCTCCTATAGTCCACAGCCCTGATCCGCACTCAGCTTCTCCATCCTCCACTCACAGGCGCCAAAGCCTCCTTCTCAGTACTTCCTTTTACTAGGCCCATCTACTTTTTACTCTGTGATGACATCATCATCTAAACCAAACAGGCCAACTTTTACAGGACTGCTTATAATACCAGGTAATTCCAAGTTAAGACTATAATCCTAGAGAAAAAAGTTTTAATCTCTAGATATGACTCTATCCCATTCAGCATTGTTTCTAACATGTTCAAGTACCTAAGACGCATTTACTGTGTGTCAGCTTCCTCAAATAACTTGAGATGACTGGAGCTGCCAAAATTCGAACTAAAGCAGCTGATGGCCAAAGGCAAACCTGGGACATCACAAAGCTCCACCTACTAGTATTGAAAATGCAAGAAAAAAAAAAAATGTTTGCCCAATTCCCACCAGTATTTTCCTTTACTTTAGATCCACTGAATCCTAAATAAGATGACTGAGGATTTAGACTCTATTAATCCTGAACAGTTCAGGCTAAAATTGTTTATTTGGCATAATTATGTTGTAAATAAATCCTATTAACAGGTCTGTCATATTAATAACTCCATATATAACCCTAAAAGTAATTATTATTTTTTTGTGCAGTGAAGTCATCCACTGACAAATATTTACATTGATTAGTTCAGGAACAACTTGCCACACTTCTCTCACCAATATTTATCAAAACCATAGTGGCAAAAGTTGCTCTACAAAAAGCTGAACTTTTTCAAAAAAAAAGAGACAGTAGCATGGCATCCTACTTATTAAAATTATGCATCTTAAGACTACATCAAAGTTTACTTGCATTCCCAGGTTACAAGATGCATTCCAGTTACAAAACCTGACAGACATGTTAAATGAGGTGTATGACATTATTATATGCAGCTAAGTTTCAAGTAAAGGGGAAGTGAGATGGTACCAAATTTCATCCAACAGAGCTGGTACTGGGTTCCTGGATTTCAGTCACTTGTTGCATTTAAAGCTCAGTGCATGCCTGTAAGCAATGCACCCAGCTGGTCAGTTCTGACAATAATTACGACTCAGCAAAACAGCAGCTGACTCCCTCATAACAGTTATTCCTACAGGTATTTTACCTGTCCTGAGAAGTCTTTATACCTTTTTTCACACAGCCTCTAATTTTAGCTACTTCTCCTTAAGCCTGCTTCAGATAGCTGAAATGTGTGTTTAGCTCAAAAGGTATTACCTCCATTTTTACTTCCATCTTTCAATTACCATACCATTGAAATTGCTTTTGTCAGTTTGAGCAATGATTTTCTTTTCCCATGTCATTGGACAGAAAGTAGCACTAGTGGATGGGTTTTCTTTTTTTGTTCTGAAGCTCCAAGACAACTTCAGGAGTTCTTAACACCAGAAACCTTGTTTCAGAACACGTTGCACCCATTAAAATTAAAACACGTCCAAGTTAAATGCATACAACACTTCAGCCAGAACCAGACATTCACCATCTCATCCCTGTTTGAACAATCCCCCTTTTTTCTTCCAGAAAGTATCCTTTCTTATTAACAACTACTCAAGCAGAGCAGTATGCTTTTGACTGTAACCATGCTTCCTGATATCAAAGAGGTGCCAAAAGCTCTTCAGAGCTATGAGCCTTCGGGCAAATGGCAAAAGTCCACCCCTACCCAATTCTTTTTGTATTCAGGAAACCTCAAGAGAAATTCAAAATTAGTCTTAAAGCTACTAGGAAATATTTATGCCTAATGAGATTAAGCCTAATTACTTCCATAAAATGACTCTACATATGACTGACTCCTTTCTATTAGGACAGTAAAATTAACTAGTAGGGTAAATTTTAAAGGTGGAGGGAGGTTTTGCTACATCAGAATAGCTTACTACTGTGTAGAAACAGTACTACAAAATATACGCTCATTGAACTGTAAACACACAATATATAAACAGTAATATTTATGCAGTAAATCATCCATTTATGGTCCTCAAAATCATCATCCCCAGCAAGCAATAGTTTGCAACATAAGAAGAATTAAACAAAAAAACCAGCTCTGGTGACCTGTCTCAAGGAGCACACACTAGGATGCTAAATTGGGTATTGGTTTTATTCTTTTGTGACCAAAGGTTAAAAAGCTTCCCTCTTGTTCTGTAACATGCCAGTCTAGGACCCTTCATCTTCACACTTTTCAAAAGCATTTTGGAAATAAAGAACACAGTTTATCCTTACCCTCAAACCATTAAAAAGCCTTACTTCTTGAAAAAGGTATAATTTGAAAGCTATGCTAGCTTCCCCTGCATATCATATTAATCCCTGCCTGCCAGAAATACAAGTGAACTGACTAAAGAGTCATTCTGAGAAAGCCCCTTCCATTACATTTGCCATCTTCTATTCCTAGGGAGCCAAAGTTTGTTGTTTGTCTTTTTAAATTCAGATATCATAACTAGTTTACACTTGAGTAGCAATTTCAGAACTATTGCACAAGTTTGCTGCTCCTGATGGTGGTGGCCAGAGGAGGCTCAGGGAGGGTTTTGTTGTTTTGGTTTTTTTTGGTTTTTTTAACCGCAATATTTGTATTTGAGAGTTCACTGTATGCAAGAAACACAGGTATGGAATCTCTTGCAAACTTCTTGATCTTTCTTAACTCTGATAGCCAGTTAAAGGCTAAGTTCTCATGCTGCATGCACTGTCATGCTTGTAAGTGCTTCTTTTAAAGAACTTTCTCATTTATGCAGGGTTGGTTGCTAGTTTGTGGTGGGGTTTTTTTCATAATTTAAGCATTACTGCTACTTGTACCTGTCCGTAGAATGATGTTAAATTAAATGCTGTGTGAGCAGTATGAGCTACCTGACAATCCCTGGCCTACCATTCAATATAAGGTAATATATTCTTCTCTTGGCAGTTTGTTTCTTTAAAATAGACAGGGAGTGTGTGTAAGCCCTGTCAGTGGACAGGATGCACAAAGCCAAGATTCCTATCATAGCACTTTTAGTCTAACAATGCAAGCAGCAAGTCTGTCACATCCTCAGGTGACCAAAAGCATGTCGAGGCATAAGACTTCCACCCACAGAGGTCCTGAAGCAGGTCTCATTATTTGACACTAACACCACCACAACTTACACCTGCCACCCTTATCCTTTTGCATTGGGAAAAGCCACCCACATTAATTGGCAACTGCGTTAATGAAGTAATGGGCTATGTGAAAGCCTGCTGTTGCAACAGTCACACAGGCAACCCAGGGCTCAGGGCAGTAACTTCTTGTGTGTTTTTTTCCTCTCTTCTTTCATTGCAGCACCGCAGCCACTGAGAGACAGCACTTCGCGTTGGGCCCTGCTCTAAGTCCATCTCCCACATGGCACACAGCACTCCAACCACTTTTAGCACCCTTTCCTTTACTAACCCTTTTTCCACTGCTCTTGCCTTCTCCCTGCACTTCAGTGATCCTTAAGAACAGACAGTTTTTCTGAGAGCAGCGCAGTCCACCCCTCCGGATCCAAGGAGACAGAAAGCAAGCACCGTGGCTGTTCCTAAGCCTCCTCCCTCCCACCAGCTGGGATCACAGCCACGCATTTCACTTCTCTACAGTCTGCGAGTGGGCTCCTCACAAGCAGCCCAGCGCAGAAAGGAGTCATTCAAAAAAAGCACTGTCCCCCTGCCCAGCAACAAAATAAAGCCAAAATATTCAAATATCAGGGTTTCTACTGGCTGAACAAGTTACCACAACTGATTCCCCAAGGTTTTGTTCCACAAGATGTCAAAATAGCTGATTTATTTGTAGAAGTCACAAAGGCAATGTGAATATGCCAACTTAAGGGACACACAGTCAGCTAACGCTGGGAGCAGCTTCGTCACGGAACTGTGTCGCTGCCACCTTTAAGATAACGTTAATCACTATTCAAGGAAAAGGTTCATCTTCCCTCTGTTATTTCAGGTAAAGTGACACGCCACTAAACAAATCGCACGATATATCACTTTACTGCCAAGGCCAGACACCATTTGAACTAAACAGCAAATTCACCAAATGGTCAAATGGCAGCTCAAACAGATTTTGTAAACTTAATTCATTTCTCAGTTTTGGTAAGGTATTTAGTAATTGCTGTACAAACTGGCTATGGGCAATTAACAATCGCGACTTCATATTTAAAGTCTTCACGTGTGAAGATCTGTACTGTGCATAACTCTTCAGGTTTCTGAGAGCGCAAAGACATCAGCTGCATCATTAATTCATTAGAAAAAAGTGACTGGGGAAAAGAATGCAAATGGAACCGTGGTCCATGATAATATTTAAAAGTCCTATTCCACCCAGTCAAGGAAATCCCTCCTCCAGTTTCCCGTAAACCAAAGGTCTTAACTCTTCACTAGCAACAGCAGATCTCAATGTAATTTGTAGATGGTTGTGTGCTTCTGGTCTAAACAGCAAGCATTCCAATTAGGAGGTGAACGAGGTGCCTATATAGCTCTGGCACAATGCTTATTCCTCTAGGATTCCTGTAAGATTCCTCTATGGAAAGGCCATGCCTTGACAAACTTCACAGCAATTAGCTGGACCTATTCAGTGCTGAGGATTGGCTATTTGTTCCCCTCACTCCCCCGTCCAATCCAAGCACAAGGCTATCAGAAATAACGTGGCAACCAGCAGGCACTCAGGTGCCTAGAGCATAACTATCATTGGCATATGCAGTGAAGTGTCAGCCTCCCGCTAAGGCAGCTCTGAATCCTCAGCAGTAATTCCTAGTGGCTTGTTCAATAAGCGTAATATGCCTCCTTCCAAAAGGCAGCATCTGAATTGGGAGCCTGCTGCCATTAGTTCAGCTGCAGCTGACCCTCAGGGCCAAGAGCCTACCCATCCATGAAGACTACAGACTGTCATGCTGACTCAGCTAAGTCAGAGCTATTTCATTGCTTCTACCTAAAGCTACCTCCTGCAAGTGTTTATTTTACAATGGCAATGTTCTGCAACTTCTGCAATCAGGTTGGTTTTCAGCAATAGCATACAGTATCTCTGAAGAAAGGGAATTGGGAAGGGTAGTATCAGCTCCTCTGCTCAAGTGACAACTCCAAGCAACCTGCTCAAATTGTTGAATTTGTGCATGTTAGACTAATTCCAACTGGCCTTTGGTTGAAGGCACAAACTCTTTTAGGAAGCAAGATTTTTACACCCAGCTCATGGTTTCCAACAAAGGGCCACTGCAATTACACAACTGACTGTAGCACAACTCAGCTCAGCACTTCTTTCCCCATACAGGCCAGGAGGGGCTCACAGAACAACCCTGATAATTCAGGAGGTAATTACAATTTTAATCTAACCCCTGCAGCTCACAAGTTTCTCTTACTGCAGCAAACAGGTCAAGCCGAGAAGCTGAAAACTGCCTTTAGCCTGTGGTTAAGTGACACCGAAGGAAATGACGCCCCATTGGAGGGAAGTGACCAAGAAGAACATCAGACTGTCATGAAACAAGAGTGACACAGCACCACGAAACAAAAGATAACATGAATTACCATAACTCCCACAGTTAGTAACTCAGTCTTTCTAGAGGTAGTTTTGGAAGATGCACAGAAGTTTCCCCCTCTGCGTCCTACCGCTCCAGTTTCCTAAGCAGCCTCCTGTACCAGGTCTTCCACCCAGGATACCATCAACTGGTTTCTCAGCACCTTCAGTAGGCTCTCAAGCTTGAAAGACACATAGCAGTATGTCTCCATTTCTGCTGTGCTAGGACTTTTCTCCAAAAACCTGCTTATTATTTCAGTCCCATTACAAATTACTTATTTCAATTAGTTTGTCATGGGAAATACAAGAAGAAGCCACCTGAAAACCCTTATACTTAAGGATTACTTTAGTAGCGTTACAAAAAAACCTGAGGCAGACAAGACAGAAAAAAATGGTGCAAGTATGAAGTCCGTTAGTAACAAGTAGCAGACTTGTTTTTTCCACACTTCCAGACTTCATAAGCTCTCTCTAAAAAGGCTACCAAACACTGGTTAGGAAGAAGTGAAATTTCTGAGGAGTCCTACACATAAAAAACCAAACATACGCTTCATTTTAAAGGTATGTTATGAATTTGGCTAATTTAAGTTATATGCATATTCAAATCTGTACAGCGTGTCAAGCAGGCCGACAGCCAAGTTTATTGTGGTCTCTAATATATGTTTAGTCAAATTCTTAGTTTGGTTCTACTTCCAGTATTTTACAACAATGTTTGCTGTTTCCTCCTTTTCTGGAGGACAGGAATGCTTTCAAATAGGCACAAATTTATACCAACAGAATCCTGAACATGAATTTAACATTCACAGGTATAGCAGTGCAGCTTACAAACTGTGCTTCCAGTTCACCTTCAGAACAAACATGCATTTCCACCGAACATTTAGGTGTGGTTTTGTATTTTGCACTTGCAGCCTCAATACCAGAAGCTAGGAGCTTTCTCTAGACTATTAATAGCACGTTGATTCTTGGTGCACTGCACTCCTGCTACCGGAGTCAGATTTTCACACATGTATCCATTTCTATTGAAATCTTTCCCTCTAAGCAAAACAGTGCGAAATTGGGGTGGTAGTTGTGAATGGTGGAGTGTTGGGGGTGGGGGGGATGAGAATATCTTATCTTAGTATTTGAACTCAGTTTAGAGCAGTTATCTAATTAAAGGAACTCGGCAATGTGATCAAACCGTATACAGCCAGAATTCAGAATCAAAGACTGTGAAGGAACAATTTTAGGCAGTTACACAGCTGTCTGTCAAAACCACAATCTAGTTTGAGGCATGATGCTTGATGCACATAATTAAGACTAAACAGCTTTAGACAGCTTTCTTCCTTAAAACTCAAAAAGTAGGTACTAACTAAAACATTAGCTTGTTGTTGAGCAATTATTATTAAAATAAGCCATTAGCTGTCAAAAAGTATTTTTCACTAAGCAAATATTTTCAAGTATTTAAACAATTGCCTCGCAGCAAAATTGCTCAAAGAAAGTCTAAACCAAGCTATTTTAAGCTACTTTTGTTATTTTAAGCTATTTTAAGATTAGGAATCTCTGACTCCTTAACTTGGAGGTTTCTAAAATGCACTAGGCTTTCCTAGAAAATGAAAGCACTTCCCTGTGCACTGAGAATCCTCAGCTGTTCTTGCTTGACAAGATTAGGGTTCAAGACAAGCATTGCTAAGCTAAATTTTATGGCCTATACTATGTAGGTCTGCAAGTTTTGGTTTACTCAACTAACATGAACATTATTAAAATAAAACTTGGGACATTTAAGCAAAAAGTTTTACTGCCATGCTCAATAATTTAAGTTCTGATCATAAGTGGGGGCTAAACTTCAAGACCTTAATCCACAATAGCACACCCAAAGGGGAAAAAATGGAAGAGCGGGATATTTGGTAGGGGGAACATGGTCACTGTGAGAGGAAGACTTGTTCTATCTAACCTTTGTGTGGATGCCTGGGCAACTGCCTGCTTTTATACAGCTAAACAGTCCCTTCTCAGTACAGCAACGCCTAAAGAAATCTGCAGACATCCACAGGTCCACCCAAAGAGAAATCTAACAGGAGGAACCACAGAGTCTTTGGCTGTACTGAATTCTTGAATCGGGTTTGCACAGTAGTTTTACCGTTCTGAAATATTTGACAGTCATGAATTATACAAGCAAGAGTCTGAACAAGAGACTGCGCTTTCCAGGAAATGCACCTTGCAGGCATGAAAAGCCAGAAAACATCCTCAGACTTAGCAGCCAGAAGCTCAGGGGTTCTTGTTCAGAGACATCCTGAACTAGCAAATGCTAAAAAGGCAGTTTGACTTGTTATTCCACTTATCCAGCTTCATACCAGTCACTGACCAACACAGCAGGGTAGGTGATTCTCTCAGTCCTCCAAAACTGTTAAACTATCCCTAAATTCCAGAAAGCAAGTAACTAGAATAGTACTATAACAGAGTAATAGTATCAGAAAACAAGAAAATGGAATGAAGTGCATTGGCATGAAAAGATGTCTTTGACATCCAAGAGCAATTGTTTTATTATGGTCATAAGACCCATCTATACTAAGACCTCATTCAAGGCCTGAACTTCTTCCATTTTGGCTGAGAATTTTCATATCCAGTATCTCTTCACACAGGAAGAAACCAGTAATCTCAGAATCAGCAAATAAACGTACAGAGCACTGTAATTTATGAAAGAATATAAATTCTCTTCCCCTGTGGGAAGCTTCCAGATACCATACCTCTTTTATGTACATATAGCACATGATACCTATAAAAATAGGGCTCAGATGTATGACTAGATGCACAAGTATTTGGTATCTTAATTTGGATAGTCCCATCCAATCATTGATGCACAAAAACAGACCAGACTACAATTACAAAGGTATATACAACACCAGTGTTTACCATTATGGCAAGAGATAGCATCTGAGACACCTGATTAGCTTTCAGTAACTATTTGTTGACCCATTTTTTAGGAAAACCCCTCTTCCATTCATTTAACTGTTATTAACTCGGAATTTCACAAAGGCATATTTCTAAGAGGTGCTACTTGTATATTTAAGCTCATGAAAGCTATTTTTGCAGAGCCAGCAGAGGGAGTACAGACATCATTTTACTTATCAGCTATGGAAAAGATACTCACCTTGTAAGAAAGCACTAAAGAGCTGTGCCTGTAAACCTAATGCGGTTAGCTTAAAGCATGCCAAGAACTTCCTCAGGCTTTCACACATGTATGTCAATGGCCAGTAGAGTTGGTGTTTTGTTTCTGATCCCCAACCAGCAGTCACATCTCAAAGTCTCGTATCTGACAAAATGGCAAAATCAACTCTAACAGTGCTAACAAGTACCATAAGCCCCATACTTCACATGTCAAAAAGACCCCACATTACCTAGCTACAGTTCAAGCTAGTCAACAGTTTTTATTCCTATGGATTCTGATGTTTCTCAATCTCAGAAAAAGCTAAATCACTTTAGTTGTGTATTTCTTAAAAAGAAGCTTCACCTGTAAGAAAAGTTGAGAAACTCAGAGTTCAAGATGAACCACTAGCAAAGGAGCCAGGAAAGTACGACATGGTGTTGGGACTGGAAGGTATCAAACAGCTAACCTTTCTGCTGTTGTTCACAGAGGCACGCACCTGCTGGCCAATCTGGTTTTACACACCCTCGGAGGCAAGAGTTCTACTGCTTTATTTAGCATTTCCATTGATCAGTCTGCTCTGGAGTTGGCAATTACAACTGAACAGTGTTGACACAGCAGCGGCTGTGGGAACAATCTGAAAGAGGATCAGGCTTTAAGCAGACAGATTGATAGCTTTTTGCCATCTCATGGAGATGAACGCTAAGCTCTAGGCCAACACAAGACAACATACCTTCCTGGCAAAAACTCCACAGATACTCCTTGCTTGTTTAGACTGAAAGATTTTTTCTTTTTCTTTCTTTTTTTTTTTGAAAAAGAAAGAAAAAAGTCAGTGTTTCCCAACTTGTTGGTAAAAGGCCAATACAAAATTCTTGCCAATCTTAAGCATTTATGTAATTAATTTATTAGGTGGCTACTTTTAAGTTTCACTATTTAAAAGTTTGTATATGAAAAGCTCATCAGTCTCAAAATTTCCTCTGGATGAGCAGCAAAACACTCTTCTCCTCCCAAAGAAGAGATAGATTTCCATCATCTTAAACTTCACATGAACTTTAAAATGCTTTGACAGCTTGAATCATTAGATTTTGATTACTACCTACCCAAGAAGAAGAATGTGCCTGTAGCTATGAAATTTAGCCTTCACTTGTTTCACATTTTGAAAATACAAGAACCAGCCTTCAGCAAATTAGATGGCTGCTTCTGCTCTGTACTTCCTACAGGAAAGT
This sequence comes from Tringa solitaria, assembly GCA_026413425.1. Classification (NCBI taxonomy): domain Eukaryota; kingdom Metazoa; phylum Chordata; class Aves; order Charadriiformes; family Scolopacidae; genus Tringa; species Tringa solitaria. The sequence continues at coordinate 47,039,754 of JAOXJM010000001.1, forward strand.
GGTGTTCACTTCTCAGCTTCATTTTCACATGTAGATTCACTGAAGTCAAACAAGTCAAAGTGGGCAAAACTGGTTCCCGTCTTACAGAGCTTGTGGTAGAATACTGTACAGCTGACTTGGAAGTTTCTCCACTAGCATGGGATGAAACAATCTCACAGTTTTGCTGTTGAAATTCAGGGCTCCATCAGTGATCTCTATTTGCGTGCTGTGCCTGCTTGGTTCCCAGGACTCCAACCAGGCTGCTCAGTATACTTTATGCAGGACAACCACAGCAGGAAAGTCTCTGCTTCTTCCATCACCAACATGGTGATGGCCCAAGCATCCGGATGCATGCCAACAACTCTGATCATCCTGCCCTTCCCCAAGTTATTGCTGTCTCTTGTGACAACAGTGAAGTTTCTGCAGATACATGAGAAGCTGATGCAGACAGAAAAAAAAAGGCTATTTTTCAGGCAGACCGGTTATCTAACTAGACTCGCGACACAGATAATCCAATACCAGTGCCAACTCAAAATAGGGCACAGAATTACACCAAACCTGCTTGAGTCAAGCAAATGTGAAACCACACTCACAGGAAAGATGCATTTTTCAAAAGACATGACTGAATTTATGACTATGAAGTTGTAAACAGGTGGTATGAGCACAGTGAATACCAAAAATTCACATGGTAATTTATTGGTTGAGTATGATACCACAACTCAAATTCATCCACCAACTATAGCCTCATTAGGCTCCAAAATAATTTAGTATCCTTAATTATAGTGTCTTATTGCTCCTTCCAAGCCCTCCCTTTTCTAGTTTAAAAAAAAAAAAAATATATCTCACTGACAGCTGAATACACTTCACCTCAAACTTCTGTATTAGTCCTAAAAGAATAAGAACTTATTAATTATGCACACTTATTAGTGTGCATTTACATTTATAATATCATTACATTTGAGAGACTGACCTTAGGCCTCTAGTCAGCAAGTTCAAACGTGATCCATTCATACAGAATAGGCAGAGTGAGGGGAATCACTGAATAGCCCCTTGAAACACCAGCATGTTTGGAGCACTCTTCTTCTTGGATAAGTTTCTACGACAAATTCCACAGAACTTTACACTTCAAAATTACTAGAGCTGCCTTTAAGGATCTACAGAGGTTTGTTGTTATCTTAGTTTTTAACCTGAAAAGGCTAAGACCTTACATTTAGTATGCAGCTGAACAATTACTGATTCCAGTATTAATCACTCCCTGAAATTCAGTACTTTGATAATTAGTAACAGACAGCCTGCACCATATGCCAGATCTTTTTTAGAGGCTGATGCTGATGATGTGCTCTTCCCCATCGCCTTCTCTCACCACCTGGAGGTCTGAAGTTCCGAAGCCTGTTTGCATTCCATGGGGTTAGTTTACATTCCTCGCATCGCACGCCAGATTTGCCTGACCAAACGGTAACACCTATATCTAAGGTAGGCACTTCAGGCTTTCCTTTTCTTCCTTCCAAATAGGCAATGGATAAATCATATCTTCTCTGCTGAAAGATTAAATTTAGCCACCTAGGACACAATCTAAAAGTCACACGAACCTCTGGCGTCTCTTCAACATCAGACAAGGCCCAGAGCGACTTGTTTCAGGTTTTTAAGCTGCCCACGCCAGTGCCCGGGATCGCGCTGCTGAAGCGAAGCGCAGTCGGTCGGCTGGGCTGAGCTCGCCTCTCAGGCGGCTGCACCACCATGTCAGAGCAGACACAGGCAAGAGGAAGGATGTGGTTTCACAGTTAGTTTAGGAATATCCGAGCCTCCGCCACTGCCAGGAGGTGCAGTCCTGCGCCCTGGCCTGCGCCAGCACCGAGGCTCACCTGAGGCCAAGGCCAGGGGACAGCCCTAGGCAACAAGAAGGAAGATGGCAGCAAGGCCGGCAGTTCCTCTAGAAGGTCACAGGCGTAACAGGGACTGCCCCCTGCCAGTGCAGCGCAGGCCTCACCAGTTCAAGTCAAACACGGAAGCTCCTCATCTCACCTCCACGTTCATCCTGGGAAAAAGAAGAGCCCGGCTGCACCTTCTCTGCAAGGCCCCGCTGAAGACTGTCACCAGGGTCCTTCCTTAGCCTTCTCCCTTGGAGGTCAAGCAAAGCCCACCTCACCCAACCCCTCCCCACACACCACAGGACAGCCCCTAACCAGCTCAGCGACCCTCTGCGGGCCTCCTTCAGTCAGGAGAGGTGCAAAACAGGACACCATCTTGGACGCGGCCTCACAAGCACAATGGAGGGAGGGCAATAACCTGCTGGCCATGCTCTTGCTAATGCAGCCCAGCATGGGCAAGTCTCCACTAGCACAAGAGAGCCCTGCTGCTGGCTGAGGGTCCGGCAGCGCGGCCGAGACCTTTCTTGCAGACCTCCTCCCCCAGCCCCACCGCAGGGTGACGGGCACCAGGCAGCCCCAGCTTTCCTCTTCACCCTCATCCCCAGGGATCTAGACCCCTCAGCAGCCCTGCCACCACAATCCAGATCCAGGCACACATCACCATGTCCAGCTACTCCTACCTGTCACAGCAAAAAGCAGAGCCCTTCAGTGGTGTTTTTACTTCACTGGCTCAGTAATGCTCAGGAGGGGTCTGTGGCAACTCCCAGCAGGAGCTTGAAACAGGCCTGTTTTATGATCGCTGCCTCAAAGTAACATGTATTTGTTTTGTCCCCTTCAAAGCATTTTGACAGTGGTTATATACATAGCTTTGTTGTCCACATTCATTTCTCTAGCTTTAGATTTGACAATGGGATGAGAGCATAAAGCTTCGAGCCTATGCAAATTCAGCATTTCAGTTTTGGAATGAGTAGTCCACTTAAAAAGTTACTGAAGTATCTTCCCAGAAAACATAGAGTACTACCCTCAAGCATCCACACCTCGGGGTTTGTTTTTTTTTTTTCCATCTGGTCAACTGTTTTTCTGTGCTTTGAGGTAGCTTAAGTTCACACCACAGCTTTAGGGTGTCAGATTTTGCATAACGAAGACAACCTTTTCTGAATGGCTTTCCAGTAACACGGTTCGAGGTGCTGTTGTCCAGTGCCCAGCAACGTCAGGATCAACATGCTAAAAAGAAAGCCACATAGGAATTGTTCACTCACAAGCAGACGACATCCTTAGTACATACCACTGCTTTATATGCTGGTATTTCAGTTTTGGAAGTGCATGTTTGTACTAAAGCTCTTTCAAAAGGTTCCGGTAACCTGGTAGGCACCATGAGAGGACATCTCCATCAAAAAAAAAAAAAAGAAAACCCAAAAGGCAACAGGCTATACTTTTCTCAAATCTTAGATAATCCAGTGCTTTATTACCAAATCTTTCTCAACTTGCTTTAGAAATAGAGCTCCAGTTTAGACACAACCTCCTAGATCTGCAGTCACCATGGCCAGATCTACCTATTACCAAAACACACATCTGAAATCAGACTTTGTGAAGATGTTAAGACATTTCCCTATGCAAAGCAAGCTCATTGCAGAATGTGAAAATCGCTGTCACCGTTAACTACACGGATTTCAGAGCTGAAGTACGTGAACACAAGCTGAAGTGATTTGTTAATAAAGCAGAAGTAAAGTGGTTGTGCTAGCAGCAGTAACGTACCTTCCCAACCCTCCCCAGCTGTCACTCTCAACTATGTATATATTTGAAAACCACCTGGGACAGATCCTGCCAGCCAGTTTAAATCATTTCATGTTTCATACAGCCTCACCGGAGTGAGGCTGCTAGACGCTGCTCTAATTTAAGTATTGATTTGCATGGCATTCCATAGGCTTCGTGAAGTTTTGCACCAGCTTCATTCCCAAGTGAAGAAAAATTGGCAGATCCAAGCTATGTAAAGCAATTTAAAGTGCAATATCAATTTAAAGTGCTAGCAGTAGCACCTAGAAGTGAAAAAACTCCTGCACAATATGCATTTTAAAATCCTGGTTTAGTCTCTACTGTATCTAAATAGCCAGGAGAAGTGCAAAAGTACCAACCTTTCTTAGGTAGTTTAAGGGCTAACCATACCTGTCATGCTTTCTACCCATTTCTTGTTACTATCTCCCTCAGACTTATCTAAGTAAAAATCACAGAAAGTAAGTCTGGACACGCAATACAACAACGACTTTTTCATTTCCTCCACTGCAGTATCAGAAACCACCTGGGCATACAGCTAATGTGCTGTAATATTCTTGACTAGCGCAAAGATCTTTAAGGGTAGATTCAAATAATCTATTCTGGAAAGTCCTTAGTTGAAGGCTGGCACTCAAACTACTCTCCAATCTACTGTCAGAGCAGTGACTTCAAGTTCTTCTACATGAAGAGGTTAACACTCTCTAGGGAACGGTTTCACGTGACGATCACGCGAGGAGGAACGTTCCCACACCACCCATCTGAAGATTCACACTGCTGCTTCCCTTGCATGAGTCTTGCCTTGGAGAGCCCAGTCTCTGCACAAGGAGTCTGTAATACAAATCATCCGCTGGTGCAGCGAGCAGATGGGAAGGAGCAGAGACGGCGCAAAGGAGGGGGGAGTTACTGAGCAGCCCAGGACAGGGTGGAAATGAAAGTAACCACCATGTCACCTCAGACACCCTATGAAACTTTCCACTCATGATGACAAGCCAAATAGCTTCATTTGTGCTTGCCTGTCTCATTGTCCTTGCGCTCTCTTGGATTATGCTGATCAACACAGCAGCTTCAGAAGGCCCAAGTCTGCCATAACTCCAGAATATTTAAAAAAAAAAACAAAAACACAACACAAAACAAAACAAAAAAAACCAAAAAGAAAACCCAAACAAAAACAAACAAACAAAACCACAACAAAAACAAACCCAATCAAATATCTCAACAGAAGTGACTAGCAAGTCATTCAATCAGGACTTAAAGACTCCCATCTCTTGAAACACCTACCATACAAAACCAAAGGTTTTCCAAGTTTTTGGAGAGTCACTGTGGCCTGTTGTCTTAACATCCTATAATATTGCCAAGTATTCTTTAAAAAGGTTGCAGTAGCTACAGTACTTCTTTACTAGTAGCGGCTAAGCTCCTTATTTCAACGAAGAGCATAGCACGATAGCTATTTCTTTCTACGGCAGAAAAACTTGATCAAACACAGCTCATGTCTCTTCCTCCTCCTCTCCCCGTGTGGAGCTACCAGTTGTTTTGATTTGTTTTAAATCCAGATAGATATTCTGGTATGATTTGCAGACAGAAGTTTATTTTATCATACAGCCATATATATATATTTTTTTTTCTTCGTTTTTTCCCCAGAAATCTGTTATCACGTAAGACCCAAGACGTCTTGATTTCATTAAAAACGCAGTAGTTCAGGAAGCCAAAGTACACACCACAAGCAACACATCCTTGTATTTGTACAGACACAGAAGCAATCCTGAAAGAGCCACGTGGAGAAGGCGTCAGTCACTTGTCAAGCAACAAGTGCAAAATAGGTTGTGTGATCTGTATGTAAGGGCAGATCTGTAACACTCCAGCAAAAAAAGCACACTTGGTTTTTCTTCAACCGGTGCACGTATTGCAAAGGTGATGAAGATCATCTCGGACTCAGAATCTTAAAACGAATACCAAATTTTGAGTTTCAATGGAGAAGTTAAGGCAAGCAGAAAAAGAGTTCACCAGTGTGAACCTTGGGCCGAGTCCCAGGAAGTTCGATAGCTGCCTAAGGCAAGAGCGGCTGAATCATCTTTTCTGCCTCGAGATGGGGGTTTGTCACTATCACCTATGCAGAGCACGGTACATCCCGGGCCTCCTCTTCGTAGACCAGACACTGTACACCAAGTGGTCAGAACCCAATAGTGTTGTATTCCCTGCTGCCACCTTATCTTTCTGTGAATATAAGGGCACAAGTAAGGGTAGCAGATTACAAGTGATAGGCTCCGCAGAAGTGTGTTTTAAGAACACGGTGTTTCCTGCGCTGGCTGGGAATTAAGGCAGCATCCAGCTCGTAAGCAATATTGAAAACTTGAAACATGCAGACAGACCACTGAAGTTCACCAAAAGGTAGGCGGCCATGCAGGAACTTACCTAGATCCCTCCTCCAAAGCCATAATAGAAAACAGCCAACAACAAGCCCTCAATGCTGAGGACGGTCATGTTTTAAGGGGCAAAACCAGGCAGACTTAACAGTCAGCACCAAAGCTCATCAAATCCTCAAAACACATCCATGCAGTCCTTAACTGCACAGTATATTTGCAAACAGCAGTAAGTGGAGGGCATACCCTCTTCCTCAGTCCATTCCCCTCCAAAGGCAGGGCAGGTGTTACCTGTCTTATAACATGCAGTTACATCTTACTTCTTACTGGACAAAAAAGAATTTGGATTTATTTTCAGAGCTATTTCTGGCTTTTTTTTTTTTTAAGAAAACGCCTCCTACATTTTCTTTACATTTCTTCTCCCACCAGATTTTGAAATATCAACTGAGAAAGCCTCATGCCTACTTTGCAATTCACCAAAATTAAACTAATAACACCTCCTGCTGTCATCTGTCAGTTAGAACAAGATTTGAAAGTGGCAGCAGAAATCACTTTCATAATGTTTGCTGGAATATGAATAGCCTTAACAGACAGATCCTTCAAATTTACTGTTCATATCAAGTGAAACCTGTCATGAAAACTAGAAACTCACCTTTATAAACTGCATTTGAAAGCCTGATAATCTAGAAATAGGAGACAAACTGGACAATACCATGTATCGTGCTGAAACTACATTCAGTGTGAGAAGGTGTGACTGTTCTAAAATGGGTTAATCTAGTATTTTGCCTGTTGATTTCATCGTACATTACCTCCCAGAAATCCTCATTCTATACTTCTCTTTATCATTGCTTCCATCTTCTGTATGCAACTGCCCTGCTTTAGAGATCCTTAACACATTTTTAGTTTTTACATGCGGATACAAATGTTTGGGGGGCTTCACAAAAAAAAATAAAAAAAAAAATCCTTCCTTCCTTATTTTTTATCAGTGTGCTATGCCATTAGCAAACATGAACTTTTCAAACTATTTGAAGCCAAAGTTAGGGAAAAACTAGCATTAGTGACAGTTATTTAAAAGTGAAGAAATTTGAATCTAAAAGATAAACCATTCTGAGTTAGAGCAGTAATTCTTAATGCTTGTGAGAATACCCACCCTCTACATAAATCATCATAGATTCACTTTTTTTTTTCAAACAGGCAACAGTATCACCTCATGTCTGCTGCCCTCCGTGTTCTTCAATTAGATAACTTTATAAGGAGAAATAAAAAATTATGCTTTCAAGGGAAAAGTCAACAGGTTTGAATAAAAAAAAAATAGACCTACTTGAGACTGTTGCACACACTATAGCAAGCCAGTAGGCAGAGCTAATCTTAGCTTTTTAGACACGATTAGATTTTATCTAATTTTTAATTAAAATACTCTACAGAAAAAGATCATTATCTCCTGAACAGCAGCTTTTAACAAGTTTTATTATTATTCATTTTAAGACAAGTTGAGAATACTAAAGAGTACAAATTTAAGAATATTGTTGCCATTTTATTGATCCTGTTTGAGAAAAGTAAGCATGCATTCATATAACAAAATCTGCTATAGATTCAAATAGTCTTTCCTTATTTCTCTCCTTATTTACATCTAAATGCCCTGGGCTAATCATGGCTGTTCATTATTCTGCATTAGATTAAATGTTGCTAACTGAAACCCGACTTCAACTCTGAGCAAAAAGCGCATCCTTGTCGCACTAGTGTTATTTTCTCTTTAAAACAGAAGAGAATGTATATTAAAATAAACAGTTCAAACACCGAAAGACATCACTGAGGTCACATTTCAGCGGTAAAGAATGCTCAGTGCCATTAATATTTAGTCTACCTTAATGGAAGAAATTTGAGTTAGAAGATACTTTAGGTTATCTTGTCCACCCTTATATGTCAAGGGAGACTTGCTTGCTATGGCATGTTATTGACTGCTTTGCCAAGTCCATTTTGAACTTGTCAGTTTATATTTGAGTTCCCAACTTTAAAATCTTAAATGTTGGCAAAGTTAATTCTTCCAAAATATGTTTTTGAGGTGGCTTCAGCAGATCCAACCTACATTTTTTTTCTTCTTAATATCTTCATCTTACGACTGTCTCCAGTTCATCATGCATCATGCTCTTCTTTTCCAAATAAACTCAAACAGAAAAAAAAAAAAAAAAAAAAGAATGCAATTACCAGACCTCCATGACTGAGCTGCAGGACATTTACAAGCCTCTCAGCTTCCTGTTAAGCTCCCACAACACGGTTTAGAGGTTCTCTATTTTAACAGCTGACAGAAGTTCTCTGTATTGTGGTCAATGAAAGAGTCACTTTCTAAATGAGATTCTAACGTTAGACTGCAGAGCATTTTAATTGGTAGGATCACTCACAGATTATTAGCTGATTGCATATTGCACTAACGGGGACCTTTTGCTTAAATCATTATCTGTATATAATGCAACTTTGCAAGAAACCAATACACAGTTTACCCAACGCAAATGCGACGTTAGTCTGTTTTCTGCTTTAAGTTCCCAAACACGTCTGCTTAATATGCACTAGTGAGCCACTGTACGTGTGCATACACAGAATACAGCCACAATTCCCTTTAAATTTAGTTTTGACTTGCATCGGTTTAGTCTCCCACAGCATAAATAGCATTTCTCTTTGAATGAATTGTAGCAGCAATGCTGCGATTCAGCACCGAGACAGCAATATCGACTGGGAAAAGCGGCAAGTAAGTGTCTGTACACAGTACAGGATCCCCGTTTTCTCCAGATAACCCCACCTGGGTAGGTTACCATAGTGAACTGAAAGAGCAGCAATACACCCAACGATCCAACGCTGCTGTTCCAGACCGAAAATTTCACATTGAAGCGTACGAGGTTTTTTTTTCCTCACTGAATACAGTGACCACTTTTTCCACTGACACCGAGAGAGTTTCCATTCATTATGCCATAAGTATTAAAGTCCTAGTACATTGGAAGCTATTCCTGCTAAAAGAGCCAATAGTTTAAAGATACACAAGTTTACTTGTGTTGGAATTCACGATTTGTGGTGTTTGGAACAAATCCTTGAAAAGCTCCTACAAACAGGCAAAAAAAAAAATTTAAAAAATGGCACTGCCTATAGCTGTAGCTGCCACCTTCTGAATATACTGTATGATCAACCAAGGAGTTGGCAAGTCAGCTAGCCAAGATCTTTTCAAGCACCTAAAAAAAATGCTATTTCAACTCAAATTCATTAGGACCCACGAGTGTTTTAAAGATGCAGTTTTTGGACAGGCGGTGGTTCTCCAAAGGCACGTTCTACTTCTCCCCCCAGCAGCAAGTCAAGGCTGCCAGCCACTAATGATGCAAGATACGTTTCACAGGTACATTTGGCTCGGGACTTCACTTCCCAGAAGGGACACGATTTTAATATTCACCTAGTCACCCCTCGAACACTCTTAAGCCAGTGCAAACACACGCTCCAAAGGACGGTTTAAAACACGGAATAAGGTATGGTCACCTGTGGTCACAATATGGTCACCTGTTCCTTTTAAACAGACCTTGAGAAGGAAACCTCAGCACCTGAAGTTACAATTTTAAGAATACTGTATGCAATAGATATGTCAGGATTTCTGTAATGGGGATCTCGAAGTGACAAGAAAAAAAGCCCCCGAGATTTCGGTACTGTGCATCTTTCTTGCCCACCCACCCATTTAAAAAGTGAAATAGAAAAAAAAAACCCCAAAGCATTTAAATGTTCGTAAGGATTTATGTCGAGTGTGGAACATGCACAGCGCTGCGCAGGCTCCTCTTACAGCCGCGCAAAGAGGTCGCCCCTCAGGCTAAAAAACCCGGGACAGACTCACGATCTCCAAACGCTCCTCCGGGCTCAGGCCGATTCCACGAACACC
>JAOXJM010000001.1:47052205-47083758 GCA_026413425.1 Tringa solitaria
GGCCGTGCCAAGCGCCGGGCCCGGTGCCTGCGGGGGCCTGAGCGGGCGGGCGGGGGATGCGGCGCGGCGGGAGGCGTCGGGTCCCCTGTTGCGCGGGGCCGCCAAGGGCAAAGAGCGGCGGGAAAGAGCGTGCGGGCTCGGTGCCGGGGGTGGGGAGCGGGGAGCAGCCGGGCCCGCCGCCCCGCATCGGGCGTGCCCGCCTCCCCGCGGGAGGACGCGGTGGGAGCGGGGGCGGAGGGGGCTCAGCGCCTCCCTGTCTCCGGCTCAGAGGTTCTTCGGGTGGGGAAAGGAGAATAAATGGGGGTGGTGAAGGGCCGAGCCCCGGTGATGTTGTCCGGGGATGCGTTCCCTGGGTGTCAATAAAGGGGCTGGGGATGAAACGGGAGATGAAGGACCCCGACATCAGTTCTCTGTGGATCGCACGCACACACACACACACACACACACACACACGCACACGCACCCCCTCCCGATGAAAAAATCCCCATCCATAAACCACACGCAATCCCCTAACCCCTTTGTGTGGTTTTTCCAGCCTTAGTTTTGACATCCCGCCCCCTCCTCTGCCGGGCATCTCGCCGGAACGGCTGGCTAGCTGTGCCACCGCCTGCCGGCCCCTCTCAGCCTGCCCCCGCCGCCCCGCTTCCCCCCCCGCCGCCCCCCCCGGTCCCGCTGCCGCCGGGGCGTGAGGCCGGTGTGTCGCGGCTGTTGCAGACCCGAGGTGCTGCGGAGCCCTGGAGAGGGTTAAAGCAACAGGATGAAGTCAGCACAAAACAGCCCACAAGGGCTGGCAAATAAATAAATCATCCTAACGACGTTATTATCGTGGCTTGCCTGAGCTGCGTTGTCTCTTTCTTTCTTACCTGAATGCCTGGTGCGTTTTTCTCCTTGTTCAAGAGAGGCAATCAAAAGAGACAGTGAGCGGTAATTGGCTCCTGCCCATTTTGGATGGCGCTAAAAATACTCTACCTTACCTCTCCATACCTAGAGGTCAATTGAAAAAAAAAAAAAAAAAATCAAAATACTGAGGTAAGCGATCCTGCAGACTGCTCTGTTGAGGAGATTTTTGGCATTGCTTCCCAGAAGGGGGATATAAAACTATCTGAACACGTACAAAGCACGTTCTCTTACATTCTGTCCGCAGCTCAGCACCCTCCCCTGCGCTGATGGCTGTGGCTCGGCGAGGCTTCCCCAGGCACTTGGAAATTGCATGTCTCGATACAGCCTTATGAGCCTGGCAGCCGTGTTCCGCACGGTCCTGTCGTACCTCCTGGCTCTCAGGCAGACCAAATTAGCTTTGGTACAGCTAAGAAGGAGGTGATGTGTTCAACGCACTGCAGTTTGGGTACGTGTCTGTACCTGCTTCCTTTTGTCTTGAGGGAAGGCAGGTAGGTTGTGCTTCGGTTCTTTGTCTGTGAAATGGGAATAATGTCCTGTTTTCTTTGCAGGAGGGAAGCAAAGGTGGGAGGGGTGCATATCCACATTAATTTTTTGAGGTGCTGTTGTGGTAGAATTCTCTAAGTGGATGCATTTTTCAAGGGACAAAATAGCTGTTATTTAATGTTCCTCTTGCACCGATACGAGGATAGCATAAAAACATGCAACGCATTGACTGGAAATGAGAAGAAATTTCTTCTAGCTCTACAGTATCTTCTCCCTGAGGATTTAAAAATGTTTTCCAAATTAATCCTCCAGCTCTTCATGATTTTTGTGAGAAAATAAGCACTCCTCCTCTTTCTAAAGGTTAGGATATGTAATTGAATAACAGAAAACATTCCATGTAATGTAGGTCACCAATCCCATAAAGCAAGCAAAACCAAGATGCACAAAGGAATATTTCTGGAGATCTTTCATTGAACTTTTGAGGAAACATTACCATTTCAGGAAAATTCAGCGTGGTTTGCAGACAATTTGGAAAGGCCAGACTTGACAAATCAGTGACAATAGCTCAACTCATTCCGTGACCAACACTCTAATGAAAGAAGTATCATACAGAGGCAGCAAATGTGTCACAGAAAATTCAAGGGGGTTGGCTGAATCTGATCTACTTAGTGTGCGACAAATGGAGTATTTGGATCATTAGAATATTTGGTCAAAAATGAGGAAGGTGGCCGAGGTCTGAGTGACCACCTCATCATCCCATATGAACTTGGGGCCTTTGGGCAGAATTGCATGTTGAGCTTGACCTGAGAAGAGAAAGTAGAAAACAAACTTTTCCTAGTTTGTGCATAGATCTAAATTTTATTTCATTTTAAAACCAGTTTCCTCAGTATCCTGCTAATGCTGATCCTGTTCAAACTGACCCAACGAATGAAATTTGATGATACTGGAGAAGTTGGAAGAATGCTTGTGTGTGAGCATGGAGAAAGGGGTGTCCAAAGCTTCCACCAGGCTTGCAGAGCCCAGCATTTTCCATACCAGCTGCACTTCTCTCGGTCAGCTTTCTCAGCCCAGTATCACTCTCCAGAGACCACCCTGGAGAAGATCCTGTTTCCCAAGCCCTGGTTCCTGCGGGGCTGTGGAGGCTGCATCTTGTGACGGTCCCAGTGTCCTGCATCCTACCATATCAGTCTGATGCCTAAAACACCAGCCAGCCATCTAGATAAGCAAACAATTGACCTCTCACTCATCTTGTAGGTGTCATGGTGTCCCAATTGCTCTGTCATCCACCCATGCATCCTAGCAATGACCTTGCGAAATGAAGCAATATCACTCAATTCTTCCTGAAATCATCCACCCCTCCCTCAGGAAAGAGACCTATCTGTAAACATTTGCATTTTTATCAGCTCTAAATTCTTTCTCTTGTCTGTTCAGGAGCTCAGGACTTGTGCATAATGTGTTTCCTGTTGTGAATGTATATGGTAATTTCAAATACTTGGATATTTTTTGTCCTGTTCCATTTCCCTTGCAAAATTTTGATTTTTTTTTTTTTTTTCTTAAGTTATTTGTTCCTTTACTGCGGTACTGCAGGATCAGCAGGATCAGGAGTGTAAAAGACAAAAACGAAATAAAAAAAGGAATGTGAGAAACAACAGTTATTGCACAAAGCACTTTTTCATATATATTCTATTTTAAATACAGCAGAAAAAAATACACTGGACTTCACGTGTTAACTGTTTCTTCTTTACATTTTCTTTTCAGGGGCCACCGCAGCAAGCAGCACCAGATGAAAGTGGAAAGATATTTCATGAACAAAGGCGCAATGTCTACATGCAAAAAAAACCCCAAAACGAACAAAGCATAAAATGCTGGAATTGATGGAGAATCTGACCAATTAATGGAGTTGGATCAGGCATGAGAGAGGAGAAAAAAGCAAAGAGATCAGAGTAGGATAACACTGCTGTAAAAAGCAGCAAAAAACATGTTGGGGAAGCTTTTCATGATAAAACATAATAAATAAAAAAGTGGATGTGAAGAGACAGTATGGCCATGTCTGCCTCTTAGAAAGTGAGAAATGACTGGTGAATGAATGTACACTATTACTCTGCAAATAGCGTGCTGGTAGAGCTCAAAAATACATACAGCAAGCACCCAGCTACCTCCCCTGTGGCGGCTTTTCCTTCCTAGCGCTTCCCCAGTTTGGAGCCAATACTTTCTCCCCCATGGCCAGGCCCTTCCTGCGTCATTGGTGAATTCCTAAAGGATGGCCAAAGTCTCAAGCAAGGCTGTTGTGGAAACAATTTGGTCCAGTTCACTAGGAGGGTTTGTTAAAGATCCCACTCCTGTTGCTGTCTTCCCGGAACCGATATTCATCATTATCTCTTGGTGCCTGTCCTTGGTATGGATATGTATTGGTCAGGCAGGTCACCTGTCACCCCAAGACATGTAGGAGTATCCACTACCAAGGTGCAAAAGTGTTTTTAGGGGTTCATGCTATCTACAATTCTAGATTGAAATAAGTAGTGTTATTTCCTTTGATTTGTGCTACTATGGGTGGGTTTAAATGTGTTGCTTTTTAAGGCTTCTGTGCTGAACTTGTCTGATGAAGTTGTGGTCTTATCTTTGAGAGGCTCTCGTCAGCTGATGTTAGTTTGTGAAGCTTCATTGATTTCACTGTTTTTGTGGGCCTGTTCCAATACATGCTGACTGAATACCTGCTTCATAAATTGTAGTTGCGATCCTCTCCTCTGTGATCAAGTGACAAGGGTTTTGTTTATTTTTCCTCCCCTCCCCAAGATAAGAAGCAACACGGGTAACCGAGCTGTCTCTCTCTGAGGCTAACATCAACATCACTGACCGCTCTGAGTCACGCTCCTGACTCACAAAAATTAGTTTTAGGAAGAGTAAATGTAGTCCCTCCTCTCTCTCCTCGCTGCTGGGTAATTGTCTTGAGGAGAACAATAAATTGTCTCTCAGCAATGCTACTTCAAAGTCCTTTGGATAAGAAAATAGATAATTCAGTTAAGCCTTAGGTTCCTTCAGCAAACATTAGCATTTCTGCCCCTTGGCAATTGTTCAAGATGGTTTTGAAACATTTAAGAGTCATTAGAGCTAATAGCTCCCATTCTGCATTTCCTTCAAGGAGGAGTATCAGAAAAAATGCACTACCTTATTCCCACTACCTTAATCAACAATTAATCATTCAAATGATAAACAGTGACCAGAACATACTTGAATAAATTATTTCTTTTCTTTGTTGATCAGATACAGCTCTAAACCATCTTGGCTGTTTTTACGGTACTAAGAAAAATATCCTACCTAAAATTGCATTTTAAAAAATTAACCTATTTCACACACTTTGTTTAAAACTCTGGGCTCAGTCAAACAATGGTTATTGGGAATAACAATTTCCAGATTACAAATAGATCTGAAGATTATCAAGATCAAAATTGGGATATCTATGAAATCTTGTGGGTATAAATAAAATATCTAGTATCAAAGCCTTAAAGTAAATCATTCTTCATATTAGTATAAATTATAGTAAAAGTACTACATAAAATGTTTATACTTGTGTATATATAAAATCAAATATGCTTAGAGTACTTAAGCATAGGTTATGAGCAGCAGAAAGAGGAAATTCTTGACTGGGTAATACTGCAACTATAAATATTAAGTTGAGTAGGAACAAACTTTTAAAAATAATGTTGCTTGTTAGTTCATAAAAATGAGGAAAATTAAGTGAGCTCTTGTGACATCGACTCTATTCCTGTTATGTACTGGTAGAAAAGATCAATAGGATTTTCCTCTGCCTAAGTTCCCTTTTGTCAATTGGATAACATGGCAGCCTTGTATTGAACCACCAGAGTTTAAATATATCATGTTATGGGCACATCTAGTAATAGCACTGCTGTAGGTTATTTTCAGGTTACAACATGTTATACAGCAGTAAAGACAGTTTGGTTTAGGACAGGAGTGGATTAAAAGATATAAAATTATTTTGTACAGGACAGCAGTCCAAACCCTGACAGTTCTGTTATCTTCAGTTCTGACTGGATTCGGTCAGAGTTGCACAAGCTTAAGAATTACTAAAACCAACACCTATGTTACTAAAAATACCTTGGATTAGTAAAAGGCTTACTATAAAAGGCTTGTAGGTCTATTCCATTTTAGATTTAAAGTAAGTCTTAATTTTATCTTTTGTGTTTCACTCAGTTTGAGATTAAAAACAACCTGGTCCGTTTCACTGTTCCAGCCAGGTCTCAGTGCCTTTCATGTCGAAGCCCCCAGGCCCCAGCAGTGGCTTTTGAACTGCAAGCCATGCACTGAGAACAGTCCTCCAGGACATCAGAAAGCGCCCACAGCTGGTCTGTGGGACTATAGTTAGGAGTAAATGTATGAGATGTCCTTGACAGTGTATGTAATGGTCAAAGAACTTTTAAAATGTTCGGTGCTAGTGATAATCCACTGGTCTGAAGCATCTGAGCACCACTATCCTAGTGTGTTTGTGCAGTTTTTTGCTGTATTCATTGAAAACACATATTCACGTACTGCTAATGTATCAGTCTCTACAGGAATATTTGCTCTACAGGTCGCTGCAGAAGGACTTGTAATGAATGGCACTGGAGTGAGGGAGGTTTAAATGAAGCTCAGCTAGAATCACCTCTCCCCATCATCTGCTCTGGACTAGGAATTGTGGAGGGGAGACTTTTGTTTTATAATGGGGATGACCCAAGTGTTCACACTTCTCTGCTGTAGTAGGGAAAATGCAGAGGTGAACCAATCAGGAATTCAGTCACATCATAGTGCTGTTTCAGAAACAGCTGAGGCAGACATTTGGGATCTTCTGGAGATCTTCCTTTAGGATTTGTCCAGCCCTGTGTCAAAGTGCTGAACCACAGTCTTCCACTCCCTTTATTCCTTTTCATAACTCCCTTTGCCTCCTTTCCTTTTATGTACTCTCTCCTTCACTTTTCCTTCAGCGTAGCCTTTTTTTTTTTCCCTCAGGCAACACCTTTCCCACACTTCCTACCAACCAAACCAACCCCAAGAACATCCTGTGCAACTAATGCATCAGATGATGAATTTGTAGTTTGTGCTGTTGGTGTGTGGTGTTCCTCCCCTTTACAGTAGGATGAGATTCATTTGTCCTCATATGGGCATCTAAAAGGGACACATCTAGACCCTAGGCTCCTCTTATAGTCAATGGTGAGAAGCTGCAGCCTCCAAAAGGCAATGTATGTCATTCTAAATGTAATGTTTAGGGTAACTGTGTAGTTCTCCCTATCGATTCTTTAATGTCGGAGGTAAACAAGGGTGAGTAGTTTGAATTTAAATGTCTAACTCTTAGAAGGTTAACAGTGTGCATGCGACATGAACTTCTCTTTCAGACCGCATGATTTTCTGGACTCTCTTAATCTAGCAGCCATTACTTTTAAGTGGCCTCTGAACTGGAGAACGTATGCCAAGGAGCCAAAAGGAGTTAAAAATACACTAGGAGAACCAGGTTTTAAAACAATCGATTGCTAGTGATTTTTAATGAAAGCAACTTTTCTAATTAGTGCAAGTTTTGCTAACAGCTTTTAGTAATTAAAGCAAGGAAATTTGAATAATCCTTATGAAGAAAATGACACGATCTTAAGTAGCAACACGAGTGAAGTATATCCAAGTCCAGCAGAGCTATCCATTAGGAGGCAGATATTGGCGTGCGGAATGCTTGCAGGACATGGCTTCTGGCTTGAATTCCACTGAGCTGGTCAGTCATGGCCCTGATAGACACAGTTTAGTCTAATTCCCCCTGAGATTGCATCATCTGTTGCTAGACCAGCCAGCCATGGGAAGAAAATGACTGTGGGTCCCATACTAGATGCAGTGCATGGAGTTTCTTAAGAATAAGGTTTGAGATGCAGGGTGGCAATGCCAGCACTATCACAGCTTATTCTGAAAATGACACTGAGACTTGAGTGACACTGAGACTTAAGCTTTGATCTTTCTAATCACTGTATGTTTCTCTGCCTCCCACCATTACGTGGTTGTGTTGAAGTCCGTGATGCTCTGCCAAAGTGCAGGGAAATGTCACTACTTGGGAACGTGTTGAGAATCCCCTTCAAAATATAGTGTTGCTGTGTATAAATAAATACAAATATATACATAAAGAGAACTAGAACCCTAACTTTCTAGTTCTAAAACACTAAACCAAAAATAATGTAAACCAGCAGTAAAATGTCTATAAATTATGTTGGTATTAGAAAATCCAGCTTGTTACCTAAAACAAAGTTGTGCCTTTGGTTACTGCTGGTCTTTTCCTCATACATATCCCCATCCATTTTAATTTTGCTGGGAAGAAAAGCAAAATTATCCATTTTAGAAGAAAGTGAGGAGGTCTGATGGTTTTATATGGGTACTGTACAAAATTTTGTTCTTTTTTTTTTTAAAAAAAAGAACCAGAACTTTTATGATAAACAATGTATGTTAACCATGAGAAATGAAACCAGCAGGAGTTAATTAAGAACTCTAAAGCCAGAAAACAGATAGTGTTGTACAGCCAAGTGTTTTTTTCCCCTGGTCTTTTCTTCTTTTCTAAATTAGATAGAAAAATACATGAAACATTAAATTGGCAGACAAGTAAAGCTAAGATAAAGTACCTCTCTTAAACCTATAATGCCAGAAAACTCAGAGATGAAGCTACAACATTACTCTTATCCCATATTGCAGTACTTTTGGTGTTTGGAGATTCTCATTGTTGACATGATAATGAGAAAAGTAAGAACACAGGCAATCCTTTGCCTTCCCTCAAAATTTTTTGTTTTGAGGTTGAGGGGTAGGGTTTTTTAATAGCTTACTACAACATTTCTATTTTCTCCTTCAATGTGTTCCGCATATTGGAGTGTATTCTTATTTTATTTTTGGTTTTAAGTTTGACAAATGTAAATAAAATTATGTGAGAGAAAGCAATGAGTATAATATATCTCATACCTGTATTGGATGAGAGGTTTTTTTATTACTCTGTTGCAAGCTCCAAACAGAAACAGGTAAGTAGGTTAAGTTAAACTTGTGCATGCCTTTGCAAGTTTAGGACATAAACTGCCTAAAGGAACTCATGAAAATATATTGCTTGCATCGTATCAGGGAGTTTCTGTATCTTTCTCAGCACAGTAATTGTTTTCCATTTGCAATATTAAAAAACATTTGCCAGAACTCCAGTCTGTTCCTTTGAAAATTTAAACATGTGCACTTATTTTCCATTGTTATGAGAATAAGGAATGGGGTTTTTTCTTAACATATTTCAACTTTATTGCACTCCTGAAATACATCAAAGAAGTATCTGATCTGAAGCCTCACAGTGTGCGTCATTTTCAGCAGGGTTACAAGGATCAGCAAGTATTTTTAAAATAGAAATCACTGGGCAGGTCCAGTTTATTTTGTTGTTCAGCTTTTCCTAGTTTTTACCTGTGGCTCACTGTGTGGAAAGGATGAATGACTTCACTGTGATTTTTCCTCTTTCAATAAGTCATAGGAGGGAGGGAGCAAAGAAGAAAATTAATCAAATCCTTATTCCACACATCCCTACTCAGCTACCACTTTGTATATGTTGCCTATTATAGGAGAAAGACATTTATTAATTCCTCAGAGTAAGGAGAAATCAGAGGGGTAATGGATCTCAAGCACAAGCTGCTGAGTTGTAGTATCTTAGATAATCATTCACAAACTGGTGCAAGATAGTCATCTGTATTTTTTGGGGCTGTCTTTAGAGATACTCTATCAGTGTACAGGAAAGGAAAAGTATTTGAACACAAAAATACACATAAGTAATCATCCAAAATGCGTTCTGCTGTCTTCCAATGCCTTTAGACTGTATTTTGAACCATCAGCTAAATAAGAGGTAATAAACTCAAATTTATCTAAATTATGTTTCAAAGGTTTTTTTTTTAAAGTTTAAGACAGATATTGCATTTTATACCATAATCTGTATAAACATCAATAGCAAGGTCTGTTTCTGCTTGGCTTTAGTCACACAAGTTATTTTTTGTTTTATTTTGTTTATAAACGTGACTCATGAGGTTTCTCTATGCTTCTTATACAATACTTCTTCCTTCCTGATAATGCCTATTTGTTCTCTATTTTTGGCTTGCTTTTCCATTGTTATCTCTAGATTATGTGCATTTAGCTGATGACTGCAGGATCTGTTTAATTAATACAACCATTACAATAGTTACCATATTTTGCTATATATTAAATGTCTTTGGAGAAATAATTTTTAGTATTCAATGCTTCCATTTTATTCTTCTACCATCTTCCTATACTATGATACATTCTATGCATTAATTATGATTTATCTGGTTACAAAGCCAAAAATAAGTTCAAAAGACAGTCACGCTTCCCTGAAGAAGAAGTTTCATGTTATCAAAATCAAATGCAAGAAGGAGTTAAAGGTGATGTTTGTGCAAACTGTGGAAGACGTATCAAAGGTTCATGAGGATTCAGGTGAGCTAAAATAATGTTCGTGTACATTGATAAGACACTATATTAAATTTTTATTGCAGTTAAAAAGGGAACAGCCTTCTAATGGACTGTCAATGCAACAACTTTGAGAAAAACTAGTTCACTGAGTGCCAGATAGTCTAGTTTAGTTAGTAAATAAGTAAAGTAGTATTAACCCACAATTAGCATGGCAGAGTCAAGCTTCTAGCAGTCTAAATAAAAGCTGGGGGAAAGGTATCCACATTTTATTCTTGTCTTCCCTGATATTTGGCTTCCTCCATAGTTAATATTTATCCTAACAATGGGTTTAATATCGCATTGAGAAACAGATGATATAGTGAAAGAAAATATGTTTCAACAGTGTATAAGACCAGTTTGTTCTCTAAATTTTAATTTTAAGTTTCCTTAATAAAGTTTACAATCCTTATTGTTAAAGATAAAATCTAATCTACAAAGAGATATTTGTTATTCTTTGGTACTCTTTAAGTTTCATATATTGTTCACTCATTAAATTTCTTTTTACAAGATAATAACAGGGATATATTTTTATGAATATAGTTTGATATAATTGCTACTCCCTATTTAATGATAGTATTACCTTGCAATTAAACAATTTGCTTTACCCATACAGAAGATTTCCATGATATATTATATCTTTTTCCTTTTGTCCACTGAATTGCTGCCAATTCTTATTTCCCTTTTCATTACACTCTTCTTCTATCCTCCTATTTAAGACACACTTAAGTACTCTCCTGAGCTCTGGATGTTTGATGTCAGCCTTGCTAAGTACAAAAAATTTGACTTGTTGGGCGATGTCCTTTGGAAACAGAAAACACAGAAGAAAACATAATGTTGCCTCTGAAGACTTGAACGGGATATAAATTGTTTTTCATAGCCAGCGTAAACCTATCAGGGTTATACCTCTGCAGGATGAGACACTTTAAAGGAGAAGAATTCAAGTTCCTTTTTTTGATGGATGGTTGTCTTCTTTTTAACACGCTTGACTTGCTATAAAATAAGTTATGTGGCCTTTTGCTACTAAGCTGTGCAGTCTCTCACTACCAAAGTTATGTAGTCTTTCAAGAGTTCTGTCTTTAGTATAGTGTCTGCTCATCAAATCTCTAATCTTGCGCCACCTGTATGACGGGCTGAAGTGCTGTGGCATGGCCAAGTTTTTATATCAGCACTGCAGTCTGTCTGTCTCTCGGCATATTTTGAATGTGTTTTTTAGAGACGCTCCCGGTTAGTTGCTGTCGGAGCTGCTTTATCCATGCAACACCTTTCTCTCACGTAACAGCTTGATAATTCTTAGAGCGTGTTCCCCTTAGAAGGGGGGTCTTGCACAGAGTGTAGTGACAGCGTCCGTCAGCGCTTCTTCAGAGAAAACCCTGTAGTGTAGGAAACATGACAGTGAAGTGCTTTCAGGAAATGCTTTTCTAAAAATTATCTGCCAGATTGTTTATCCTATGGGGAAACTGCTGGTAGGGAAAAAATAAGGCCAGAATTAACAAAGTATAAAGCCCAAAATCTTAGAAGCGTAAATCCAGTATCTATGTGAGGTATATGAAGCAGAACCCATTCTGCTTCAGCCTTATCTCTTCTGAAAACATCCTCTGCTAAAGGTGAGAAGGGAAACTCACCTGGACATATATTTGACCATACCATTTGGTTTATTTATAAATTCATCAATCTTTTACTTGTACCTATTCGTATTTGCAGTTCTTCAGTATCTGACAAGCAGTAACCAACACACAGATGTGGCAACACAGTTTACCTACTCCAGCTTGAAATCCTGATGGATGGCTAAGCCAAGTTCTTAACTAAGTTTTTTTCTGCCTTTTGTTCAGTTTTTACATCAAATACTCCATATTACATCCAGATTTTGATAATGTAAGGCACCACCTCAGCCAAATGGCCTCTATGAGTAAGGCAGAAACATTTTTTATTTTCTAGGGCAATTAATTAGACATCCACACTGTCACTCCCACACTGAAATTAATCTCCATATGTTCAGTTATCATAGAAAAAAAATAAATGAAAGAAGAAGCTGAAGGGAAAACTCATAGCCACATCTCTGCAATGCTTTTTCAGACACCTAAATTTCTGCCAGCATGTAGGGAATTCATAACCTCATTATTACATGCTTAACTAATCAGCACATTTCATAATTTACGTACAAACACTGGCCTGTCACTTTTCATCATATATTTAAAATAGAGAAGAAAAAAAGGAGGTCTCACTCATGAGACTTTAGTATTTTATTACGTGCAGTTCAGGACAGCTACTATTTACCTGTGAAATGCTACTTCCAATTTAGATAGCACTTCTCAAGTTACTTGTTCTGTGATATATTGTCTTTGGTTCATTTAATTTCTTCTTCATTTCCTTGCTAATTTGAAAAAAAATCCATACTTTCTAGGTAATTTTTCTGACTTGCCAAAGTTCTAATAAGTCTAATTGGAAACCCTTTTAGATCATTTTTTAAATAAAGTGTCTTGTGTTATGGGCGGTCTCTGGTAAAAAAAGAAATATGGAAAGCACATCTGAATTGAAGCACTTAACACAGGAAATGTTAAGAACTTGTAGCTAGTGAAATGTAGAAATATATCCTGTAATAACTTATGTACCCCGGGCCTGATACGGTTGTTTTCTCTATGTAACATGTCTGTGTTTTAAGGCAATAAAAATGTTCCCAACCAAAAGTTTTCACCCTTGCTCCAGTATTTCAGTTCGGCAAGACGGAGTCTGATGGATCAGTACATACAAGGGGACAGACTTTACCGTATAGGCACGAATCTGTCTTGTAGTGTTGCACAGCTAGCACGATACATACTAATCCTCTCTTTTTGGCTGGTGTATATCAGTGTTTAGGATGCTCACCCCATAGCTCTGACTGTAATAAGGAGTTTTCCTTTTGCTAGGTTTTGGAATGAGTATGACGAGTGTATTCTAACCCTTTGCTGAGGCTGTTGAACCACACCTGTACCATCGTTCTTTGCTCTACAGCACTTCAAGGCATAGCAGGCGCTTGAAACATACTCTTAGGGACTTGTCAAACTGCAGGATTTTATAGCCTCAGTAAACAAAACCAGTTTAAGGAGGAAAGGGTCCAAGCCTTTATGCAAAGGTCTGCTTGATATGCATTATATTAGCTCTGTAACCTTCCTGTCTTTAAGGCTTTACTTTTAATGTCTGCATTTTCTTGAACTTCAGCATCTCATTGGTGACTTGGTTCAATGCTTTCTTCCAGCAACTGCCTACTTGCTCTCTTCTTAATTCTGACCCTTCTCCATGTATTCTCTGTGTATTGTTTTAGGACGGATAAGACTGCTTAGTTACAGTCACACCTGTGGTTTTGGTTTTTGGTGGGATTTTTTTGTTTGTTTGGTTTGGTTTTGGTTTTTTTTTTGTTTGTTTTGTTTTGTTTTGGTGGTTTTTTTTCTTTTGAGGAGATTTGAAAAGGCAGTTGGAGCTTAATCAGTTGTATTCAGAAGTAGAAGGCCCTTTATTTTTCTTTTCTTGCCTTTCTCCTCTCTCTCCTTCCCTCTCTCCTTCCTCCCTCTCTTTTTTCCTCCTTCTCTCCTTTCCTGTCCATAGAACCACTAAGGAATGCAGTGAGATTTCTGAATTGATTGTAACTGTATAACTAGACATTAAAAGAATTGTTCTTCTGTGTAAGGGCAAATAAAACAGGAGTTTAGTGAGACAATTTCCATGGAAACAATAGTTCAGTGACAATGAACAATATTGCTCACCACAATGTGCTAAAAATAACTTCACAAATAACTTTATAAAATTGAACATTTTTTTATTGATAACATGACAGGCAAAACCATTGTATTTTTCTTTCAGAGGATAATACATCTCACTCCGAGTTCTGCATCCCTAATTCTTGAATAAGATAACTTTGCATTTGCCAACCTGCTTTTTTAAAGCCTATTCTGAGGTTATGTATTCTTATTCATCTAGGTATGGGAATTACAAAGCAAAGTGGGCTACATTGTGTGCTCAGATGCTTGCCACTTCCCAAATTGTTGCTATTTCACAGAAATGCT
The DNA here is from genome assembly GCA_026413425.1 of Tringa solitaria. Lineage (NCBI taxonomy): Eukaryota > Metazoa > Chordata > Aves > Charadriiformes > Scolopacidae > Tringa > Tringa solitaria. The sequence goes on from JAOXJM010000001.1 coordinate 47,066,119, forward strand.
AAGATCAGCTCTCAGGGAAAAGAGCAAGCAGCTTGGATCTGCACATTCGTCACTCATTGCAAGAAAGCAGTGTCTTCTTTTACCTTTCCTACAGTTTTTCAAGAAAGAAAGATTGATTGGCAGTTCCTCTACAAGATACAATAGACCAGTGAAATTGGGTAAGCAGTGCTCCTTTGTGAGAGCTGTCATCGTACCGTATACGCTGCTGCTTCCCCTACCATCAGGCTTGTGAAATTCCCTTTGGGATCTCAGTTTTATGTTAATATCTCCAATAGTCATGTATGCCCTTGGTTTTGGGTGTTTTTTTTTTTCCATGTTTGCCTTTCAAGTACAAATATATAAGCACATAACAGTGATGATTTGCCTATTTATCTGTATATAGTTGATTGATACTGTTTGATGTTAGAGGATATATGAAAGTCAGCTGCAGATTGGAACTCTGGTTTGTCTGTGATGGTTGTATAGTCATACTGTGTTTTCACACGGTGTTTCCCCTTTTCAGTGAACTAAAATTTTTGGTGGAATTATCTGTATATGTTGGTTTGTTTAGCTAACTGAAACATCATAGTCATAGAGGAAATGAAGCCATGAAACAAAGTCAAACTGTACAGATCACCTGGTCAACAGATTTGCCCAGCAGGGTTTTGTGGTCATCTGAACCCCAGCAGGGTTTTGTGGTCTTGTCTGATAGACAGACTAGAAAGTTTAGAACAGAAGGAGCTAAAGTAAATACATATACTTCTTCATTTTTGACATCCAACTTAAGGAGAAATTGTCTGCAAGAGCAGTTTGAAGGAAGAGGAAATACTCCTGTCTTCTTGCTGAGTGCTGGGCTCTTAGGTCTTTCAAGATGAATGGGCTTAGGAGTCCTGTATTTAGATCTGCTACTTATAAAGCAGCCTCTGACTATCTTTGTTTTCTTTGAGTAAATGAAACTGTAGGCTTGAAAAGGTCATGCAAAAGTACAGTTGCTCATAATTATTGTGTGTTTTTTTCTGAGAAAATATATGTCTAGCTTATGATGGTAGCTGGAAGTGTATACTATGTAGTCATAGCTAGATCATACGTTTGTTAGGAGAAACAACTATCTAACAAGTTGGTCTATGTTCTCAGATTGAAAAGCGGCACTTGGATTCCATCCACATGGTGGAGGTCTCAACATGGGAGTCAGTAGCTGAATCTCCCCACAGTTACATGAAAGTGTCCAGAACTGCATGCTGTATTAAGTGATACAAAGGTAAACAATATAGGTTATGTTCTTGCAGTATCTTCTCTGTCAAGGACCTGCTCTTCTGTGTTTGTTTGTCAACTACTCCCAAGAAGTACATCAGGAGCTAAGTGCCTTAAGAAATGACTTGCAGAAAGCTAGGCAAAGTATCATAATTCAAATATGTAAACATCTAAACATGAACAAAGCCTTTAGGGGATCAGGGCCAATACCCCAATACCCCAAGACTGCATAGCCTCCTCCAGTCATATGGTGGTAAATGCTCTTTTGAATATGAAGTTCTGTAAAAATATAGTGTGATATATAAGATGGGACGTACAATGACAAAATAATGATAGTTTTGTCACATCAGTGTATTTTTCTTCAATGTTTTGTCCACGTATGTAGTAGAACTTCTTTACTTTTAGATCAGTGCAACTGAAAAGTTGAATATGTGTGACATATTTATGTACTGGTGAGAAAGAAAAAGCCTAAAATTTGGATTCTGAAGAAAAAAGGTTGAGATAGAACTCCCAAATGAAGGTTTCACTGAAAGAACAGATTGGAGGGGGAGGACATACTCCTTATTTACAACTTTGAGGCAGAATGAACACAATAGCTGAGATCACTGAATAGGGCCAGTACAGCAGTGCAAAGAAAATGAAACCAGACTTAAATGGAATTTCTAGGTTAGGTAAGGACAGCATAAAGCCTTGTTGGCTGTTCTGCACAGGGTTTTGAGGCTTACAAAATGGATGGGGACAGCACCTTGACTGTTGAAAATGCCTTTAGTCTACTAGTGGCCTTTCCTGGAAGAGCCAATTTCTTTTAAAACTATATTTAATACGCAGGTTTTATTATGTAAACATGTTTTAAGTAGGCACCTCTGCATTGTTGAGCGACTGTTTAATTTCTTTGGGCTTAGAAGTTTTGTGGCAATCTCATTAGTGTTCATGTTTAAAAATACTTGTTTTGAGTAGGCAGTCCTCTCTGTACAGTGAGTACTCTCTACCCTGAGCTTCAGCATTTGCAGTCAGAACTCCTTTTAAGTGGATTTTGGAATGTCAGATTGAACATACTCTCCTGCCTATGATCCAGAGCAGTAACCCTTGTGAAATGTTTTCAGCCTCTATTTGTTTGTGCTTTTGGATGCACGGGCAGCGTATGTCTCGCACAGTCAATTTAAGCTGACTGTCAATAAGCAATTTTCTTTGCTACCCGTTAAAGATACTGGTAACAGCTTATGCAGAATATGTAGACCTTAACTTGAAAACCTTCAACTTAAGAAACAGCTACACTACCTTACATGATATAGTGTGAAAGACTTGAAATGGGCCTGTACTAATGAGCATCTTATGCAACAATTATTTTAACTAGATCTCTTTCATTGCATTACCTGGGCCTAGATCCAGAAAAGCATATATCTGTATGTGCCTTCACTGATAGTTCATTTTACTCTGATATTGACCTCCAGCCAAGACCTAGCAGCCATTTACATTGCATATACCTAAGCTGTGCTCTAGCAGAGTTTAGCTTGATCCTGGAAGACCTAAACGTCCTCCCTAGAGGCTCACCCTGTTCCTGTGAAGTTTGGAGAGTGAATACATGCTGAAGTGCTATTTATAGGCTGCAAATGTAGGTAATTAATTCCAAAATATGGAACTTCAAACCTGGCATCGCCTGATACCTTTGTTGAGATGGCTCTGTTTCTACCAGTAGAGTTCTCCAAGTGGGTGTAGGTCTGACCTAAGGGCTCTCAGAGGCATTGACAAACTCACAGGACTGAGAGTCATTGAAATGCACAAATTAGGCATCAACTCTCAAAGTGTGCATATTCAACTAACCCACTGCATGTATTCAGAGAACACCAGCAGGAGAAAACCTACTCAAATCCTGACTGTGATGCTGGAAGAACCCTCTTTAACTGCTAACTTGATGGCTAAATCTCTTACCTGATAGATGGGCCACACCAGTCTGATTTCTTTCTGTAAGGGATTTCAAACTGCCACTTCCTGGTGAAAGTCTGAAGATCAGCCAGTAGGATATTCTGGGCTGGGCTCTTGCAGCGTCTTCTGGTAAAAAGATGAGAAAGAAAAGTCATTATGTGGAAACAGTGTTCACCTAGATGAGGCCACATCCAGGATGCCAGCAGGTCCAGTGGATCCTTGAACATCCATGGTGACTCTCCTTCCAGGCTGATAAGGAGAGCTGCTTCTGCTTGGGCTCCTTGAGTTCTTCAACTCATCTGTTCTTCTTACAAATGGTATGAGGCTTTCCTCATCCTATATTTCCTGGAAATGGAAATAACTTTCTTCTGTTCTTGTAATGAGGAAAGGAAATATTTCTGTGTTTTGGTTTGTGGTTTTTTTTGTTTGTTTGTTTGTTGGTTGGTTTTTTAAAGTATTTTAGTCAATAACTATTATTTGGGATAGGTTGGTTGTTTCCATGCTGTTGATATAAATACGTTGTCATTTGTTTCATTCAAAACCAAAATAAAGCTGAGAGAAGATGCAGTCTAATTTAAAGGAAAGGGCTGCAGAGTCCCTTAGCTCTTCTCCAACTTGGCAGCAGATGTTGCATGAGGGAGATGGGTCAAACATTTCTAGAGACCTAACTCTCATCAGCACAGGAAAATGCTGCAAACCTGTCCCAGTGCTGCAACAGTTGGTTTGCTCCTCAGGTGCTGGCAGCGTTTGGAGCCCTGGGGTAAACAAAGCTGCCAGCATTTTCCATGTTGTTATCTATTTAGGACAGGCCTAATCAACACTGTTTAAAATGTTAGAGGCTGTCTGTGCTCTGTTTATGGGATAGCTCTCAACTTTACTTAAGCAGGGGAGATGAATCAGTCAAGATTTCAGGTGTTGCGTGTTGCCATGCTTTAGGGGCTTATTGTTCTTTTTTTTACTCATGTCTGGTCCCAGAGTGCAGAATGTCCACTCTGCTTCCACTGGACCGGCCGTTCTCTGCAAGGTGTCTTCACAGCCTGGAGGTGTAGTAATGCATTTTAGCTACTTCCTAAGATCTGGGATAATGGTAAAAACTACAGGATGTTCTACAGAAATGCAAGAGGTGCTATGTGGTGGGCCTTGAAGAAAACCTGTTCGTAATCTTGTTCCAGGCAGTAGGCTGTTATTTGAGAAAAATTGCTGTAAATTGCCATCAATAATGTAACATAAATCTTCTGTTAGAACAGAACAGAAATTGATTATATATAAATGTCTTTTTTCTTTTTTTTTCTTGTTTTATTTAAAAGCTAGCAAATAAACTTTTTTTCCTAACCTTAAGCTAGATAATTAACCAGACTACGTCAATATAGTCCTTTGGACTTCAGTTGGATCAGAACACATTTTCACAACATTAAACTGTAGATGACTCTATTAAAACTTTATATTTGTGTTCAGTGGGTGAAATTCTTAGCTTCTGTGACATAAATCAGATTCTGATCTTCTGAATGCTCACATATGGTGCTTTGCGCCATAAATCACATATGTTTTGCAATATACGTTGTACCACAAAGAAGAAAACATCTTTTTGAGTCAGAGATTGGAAAAAAGGTTGATATAAAGCACAACTGGAAAACTTCACAATGCCTTTTATTATGTCTCACATGACATAAAAATATATCTGAACACAGGGCGATAAGGACAGAAAGCTTGATGAAGGCCTTTGGCTATTTGGTGACACCTCGACTGTCTGCTTTGCTATGTTTGCTTTGGTTTTGTCTTGCCTTTACTGAATATTTTATATTTTTAAAGTGTTCATGTATTTGTCAATGCTATTTTAAGCCTTAGTTTCCTTTATGTTACTTGTATATATTTCAAACTATATATTGTCATGGAATAATCAGAGGGTAAAATTTAAAGGCTTGATTAGATTTTGTTCTTGCTTGTTAAGTGAGATTCTTGGGGAGACTCTCAGTTCATTTCAACTGGGATTTCTTTTTCAAGTTTTAGGATAACATTCCTAAAAATGGAGATGTAGTCTACACAGAAATTGTCTGTCACTGACCTTTTGTATTGCTACTCTGCCAAGTTCAAAGTATTGCAGATTTGTCTTTTTTTTTTCTCTTTTTTTTTTTCCAAGTTTTATTTGTTGCTAAATTCCCACCACCATATATGGTGTCATTGTTTCACTTATTCTATGTATTTTTGTGTTCTGACTAGATTTAGTGGAATGATTGAAAACAGACAAGTTCTAAGCATGCTTTGTGGGATACTAAAACAGTATTTTATTTCTGGCAACATATTGTAGGTATTATCTCAGTTGTGTTGTAAAAATAGGAGGAAGGATGAGGAGAAAGAGGCAAATCTTGCTCTCCCTTACATGGATGTAGAAGACAGACAAGGGTGTAGAAAGAGCAAAGAACATCTCTTTTATAGCTTGTGTAAAGGCTTTGCTAAGACCACCGGGTAGCTGCTGTCAATTTGCCCATCCAGAAAAAGACTTGCTGGAAAGCAATGGAGAAGAAGCAGGAAAAAAAGTCACTAGCTGGTCTGATGACTGAATAAGGTACCTGTCAAAAATGTGCACCAGTTGACTTCCTTTCCTCCCTTATTAACACAGCAGCATATCTCAGGAAGACGCTGGGAGTAGCAGAATGCTGCCACAAGAAACCTTCAAGCATCCCAGAAGGTTGAATAACTGGTTTGTTCTTCTATACTTTGCAAAAAAAAAAAAAAAAAAAAAGGTAGTTGCTAAACATCATTCCAAGCATGAAGATCTTCCAAAATTCAGCTTTGGACAACACAGAACATGAAAAAGATTCAGGAAGAGGAAGGCATGAACAGAAACTGGGTAAGGTTAGTAAAGGTGCAGTGGGGTAGTGGGCTTTAAATAGGGCTTGAAAACAAAGAAAGATGGTTGGCTGACAATGAGTGGGAGGCTTCCAAATATAGGAAGCAACAATAAAGAATGTAAAAGTTGAAACAGTCAGAAGGATAAAAGAAATGAAGAAAAAAGCCAAAGCTGAGTGTAGGGACACAAAGGGTCACTTGAAATTTTCCAGTTCTATTAGATTTATTTATTTATTTATTTATTCCTCTGTCAGAATCTCCATCTCTTCACTTACCCATTTTTTTAGTGGCTTTCTCTTTTTTTCCTCTCCTTTTGGAATAAAGTCATGTACTAAACATTAACTTCAACATATTTGTGTTTAAAGTCATTGGGCAGTACCAACTTTATTCCCTCTTTTCTTTATTCTGGTAGTGGAAGAAAACTTATAAATACCTTTTTCCATCTGTTCATGAAGCCAAAATGAACACACTTGAGATCTGGGACTTGCTATTCAGCACCCGAATAGCAACTCCTTTTTAGCTGGAAAAAAAAATACATTGATCTGAGACTTGGCTTGGCAGGTTTTACATTTTCATTAAATATTGATACTCAAACATCATCTTTGTTTACACTGCATGCTGCTTCCACTAGGTTTTAAACAAGATGGGGTTTTTGCAGATAGTGTTGAAGTCAGGAGTTCATGACAACTTTACTTATTGATGTGTGATAAGAGTTTATCAATCAGTGTGTATTGAACAATATGGATATACTCAGGTATTGTGAATGATGCTTAAAAGCTGTGGGGTTTGTGATATCAGGTTTCTGACTCCAGTCATCTTAGAGAATGCTTTCAATTAAATCAGTCATTGTCTAATAAATAATCTGCATAAACATCATGGTAGGTTTGGTGAGTGCATTAGAGTACGAACAGTAAACTTTAAGGACATCAGCATTTGAAATTGATTTAATCTGCCATCTTGTTCCAGGTGTTTGAATTGTATTTTCTAGTGAAACATATTCTGACTTAAATGAAAAAATTGCTTGTGTATATAGTCCTTTATTTTGATTTTCCTGTTTTCAATAAATTAGTATCTATTAGTTTTTATTTGTATCAGGGCTTAGAGAGACGCAGAAGGAAGGCTAAGAAACAGTTTAGAGCTGTTTAGAGTTAAGATTTTGAGATATTGTGAAGATGAGCAAAGTCCCGCTTGTGTGTTTTGGTTCCCAAATCAGGGTCAGATCCTTCCTTGAGGTCATTGCAAGAGGATAGTTTAAGACTGCTGTTGGCTATTGCTGCTTTGTGGATGGATGTGCAGGGATTGCACAATTGCACAACTGACAAGTCACTTGTAACACGACTGGAAGCTCAGGGTGCAGCAGAAAGGGGAAGGGCTGTCCTCCACCTTACTTCCCCATGTCTCTTCTAATAAAATCTCGAGAGAGAGAATTAAATCAGCACTTTTTCACTTGTTAGTGATATCAGTACCCTGTGAGTTCATGGGAATGGAAAGTTCAGGATATTTGCAAAGTCAGCGATTCAAGAGGTGGTGGATGTGGCACAGTGATAAAGTTTGCATGTGGCTACATCAACCTAGATTTAAGTGGTCCCTGACTGCCATGCAGGGTGGGTGAGAGTATGGAGCTGTACCATGAATACCTACTACAAGAGTAATGCAGGATGACACCCAATGTGTCCACCCTATGTCTTCCAACAACCACCTGCTCAGAGGCCTTCTTGCTTCCACTCCTTGCCTGCAGTAATTTTGGCTTATCCAAGTGTCATCTGCAACACCAGAAACAACTGTAATACATTACTGCCATATCACATATAACCACCTTTTATCTCTGAAAGATCCTGGCAGATATCATCTACTTGCTAAAAGGAAGCTGGTTGAATCTGATGCAGTCTTGAGTTACCAAGAAACATCTAGATTACACAACTGCAGCCTCCCTGCCATCTTCTTTTCAGACAGCACTTGGGTTGCTGAGGCCATCGTCTGCCTTCTGCACTCTGCTGGACCAGATCTGCTGGTCTTTCTCCTCATGCTGGTGTTGATGACCCTCAAAACAAATGTGAAATAAAGTAACTCACCATGGCAAAAACAAGTCAGTCCAAGATGGGAGGCTCTGAGCCACAGATATGCATTAAGAAAGTCTGATGGACTATTAGAATAATTTATCAAAGGAGACAGTGGATTCTCTGTTCAGCCCTTACAGACTGATTTTCTCTTTCATAGAGATACTGTAGTTCAATCAGAAGTTATAGCCTTCATGCAGAAATTAGTTGGATTAAAATTGATGACCTAGATTATCATTGTGAATATATTTGTTTTGCAAGCAGAGTCCATGCAATAATCTGCTTATATCTAGCTGCAAAGAGTAGGTAGGCATCAACATAATTTAAAGGAAATAAATCTAAGCATAGATGCAAACTGGAAAAACATCCCTGAAGTCAGTAGAGCTATTCTGATGTAAACTGGCATAGGCTCGCAGTGAATCACAAGCTAGTCATAAATACTGCTTCAAAAAGAAAAAAGCCACATGGAATATTAGTGTCTCAAACAAAGAGTAAAGGTGAGTTACTATCACCAGCTCATTTTGTTTATCATAGTAATGACTGGCTATGGAGGGAGGCAATTATTTCATAATTTTCCATGAGTAAGTTTTTCCATTGTACCTTTTATGCCCACACATAATAACCGAAGATGCAATGAGGAGCTGTAAAATGGTTTCTGAAATTGCACGCGTCTGGCAGGCTCAGGTCAGAGGTGAACGGGTGCGTCTGCTGCTGCAAGGGCTGAGCCGGGACGCCCCGCTGTCGGGGGCTTCCTCCTGCCCTGAGCTCCAGGTTGTGCCTTAGGACCCGTCACCAGCACCACATCTGTTCATTGGTGCTAATGAACCCGAAGTTTGAATGGCAATCCTGTCGGCCGGCAGATCTGAGAAAAGCAAGTGGAAGGAAGAGGACGGGCTGAGAGAAGCCTTGATCTTCTGTGCCAGGAAAAACGGGCAATAAATGAATTAACCTTCACAAGAGGCACAGAAATCTGGGCGTCCGAACAGAGAGGGAACTGGTTGTTGAATCGGCCTTTCCACTGGACTTAATAACCGATACAGCTCATGCCCTGAAGACCACCACCGTCCCTTCCACTCGTTGGGGTCTGAGAGGGGGAGAGGGAAAGGCAGGGTGAGAGCTGGAGTATCATGCACAGAGCCGACAGATCCAGCTTGTCTGTCATCCGTTTCTGCCTAGCTTGTTGGCGTGTTAGCCTTTGGCTCTGGGTTCACTAATTAGGTCTTTTTTTTTTTTTCTTTCTCTCTCTTTTTTTTTTTTTCATTCTATCTAACACTTCTGGGAGATATCTTGCATCTGTTTCTTAAGCTGAATGTTTTGCGGTGAGCTAATCCTCTCTGACTGTGTGTAACATGCAGACTCAGCAGCTCAGCTTTTCTTCTCATGCTTTCCTGAAATGTCAGACAGCAGCATTCATATCTGTGCGATGACAGGGCAGGAATCAGCCTGAAAAGAGAGTTTTGGTATTGAGGCAGTTCTAGTTTCTTTTCAGCTGAGTGCAAAAAAAAATGACTATTTTTTAAAATCAGTTTTAAAAGTGAATGAAACCATTTTTCTGTACGTGCATGTGAATTGTGCCACCCTGACAGCAGCAAGGTATGGAAACTAATGCAGAAAGCCAGTTTGACCACTATGTTTCAACAATACAAAGGTGGTGGATTAAGCTGGATTTACTCCGCTACATATTGCCAAATAAAATAAAGATAGGTTTGTTAAAAACAAATACATCAGAGAATCATTCAAAAGTTGTAGCCAGGACATGTTTTCCTGTATTATCTTATTAATTATTTGCATATTTCACCACTCTCAGAAATGCACCCTAAGCCATGTAGTGATGGCAACGGGAATTTTGATTCTATTGCTGAAGTGATCATGTAATTTTGTTTAGACTTGAGAGAAAAGAGTGATCAAAAAGAAGTACCAGAGTCAAGAGATTATGAAAAATATATTTATAGCAGTTACATTTGACTGCCATAAACTCTGTCGAATTGATCTATACTGGGGGGAGCACTTGTCTTTTCTGGCATGATTTACATGTCATAATAAAAGCTACCAAGTCAGAAATGAGACTTGATCTAATGCGGAGTTGTGGGTTTGAGTGGCCTCTTGAAGTTCAATGTGACTTTGTCTATAACAGTATACAATAAGTCATATTTAAGCCAGTATAATTTCTTGATTGCAATGAGGTCTATGATCACTACCATCAGATATAAAGTCCATGGGTTATGGCCTCTCTAGGAGAGAATGGAGGAGGGGAGAGGGGACTGAGTGTATCCATGTGAGGAACAGGATGAAAATAAGACCACATCACATGCTCATAAGCAAAAAAATCAAGTTACTAAGAATCCAAGAATTTTAGTGGTTTCTTTAGTCTTGAGTGCTGGTGCTAGAGAAAATAGAGAAAACATACGTTGACCGAGAATTCATTTCACAGATGTGTGAACTCTTTTCTGCAAAATGCTGTTTGATCAGTTTTGACCACACCTTTCCTGCCTTCTAAAAAAAGCTAAAAATATAAACAAGGACTTGTGGTTAGAAACTGACAACACTTATTTGGTTGCATGGTTACAGGCCGTAAGCATATAATATCTGTTAGGGTAAATGGATTTATGTTATTGTCAGCTCCAAATGTTTGGTGAGGTTGTTTCTAGGTACAGTCTTAGACACTGGTGTGTAGATCAACAGAGAGTTAAACAACAATTGGTGTTTTGATGAACAACTGCTGAGTTTTGTCTAAAAGGAAACAGAACTAGTGAAATAATAACAAGTTCTATATGCTGAAAATGAGCATAACGTTTGCATCTCGCTAAGTTCATTGGGGAATTAATGGGATTTGACTCTGCATTTTTGAAGGGGAAAAGGGGATGGAAGATGTTTTACAATAGCAATTACAGAACAGAAGCTGGGCAGAACTGTCCTTGAATATTTTAAGCACCTTGGACCTTGTTTATAGGGAAGGGTTGCCACATCTTTAGAGCATACCTGCACTTTAGGCTAACCTGGTTTGGATGTGTTTAGCGTGCAGTATGCATGATACAGCTCCTTCCACTTACAAGCATTTTACAACCTGAAAATAAAGTAAGCAGCTTCAGAAAAATGGGCACAAAGAGAGATATCAGAAGTAGAAGCTTGGCTCTTGAGACAAAGTGTAGGCTGAGGTCTCTATACTAAGGTGTGCAATCTTTAAAACAGAATAAAATGAAATAAAATAAAATAAACAAACCTAAATGACCTGAATAAGGTCCTCAAGTTATTGAGGAACCTAAGTTTTCTGGCAAAAGTCCCTTGCAGGCAGTTTGGTTGTTAAGATAATATCCTGTGAGGGGGAAGGGGCTACTCAGCTTCAGCTCCCTGCTCAGTATCGTGCAGGAGTAAAAAGTAATGTAAAATTCAGAATGTTTCCTGGAAACAGATGATATAGTAATCCTTCAAACAATGTGCTGTTGATTTAGAAACAAATGGGACAGGAGCTGAAATGGAAGTGAGACAACAGGACAAAATGTCACAGACATTTTGTGGAAATCCTAATAGAATTCACAGATTGTTCTTACCCTCATTGCAGTCGCTGAGGACTTTGTTGGTTGCCCTTGGAAGGCTGAACAGAAGCAATCTGGGTGTGTAAGCACTGACCCCATCTAGCAGAACCTTACTTCTACACCAGCTTTGATTTATGAGGGTGTGGGCTGCACTGGATCCTCAAAATTTGCTTACTAGCAGGGAATACACTGCCTTGTTACCCAATTGTCATGACATCTTCAACTGCACAGCTACCAGACCTGGGATGAAGGCATCTGTTCAACCTGTCTGTAGAGACTAATAATAATGGCACTCTGCTAGAACTATCCTCTCGTTCTTCCCAGGGACAAGCACAGTAAATGAAGCATAAGACCTCTCTCAGTCTAAAAAGGGCATTTTTTTTTGCAGAAGGGCAATATACCGTGCAAACTGGCATAACACTCATTGGCTGAAATGGAAATAGACTGATTTATACAGGAGGTGTCATTTGAAAAGGAAAATCTTGCAGAAGTCTGTACTGCTCCTAAAACTCTTGGGGAAAAAAATGCAAGCAGGCCAATGGGAAAAAAACACCCCACAACATTTTAAGATTACTACATTAATTTTACAGAGTATCAATACACATACTGCTAAAATAAGTTGTAAAAGATGGACTAATGACAAAATGATATATTAGATGATGGAATTAAAACCAGGTGCTTGCTACATTAAGAACACTTGATATTTCATCATCATCTATACATTTATCCACATTGTGACTGAGATGGCATGTAATTTGCTCCTGAAAGTATTCTCCTGCAGACCTTAGGTCTTCAGGAGCCATTAAAGCAAATTAGCAGCAGAAGTCTAGAGATCAAAGATAGGCTGCCAAATAGCTGGGCATGGATTTTCAAACCCATAGGTATAGTAATACCAGATAAAAATCTTAATGTGTCCCTACAGTCATAGTCCATGGCAAGCACCAGGTCTGGCAATGATTATATTGTAATTGCACTTTTTTTTTTTTTGCCTGAAAAATCTATGCCTTTTGTAGACATTATACATTATAGTTCAGTAAAAGTATGTATTTTTTTAAAAAAAAATGTAGTGAAAGAGTTGTGGGGTTGTTTTTTTTTTGTTTGGCTGTTGTGTTGGTTTTTGTTTGTTTGTTGCTTTTCTTTAAATGCAATCCAACTACTACTGATACTCTTAGCAGAAAATGGACATAGTTTAGGAAAACTTGTCTACTGAATCTTTCTCTGGTATATATAAACATGCATGCTCCATGCCTGTGGAATTTGCAGTATTAAAGGCAAGAAAAACATTTGGCAGACAGGAGTTATCTGAAGGGGAGGTTACAGACTGCATAATGCTGGTAAAGTAAGCTCACACTGTTTATGTCCGCACCATATGGCCTATGTATAAACACAGTAGTTCAATACTTGTCTCATTCTTACCCAACATTCTCTTCCTCTTATTCTCATCTTCACTTCCTTGTTTATTTTTGCTGTTAACATCAATAGCATTGTCTATGGTTTAGACAGGCATGAGCACTAGAGTTTCATATAAAGTTGTAATTCCCATCACCGATGTTATTTTTTTTCTCCAGTGGTCAGCATCTTGAAAGTAAATCAGAAATGTCTACAACCCTTAAACACGTGAATATAAATTCCTTAAGCCCAGTTAGTAGCTGATTTCATTGGAAGTAAGAGAGAATCTGACCACTCAGGCCTAAGGAGCAAGTCCAGAGGAACAAAGAAATATTGTGATAGGTTAGCACTGGACTAGGCTGATGGTGAATGGCTGAATGATAAAATACATAAGGATACCATAACAGAGGGAAGGCAGCAGTTATTGACAGCAGGTATTCTCTTTACCAGTCATGAACATTTAAATATTTTTTTTCAATTCCACTGGAGTTGCTCTGAAATTCCCAGGTCATAGCAGCAGAAATATACCCATTTGTACATGTAATTTTGGAATAAAACAAGATGCAGTTGAAAAGTGTTATTCTGGAATTGAGCAGTGAGCAGAAGATGTTCAATGTTGCTTCATTTTCATTTGCTCAAAGTAAAATCTCTTTTCTATGTCAAGAGAGGAAACTGATCAAAATACCATTTATATCAGACACTTCCAAACAAGTGAAAATGTAAGAACTTTTTTCTTAACATCAGTGAGTTAATTGGATCAGATGAAAGATCTGCCTGGCTCTATCCCAGGCAGCATTTTGCACTCTGAAATGATAGAGTGACAGAGTTTAGTGTTTTCCAAGGACAAACACAAGCTTTAGCACTGCCTCTAATTTAGCTAGTGGTTTCAGAAGAGCAATAGTGTGTTTAATGGTGCTATATTTCATAGCAGTTATTGAATTAAAGGTGGCAGAACAGTATCCTGATCAAAACACATCCCTGGAAGTGTTTAGTCCCATTGCAGACTTTGGTATGTCATCTAATGCAGGTTCGCGAGCACTTTTTTTACTTTCTGTAATGCTGACGTGCCTGGGTGTCCTAGGTCCGTCTGGATTGTGCAGGATCTGGACATGAATTGAGGATGCAGTTTGTATATCTCCTTCACAACTCCCTTCACAGCTCTCTCCTAACTGAGAACTACTCTGACTGTCATATGTGACCACTTCAATCTCAGATCACTGTGGTGGCTGAGAATACATAAAGTGTACAAGTGTTCTGGATGCACCTATTTTCTCAGAAAAAAATCTAGGCCTACCAACTTGTACTTACAGATTTTTTTTTCTCGGAGTAAATTTCTCTGTGAATTTGCACCACTAAAAAGGTAAGAGTGACGCTCAGTGCTTGGGGTTGCACAGCAAATCTGTGGCAGAGGGAATTGTCTCAGATCTCTTGGGCCCCAGTCTATTTTGAATTTAGCTGTGAAGATATTTGGCTCACAGGCTGTGAATTCTCTAATTCTACAACATAAAAACTTGCGCTCAAACGTCCCACTGAGAACAACCATCCTTAACTAAATCTGTTGTTTTAACAGAAAAGGCTTTCATTCCTTTAAAAAAAAAAATTGTAGACTGACTTTGCATTAGAAATTTCCCTGCTGGTCAAACCATATTGTGTTCTAGAGAAGGGCTAACTTGTGCTAATCATTCATATACTCCCATTTGTGATAGCCTTATCATCAAAACATTGCTTGCAATTTACCTCTGGGTGAGAATCATATTTATTTATGGTTAGTTTTACAGTAGTACGAGCAACACAAACAGAATTGGTGTCTTATTCTATGTAGGTACAAACACATGGAAAAGATTGCTCTGAGAAGAGTTTTCATGATTAACTAGATGTCTGGTTATAAAAGACACATAATATCTATATTTCAACCAAGAAAAATTGTTAAATTCACTAGCTGACATTCTTAGATGTGACTTTACATAGAGGACTCTGGATTCATGCATACTAACCCCTTTCCACTTTCAAAATTCACTGAAAAAACCCTCTCTTCACCTCACACCCTCTGAAAAGTATATGTAAAAGAATGCAACAAAATAGAAGTGCAATTGTTTCTTGTTTATTAACTGAGTCCTCTCCCATGATGTGAACCACTTATCTCTTCACTGGAGACCCACTAGTATTCAAAGTGTCCTCAGGAACTTGATTTAACTAGCGGGGGTCCTACCTGGTCTTGTAATTCACCCGTTGTAATATGGAGTTGTTAATTTCCTCTTTCAGCTGCCCTTATGTTAGAGGCTGATTACCTGACAGCTATTCCTGTCCATTTTATTTTAAACAGCAGACAGTACTGATAGCATGTGGACCATTTATATTCTGCCATGAATTTGGAGACCCTTCTCCTCCTAAATGGTTGGCCTGCTAAGATTAAGTAAACCCTAGTTTGTAGTTGAGTTTCTTCTTCTCAATACAGCTGATCCCTAACACCTTCTATTCTTGTCCTATACGCTGCCACAGAATGGGTTTTCTTCTATTTGCTCCTGTTCTTTTAAAACCTATCATGGAAGAGCAGAGCTCAGAATAATCTAATTACCTTATCAAGAGGCCCATATTGAACTCCATGTCACTCTACTGAGGTGACTACTGGCACCTAAGCTAGGTAGTAGGTTAATGCTGGCTTAAACATATGTTTTTACAGTGCAGTAGAGGTGCTTTGCTAATACATGTCACGCCATTCAACACCCAAAATACCAGGTGCACTCTTTCTTTTCTTTCCCAATTTGAAGAATGGCTGCTACTCAAACTGAAGAGAACTATAATACAATTATATTTGTTACATTTCATGGCTTCTGTCTTAGAAATGAATAAAGCAATTATGGAGAACTATGCAAAATAATTTCACCATGTCATTTTAAATGTGCTTTCAATGCAAAATAAGTTCAAAGTTAGAATTTCATGTGCAAATTGGTTGATTAAATTAACCACTCATGCAAACAACTGTTTGGACAAAATAAAACTTGTGATTTAGAGGCCTTTTTGTATATATGCACTTTTTCACAACAGGAGAACAATCATCTTGATTTTGTTACGGAAAACTTTCCTTGAAATTCGAATTAAAGATAACACGTAAGATATTGTGTTTAGAGGCCACTGGAAGTAGGAGAAATTATTAGAATGATCCTGGAGATTACTTGGATATCCTGGGGGAGGCTTTGTTTATGTGCAATTAAAATATTGAAGAGGAGCTCCCAATGTGACAGTGCAGCTAAAAGCACTGCTGTAGCTCTTATCTGATGTTACACATGCTGTAGTTCAAACAGGAACAATTTGGGAAAAGTCCTGTAGCCTAGTGGAGATCAGAAGTATCAGTCATTACACTTAGCTGACTGACGTGCTATTGCTAGTTTGCATACCTTCTAATAACACCAAGGAGAAATGTGGGGGCAGAGAGGGATATTAATCCTATTCCTGACTCTATCTCAGCTCACAGGGATGATGAAAGTAAAGATTAAGTAAGAAGAGACATCAGACACTAATTACTATTACTATAAAAGCAATGGCAAGTGTAAATATTTCATCATGGGTCTGAGTGACATTGCACATTTTTTCTTAGAAGACCAATTCTTAAAAAAAAATGACTGGGATTTTCAACTTTTCTTAAAACACAAAAAGACTGTTTTTGTAACCTTCTCCTTTCAAAGAGAAACTTGAAAACAAGGCAGAGTTCCACCCTGAAGGCTCAGAAAGTAGAAGATAAAAGCATGAAAATATATAATTAAAAAAAAAACCACCATGATTTTTGGAGAAAGAAATGATTCATGAATTGTATTTGTTTGAGGTTGGTAGTAGTGTCACTAACGCACTTGAGTAATACACTGATCTGGGTCCTCTAGGCACTAGAGTACCCTGCTTCACCTTTGGAGAATGTGGCAAAAAGCAGATGCATCCCACATAAGATCACATGAGAAGGACATTGTGGTGGCTCAAGGAAGTAGTCCTTAATCCTGAAATCACTTAAGATCACTTTCCATTTTCTTTTTAATGCATGTGAAAAACATTCCGTTTCCAACTACAGAAAAAGACTAGAGGTTCTAAACCAAGTTGAGGCTACCAGTAGGCAGCCACAGCAGGAGGCAAATGACAGATGTTAACAAAAGCATTCCTTCAAGCACTGCCTGCTTCCTTCCACCACCTCCTGCTCTTCTTACTACTGCTGATTTCACCTAGGTCTTGCAAAAAAACTGGCATACAACATTCATTATGTCTGACTGGGTCCAAAATTTTTCATTGCCTGTTTTCTTCTTGTATTCAACCTTCAGTTCATAAACCAATGGCTTCCTAAGGATATTTAGTAAATTAGCAAGACACCAGTTAGGACTCCTGACTGCTGGACTCCTAACTCTGGGCTCCTCAGATGAGTTAGGGACCTAAGGGTTCTATATGTGTTTAATTAATAATCAAGACAAACTAATGACCTGAACCTTATTCAGTCCTTTGCTATAGTTGGTAGAGAAAATATTCCGTATCCTAATTCACTGAGGTTACAATGCTCTGAATTTTGATGCTGTATGGCTCTTAATAATAATCTTAGATGATGTTGTTTCTTTTTTCTTTCTCTTTATTATCTTTGGATATTAGATAAGACTTTTAAAAATGTAAAGAGACATTTCAAATAAATT